>JAUMJJ010000129.1:0-1200000 GCA_033556795.1 Tapera naevia | reverse complement strand
CCAATCATTTAGACTCCTGGAAGAATCCAAACAAGACAAAAGAAATAGAGTCTTTCAAAAATAAGCACACGTGGATTGAACTCTTGAAGGATGTTCTGTGCTGTGATGCAATGGGACTTGACTTTGCCCATCAGCATTCCTTCCAAAAGACTTACCTGCTGACATTTACGTGGTGAGGTGGCATTTACTTTTGGGAGATGTGTTTGATGTCATGTATTCTTTGCGGTGACTCTTTTCCAACGGCAAGTAAAGGTCATTTCAGTAGAGCAGAGTGCGTTTGTAAACTTCCTGAGAGAGAGTTGTGGGCATGAAACAGCCACTGAATAGCAGGTATGTATCTAACCTATAAAATAGTGCTTCAATCCTTCCTTTTTCCCCCTCCTTTTTTTTTTTTTAATTTTGGCATTTTTTTTCTGTGAAGCATGCAGCATTAAAATGCTACAAAAAGGTTTATTCATTGTGGTACTACAGTGTTTCTTACAAAAAGCCACTAATTTATCTTAAACAAAAATTGGCAAGTTAATTTTATTTGCAGAAAGCATATGATTTTGATGGTTTGCTTACTTCCATGACCTATGAGGCACTTTGCCTTAATGAGATGGTGTGTTTTCATGCAGAGAGGTTAGTGATGAGCATTACCCAGGACTGAAGAGAATAGGTCACTCCTGCACTCTGCAGGTACCTAGCCATAGGATATGAAGGCTGAGTTTAAAGGCTGGGTTTGAACATTTAGGCTTTGACACATCAAGTGAATTGGCCATCCACTGCTGTGTTCCATCCAGTGGCACTGGGAGGCAGGAGCTAATGCTCTCAGCCACATCCTTGTACCAAAGTCCTCTGTTCTTGGGTGCAAACATTAGTTTACAATTCTGCCTTATTGTATGCATGAGGAACAAAGAGGAGGTGAAAGAACAGAGAGAGCAATAGTTTAAAACATTTATAACTTGATTCAGTTGCCTTCTATAGGCAACATTATAGACAACCCTGAGATTCCCATCTGGCTGTAGCTGTCAGTCTAAAGGTTGTGGATCCTGAATTATGACTATCAGCTCTTCTAGATGCTTCTGAAACCCCGTGGCATTTCAAAGAGTCATGTGAAACTTTGTACTATAGACAACTAAATTGAGTACCTTATATAAGGTTGTCTTTATATAAGGCAGATACATAAAATCACATGATAAGAAAGGGCTATCTAATAAATGAGCAATACAGAAGGTCAGTAACATGAATAGATCCTAGAAGGTCATTCAGTCCATCTGAAAATATCAAATTGTTGGTGAATCGAATCATGCTGTAAGCTCCACTGATTATATTGATTAAGTTTTTCATGACTGTCATGGGAATCTAAAAATGCCTGATTACTTGTAGGTATCTGTATCTACTACCTAAATTTAGATGTCTGAATCTTCAATTGGATCTCGAGCTAAATCTCCACCAAGGAGTCTTTCTCCTTTCTCCTTTCTTCCTCTCTGTTCCTGGATAATGGAATACCCTGAGTCGTGGCACCTATTTGAGTAAATTCACATTGAAATGCATCCCCAAGCAGGACTTGCCTTGCTAGGCTTACCTTATAAGGGGCTTTGTACTCCAATGGGGGTGTGTGTAAGGTCTGAGATGCGAATTATAAAAATACCCCTCCCCTTCTGAGTTAGAACAGACTTGAAAAAACATCAAAATATTCCTGGCATACAGATAAAAAGAGGGTAAAAACATTAGTTATTTATTCACTTTTTTTGGTTGTATTCCCAAAAAAGTAATAGGGAAAATGCCAACCATGGATGGTCTGTCAGTGTTCTTAGTCAGTCTTGCTTCACACATGTATTTGCTGGCTACAGACAGAAAGGACAGTAATTACAGCTCTTCTGGGCTGTTAGTATCTGAGGTCACGAACCCCCTGGAAGAGATGATGGAAATCTTTCCCCTAACTTATACAGCCCTGTACAGTTAGTGTCAAGAACACAAAGTATGTACAGCTCTACAGCCCCATAAGGTGCACATCTCAATTGCAATCCCATAAACATGCATTTTGGGAGATTCTAGAAAACCAGGTTTTACAGTTGTCAGGCAGCAGGAATAATAACCACTTAGTAACAGACTAATTCCAGGTAAATCATACTTGTTGCAACCTGATTGTGGAGAAATAGATTATACGTCCATGACTAAAGCTGAAACTAACTTTTTATTGTGCTAACAATTTATTCTTGCTCGGAGAAGGAGTGCAAAAGACAGACTCCACAATATTGTTTGATCCTCAGATAAATATTCTGTAGCACGATCGTCAACTCTCAGCCTCTACACTACAAAACTGAAGGGTTTGAAACTTTGCATGCTGATTCTCACTCACCATTCCTGGCATATTTGGAGTGAGTTTCTTAAGGATTCCAAAATGTTAGTTTTAGTAATTTTTTTTTCACATGTAAGCCAACTGAAAGTGATCATTCAAGTAGATATTGTATGGGGCTCATGTGGATCAGGTAGCAGTAATCTGATTACACTAGTATTTGAGCTCAAGCTGGCTTGGTCACATGTAATCTATGGTCTTTCTAATACTTATTATTTATGCTTTTTTTACAGTATCTTTAGAGAGGAAATGGAACTATCAGCAGGCACTTATTTAGCATAAGAATATCTGCAGCTTTAGCCAAAAAAGCATCGTTTAGCTCACATTAGAACTTTCCCAAACTTTTCCCAAATTTAAATTGAAGTCAAATTATTTAGCAGCTGATGAAGAGAAAAGAAGAAGTGAGCAGAAGAAACAGGTAGTGAGTTCATAGTAATAAATCTTATTTATGGAATAAAATATTAACAGGCTGTATCACTAGGAAGAATGTTCATTTTTAAAGGTTTAAATGCAAAATCAATCCAATGCTGGACTGAACTATTCTCAACCACGTTTCTTAGCATTAGTCAGCTTTGCTAAGTCATTAAAAAAAAAACCTGAAACCTCACGACAAGTTTTTCCGTTGCGAAACCAGAAAGATAGAATCAGAAGAGATGTGAAAATTACAGCAAGCAGTCAAATATGCCAAAAAGTATTTTTAAAAAGTGGATTAAATTTGGTGTTATATGTGAGCGTTCCCCAAAGTTTTATTCATTATATCAAAAAGTGTCAATCTTCTAAAAGTATGTATTTAGGAAAAGTGAGTCTCTGAATATCTTTTCACTCCAAGATAATGAAATGGTACTGGTTAGTAAAAAGATTCTTCTCTACCTAGACCCTAAGGACAACATTTATCCTCCCACACAGCGAGGTATAGATCATTAAAATTCTCAAAACTAGCAAGGCTGCACTTTCCAAACACATGTTCCTTGGGTGAGAGGAGTCACTTCTCTTGAGAGCAGCTGTCATCCCTAAACGCAAACCCTCTGAAAACTTAGTTCAGAAATACTTATGGAAAAATCTTTGTAATCACTTGGCACAGTAGACAGAACCAATGTTTTTCACTGCTTGGCTGCTATCTGGTTTGTCTCCTATGGCATTGGTTGCTGTGCTATCTCAGTGCCGATTTACAGCAGAGTTACCAGAGCGTATAAAACATATCTAGGTAAAGTCAGGTACAACCCTCTGTTGTGGTTACAGGGGAAGGATGCCTGAGCTGCTCAATTACATCTGTCAACTGAGTGAGTATAGCTGAATACACTCAATTTGAAATGTTACTGTTTTCAGCTGCCTTCTCCATACAGTTGGTGAGGAAAGCAGATCCCATGAAGTGTCACCAGATCAGAATGTCTCATCTGCTCCAGTGCAAGGTGTGAGACAGGGGTTTTTTTTGTTCACTTCGATTAGTTGACATGTTCCTTTTCCCCAACTGCTGTGTACAAGTGATGGCCTCTGGCAGAAGTGGAGCATCACCTGAAAATCTTCCAACCACTGGCTGAAGTCATGCAGGTCAACACCCAAGGAGCGCTCATGCTGCTGGTTAATACATTTCAACTGACAGATGGGAACTCATTACACAGCTGGCACTTGATTGTGAGTTTTGTGTTGAAGCAAATATGTGTTGTGACTGGGGCAGATGAATCCCGTGCAGATATAAAACATAAGCGTACCCCACGCATGAAGAGGTCTGAAGTTTGAAATAATTAAGGGCATGGGACTCGTGTGTGCAGAGGGGTTAGCTGGGATTACCATGAATTGTGAAAACTAAAGCACATTAAATACGTGTGATGAACACTGTACAGGAATGTTTCCACAAATAGACTAGAAAAAAATCTTCCTGTGTAAAACCATTTCGTGTTTTCAGTATTTTCACATTAAAAATATGCAATGAACACACACTTGTGTCTTAAGCTCCAATGAAATGTGAGCAGATATCAATGTGACTTTCTCAAAACATATATGGTATGTCAGATCTGAACCTGCACACATCAGGTAAAGCTGAGACTGGTTTACATGAATTGTGGATGCAGGCAAGAGAGTTTAGCAGAGACAGAAAGAGCAGCTACCCTTAGCTGTTAGTTGTTAATCTATGCTACAAACCACACTTTACTACAGAGAACGGTTTTCTGGGATTGGTGTTTATATTCAATAAAATGTGCACATAACTGCACAGCAAGGATTTTGATCATATTTGGGGGGAGGGACAATCAGAGAAATCTCCAGAACCTTTTCAGGTCGCATTGAGAGACACGTCCTGAGCGACCAAGATTACACCAGAGGTAATTAGGAAAAGGAAGAGAGAAAAATGGGAGACAGTTGTACTGAACTGTATATGAAGCATAGAAGTCAAAGTTTTCATATTGCAGGCTACCACCGGGAATCAACCTGAAGTTTCCATGAGCCGAACCACAATGATTTGTCTGCTAGACGATGCTTTGACTCTACTGTCAGTTTAGATTTTCCTGTTACAGCCTAAAAAACTTCCCAGGGATGCCAGCCGTGGTTGCAGTAAATAATAATGTGGAAAAGGATCTTGAAGAGAATGGAAATGTGTCAAAAGATGCAATCTGGCCCTCATGTGATCACAGCTGAATTTTTACCTTTGACCTCAGTCAAGAATTATTCTAGATCCTGCCAGATGGATTACGCTGTGTTTGTGGAGCTTTAGCAGGCCTACACCATAAAGAGAAGAGAGAAAATTAAATTATGTGGGTAGAATGTAATGGGAAAAGAAATATATGATGAAAAATTGTAATTTCATATACTGGAAAAAGGGAGATTTTACTATAGGTAATATTTTTGTCTTATTACTTATTTCAAAACTGATGTTAGAACATTAGAAAATTATTGATCAATCAGACCACCAAAATTAAGCTTGTTTCCCTAAAGGAGGTCTGATCTCACTAGAATAACATATAGAAGAGAATATTTCAGTTGGAAGGTCCACCAATGATCGTCTACTCCAACTGTGTGACTGATTCAGTGGTTTTATGTTTTTTAAAAAAAGAATATATAATTTTTGTTTGTTAAACCCTACGAATCCTTGTATAGATTAATCACATGGTGAGTAAAACATAAGCATACTGCAGCAAGATGTGTCTTGGCTGCCCAGAAGTATTATTTGCATTAAATTCTAGTCATTTATTGTAACAGCACCATAAAATTGTATCCAGTACTATTCAAAATAAGGCCTTAAAACCCCTATAAATCAGATCTTCTATTTCTTGGTTGCTGATTCTTGCTTTCCTGCAGGATTAGTTTTGGAGAAGTTCATCTCCCTCTCTGCTTTTAATTTATAATCAGGAGGCATTTGTTGTTCGTGTCAGTGAGTCATTGCTCTCACAATCCTTTGCTTTTGCTGTAACAGCTATACAGAAAGACTCTTGCAGGTTTCACAGTGGAGCCAATAGGAGGACTGAAAAATAGATATCTGTAAAAATCCATATGCAGAAGATCTGAAACATGTTAGAAAAGGAGTCAGTATGCTCTCCTCAGCGTCCTCTTGAATATCTTCTGCTGTTTCGCTCTTTCTTCTCTTGCTTTTTCCCACATACAGTTTTCAAAGCTGTCTCAAAAGTCAAATGCATTTAGGGCTTGATAATGTGATTTTACATAATTTCATTCTTCTTTTTTCCTCTGAATTTCCCTGGTTCTTTCCTCCCCTTTCCTTCTTTCAGAGGGCTAGATTAAGTTCTAATTTCATTTAGTCCTGTTTATGTCCAGTAATTTCCTTATTTTATTGTCTTGCCACAAGGATAAAAAGGGAACATTTGATATTGTTTAACATCAGCTGATTTGAAAAATGTCAACAAAACTTTTTACCTTTAAGCATAGAATTTACCACTGCTGCAACAATTCATTTTGGGGCAACATGGGAAAAAAAAGTAATTAACACAAGAAAAAAATGGTAACAAGATCAAGCAGTAAACTGAACATAATGGTGTGTCCAAAACAGTGTCTTATTGAAGCCAAAATTGATAACATGTAAAGAAAGACAGTTAAAATTGCTATCATAAAGATTTCCAAGAACCTTCGTGGTACGTGCTGTAAAAATATTCTCTGCCCTGTATCTCTTTTCCCAAATTTTATATCTCTGTTATCTCAGATTTTTTCCACATATGACTTTTCTTGAAGTCACAGTCCTTGTTTCAAAACCACTTTCCTAAAAGGAAATGGATTTCACATAAGCCCCATGGTCTAGTCTTTCTTTGATTTTCTCTGTGGTCATTGGGTAGAAATATTGTCTTCAGCCGTGGTGGTTTTGCTCTTCTCTCATATTGTCAAGTTAAAAACATCCCAAAACTATTTTTAACTTATTCTAGGCATAATTTTGAAACAGCTGGTCTGGTCAAAGACTCAACATACACAGTACTGTAAAGTGCTTCTGGGAAAGAAAAAAGATGATATCCTACCAAAACGATGCTCATATCCACCAAAACAAATAAAAACTAACATAAAGCAAAACAACACATATGTTAAAACATAGGAAAGAGCAAGAGAAATCCTTACTAGACTGTTATTTAGAATATAGAAGCATGGGTAATCAGGTAAGGTTGTCTTCCGTAAGAGAAGAACAGGTGGTTCATTTTGTTGTCCTCTACGGAGAAAATAACAACCCAGAAAATGTAAAATAAACAGTTAGATGCAGAACGAGGAGAAACAAAGAAAAACTTTAAGAAAAGAAAGTTCAACCGCTTCTTTCTCTTTTGTTTCACATTTTTAGTTCTCATCACTTCAGCACTTTAGATGGAAATGCATTAAAATGCCAGATGTCAGCAACAAGGGCAAGGACATAGCAAACAATTTAAGATTGTGTGTCTGGGCAGAGAGAAAGCAAGGTAATAGGAAATTGGCTGGCCTAAGATATAAGAATTAGAAATTGTCTCCTATATGTGTGCAAATTTTTTGATAAGTTGTTAATTGAAATATGCCTACATATAACCATTGATATGTATGTGCCAGTGATTCAGGGTCACTAAACTCACTGTTTCAAACAATGAGTAAGTGCATATTACAGTGCAGTTTAAAAGATTTTCAAAGTATGAGTTTTAGAAAATCTTATAGTATATGTGTAGTCAAAGTAAAACAAGGATTGGGAATCGATATCAAGTCAATCAATCATGTTATGTACAGTTTTCTGGAGATAAAGTCCTTCCAATTTCCCAATTAATTTCACCTCAATCTAATATTAATTTCTTCTCCAAACTGATACATCTCTTTTAACAGTAGATCCACAGACTTCTGAAGGAATATGAGAGATAGAGGCACATTTAGATTTTGACACATAGTCATGATTTTGATAGTTAAATTTTTATTACACTTGGATTAATAATTCATTTCTGGTGTAATCAATACAGCCTGTCTCTCATTAAAATTTATGATCAACACATCATTATTTTGGTATTCTAGCAAAACTGGCTTATTTGTACACATCTGTTTATGACAAATCTATGAAGTAAATATTTTTATTGAAAACCTGCAACCTATACTAGAAATGAGATCGCATCTCTCATCGGAAAAAAACCAATTGAATTAAAAAGATTGATTTTTGGACAGAATGGTCCATAATTTCTTTTCTCCCAAAGGCTTCAGTTGGCTTTAAATTAAGATTATTTGTCCATTTTGCTATCAGGTCCTGGGAATGGAACAGACAGCATATTTTACCAATATGATATAAGAAAAGAAAGAAAAAAAGATACAGATTTGTTGTTTGCCTCCTGTAGCTCTTTAAAGACATAGCCAGTCCCTAATAATTATGTCAGACTTTTGCTGATATTGAATTCTTTTAATATTTAAAGATTGTTTTAAAAAAATATCTTAGCTGCTGAAAATAATAAAGCTCAGCAGTTTTTCAGCTTCATGGTTCCCAGTTCACAGCAGAATATCAGGAAGAAGACTGATCCAGCCAGAGGGAGTAGTGGCAAAAAAACACATGAACATTAACCGTTACTTAGAACAAAATTTCTAGTCATCAGAACGCTGTTTTCCTAAATAGAGTTGTCTAGGAACCTTAAAGGTAAAAAAAGTCGTATTGCTTTGAAGAAGGAAGATACGTGAGAACAATTACACAGCAAAGTATGTCCTGATGCTGAGTACTGAGATATATTTGAGAGTCCACACAGCGGTCCAGGTCATCCATCCTAAAGCAAAATAGAATAGTTCCTTTTTCTCACCCTCCTTTTTTATCTCTGGATACTTTAGTCTCTTCCATTCCTCATGAAGTTCAACAAAGCCAAGTGCAAGATCCTGCAACTGGGTCAGGGCAACCTTTGGTGTCAATCCAGGCTGAGGGATGAAAGGAGTGAGAGTAGCTCTGTGGAGGAGGCCTCTGGGGTGCTGAGAGATGAAAAACCAGGCATGAGCTGACAACGTGCACTCACAGCCTGCAATGCCAACCATATCCCAAGCTGCAACAAAAGAAGCGTGGCCTGTAGGTTGAGGGAGGTAATTCTGCCCCTCTACTCCACTTTGGTAAGATCCCACCTGGAGTACTGCATCCAGCTCTGGAGCCCTCAGCACAGGAAAGACCTGGAGCTGCTGAAATAGGTCCGAACAGGGACCACAAAAATGGTCAGAGGGATGGAACACCTCCCCTGTGAAGAGAGGCTGAGAGTTGGGGTTGTTCAGCCTGGAGAAGAGAAGGCTCCAAAAAGTCCTTATAGCAACCTTCCCATACTTAAAGGGGGCTCATAAAAAAGATGTAGACAAACATTTTTTTCAGGAGTGTTGTGATAGGAGAAGGGGTAATGGTTTTAAACTAAAAGCACGTAGATTTTGACTGGATATAAGGGATAAATTTTTTACAACAAGGATGGTGAAACACTGGCACAGGTTGCTTAGAGACCTGGTAGATACCCCATCCCTGGAAACATTCAAGGTCAGGTTGAACATGGCTCTGAGCAACCTGATTGAGTTGAAGATGTCCCTGCCTGTTGCAGGTGGTTGTGTTAGATGGCTTTTAAGGTTCCCTTTCTGACTCAAACTGTGCAATAATTTATGAAGTCAGTGCTACAAGTTTTTCCATTTTTTTTCCCTGTATTTCTAAGCTGAACACAGAAATGAATCAGATAAGGAAATTCAGAATAATGAACTCTTTCAGTGTAATAACTTGTGTTTTTAAGGACAGATAGCCTCTTTCTGCATTTGTGTATTCTACTGACACCAGGAAAGTATGAAGAAGGAAGATATGTGAGAGCAGTTACAGTGGGTTATGAGGAGTGTTAAGAAGATGGAGGCAGGCCCATATGGAGAAAATGAAAGGCAGCATGGTGAGGCTGTGGTAAAGGAAAACTCTTGATATATTTGGAAAATAAAATCATTATGCAAGTAGTTGAATAATGAATAAATGAACTGGATGTGGCCCTGAGCAACCTAAATTAAGTTGGCCTTGCTTTGAGCAGATCACTGGACCCATGTGATCCATTCCAAACGACGTTATTCTATCAATCTATGAATGTGTGCATAAATTTAATGAACAATTTAAACTCTGAATTGGAATTAAAGTATATTTGGGCCCCTTTGTGAAACTTACATAAGTGTCTATAAAAAAAAGTCCATATAAAATGCTATGCATTGACATTTTCACACTGATGCTTCATAGCCATTAGTGAACACAATGCACTTCACAAATTGCCTTAATTTCTAGTCACCAATCAAGCTACACCACTACAAATACAAGACCAAGGAGACTGTTTCCTCCAGAAAACACTACCAACAAGTATTTCTTTAACATTTGTTTGACTAATCTTTGTATTGTGTTGTAAATGTCTCAGATCGTGCAACTTAGAAGTCTATGACGTAAACAAATCTCCCTGGAGACCTCATGTAATTCCTCCCTATTGCATTTGACAGATAAGTAGCTGGGAGTAGAGCAGCTATTTGGGCTAATGGTCCCTAATATATCAGACTTCCTCACGGTTAAAAGAAAATGAAAGAACAACTAGAACGTGGTTTTCCTCACAGAAACAAAAATAATGATTGCTAGTCTCAGTTCATGAATCTGAACTTTATTTTTTCCTCCCTAATTTCTTTCTCAAACCATTAGGAGGAGAGTTTGGTAGTAGTCTAAATGGCAACATAAGGAATATGGAAGATTGTGTTTGGATAATCAAGCATATGGGTAATTTTTTACTATCAATCAGGATCTATGTTGTGCCCCTTCTCCCTAGCTACCAGTAAACTTGTGCCACAGGCCTATAGTCCATCCCTTTTGGACTGCAGCAGTCTCTGAGGCTTGTTTTAGGCTTAGACTGTTACAAAACTCCAAGGAATTCTATCAATTACAGTTCATGTATCTGCTACTAAATTTAAAATAATAATGTTAATAATAATAAAACCTGCCTATAATTTAAAGTAGAGTTGTATTTGATGATCATAGTATCATAAAGTGCTTTGGGTCAGAAGGGACCTTAAAAATCAGCTAGTTCCAACTGCCCTGCCATGGACAGGGACATTTTCCAATGGATCAGGTTGTTCAAAGCCTCATCCAACCTGGCCTTGAACACCTCCATGACTTCTCTGGCCAACCTGTTCCAGTGCCCCATGCAGCCCTTCAACATGTTCAAGTTTTGGAGACATTCATAATTTTTGAGATGCCTGTCCTCAGGCAGACAATCTAGATGCTTCTCCCAGATTCCACAGGTAGTCCGAAGCAGCGACTTCAGTATCAGGTCTTACAGGGCATTCAATAAACATGAATTTTCCTGCAAAAGTCTGTCTGCTGTCCACGTCTCAGGGTTGGTTGCCTAATTCAAATATGACATGTGCATATTTTTAGAAGGAGAACTTATTAATCAGTAGAACTTGTCATATGTTTAAGCAACAGCACATACTTTGTCCATGACAGTCTGGGATGATCCACATGGTGTGTGCTCCAACCACTGTTGTCTCCTTGGCATCAATACCAGAAAACAGTGATTAGTTGTACTAAGTAGTTTGGAACAGTTTTAATTAGAACCATGTGAAAGATATCCAACACAGTCAGTTTTGGTTTAAAAGCAAAGCAGATTTGCCAAAAGGGAATTTTTTCTAAACAAAGTGTCAAGTCTGGCAAAGCTCCATTTTCACAAAAGTTTCACACGTCTGAAAGTCTTCAAATGCACTGCCTAGTATTTTCCAACAGTGAAACAAGAAGTCTTTATTTGATTTGAAATTACTTTTTTCTTTCTATTGCAAAGTTCAAATTACTTTAAAAGTTGGAACATTCGATGCTAAAAAATATTAAAGGAAATATTCTGTAATTGGTAGAAAATGAATGATTTTTGAAGTAATCTGGAGATGCTGGTGGTGTAAATTGCTTTTAAATTAAGGCATCTAAGAGACAAGAATAACATGGAAATCTGAACCCATGAAGTATTGTTTTTTTCCCCAAAGGGCTCTGTTCTTAAACTCATGCAATATATCACATCTGTTTCTGGGAAAATACTGTAGTAGCCAATCTTTTGTTCTATTTCCCCTCCTGAGGCACAGAGAATCCTTGCTGAGGCAATGAAAAACCTTGGTGAGGAACTGTATCCCTGCTTTTACAAATAGAAACATGGCCATTCAGAAGGAGATGGTTTTAAGGATACCACATTTGACAGTTAGACTGGCAAAATGGGTAGTTTGTATGAGATGAACTCGGAAAAGCTGGAGGAACATACATTGTCTTCTTTGTTATGTTTTCAGGTGTGACTATGACCAATACTTCCCTTCTTTTCCTGCCTCTTTGCCTTCCTACTAAAGCAGTTTAGATCACAAGTTTAAAGAAGACTGTCTGTTACTACCTGCTTCTATACTAATGAGTCCCTTACTTCTGTAGGGTCCTCAAATTCTGTCATTAGTATAGGTATATCATCATAACATGCATTTATAACAAAATTTGATGAAATATTATGTTACTTGGCAAGATTTCACTCACAATTATGAATGTGCTATATTTTAGGATTAAAGCATCCACACAGGAAAGCTGTTTTGGAAAAAAAAAACCCTAACAACACCAACAAAAAACACTGAATGGTTTTAATCAGTTCCCCCAAAACACTTTTGGGTAACATAGAGTTTGAAGAGATTTTGCACATAATTTTTTATGACTTTTTTTTCCTTTTTTTGCTTCCTTTACTGTCAGTTTTTCAATCTCCAAGATAAACATTAGTATTTCAATGTGACTGTCATGTTAAATAGGTAAGGCTCTGACAGGTGGTTGAGGGATGCCCTCCTGTCAAGTTACGAGGTTCAATACGAACCCCTTAGTTTCTAAGCTTCCCCTCAGAGAGGAGCTTAAGTGTGGCTGGATCCTCCTCTAGTCCTAGACCTGGTCGATGGTTTATGATTAAAGGATTATGTGATATGTGTATATGTGTTAGTCATCAGTCAGAATTAGTGTAAACAACAGGCAATTTATTTTAAGTGATAGATAAAAACAAGTCTGAAATTGCTGTTGATAAATTCACTTGCTGCTTTAACACTAGGAAATTATAAACGATTAGCAATGATTTTATATATATATATACACACATATATATATGAAGTAACAACTGAAATTTGAGTTAGTGGTTATTTTCCTGGGAAACATCTAAGAAAGTCAGAAGTGCAACTCCTACCAAAAAAGGCTTCTTGGTGGAGAAGAGACATTCAGGCCTATGGGATCATCCGTCAGGTAGGGTGATCATTTTTTTCTTCCTCAAAGTGAGCGTTTTCAGGAGCCAATTTTATACTTTTTGAAAACTCTTTGGTGCTTGGTGGTTAGGTGAGATTAAAAGTCAATTATTTGGTGTTCTTTGGCTTTAGGCAAAGCTACTTGAGTCATCAGAAGCAGGGAGGTGGAGCACTGGAACAGCTCCCCAGGGAAGCAGTCACGGCACCAAGCCTGACAGTGTTCCAGAAGCATTGGGCCAACACCCTCAGATATATGGTGTGAATTGTCCTATGCAGGGATAGGAGCTGGAGTCAATGATCCTTGTGGTTGTCTTTCAACTCAGGTCGCTCTATGATTCTATGAACATCAGGCTGTGAGGCCTCCGCCACATCCCAAGTGTCACTTAGCTGATTTGAGAGATCAGCACCCGATCCACCTGCCTTGCAAGATAAGGTTGTTCGTTCTTCAAGCAGAACCACACCCTTATACAATGTGCTTCATTTTGCAAAGTTCGTTATTTGCCATCCCCAAGGCCAAGCAAATCCATTACATCACAATGACATTTTGTGCTGTGACCACAAAATCTTTAATTTCAACGGGGTTCCTCATTTTTGGCATTTCTACTAAGCTCAAGGTCTTTACCTTCATCTTGGCACTAAAGGATCTTTACTTTTTTCATTTTCTTTTACTATGTATAGCTGGGATGGTAAACAAGCTTCATCTCTGCAAGTGTGGTACGGGACGCTGGCACTCAGTCAATGACGATTTTCATTGTGTGAGTGGTAGTAGCATTGTCTTGTGCTCTACACACTCCTGTAATCACAGTGAATTAAAATCTGGAAAATATCTCAGATTTTTGCATGCTGTTGTTCAAATATTTCAAATTCATTATAAGAACTGAAAAAAACTATAATTTATGAAAAAGGCTTGAACAGGATTTACGCAGAAGTAGCATAATGCCAACAAGGCTCTAAATTAGTTTCGGCATTTCCTACAACATTTCAGTGTGTGGAACATGATGGTCTCTCAGTAAATGAGGAAATTAAAAAGAAATGGCCCAGAACACAGCCCAGATTGCCCAGAGAGGCTGTGGAGTCTCACTCCCTGAGATGTTCAAAAGCTGCTGGGATGTGGTCCTGGGCATCTAGCTCTAGGTGGGCCCTGCTTGAGCAGTGGGGTTGAACTGGATGATCTCCAGAGGTCCCTTCCAATCTCAATCTTTCTGTGATTCTGTGATTCTGTGTTTTTTGTGAACAATATCACCTACCTTGCAGAATGAATAGAAGAAGTTAGAGGAATAAAAACAATGTATAGTTCTGTAGAGACCTACAGTAGACTTTTTCTCAGCGTGAAAGTGTTGCTATAGAACAAAAAATACACAGTTATTCAGAGGTGAGAATTACACGTGCTTATGTAAAGAATGAGAATTTATAAAGTATATAAACAGCCTTTACAACTTGAATTCACTTCCATCACAAAAACAATATCACTTCATTCCTGCTTCAGGGGCTGATTATGGAGTGCAGCTGAATAATTTTTACATCAGGAAAAATGAATTCTTAAAGTTTATCATAAATGCCCAAATTTCAGTCTATTGCAAAGCTAGGAGTTTTTGCCGTTTAACAACAGTCTATTCTTTGGTTTTCAAGAGGGGAGTTTGATTCACACTGACAATTACTCTACTAATGCTTAACTAGTTTCTCTTGGTCAGGTGAGCTGTAGTAAGAGTTGAGGTACAGAATTGTAGCTGTGGGAAAGACTTAACACTCTCGTTAAGCCTTAACAAACTCAATCCCTTATGCCTTCTGACAACTCAAATTTACTGCTTTTCATTTGGCAAAGTGATGTTTAAATTGTAAAAGCCTTTGAAAAGAGCATCACTGTAGTGCAGAAAGGGAATCTATCCCTGTCTACAGCCTCTACCATTTACCTAACTTAGTAAACTCCAGGATATCCTTACCAACCCCCATTATGAACCACAATTGTACAGCATTATCTTCCAAATGCAATGGGTTAATAAATACAAATAACAAAATGGTTTTTGATAAAACCTTTACTTCATTTCATGTGGACTGTCTTTTAGATAGATTTTTTTTCCTCTTGGTCACAGATCTTCTACATTCTATCTGTTCTCATTGGCACAAAAGGAAGCTGCTTGATGAAAACCTTAAAGATGCTCTCATGCATATTTAAAACATCTTCTAAAAGCTTTGTGTGGCATTGAAAAAGGCTGAAGACAGAGTCATCTCTCAGAAACAGAAGAAAACAAAAAAATATGATATCTTGAGGCATCTGGGTACACAATGAGGAGTGAACAAATAGTTTTATTTTGATTTTCTCTGGTAGGTGGTTAAGCCAGAAAACCACCTCAATACTTGACAACAATGATTTTTCGTTTTATTCAAAAAAGAACTTTTCTCACTCATAGTTTCTAGTCTGTTTTCCAGACTACTTTAAGATTTGCACTGAAGGGACTACACTTATTCCCATAATTTTAACCCCATACATACAATGCTTTGTACCTTGCAATGATATAAGACATATGGGGATGAAGTTTTCAGAGCAGACAAGTACTACTTTGTGTTATTTCAACACTAGTCCCAATGGAGTTCCAAACAAAATAAATAGGGGTAGTAGGACTTTGCAGAACAAGTAGGAATAATGTAGACGAGTAGGTTTTACTAGTGCTAGTAAAAGTAGTTCCCTCTTTTCTAGATCGTATTCCCAAAGATAAAGTGAACTGTCCTACATATGGATATCACTGAAATATTAGTTTGCTCTTAAGGGTATAATGAGAGTATCAGATGACCATTACAGAAGAAATAAAAAAAAAAATATTGGGAGAAATATATGGGAATTTATTATTTAAAATTGTCCAAATTCATTCTTCCAGAAGCTATCAGAAATTTCCAAGAATGTCTACAACTTTTTCTCCAAGCATGTGCAAAGTCTGGTTGTATAGTTGTTTTGTTGTCCAGGCTCTCCCATGTTTACTGTGCTTCACTAACCATGTGTTCATAGCAGTGATGTTATAGCAGCTACAGCTTTCCTCTCCCCATCTAATCTGCTCTTTAAGACATTGTGGTGACCATAAGAGCGGAATAGTTGCAGGCAGAAGTTGGTGAAGATTTTGATAGCAGTTATTCAAACTTTATCACTCGCTTGTCTCCTCTAAAAATACAGTCAGGTGGTCCAAGAATTTCTTTTCACATTTACTAAATTAATCAGGGAAAACAGAAGAGAAAAGAACCCGCCTGAAATCTGCAGAACTTGAAGTGTTTGCACAGAACAAAACTATATTCAGTTCTCAGTGCAAAATGACTTTTCCTTTTGGAATTTAGTGTCTTTTTATAAAGACATAAAAGACTTGAAAAATATGTAGCATTTTGTTTTCAATTCAAATAAAACATTTTATTAAGTTTCAAGAGCTTTTGCAAGTTTTCAAATGGATTGGGAAAAGTTATTTTATCACACTGCTCTAGCTTCGGCACACAAATAGATCAATTATTTCTTAGCAATTTGTAGGCTTTACAGGCAGATAGGTCTTCAAGTAGGTCTGAAAGAAAATAATGCTGTGTAGATGTGGACTTTTATAGGTAATACATCTATAGTTAAGAAAACTCAGGCAACGTTGTTTTGTATACTCCTTAAGACAGTGGTTTGCAGGTCCAAACCCATCACAACAGATCTTTATAGTATTTTGACAGAACTAAAACCTGTAGTGAATATGATGGGTCTTGATACAGACTGTTTCTTATCGGGACACAAGAGAGATGTGAGGCCATGGTGAAGTCTGCAGGATCTAATTTAGAGTACATTAGGAAGTTACCATTCCCATACGCAAAGTCCTGCCACAGAGTCATCAAAATAAAACATGAACACTATGAATTCAAGTCGGTCCAAAGTCCTGCAGCTTAGCTCCAATTCACCTTTGTCAGCAGCTTTAAACTAATCTCCAGGTTTTTGGTTATCTACATATATCGGAGCAGTAAGCTTTGGTTGAAGTTCCCACAACAAAAATGCTTGGACATAGGAGGACAGAGACATCCATGAACAGCTGTAGCCATTTCTTGTTTGAATCTCTGTTCATAACTATGTTATAAAGCCACATGAAGAGTGTAGGAATGAAAAACAAAGGGACATGTCACTTTGAGTATATGAGAGACAGTGTTTCATGATGACTTGGGTAGTGATTCAAGACCTGTGTGGACCCTTAAAATATTATTGAAACTCAGTCATATGCATAAGTGACTACTTAGACTTGACTTTGGGTGCAGTAAAATGAGAAGGAAGACTTCAAATAGACACACTTTCAGTTGGCCCTGGGACCCTCCCCGCTCAAAGTGTAAGCGTCTTTGAAGCTGAGTTTGAAGAGGCTTGTGTTTCATGTTGTGGCACTTATTGATAGGCTTTGAATTCCTCCATAGAAAGGAGCTACTCTTTACTTTGTCTTCTGAAGTGTTGAAGGGCAATTTGAGGTAAATTAGTTGCTTACATGTTAGTGTTATTTGCTCTTGGGTACTCACGATTGATACATTGGGATGTTAAGTATTCAGGACCTACAGGAGATCCATACCCTTCCAGGAAGCTGTAAGTCAGGTAAAATTCACATTATTTCCAGAAGAAAATATTGTGGCTAAATTTAAGCTCTCCTGACCTAGATCTCCACTGGCAATGAGAGGAATTTAGACACCTCCAAGACGTATATTGAAGTACCTTCAAGTTTCTCAGATATCTGGATCTGAAGGCACTCTAAAGTCCTGATGAAATTTGACCTTCAATATGAATTTCAATTTTTCATAACAGAAAAAAACACAGTATTTTCAGTATATCAGCAGGTTCAGTTATATTTGTGAGGGTTTTTATCATAAATTATTAAACGTGCTATATACATCACAATTTAATGTGATATACTTTATATTTTGATTTACGTTTAATATTGCACAACTGTTTTCACTGCTCTCCTTTATTTGTTTCAACCATTCATCACCTTACTTAGATCAGCAGTAGCTTTGGACAAAATATTCCTGAATGTTTTGTATTGAGACTGGGAGCTGAAGTGCTACTACCTCTCCTCTCTCCATGCCGAAGATTGAAAGCAGCTCTTAAATGCTACGTAAAGTCTAGTCAATGACTTTGGAAACAGAGTTACACACTGATTTATGTGAATGTCATTTATAGCAGCATAGAAATTATATGGACTAGAGGAGAAGGAAGCAGTAACACAGAAGAACTTCAAACTTATTCTTTGATCTTGCAATTGCTTAGACACCATTTCTCCTACAGAGCAATGTTTCAGAAAGAGGATGAAAAGAGTATTTTAGTAGAAAGAGGATAAAGGAAGTTATTACAAATGGATTGTTTTATTTCTAATGATGAATGGTGGTTATCTGCATTCAGGTTGACAAGATACTGGGTGTCAAAATACTTTTTTAGAAGTAGGGAGGCACATAGCAGTAAAAAAATGACTGTGAGTAAAAAAAAAAAGAACAGACCCGAAGACTCACCACTCCTGCAATTGTACCTGTGGATTATTAGAACAATCTGCGTTTAACACCCTGTGATGTTTGTAAAAGCAAGATAAGAAGCAGTCCTAGAAGTTATGATTTTGTTTAACACAAAGTAGACTTTAATCAGACAAGGGTTACTGCCTCATTTAGTGGCTGGAAAGCAGCTGGACTTCTGCCTTTAAAGGTAATGCAGCTCCGGCTACCAGGGTCAGAGCACTTCAACATGCCTAGGAATATGTCATGCATTGATAGCATTTGGGGATGAGCTGGAAGGTGGTTTTCAGCCTATAAATATTTCTCAACATCATTACAGAAAGAGATTGGAGCATTTTAGAGGGCTTCATCTCTGCACTGGTGTGTTCACAGCTGGATGCTTATTGCTAGGTTTCCCTGAACAGTGATCTCACTTGGTCCTGATCATTTCACAGTCCCAGGGAACTGCAAAAAAAGTAGGCAATGATTATAGCTGAGAGTGCACAGTATTCAAGATTTCCCTTCCTTACATAATATTCAAATAGCACAAATCAATTTTCTCAGAAAGAAGATTTTGTGGTATGGAGCAGAGTCAGTCCAGTGGTGTATTTCATATTCTGCAGGCATATCTCATGCCCAGAGCTGGGTGCAAATGAGGAGAGTGCACTGTGCTACGATTAGAAGGAGCTGAGATAGATGGGAAGGATGCTAAATCCTGCAGCACCCACACTGAAAAACTCACAAGGTCACTGCTCAGAAAATACAGTTCTCCCTATCCTTAAAATTCACATGAAAATATATTAAAGCCTCTTAAATCATGAAGTTTGGAAAACCTTGAGCAGGTAGGAGAGGTGTAGATCTTGGTCTCCATGGGGTGATAGTTGACAGCAACTAAAGCATGATTCAATATTAATGCAGCTCTTTTATTGCATATTGTATTTGAACTTCTCCTTTCTCAAGCTCTGAAATGAGCTGAATGCTGCTTACCTCAACTTTTCAAAGATCAAGGACACCCACGACAAAACCTTTGTGGGAACACAGTCATTCACAGTTGACACTGAGGCAACTGGTAATTGCTTAAACTTCCTTTTTCTCCAACTCAAAGGACCTTATCCCAAAAGAACGGGATTTCTTTCCACCCCTCAGACCTCACAGATGTTGTTCCCTTCCAGACTGCTTTTCCCAGGGCTAACTACTGGCCATGTGACCAACAACGGGTGCTGCCGTGTATTAAGAAAAGGATGGGACATTTGCCCACCTTACAAGAGAATGCAATGTAATCAGTGAATTTAGGCTGTAGAACACAGTGAGATGCAAGTATTACTTCACCAACAACTTATAACCCCTTATAAAAAGTCCAGGTTAGCTGCTTCCACTATGGCTTTGGTATGTCATGAATTTAATTTTGTGCACAAAACTCTCCCTTAGGTGTGTGCTGTGAGATTACAGGGGAAGCAATGGCTATGGGCTCCTGAGCAGGACATACAAGCAGCCTCTTTACAGCCCTGAATTATGACTTAGGTTGTTCTGCAAATAACCCACCACAGAAATCGAGTGATTGTAAACAGCATGAAAATGTCGAAATCACCTTTTTGTTCAAATTAGAATCTGTTTCCTTTGCAACAAAGGATATGTTTCACCAGGGCTATTTCTGAGCCAAAATTTTTAGCTTTCAGCATCTACCTCTAACACGTGAGTCTCCGAAAGAACACAGTGAATATCATTTTGTTTTGTTTTGTGTGCTGTACAAAAGAGCATACAAAAGCAGACAAAAGAAAGGAATAAGCTCAATTTTGCTCAAGCTTATATGAAGCAAACGAGCACAAAGGCATAAGAAAGGAACAAAAAAGTAAAGTTTATATTGAACATGAATCAGGAGAAACAATTAGGAAAAACAGTTAAGAATAACAAAAAATTGAAAGTTATAGTAGAAAATTTTCTTAAAATTTCTATAAAAGCCTCTCTGCCTTGAATGGAGTATGAGTTTAGTAAGCAATAAATTGGATGAAACGTAGCTCTGTCAGGAAAATGCATAATATTTTCAGAGTTATAGCCCTATATAAAACAGAATAGTTGTTTTGATTTTTTTTTTTCCTTGTGTATTGTTCGGGATATATTCTTAACAGTTAATCTCAATCTACTGGAAATTTTCTAATGGTCTTCAGTGCGTTTTGGTGCAATTGTAGAAATATGACAACTCCATTCAATAACTTTTTTATTATCAAAATCTTCTGGTCATTAGAATCTCGCCAGTTTTAGAAAAGATTCTGGTCCCAAACCACGTAAGTAGTTTAATAAGATTAAATTCTGCTATATCAAAACAAAAACATCAGTGCAGTCTCATAACCTTTCACCCTCATTGTGTTTAAAAGACAACTCCAAGAATAGCAAATGAATGAAAACTGGGTTAAGAGAGTTTATGTTCTAAAGAGAGGGAGTATTAGGTATGTAATCACATTAATTATGTAATCATAGAATCTTTTAGGTTGGAAAAGACCTTTAAAATCATCAAGTCCAACTGTTAACCTAACTCTGCAAGTCCACCACTTAGCACTACATCTACACATCTTTTAAGTACCTCCAGGGATGGCAACTCAACCAATTCTCTGGGCAACCTGTGCCAGTGCTTGACAACCCTTTCAGTGAAGAAGTAATATCTAAACCTACCTTGGTGGTGTGTGTGTCCAGGGCACATGGAACTTCACCTGCTGCCAGGATCACCCTCCCCCTGGGAGCTGGGTGTGTTTCTTTCTTAGATCATCTCCCTGTGATCCGACAGGAGCTGTTGGCTCAGGTTTTAGTCTGAGGGGGCCACTGTGTGAGACTCTGTGTACATCCAACGTGAAACACCCCTGGACCAATATTGGGTATTCTTTGTAAAAGCACAGCTTGTCTGTCGTACCTTGAAATGTGATACCAGGGATGTGAGGCATAGCAGGTGGATGGCGTGCAAGGCTGAGGCTGCATCTCAGGTGCAGGGTGTAAGAAGCACTGCTGGAAGGGCCTCTGGAGCCGTGGTTCCAGTCATCCTTGTTAAAGAACCTCAGCTAGAATAAATCAATGCAATTCTTAGTGATTTCAGCAATTTAAGATAACTTCTAGAGGGGATGGCATGGGGTAGGTCCTACCTAGATAACAGGAGTGAATGATTCCATACATATCCTGTGATCCTCTACAAAACAGTCCCAAATGGCACCTACCAGAGTACTTTTACTACGCAATGAGTTCACATATACAAGGCAATTTTTGCAAGGTAGAAGGGAAACACTATTAATTCCATATCTTTATCTTAGTAATCTAGGAACAAGTTGTCCTCATCGTGATTGTTGGTGCGAGGAGGTGTCAAGAGTGCTTAGAGTAGATTCTCCAAGTAAATGAAACTGTTTAGTAAAGCACATGGCGTTTGAAAGTCTCTCTGTGCCTTGCAGGGCATAGAAACAAAGCAAAGAGATACTGAGGCAGAAGAGCAAAGACATTTCTAAAATTGAGCTTTCTTAGGCAGATCTCAAATATAATTTGGGAATTGCAAGCAAAGGACCAGAAGTGCTGGTTCAAAACTCATATAGTAGAAGAGTAGTAAACCTGTTGAAATAAGGGACACTCTCTTGTTCCTGTCAATCCATTGCTCAGATATGCTGGAAAAACTACCCTTTAAATTTAGAAATAAGTACTTGCATGTAACTGATAGCATGGATTGCAGGAATTTGTTGCTGTTTGTGATAGTGTTCCCTCTGAGCTACTTTTTTCATGTGTGTAAATGAAAAATAAATCTGGCAGAGAAACACACAGTTGAAACACCTGAATGTGCTAAGCCTTTTCCACAGATAATCCTAAAATGACCATTTTGTCCATTTTCTAGACCCCATACATCAAGGGGTCTTTAGCTGCAATTACATTTTTTGCATAGAGGTTCGTGTGGCTGCCACTTCTGTAAGCTAAGATTTGAATTTTTCTTAGAAACTATTTTCTACACTAAAATTCAATTGTTGTTAAGTCTTCGTCTTTGTAAGTCTGTGCCACGTGAATATTTTGGTTGAGAACAAGCTGTTTTTTTCTTCTAGGAAAATGGGTTCAGATCCATGCTATGTAAAACTGGTGACCTAACTGAATGGCTAAGCTAGCAGCCTGCTCCCTAAATTGCCCTTTTCCAATTAAATGGACAATCCAATCCTTGTTTCAGTTGGATATAGGTGTGTGCTCTTTTCCTTAGCTGTGTGCTCTGAGATTACAGGGAAAGTCATGGTTGTGAGCTCCTGAGCCTACAAGTAATAAAATGTACAGGGACAGAGCAATAAATGTCTTAATTATACACTTCCAATAAGTGCCTCAGCAGTAAAAGCAGACCCATATATATATGTGCATGTGTCTGTGTACATGTATATAACACTTTGTCTTCCAGGTAAATGAAGAAAAGCCTCCCTTCTAAAGGAAATCCATTATTTTAAAAAGAAAACTTTTTTATCCATGTATTTATAACTTTAGAAGGTGCCATGCACAAAGACCGTGCTGTGTGAGACTTTGTGGACATCCAATGTGAAACGTCCCTAGACCAATTTTGGGCACTTTTTGTAAAAGCACAGCTTGTCTGTCATACCTTGAAAAGTGATACCATGAAATATCTGTGCCATGAAATTTAAAGCTATAGAATTGAGAAATATGTTTCATGCATAGTATAATTATATAATTGTTTTTCAAGTCATAGATTTGGCACAAATTTAGATGTCTACCTGCGAGATTCTGCCTGCAAGATGAGCAATCTCAGTCATGGAAGTATGGTCAGTGAAGTCAAAGGAACCCATAGAACTACCAGGCTGAGGGTAACAGCTTATTTCAGACGCCCTGTAATGTCTTTTCTGGCCTCCAACTTCCATTCAGAGAGGATTTAGGTCTCCCTTATGCCTTGCCTCCTTGTCTTCAATACTCTAGGTCATCTCAAGCTGCGTTGTATGTATCTTGCTTAATATGAGCTGAATCGTTGTCAGGGCTCTGTTGCCCATATTGCTTACTCCAACGGGTATAATGCAAGTTTAATTAGCTCAGATAGATGCTCCTTAATTTAAATATCTCACTTTTCAAAAGTAATCGCAGATTAGGTTTATTGCTTCAGTATTCAGGTCTGGCACCAGACGTGCACAAATACATGGAGCACAGTGGTAAAGGTCAGGCTTTAGTCAATACTCCATGTGTTGTTGCAATAAGTGGATGCCTGTCTCTAAGGAATGAGTATGCTGCAAGTATCTAGTTTACACTTCATGATTAATAATACTCAGGAAATCTGTTAGGATAAGAAACAGATTTCATCATCTCCAAATCCCCTTCCTTATAAAATCAAGGAACCAAACCAACAAAACACAGATGCACTCCAACTGAAAAGAGCAGACACAGTCTTCTATGACAGACAAGCAAAGTTGTTTCTAAGTCAGGCCTGAATCTGCCTGCATTTGAGTGAACCAAAACTTCAGCCAGTCTACTTCTTATTGGAATGATCATTCAGTGCTGACATGGTCAGTTCCTGCATCTCTTCTAGAGGGTGCTAATCTCCTAAGTATCTTCCTGTTCTGCAAGCAAGGTTTTAACTACATTTCCATCCCATTTTTTGTGTTTTGCATAACTAAAACATAAATAGTGTCCTGCTGAACTGCTGCACCCCCTAAAAAACCTCTCTGGATTTTGATGGAAGTCACCCCAACTGCATACAGTTGGGTCTTTTAACTTTCTCAGCATCTTTCCATTTCATATCTGTGCCCTTCTTACACAGTGAGAAAGCAGCACCCTTTATTAATGTCTGAAGACACTTTGAGGGCAGCTGTTAGAACACATTCAGAGACCCAGAGGGCGAGCCTAGAAAATTTGACTTTCTGAGGTACGACTGTCAGCCAATTCCAGACAAGCAGCACCCAGACAGCCTTGAAACATGGGATACAGGTGGGTGGAAATTGCACCTCTGAAAACTAAGGTGCACAAAAAAACTCAGTGTCCATATTTGACTCCCAAACTATTTGTTGAGATGGGTATAAGAGTTGACTGGTTCAGATAGGTGAAACTGTTGGCTGACAATCAAGGGAATCTGTTCTTAGGCTCCTGCTTGGAGGCAGATTCTTTTTGTACAGGCAAACAAATAATATTTGCTTTCCTTGCACTACCTCCAAATTAGTTCATGGGATTATTTTGAAGCTTTTTCAGTTCGTTCTGTGGAGTCATCATCTACAATTCACCATGACTTCACTCCAAGGATATATTGTTTCCAAAGCACTCCAGGAACCTTGCTCAAAATGTTTCAGAACACTAAACAAATAATGAATCCCTCACATAAATAATTAGAAAACTCATCAGCCAGTGAATGATTCTGCTTTTTTCTGAGAGCTCATGTTGAATACATGTCATATGAGTATTTATTATGACGTCAACAAAAGAAACTCAAACCAAAAAATTTGGAAAATTCATAAGAAACAAGAGAAATTAAATACATTTTGCTTTATAACAACTATGATATTATTACAGTGATAGTGCTAATAGCTGCTTTTATTTAAAATGCTGTATATATATAGAACCCCCCAATCTTTACCTTAGTAAGCTATACAAAACAAATTTGGAGATATAATATGGAACGATAAAAAATGAAATAGTTTCACTGTCAGGGAGAGATGAACATTGCTAGAGATAAGAATTGCTTGCTCTGTCAGTAGTACTCCCTTTGTTGTCAAGAATCCAATTATAATTGGGGCAATCCAGGGGAGACTAAGGAATAGTTTTCTTGGTGCATGCAGGGCTCCGTGCATTTATGTTGTTTAAGGTGCTCCTAGCTCAAGACAGATTTCTTGTATTTCTTGAGCTCAGAATTGCCTTTTCAGTGTTTCATTTTCTTAGTTTTACCAACAGTCAGATAATGTGATGGACCTGAATGGAGTATGAAATCAATATCTGTTCAAATCTCTACACTATTACAATTATCTTAAAGCATTATTAAGTCAACCTCAATTAAAAGTTTCCCCCTTACAAATTGCTGAGGCCAAAAGAACTGTTTGAGTTGGCATGGGACAAACTGAGTACCCTAATTTTACTTACACATCACCTTTGTTTCATTGGAATGTCACCTAATACGTATCAGTCATGATCAGTGAATAAGAACAATGAGGTCTGCAGTGCTCACAAGACACATGTCTCTTGGAACAAGTAGATTTTTGACTCTCAGCAGCAGGAAACAGTTATCTATAAGACAAATAGTGAGACCAGATTCATGGGATTTTTGGGTTGATCTAACAACAGCAACTGGCGATTTAATTTTCTCCTGCTTTAACAAGGATGGCACATAAAGTTCACCAGTGCATAGGGTGCCACCATTTCAAAGACATTCCAGTGGCCTCCACCAAAAGATTGTGTTTTCTATGGCTGAATTTTCAGTCACCCAAAGAGAAAATATTCAATATAGTGCACTGTTGGATGAGCTGCACTAATTTTATACAATCTAAGGAGTTAGCTTTGAATCTGCTGCCTCTATTCTCCTACACTACTGTTTTACTTAAGAATGACTCAGTGTGAATGAAGTGATGGCTTTTACTTGCAAGGTCATCCATAACACCTGGAGAAAGATATTTTTAATCAGTAAGCCTTGTGTTCTAACTGTTAAGTAATTCTCTGCTTACTTTGTGTACTGGTCATAGATTTCTGGGAAACCTTGTTTGCCTTCACACCTCAGTTAGGTAACTGAAGAACAACTGCAGAATTTTCAGTAAAATGGCTGTAACTCACTGAGTTTTGGAATGGTTTGGTTGCCTCTGAATTTCTGTCAAATCATTGGTATCAATGATAAAATAATTGCAAATGCATGGTACTGGAGACCTGGGTATATGCTATGATCCTTGTGCTACGGTGACCCTTCATCAATGTTTCATAACCTCTCTTCTTTCTACCAACAGAAGTACATGAATATGTCACAGATGAGAAGATTCTGGAGTCTTTTCTGATTTTTTCCTCCTATGCTCCAATTCTTATATATAATGTAGTTAGAGGCATGGAAAAAACAATGCAATTATTTTGTGACAAGCCTGTTAGGACCAATACAAGACCTCTGAAGAAGTGTGTAGGGCCAACAGACTTTGACCTGTGATACTTAAATTGATTTAATCAGGAACTTTGTTTTGTGCTTTTCAGTTTATTATAGTCTGCCATGTAACGGTCCTTCAGAAATATGGGAGGATTTTCTTCTCAAAGTTCGATGCTAGACATGACTACCAAAATGCCTAGAAGTTCTCTCCTCCCTGACTTTGTTTCCACCCTTGCCTCCAAATTTATTTGGTTTAGAGTAATTTCTCCATAATATGAAAAAATACAATGAAGCAAAGATTTTTCATAGATCAAACTGAAGTTGTAGTTGATGGAGACCCTAATAAATAAGCAGAAGACATTTTTTTCTGGGTTTTTGTGTTTACAATACTTGTAAAGCAAACTGATAATCTCAGAAATGCTCTGTGGAGAGATATCAAAGCCTTTTTTTGGATTTAATTTGTATAATGAATGCTTATATTCATTGTCTGCTGCATGAGGTATTAGCACTTGTGTATGTGACGTGGTACTGGTACAACATGGTCCAAGCTCCTCTAGGATAAATCAAAGCACACGTTTTTTTTTCTGTAAAAGTCAGAACAATTCTATGTTAGATAGCACTTGCACCCTTATCCATATGTTTGTATCCCATCTCTGTCATGAGATGCTGGACCTCTTCTGGTCAGTAATTATTTTCTTATTTCCCAGCAAGGTCTACAACAGATTTTCTGTGACTACAGTAGTGTGAACACTAAGGCCCTAGGTGACTTTAACAGACCAATACTGATCAAGGTCAAGGTTTGTCATACAGAGCCAAGTAGTCACTAGTTAAAGGTCTGATACAAGTTTCTTCAAACACATCTCAAGTTAATATAACTTAAATTCATGATTAATATTTTTTGACAAGTTCCTAGAAGTCTTAAAAACTTGTTTTGAGCATAGAAGTTATTTAAACTACCTTAATAAGTGAGAGCTAAGTAAGTAGTTTGTGCACTGTCAACAGCAATAGAAAGAAATTACACTTTCAGGCATTTGCTCTAGCTTTTCCTGTTTATACTGTGAAATATACTTTGTCCATCAGTATTTTTGTGTTTTATTCCAGTTTCATTTATGAAAGTCAATAACAATTGGAAACCATAAATACATCAATGTAACCCAAATATTCAACTGCACAGATCAATCCATGACCAGTTCATCATGTATTATTCTTAACAAATACTTCAAAGTACTAAAGGCTTTTGAATTCATGCAAATCTATGAAACCAAATCATCCTGGTGCATCTCAACAAGAAATATTAGGTCCAATGAAAGCGAATAAAATAAGATCTTTGAGGTATCTCTAGGTAGGAATTTTGTGACATTTTGTTACAGTTTTTTATGGTTAAAGACAGTAATACAGTTGTTAGCATCAGAATCAGTGTTCATATTTACTGTATGAAGTGGAACAAAAACCTAAAGCTTGTATTCCAGAACATAGTGAAAAGGTGTCTGTAAAAGCACAATTCTTCTGAACCTCCTAATAGATCTGAATTCTTCTCAGCAAGTATCCTTCTCTTAGATGTCTCCAAAAGGTTATCAATATGAAGAACGTACTAACACCTCTGCACATCATTATGCCTGTTTCTTTTCTGCCTCTCTTTTCTCATATCCCCTGAAAGAGTTAAGTTTCCAAAAGAAATGTTTCTCTTTTGTTCTTTGTTCATACCATAATTAGCGCAAAAGGCTCTTACTTCAGCAGTGACATCTTTCATTACAATAAGCTTTGGAAAAATTCCCTCGAGGAAAGTGTAATTAGAGAGATAGAGGGACACAGTGACTTGGAACACGTTGTTTTGAGTTGGCAGGAAAAGGATGTTGTGATGAAATTGTGAGGTGCATCAGCTGTGTCAGTAGCAGTGGAGGGAGTGAAGAGGCAGCATGACTTCCCAAAGAGTATGTCCCAGTTGGCCTCCAGAAGTGCATGGGTGTATCTAAAGTCGTATCCTCTGCAGTTGTCCAATATTCTGCCCATTAAAATAGCACTGCATGACTTATGGGGGAATTGTTTCCCACTTTATACCCAAATCAAGTCTATTGGCATTGACCGTATACCTGAATACTACATTATACTGATAAAAAGTGAGAAAGAGGACTGCTGTGAATATCTGGGGCTGTAGGATGGGTGTTAAAAATGAGGATCTCAAGCTCAAGCAGAGCACTGTGACCATCATGAGGTCCAAGCAGAAAACTGGAGTTCCCAAAGATCTGTTCTATGTATTGATCTTTAAAGAGGTTAGAAAAAGGTCTCCTGGGAGATGAGAAAGGGAAGGAACTCACTTGTTTCCTCTTCTGTTTCCAGAACTGTTTGATAGCCATGAACAGAGCTGAGTCCTTTCAGATCTTGGGCCCATGTTGAGAGCTGCCTGAGTAGTAAGTCCTTATCACAGGATGGATGTGGACTCTGTCACATCTAAGTGGCTGCTCTGGGAGGACAAAGTCTAGGACTTTGTCCTTTGCTTGCTAACAGAATTTTTGATTCAGTTCTTCCTATGATTCTCTTTGAGTGAACACTTCAGAAAGATGTATTAAAAGATAGAGATAGATAAGTACCCAAATGGCAGTTCATAACTGGTCATAGACATGTGGCAGCTGTGTAGGATGCAGGAAAAAGAGCAAATGAGTCACTTGGTCGTTGAGGAGCTTTTCGACATTTGGTGTTACATCATGCTTTAGAAAGAGTGGCTACTTTTGAAAACACGGATGTGTTTTCATGTGCTTCTCCTTCATAAAACCTGTTATACTACTGATTTTCCTTCTGATCCAGTCTTGATAACATTTTTGTTTATAAACCGTGCCAGCAGTTGGTAGCCATTGCCTACCAAAGACAGCAGCCTAGCAAGGCTTGGTGTATCCATGCACGTATCCCAGAAAACAATCTCAAATGGCTAAAAATCCCTATCAATAATCTTGTGTCCCATACAGCATAGCCTTTATTTATTAAACTTCTTGCCTTTATTTGATTTCAGTAGGTTGTGCACTGAGGTGCTCCTGAAGGGGATACCATTCCTGTATTCTTACCTTATAAGGCAACTTCATAAAGAAGAGACAGACAGTTCTGCAAACAGAAAAACAACGCAGTACTTGAATGTTCAGTTAAGTAGTCAAGCACTAAAAGACCATTGTAGGATGGGAAGGGAAAGGGAAAAAAGCATTTAAAGTGCCCTTCTCTATCTTATATTTTTTTCAGTGGAGATAAACATAAACAAAAAACACTGGGTGCTACGGAATCTTCAACATCCCACAAGGACTTCTACCTGTCCTTTGAACTAAACAACATTTAATTAGCCCATTTCAAGTTGTCATTTTCAATAGAACAGGAAACAGAGAGCTCCTGGGTGACGCTGGGAGTGATGTGAAGGCCTTTGTTGAGCACAGCCACAATAAAGGATAAAGGGCTTTAAAACATCAGGGGAAAATGAATAACAAATAAGAGGATAATCACAGGAAAGCAGCTGAACATTTTAATTGCCTGCTGAACTTCCGTTTATTTAGAGAGACTGTAGATATGGCTCACAGAACTTTGCGCAAATTGTCATGGTATCCTTCTAACATTCAATGGGCCTGAGTTCCCTGACATGTTGGATATTTCAATTCACTGAGTAAGCAACGAGCTCTCCTTGAATGTTAAACACTAATCTTCTGGTTGGGCACCATTTCCAGGAAGACCTATCCTATGAAGTTTACTAATAAATATTGATCCAGCTATTGGTAAGCATTTAAAGTGTTGATACATGGCCTATTAGCAAATTATTGAATTTATTTGCTTTCCAGCTACTTTTAGAGAAAAAGTGTAAGACCCTTTCACACCTGTTAAATAATTCATAAGTATCATCTCTAGATCAAGGGATACTTTTAACATTTTATTAAGGTTAAGGAACACCTTCATGTCAAAAAGCAATCATGAAAATTTAATAGGTGGGAGAATAAAAAAAGGTACATGCCACAGATGTCCATGTTTAATAACGCATTCTACCCCATTATCCTTCTGAAGGTTTTAAAACTGAAGGTTAAAGTTTTGAAAATTTTGAAGAGAGGAGTAGCTTCAAGGTACAGCACTTAAGGGGCTTAGAAGAGCTATCAGATTGAACCAAGCCCTGACCCTTCAGAGTTATCCTGGTTTAAATTACTGTAGGTGGGTCTGATGACTTCAATGCCATAACTACATTTTTCTTATATCGAATCCCACATGTAAAGAAAGCTCAAAACTCTTCCTCCCTGAGCTTTTGGAAAAAGACAAATCCACCAACACAATTTCCTTGGCACTGTGGAAAGTCAGACATGGACATTAGTACTTGAGTGTTTATGCCAAGAGATGTAATGGGGAAAATTGTGAATGGATCTGTTGATCTCAGCAGCGTCACAAAGGGGTTTGTAGGAAACAATAATATTTCCTTTGCACCTTTAAATCCCTATTTGCAAGTAAAATGTCCTAGTTTTCCAAAAGCTTGAAGAATTTCGTGTCCTCTCTGGGTGCTCAGTATGTAGAAACTGCTCTGGATTCGTCAGAAGTTGATTTTAGAAAGTGAGTCATTATTGCATTTAAGTAGTTATTCACTAGAAGAGTTTTGGGGTTTTTTTGACTGGAAAATTTTGAAAGCTGAAGAAAAAACATTTTGCTTCAAACATAAAAAAAGTCAGTACAAGCCATGGAAATAGTGGTTTTTCACAGGTAATTACTTGCATACTGACCTATGCTACCAATTCCTCCTGGAATCAAGTCTGACATACTTTAATAATAAATCTTATTTTAAGAATCTAGACAATTTAATCATTAGTGATTTAGACAATGGCAAATAACACTGCTAATAAATAATTAAGGAGATAATATTAGTCAACCTATTTAGAATGTATCATCTCTTTTTATAAGCTTTTTCCTTGCATTACTCAAGCATTGAAGGTACCATAGGAGAAATAAATGAGCCTGTTACAGCAGTGATTCTTATGGGAAATTTATCAACAAACAAATTGTTTATGACTGTTGGACTGGTAGTTGTCAACTGAGAGCATCCTGCTTTGTTCGGATGTCTGACAGACATCCTTTTGTTACTGCATTTGGAAATAATTCTGGCTCTCAGCACTACTCAATACAAACAGGAACTGAAAGAGGAGGATTTAGAGAAGCAATTAGTTCAACAGCAAGGCTTCAGAGAAAGACATGATGTTTCCTATAATCCTTAGCAAAATTTACGAATAAGGTTTGAGTTAGTCTAAAGAATTTTCCAGGCTGAGATTCTTTCAATTTCTCTGTTTCATTCCTGCCTGCACCCCATAACTCATCTCTTTCAGAAGGACAGGTTTAGTATGTTATATTGATCTCAGTGCCATAGATATGACCTACTATTTTACATGTTGTTACCAAGTAATTGCTGTAAATTAATTGTCTAGGAGTAAGCTCCTCACTTTGTGCCAAATGCTGTAACTGAATAGAAGGTGAGAATTGGAGAGATGTGGCCACTAATGCTTGGTGCAATGGGACCTTGTTTAGGTATATAATTCAGCCCATAGATTAACATGTTGAAATTTTGGTGTTGGCATGTGAGACAGATGTGTAACCCCTATAACAATCAATCTAGTTTACAGATGTTTCCAGGTGAGCAGATGTGTAATCTCCCATTATAGTCTACTGAAATTGAGTCACTGTAGTTAGTAGACCCCAGAGTGTAATTTAGTTTACCCTGAGAAGATTCCTAGAGGTTGACTCAGCTGCCTGAAGATAAACATCTGGTGACTTTTGGGGAGTTTGAGGCTGTTTTGCTTTGCCTCCAGCTGCTCCAGAAGAGGGGAGGGCCCTTACATCTTGGGTCACCTCTGCCAACGTTGTGCAGGTGTCTTGTCAGATGGTTCCTGCATTTTGTCGACAAAATCTGTCTCTATACTGCACTGCTTAGATCTTGACTGAACATACAGTCTTGAAGACTCCACTCACTCGAAAATGTCGAAAATCAGACATATCTTCACCTTGAAGTGGAATAAAGGCAAGACATCTTGCAGCCTAGGGAACTTAGCAGTAATTTCTATTTCTCATTTGCTTATTTCTCCTAAAAGATTGGGGAAAGAGAACTGAAGAAGAAACACAGGAAAAATCAAAGCACCTATCTCTTGTTGAAAATCAAGACATTTCAGATATCAGGCTAATATTACTGAATTTTAAGAGCTTCCTTCATTAGTTTTACATTAGAAGGTAGTAATTAGTATGTGTATGTGCATGTCTATGAGTCATTTAATCAAAAATATTTTTGGTTTAAATTAGATTTACACATCTAGCAGTATTTCTAAATGAGAAAATATTTTGAAGCTATGGATGGCCTTCATATCCCTCATTACAAAGTGAGAAACTGACACGTAGACCTATAGTAAGATTTGCTAACGTGGTGGAATGCTGCAAAGGCACAAGCAACACTTACGTTCCAGAGTTCCTTGGGCCTGTAGTTCTGGATCCAGCCAAAGCAAAGCTGGTCTGAGCTCCCAAAAGATCTCAAGCTATGTACGGTAGTTTATGCAACAGGTCCACTGCCTTCCTCTGTCTGTGCAGCTCACAGAATCACAGAATTACCTGAATTGGAAGGGACCAAAAGGATCATTGAGTCCAACTCCTACCCCTACACAGGACACTCCCAACATTCACACCATGTGACTGAGGGCATTGTCCAAATGCTTCTGGAACGCTGGCAGACTCGGTGCCCTGACTGCTTCCCCGGGAAGCTGTTTCAGTGCTCCACCACCTGCTGAGTGAAGAACCTCTTCCTAGTAAGTCTGTCTATAGTATACTTGCCTTCATCTTTTCACTGACTCACTGACTTCCACCACTCTTTCACAGTGAAGAAACCTCATCTGAAGATCTTTAGGCGTGGGAGGTGGGGTAGTAACTGCAAGCCCTCTCATCTTTATGCTAAATTATTTTTTTGTATTTGAATAGTGCCAATAGTTCCAGTCAACAGCTCAGGTCTCTCTTGGTCTAAAAGAGGGTAACAAGATGACGCTATGAATGCTGAGGAACTAAAAAGAAGAAGATCAACTATCACACTGGGCAGCAAATGAGCAAGCTTCCAAAATTTCTTTGCGTTGTGAGAAGCTAAGCGGCTGCAGAAATCATTGTTTAATAAAATATCAACATGTAACCAATTTATGTTAGCCCTGTGAATCACTAGACATTTAGACTTTTGTCCTCATCCTTTTTCCAAGAGACCTGTAAAATCTAATGTTCTGGAAGAGTCACAGCAAACAATATTTACTTTGGTAAGTGTTAAATTGGATACATTGGGATGAAAATGTAATCATATAAGGCTAAAAATCCCATATCAATCAATTTAATACAATGAAGTAACACTGAATAATACACCTCATCAACACCGAGATTTATGGATAAAGTAGTAACAGAAATTCCCCTAAAACTCAGATTACAACTGATACACAGAGGAGTAATCAAAACATGTAGGATAACAGCAATGTATGAAAAAAAAGTTTAATAGATTAGAAGCCTTTTTTTTTTTTTAATTTTTGTTTGCCATAGTACAGAGCTATATTTTTGGCTCAAGACACATTTCTGAGGGCTTGTTCTGCAGCAAACTCAGGAGACCAGGCTACCAGGTTCAGCTTGGCTTCTCTATATTTATGGTCCCTGGCACCTGTAAAACTTTGCAAGTACCCAAATAAAAAGTTCAGTCCAGGTTGTATTCTGTGTTCTTTATAGTGAGAGGGGTGAGACATTGCTTCTGCAGAGTCCTGTTCCCTTTATTTTTCAAATTGAAAAACTGGTCAGAGCATAAAAGATCAAGACCTCTTTTGCTTTCTCAATAAATCCATGATGTTTTCTTAACATAGAAGGTCAAAATTGGATTAACAGCTTGTAGAATTTTGCTTTTTGGCTTTTCATTCTCTACTAAAACAGAACCCAATTGTATGTAGCATCAGTACAAAGAGAGGTGAAGGAAGTGGATGTGGCTAGGAACAAGAGGTTGGGTCCTACTACCCAAAGGTGATACCTATTGGAGTGGAGATCAGTATATCACTGTACTGAGCAGAACTGGAACAACAGCTAGTGAAAAATCTGAGAGCCTTTCTGGAGTCTGGAAAAAAACATCTTTCAAGCTGTGTATGTTTATCCAAGGAAGTTATTTATTGCATGACAGTTACCCACAAACTGACTGCATGACATATTGTGACTAACATAAAGTATTCCAGTTTTCTAGATTCCTTAATTCCAGATGTAAAAGATTGGTAAGCACTGCACAAAACCTTTTTATCCTGTCTAATATCTACTAGACTGGATACGAACAGGGAGTAATGTCGAATGCTGGAAGAGGCATTTGAGGATAGAAAAGCTCACTGTTCTGTAAGTGGGAAATACATTTTTAAAGAAATTATTTTATTTGTTCAAGGAATAGAAGATTTGTGTTTGAAATTGGTCTTAACAATCATTGTAGATTTAAAGTATTTGTATAGAGCATAGCTTTTTAGCCAAAAATTTCATTTTGGATAGCCTGACCATAGTAGGTAGTCTCATGAGATGTCTAAATTTTGAATGGTAATTTGAGTCATCTCTCCATTTTGATAGGAAATCTAGAATATGAGCTAGGACTTTGAGAAAATAAAGGTCTTTATGTAGTCATAACATCTGCTTTGACATACCTCTACCACCTTACTGGCCATCTGGATAGTAACTCATTTCTTCTCTATCTATCTTACACGTTTTACCATGTACCAATTGGAAGTGGACTTGTGACAGAGACTTTAACCTAATGAACTGCCAAAGCTTGAAAACTAATTATAGTGGAAGTTCTTCAGTGAAATAACCTCAAAGCTCAGAAACCCTGACCCTGTCCTGTGTTTTTATAATCTTATCTCTGGGAGATGTTTTCAGAGAGAAAGGGGGAAAAAAAATAAAAAAAAAACCCTATGAATCTTTCATTCCTTACCAGCAAAATAAAATTTCAAGGTTAATGCTGCACTTCAAAACCCTGATGAGTAGGGAAAATGGCATTTGCCACACATCTCTGGCATAACGTTCTTTTCTGATGCTTCACCTCTTTTGTTTTTCAGTCTTTCACTTTTTTTTTCCCATTGATGCTTTATAGAGATTTCTTGGTCTGAAAGAAATGATTAAGGGGAAGAGAGCCATGAAGGAAGCCGAGACACAATTTTTCCACCTTTGCTTTGCATAAAAATATGTCTTCTAGGTGTGTGAGTGATGTGTTGCACCCTCCCCCACCTTTAACCAAACCAGCATAGTTTGGTTTGGGCTCCAGAGGAGCTAAAGACCTGTCCACAGCTGGGCCAAGAAGTTCTCTAAGAAACACACAAGGAGCAGAGTCACACAGTGAACACGTATAAGGAGCCTCTATTAAATACAATTTCACTATGAGTCAAGTCCTTTTATCCCATAAATATGACAGCCTAAGTGAGCCTTCATTAAACACACCCTATTGGGCAGTGTGGCTGCATGGTTATGATCTCTCCTTGTGCTGGGTTGCCTCTCGAGGGTGATCCTCGAAGCAATAAGATCTTTTGCCGATGACAGATTGCTGGTGAGCCCCATTTGAATCCTCCATGGATGACAGTTGCACTCCACGTCCATGCAGTTCTCCTCTTTAACAGGGATGAGTTGTTTAGCCTAAATAAGACGCATTTTAAATAGAATAAATAATTTAAAGTTACAATATTGTGTGATTTAGTATGCTGTTCACTTAGTTTTCTTAGCATGAGCAGCAGGACTTGCTCTGGAGCACTAGGCCACAAGCTGGGAGTTTCCAGTTGAAAACTTTCCCAGTGAGCACAGCCAGTTCAGTCAAAGAAAGGCCTCCAGAGTCCAAAAAAACCCAGGAAAACACAGAGGTTTCAAGGATACCAATCATTGACAACAGCTGCACAATGACAATATAACAACCTGTCTGACAGACAGTGAAGGAATCCAATGAGGAGTGAGAAAACCCCAGACTCAATTACTACTACTGGATTGAACCATAGTGTGAGTGGCAGCTAAATAGTCTGTAAGGATATAATTCCTCAGGAGTTTCTTCATGTTGGCCTCTTTCCCTGGAGTCAACCACGTCACTATATCCCTCTATGAAATTAAGTGTTTTGTAAAATCCCATGTCTGAGAGTCTGCTTTGCAAAACTTCATATTCTAATGTCAGCACAAACTAATGCCAGACATCCAGACAGAAGTATCCGATGCCTTACAGCCTGCTTAGTAAAGCCTCTGATTGGGATTCCATACAAACTCATGCTGGATGACCACATGAGGATGTAAGTGGTTTAAGCATTATAAAACTTTGAATTGGGTGTGCACATATCCTTTGGCTATAACTATATAAAATTCTTTAGCTACAAACACATATATCACAATTTTCCCTTACATACTTCCCCAATAAACTAATAGCACAACATTATCATCAAACTCTAATAAGTTGCACTTATATTTAATTATGTTTGATCTAAAAAATTCATTTGTGACAAGGTGATGCAGGGTAGAGTATTACACAAGCTATCACGTTTTTTAGCACGTTCAAACAGTTTCTTTGCATGTAGCAATGGCCCTGCTCTACTGTCACAAAATGCTCCAGTAAAAGAAAGCCATAGTTGTTTTTATTTATAACTGTATTTAAAACAGTTTCAGAAAAACACAAACCAAAACAAAGCAGACTACTGCAGATCTACAATAACCAGGCATTTTCATGCCCCCTCTTTCAGTGACACACATAAAAAAGATAGTAACCTGTTTGGGAAAGACTAAAGCTGAGGAAAATATTCAGAAAATGGCTTAGTTTTTTTTCTGAAAAATCTTATATTCTTGGTCTCTCAGGGTATTTCTAAATCCTCTTCTTTGAAACATGAAATCACTGGAAAAAAAGGAATTACCTTTCTTATTTATTATCACACTTACTTACCTCTGAGTATGATTACAACTTTCTTTATAGGTAGAAAACTGACTGGGTAAGGGGCTGAATTTATTTGACCGTAGTTTATCGAGAATTCAACCAGCTGTTAGTAGCAGAGTTAGGGCATGGTGTTGGGACTTGATATTCAAACCTTATGCAACATACAAGCTATGTGTCCTTGAAAAGCTCACTTAAAGATTCATTACAAAACAGTATTGTAGATTTGCCTGTGCAAAGCACCTGACATACAAGTTTTTAAAAGCTCCTTGGGATCAATCAAACCCACATCTTAGTTTTAATCACGCCCTTGTCATGATGTCTTTGGACTTGAAGACAGAAAAGGAAGGCATAGACAAAAGATTCAGTTTGCAAAAATTACTGAGGTCTGTTGTGGAAAAAACTTAATTCTGTAAGATTTTACATGGAAGCTGACTGCTGCTTCTGTAGCTGCAACATCTTTTCCTTGTTCTGGGGCAAAAAGCTTCTTTCCCCTACTCTAACATTTCTCTGCTTTGTATTTGTAACTAGCTAAGATCAGTCTTGCCTCAGGCTTTCACAGAGGTATGCATGTTAATCTGTAAAATCAGAAGAAATAGGATGGTGGCACTTCCTGGCAACACAAGCACAAATCCTTTGGCAGCTGTGAGATGCTGAGGAGCTTTACATGCACCACAAGCGTGTAAGAAAGGGGGGAGGTGGATGGGAAGATTATGCTCCTCAACCAGGGGCTGCATCTTTTATACACCAACAACAACAGCTCTGGGAGTGTTCTGACTGTATGTCTGCATCAAAGGCTGCTCCATTGAATTGCTTTCAAACAAACCTAAAGCATTGAGAGGGTAGTTAACGATAAGGTAGCAGGTAGTGGTTCCATTAGAAAAATAGCAAAATGAGAGAGGAATAAAATTTTCTATCAGTCCTTGTTAGAATTCACTTCTGTAGCTGCAATAACCAGAACAGGAGAGCTTATTTATACTCAGCACACTCTTAATACTTCCAAAAAAACCCCAAACAAACCAATCTCACTACATTTTGATGTGTCTGGGTTCTTACTACCCTATTTCCTGGGCAATTGAAACTGTTGCTATTCTAGCCCACATCTCTAGCCAGGAAAGGCTTTAATGCACCAGACATCCCAGAATGGGAAACAACGTTAAATGTAATGTCACAGATCATAACTTTTCCACTGGGAGGTTTCTATTCTGAGTCTGCAAATCAGGCTCAACCTGTCGGCCCATGTTTGTCTAATCCAGCTGCCACCAGAATGGTGACTAGGGACAAGGCAGGACATGAGTAGCTAATGACACTCAGTGCACAATGAGATGGAGATGAGGCTGTTGTGTCACAGAATGTCTTTTAAAAGCAGAGGTTTAATTAATAGCCTGTGTGTACATCTGAAGAAATGGGGAAAGTCCTTACTTTTGAGATCTCCAGAAACAAGGTACAGATGAGAACCACTCATGGGCTGATAAAGGAAGTGGCTGCCCTGGATATCTTAGATGGTGGATTATTTTCATGAGGCAGCATATTTCACATCAGGCTGAACCTCCAGATTTGCTGAAATCCAGTTGTGATTTTACAGCTTTCAGTAACAGCAAACAGCAATGGGTGTAAGATCATTCAGCCCTCCTAACACAGTGTGTCAAATAAAATTAGGTATTGCCAGGGAATGGGAAACTAAGAGTGGGATGAGTGATTTAAATATTTGGGGTATGCAAAGCATAGATGTCTGTAGTAGAGGTGGTATATCTCAGCTGTTCCTCTGAGACTCCCTTGGGGCTCCCTAGTGCTGTGAATGGGGTCCAGAGCACAATGGATGCCATCCTAAAATGGACATTTCAACCAGATCCACTGAGCTGCATCCTAGACGTTTATATTCCATTCCACTGACTAAATACAGGGGAGTCTGGGGTAACTGCTTCACCGTTAGATATCTATTATGACTGTTGAATGATATATGGATTGAATCTTACCACTGTCATCAGGGATACATTAAGTGATCAAAGGAGATGAAGAAATACATCATCTGAATAGATTATCTGGACACGACCTTTACCTCTCTTCACTTGGTGTACATGAAAATCAGGTTCTGACAAGCATGGATAGCAGAAAGATTAAAATATTTGTCTTGAACTTTGATGCCACTACTAATGCATTAGTATCTCTTGGGTATTACAGTGAGAAGTGTGATTTCTGAGTGCTGATCTGACGACAGCAAGCAGAAAGTTTCCTTTGGTTCAGACAGTGTAAGTTTACTGGGGAAAAGGAGTCTGGCAAAGAATATCATGATGAGCTACGGCTCTGTGACTGAAGCTCATGAGAAGTTGCCAAAGGTATGTGTTTTTATCATCCTGAAAACAAATTTATATGGAACAACATAAAAATACAAACCTTTGATAGCTTCTTGCTCATGTGAACAACTGATCAGTTGAACTGGACGTTCACATCCTCAGTCAAAGGCCACGAAAACCTGTGCCTTTCTTCATACTCAAGAGCAAAAATAAAGTAATTCAATATTTAAGATCTTTCATATTTCATATCAAATATTAGGTTGAGGAATGGGTACTCCTCAGAGGCTGTTTTTAATTAAATTTTTTCTCTTGTCTTTTTTTTTTTTTTCAATTACCAAACATCTTGCCTAAGGCCAGTCTGACAGGAGGAGAGCCTATTGAAATGACAGAGGTTCAATTTTTGGAGTTGGAGAGGGGGGAAAATAATACCCAACCTGTTTTTGATGAAGAAAAACACTCCTTTAATGCCAGCTGGCTTGTTAGTAACAGGGATAATTTCTCTTGTGCAGCATAATTATCAGAAACAAGACCAAGGGCACCTCATATCCCATAAAAATAAGTGTTCTCTCCATATCACAAAAAGGCTGCCAAGTAAAGAAACTGGAAGGTTAATCTTGATTATCAGCCCTTGTGTGCACAGTGGCTCTGTGCTGAAGGGCACATTTCCTACTCTCGGCAGGGATTATCTCCCAAAGCAGGACTTGAATAGCAGCAACTGATCTGGGCTAAGGTTCAGTGTGACAGTTTGGGCTCAAAATCACTGTACAAAGTCTTTCTCTCCTGTTATGATTCAGTTGTACCTTCACTGCTAGCTGTAGCCTATCAGGAATATAATTTATCTGGTATTTGTACAGCAGCATATGGTCACTCAATAAAAATCTTTTAGCAATATGATGCAAAGAGTACCTGGGTGCACATACCTCAAATGTGTTGGGGTATATTTTGATCTAACTTAATCAACTAGCATTTTTCCAATGAGGTTGTAGCAAGGTGGATGTTGGTCTGTTCTCCCAATTAATAGGTGTTAGAACAAGAGGAGAGACTAGGGAGATTTAGATTGGATAACAGGAAACTGAAAAGGTCGTCAAGCATGGGAACAGGCTGCCCAGGGAACTGGTTGAGTCAGAATCCCTGGAGGTATCTAAAAGACATGTGGATGTGATGCTTAGGGACATGATTCAGTGGTGGCCTGGCAGTGCTAGGTTAAGGGTTGATTTCAATGACCTTAAAAGTCTTTTCTAACCTAAATGATTCTATGATTCTAAGATGATCAGCATAAAGCTCTCAGCCCAAGTTCACATGACTTTCCTGGGATTCAAGTTCTGTACTTCCTGTTGGGATCCACATTACTTATTTGTTTGAGAGGCTCAGTCAGCCAAAAGGGCATAGGAAAAGGCAGATATTCCTACAGATAGGTTCTGGCTGAAACAGGTATCTTTCTGAAAGGATGTCTCAGAAGCAGAAATTGGCTTTTCATATTTAGTGGCCTTAAGCTGGGTGTACAGCAATATTTAAGGTTTGTCCTAACAATTGTCCTCAATCATTTCCCACCACTGGAGGTGCTTTACCCTCAACTTCACATGACTTCAGAGTGCCAGTTCCATGGTGAAGCAAAGCGTCTTCTGTATGTGTGTCTTGTCTGTTCTTCCAGGTTTGCCTCTTCCTATGGGCAGCTGAGAAGAATGGTTAAGTTGTAGAAGGATTTGAAGTCAGGAATTGGGAACTGTGGGATTTCTGAGGAGGGTTTTCAGTGCTTGAGTCTCTCAGGCTCAGATATGGCTGTGGGTGGGTGGCTACTAGAAGTAATATGCAATTATAGTGTAATATGCAAATACAGTTTATTTCAGCTGTTCATATAAATTCATTATAAATAATTGTATAAACTCACTACCACCAATGATACTGCAATCTTTGGTTAATGAATTCTGTCTACATCTCTTCCATGGAAGAGGGAGATTTAGGTCTAGCAATTTGGTTTTAGTGCATGCTAAAAATGTATCTAAAAACACATATAAATTTATCATCCTCCAAAGCTACAGTTTTTACTTTTTTACTTGGTATAGAACCAAGCTCTTCCTCGTGTGGCACCTCTCTGAGCTCCTGAACTTTGCACTCCTTCACGCACAGGGTCCTGTGCCACACTTAAAAGCTGGTGATTCCAGAAACAGTACTCTGAACCCCTCTAGGAGGATGCATCTCCAAATTCCTAGGCTGTTTCACAGAAGTCAGCCACCATGATTTTACCAATTAAAAAAAAATCACTCTGTGGCTATGTAAATCCCTTTTGTGACTTTTAATTGCATAAAAAGTACTGTTCTGTTTTTTCATTATCATGCCTGAGACTCATGCCCCCATGAAACAATCTAAAGTCACTCCCTGACCTCTGGTATCACACTCATTTTCTGTGCCTGAGGTCAGATGGATCCTTATAATTATATAATATTTACCTGATAAACATTTAGAGCCCCAAACGTTAGTTATTAACATAGGAGGTGGTTGGTATTAGAGAACTAATTAAATGTTCATTTCCAGTACAGTTGTGTATTACCCAGAGCACAGAATAAATTATGGAAGTGACACATTTCAGAGAGCAGAAAATATTTGCTGCAGGAATATTTCTTCTGAGAATTCTTCTTCCTGTTCCCTTTATGGTGAAACATTCCTGTTTTTTAATAGACAATCATCTTGTTTATTGCTCTATGTTTAAAATCATAAAGAATATTTGTTTCTGAAACATAATTACTTGGAGCACTAACACAAAAGCCATTTCAAGGAAGATTGATTTTGTTGGGGTGCATTTGTTTTTTTCATAAGGTAACTGGGAGATAAAAATGTGCCAAGGGAGAAAAAAAAAGGGGAGAGAAAACACTTAAAAATGGAAACATGAGTACACATGAGTTTTTTTCTCTAATAGAAGTTGAGGAGAGGGAAATATTTTGCACAGCAGGAGAGAAGAGGCCAAAATCAGCTGTTTTGTCAGACAGTTACCTAGGTGGGTGTTTTAACAATACAATTATTCATGGTGTAAACCTGGATCACACTTACCATTCATTATTTGATTTGCCTCCTGTCTTTGATTGAAATATTTTGAGTGTGTACATTCATCCAGCTGCGCTGGCTCTTGGGGGCATTGCTCTGAGAATGTTTTAATGGTATATCTCCTAGTACAGATCCTGAGGATGTTCACTGCTGGGCACACATCTGGACCAAACAGTAGGGGCTGCAGACATTTTGCCCTTGATTAGTTTTGACGCACACTTACAGAGTAGTAGGAAGTAATATGACATGAGTAGTCACCTTAAAAAAGTACTGTATGAGGTCTAATCCACATTTGTCCTAAAGCTGAATCAATCCTGATGAATTCTTCCTGAAGAGGTGTGGTTATGAGCTACTGGTTATGGTGAATTCTGCTCTGTTTGCATTGTCAACATCCATTTTAAGATCTTTCTTTGGCAATTTTTCGTTGGCTTCTTCGTTCTAAAGAAAAGTCATTGCCCAATCCACACCTCTTGTAGTATTTGCAGAAGCAGTGGAGTGTGGGCCTTTTGTTGTTGTTTTCTTTTTTTTCACATTCCAGACCACACCTTGCAAACTAGAAATTGATGAAACTCTCTGTATGCTAGAAACAAACATTAAAGTTCACAACACCAAGTTAAGGGAGTGACAAACTTTGGAGTTAAAACCAAGCAGTGTATTGAACATAGAACCAGGCAACTGCTTTTAGCTTTTCCTAGGGTGAATACTGTAAGGATCCTAATTATTTCATGCCTATATAGCAAAAGTATAAAACAATTGGCTTGAAAATATATAAGATTTAGGAAAACAACTTACAGTCATCTCTTTTAGAGTCAAACCACAGTCCTGTGGTTCCTGTTCTTATTCATGTAAAAAGCATGCTGAAAATTTTTTCGTTCAGAAGTGTAGAAGCTCTTAATAATATTTCATTGCATAGAGAAAGGTATTTCAAGCAGAATAAGATTCAAAGCCCAAATATTTCTTTTTGTCTCCGAGAATGAATTTACATTTTTTATCACACTGCTTATGTGGGTTAAATGTGGAGAAAAAGATTTTCAGCACATGGGTTGGCACCATCCGAGGACAACAGAAGGAAACCCAATAATATCAGGTTATGAATGCTGACCTGCTCCTGAAATGCCTACTCAAGAAGAGCCATCTTTTCATGGCTGATTGAGATCTGTACAAATAGGAATAGTCTACGCAAAGATTTCCAGAGGAGCCTGCTTGTGTGAGGCAATTGGGTTCTTTAACAGCTTGGTACCACTTGTGCGTAGTAAAAGTCCTTCTGTGGTGCCAGAGAAAATATTACTGTATGAATTCCCCTCTGCCACTCCATCTCAGTGCAGTTAGGTGCAGCCTATCTTGTAAAAGAAAGAGATTAATTACTGACCTTCAGTACTTAATTATGATCGTGAAAAGGAATAGTTTATGTATTTGCTGTAGTGAAGAAAAATGTGCTGTTTTCAATAAGCAAAGTCAAATAAAGACATGTCATTTCCTTAGGAACCTATTATGATATTGGACTGCATTTCTCAAATATATCTAGTTGAAAGAACACCTAACTTCTCACCAAGAGAAGCCAGGGACAATTTTCTATGTCTTAGTAGTTAAATGTGTTTGTGTAAGGAAATCAGAAGTGCAGGAGGCGAACTTACTTAACATTAGGATGAATAAATAAGATGTTCCTGGCTTATATAGCTCATTTTCTTTTACAATCAGGACTAAAATTAGGTACTGAAAGCTTGCAGCTAAAGTCGACATTTTCCCTTGCTTGAAAATGTGTGGGAAAAGGTCTGTTATTTTCAGTTTGGATTTACATTTATTTTGCAAGAGACCCACAGGTCCCTCCATGGATATAAAACAAGTACCTGTGCAGTACTGAGGCAGACAGACCATGATGATGAGATTTACAGGTCTTGCCAAGAAATTAAATTCTTCCTCAAAATGGAGAAAGCTAGAAGAAAGGCATTTGGTTTTACAGAGGCTGGCTGGTGGCTGGGATGAAGATGAGGCCACAACGATGGAATCAGGATGGACGTTCTTGTCCCTTAAATATCAGGGCTCTACTTCACTTCTGGCACCATTATCCATTTGCCCTTGCAGCACTGATGATGCTTTTTCTGTTTACTTCTTTGTATTTTGTCTTCCTGTTTCTTTTAGGTAGGTCAGGGTGTTTCCCCATCTTGTGCTGACTCAGCAACACGGCAGCCTTTCTGAAATGCTGAACTGGATTGAAATCATTATCAATCCCTAGATTTTTAAGGCTGTGGAACTGCCTGCTGAGTCATCACACTGATCAGCAGAACAATAGCTGGTTGGAAATTAGTGAGCCTGTAATAATGTCATGGACCATCCATTAGACTGCAGGGAGCAGAAGAAAATAGGCCCAGAGGGCTGCCTAATAAACATTATTAGAAGCAAATGCCAGCTGTTGGGAGGAGGGAACCAGCACTGCCATGGAAAATGGTAAAATTGCAGAAGTCATTTTAAGAACTTCAAACCTGATAGAAGGACAAATCACAATAAAAATAGTAATAAAGCTTAGGCAATCCACTATTTATGTGTGCTATAAGGAAATATCCTGAACTTTTTTAAAGAAATACAAAAGCCTGCTTTTTTCGGTATGTTGTTTGCATATTTAACACCCCTCCAGGGCTCTGTGCAGCCATACTTTTATGTAGCAATTAATAATACTTATTCTTTCAAATTCTTATTTTTCCTACTTGTTAAGTTTGCTGTAATAGTGAACGCCTGGGACAATCCGGTGCTTATCTTCCTGTTTCCACTAAGGTAAGAAGAATTATTTCAACTATTTCCCATAATTCCACCGAACCATCTGTATCAATTAATCTTCCTATAGTTGCATCAGTTAGTGGAAAAAAAATTGTATTAACCTTTATGGCACCTAGATTTAGACCTTTAACTGATTACTATCTTCCTCTCTGCTCATCATGGAAGAAATCTGCACAGAGCTAACCACTTGACATTTAACTTAGCTAAAGACAATGATTTGTTTTACGATAACAAAAGAGTTGTCGGGTATGGTCCCTACTATACCTTAAATCCTCTGACAAATTTTGCTTGAGTTGCTGGAGGTTGGTAATTTTAAAAGAAATGCTTTGAGGCTATGTTTTGTCCTTTATCAGCATTGTCAGCTTCTGCCACAATGTGTAGATATTAAACCTGTGGCCTGGATATGTAAGCTGATACAGAAAATATGATCACAGAATTTAGATTGCTTGTAATAATAACAATATTAATTAATTTATGGGGTTTTTATATCATAATCAGTAGGTTCAGATGTTGATGTTGCCATGGAGGGAATCTTGACATTATTTCCCTGGTGGCAATGAACTTCTTTTGGACTTGATAGGTGAAATGAATTATTTCACCTCAATCAGCTGCAGCAAGACCCTGATGAGCTCAGAGTGTTGATGATTTTATTGAATAACGCATCATCTAGCAGTCACTGACAATAAGACAAATATCTAATCATCCTTATCACATCTCAAACTGCTAAATAAAATGTACAGGCTTACAAAAAAGACACTTTGTAGTAAAATGTTCCTTAGAATTTGCACTTCCAGTCTTGGCAATAGCAGCTTTTTTTTTTCGTGTTATTTAGCTTCTGAATGAGCTGTAAATAAAAATTGATCAATCAATCAGTCAGAGACAAAAAAAATTAAAGTTATTAAGGCCTTTGAACACTTGGGTTTTAATACTAGTCTTATGGATCTGTAATTTTTGAAGACACATGTACATGTAAGAAACTCATCTTGTGGTCTTGTTTGGTTTTGTCTGAAGAAAGTCCCTGTGACCTCTTGGTCACGGCCAAAAAAGGTAAAGGGGTACACTGAGTCCTGAACATGAGAAGGTAAGTAAAATAGATAAAAATATTCCTGTTTAAAATCTGCTTAATCTTAATCCAGCTTCATGGCTTTGAAGACTCAGCTTCAGTGCTTAGGTCTAGCAATAACAATTTTAATTTGAAGATTAGAACCAAATAAAAAGAACCCAAACCATTGTCTGCAGAGTTTCTTCTTTATTGAGGGGGGGCCTTTCAAAAGGCCTAAATCTAAAAAACCCTGCATATTTGCTCAGTTGTTTTCCAGGGATTCTTAAGGTTTTCTTGTGTAAATTCAAAGTGAAAATCCAGATTTGAGAAACCTAAAGGGAAATGGAGTATTTTCTGCCTCTCATCTTTACTTTCCTCTCATTTCTTTTCTTCTCATTCTCTCGTTGTTTCTTTCACCCCCCATCTCCATGTTCCCACTCAAAGTTTATCATTATCTTGGTATTTTCCTTTGCACTACAGTTAGAACTTCCTATATGTCAGATTTCATATTCCTTAATAATGAAGTAAAATGGATGAGTAAATAAATCAAAATCCTTCAAGAGAGAAAGAAACACAAGAACCTTATTTTCATTTAAATTAAATTTAGCCCAGAGAAAAATGAAACATCACAAAGCCCCTAAAAGTTTAAATGTACTTTTTATTTTAAGGGTTAAAGATGATGCACAGCACATACCTCATGCGCTAGATTTTTCCTCTGTCAAAAGGGGCAGGTGGCAACACCTACTTATGTGCTCAGAGGGTGCTTTCAGCCTTGCTCTAAAATGACTGTTAAGTGATCTGGGACATCAAGTAGTTTGAAGTGTTTAACTTGGCACCAGCCTTAGCAGATGTGAACTGAAAAAAAGTCTAATTGAGCATTATCACTGCAGTGTTAAATACCATAAACTTAATTGTCTCTAAACTGACATTTTTGTGGGTCTGGCAAAAAGGAGAAGGAAGGAAATTCGGACATAATGGTTCTAATACAGAACAGCATAATTTTGTTGTTAGCAGCAGAATTCCTCCAGTCTAAATGTAACACTTTGATAGCCAGATATTTAGTGTAAGACAGATTTTAGGGCAGAGTTCAGTCTGAGGTCAAGTTTTTTGTATTTGGGCAACTACATGGAGATGTCTACATGTGAATTGGGTGATCATTCTTGCACTGTAGTAAATCTAACCTAACACATCTGCATGGTGCTATCAGATGTTATACAAGATATCATAGAACCATAGAATCTTCCAGTTGGAAAAAACCTTTGAGATCATCGAGTCCAACCACACCCATCCTCCACTAAACTGTGTCCCTCAAAAACTCATCTGCCCATTTTTTAAACACAGAGATCTGTCTGATTGTACTCCAAGCACAAATTATCATTAGATTAAACTCAACCTGAACAATGAAACTCCAGCATATAAATAACAGAGCTGTGAATATTGAGTGTATTAGACACCTTTGCTGCTGTTGTAGCACAACAGATGTCTTGTCACAACATACATGTCCATTTTCTTACAAGGAGAGCTATTGTATTGTGGTTTAAACTGGTGCTTGAAAATATGATATCCATCCCTTGAAAGAAGAAACTTCAACTTACAAAATGAGGCTCATCCTAATTTGATTTAAGATACTGCAGGTATTAGGTGTCTGCTTCATGCCTGTAGCAGATAGTTTTGTCTCCAGAGGCAGCAGGATGGGATACAACTCTAGCATTGATTTGAGTTTCTGTCTGTGAATTGGGCTATGAAATGCAGTGGCTAAAGGAACAGACTTGCCTTGCACTCTGCTTCTAGTCTCTGAAAGCTTTAGAAGACTGTTACGATGGACCTGGTCATCTTGGTCTTCCTTCTGCTCTTGAAAATGTAGAGTCAGAACATATTTTTAACACTAAGGACATACTGGTTTGGTTCTTCCCATCAGCTTTAGTGCAATTTACTTACCAGGGGTTTAATCTAATATCAAATATCAAACCTCTGGCCTTTTCTGATAATCCCTCTCCCTCTAATATTGGATAGTTTATCCTTTTTTCTTTATCTTTGTATTTTCATTGATTTTTTAAAAATCAAGGCCACAATTCTGAAGATAAGCCTTTCATACCACTGTTAATATCTCAGTCCAAGTATGATATATGGTGCTTCTTCCTTTTCCAGTTAAATATGCTTACAGTGCTGCCCGTGACCACCACTATTTTTTGTACTCATCCTCCAAGATCAGTCTTTTAGGGAAGGTGGAAGCAGGACATTTCAAGGTTAAGACACAAACTCTCTGGTAAGAAGCTGAGATTTATCTCGGAAAATGTCTGTTGTCTAAGAGCTGGAGTTTGATCTAAATTGGTGACTGAGTTTCTCCTGGAGTCAGGGATAGCTATGGGTCTTTAAAAATGGTCATTCTGCATACAAAAAGGAGATATAAGATGGACGTTATAAACCACTCTCATTAGTTATCTTTCTTCCCCATCCTTCCTCCTGTCATTGACTTACTGGGCTGGATTTGTCTTATCAGATAATTGAACCATGTATGCTAATAGAGACACAATTTAGTGGTTGACTTGAAAGTATTAGGTTGATGGTTGGATTATCTTAAATATCTTTTCCAACCTATAATTCTATGATTCTCTGATTCTATGAATAGTTCGATTTAAGTGGCATACAACAATCATCTAACCTAACTGCCTGACCAATTTTTCCTCCATTTTCAGAGAGAAGTGGGTAATTTTAGATGGCTAGCCCAAGTTTCATGCCTAAACTTTTAATGGACTACAGTCCTTAAAGCCTAATTCCCCCTCAGTTGCCCTGGTTCATATTTATTTGAGTGGATATGACCCTACGTGCTTCCATTATTCTCAAATAAACGTCTAAGAAATCTGAACAGTAAAAGAGAGAGGAACAGTACAGTCAGGGCTAAAACATAGGAACAGTTTGCATTGCTAATATATAACTTATTGCACTCATATTTTACTTTAAGTCTCAAATCTGTTCTGAAGTTACTTTAAAGTTGACTTGCTTAGGCACTCGAGAACAGTAGTGCAATAAACTAATTAAAAATCTGATATAACTGACAGGTCCCTGTTAACACAACCCTCCCAAACCTATGCAAAAACAATTACATTATGCAAATGCTGATGATCCACCTTAATGCTATTCCCTATTAAATGTCAGAGAATGAAAAATGCATTGAATTATCATAGTTTCCTTATTTGTATGATGGTGCTCTGAAGCTATATCAAAATGTCACTTTTGTGAAATACCTTACGGACAAAGCTATTGCCCCACTTTATCAGTGCAGGTAAAACAGAATCTTTTCCTCTGGTCAGCCATGGGCAACAAAATTACTTAATTAAATAAGAAACTTTCTGAAATTTGCTTCTCTTTTCTTGCATTCATAATAAGAGAGGGGCATAAAAATTTCAAGCCTTGGAAATGTGTAGAATCTGAGCACTTTTCTGTTCACTATGAACTGAGATTTGACTCAGTTTGTAAAAAAACAAAATTTGTGAATACGTGTGGTAGCTTGACCCTGGCTGAATACTAGGCACCCACCAAAGCTGCTCTATCACTCCTTCTCTCAGTTGGACAGGAGAGAGAAAATATAATGAAAGGCTCAGGGGTTGAGATAAGGACAGGGAGAGATCACTAATTACTAAACCAGACTCAACTTAGAGAAAATAGTTTAATTTATTACTAATCAAATCAGAGTAGGATAATGAGAAAATAAAACCTAGATCTTAAAACACCTTTCCCCCAACCCCTGCTCACTTCCTTAGCTTGGAGTTATTCCTGAATTCTTTACCTCCTCCCCATGAGTAGCACAGAAGTGGAGGTTGTGGTCAATTCATCATACATTGTCTCTGTTGCTCCTTCCCCTTCAAGGGTGGAATCCATACATTTCCCCTGCTCTAGCATGGGGCCTCCCACGGGATTGATTTCTTCATGAGCATCACCTTTGATGCTGCAGAGCAGTTATGGGAAAAGGTGCTGGACTGGACCCAGCAGCAGATGGGAGATGGACTCAGGAACTGGATTCAGGAATATATTGATCTGAGATCGGGGGCAAAAGGACAAAGGGAGATATGACTGGACAGCGGCCACCAAAGAAGAGGGCTTGACTCTCATGATTCCTCAGTTGTATATCGAGCTTAATATATATGGAATGGAATGGAATGGAATGGAATGGAATGGAATGGAATGGAATGGAATGGAATGGAATGGAATGGAATGGAATAGGCTGTTGGTCAATTTGCGGCCACCTGTCCTGTCCATTCCTCCTTTTTTGGCCTCTTTGACTTATGGCTTTCTACCAACTCTACTGTGGCCTTGGTATCCATGGAAATAACTATAACCAACAGCCTTTCTGCATATTCTGTTACTTTGGTGAAAATCATAAATTTTAAGTGTTATTGTTTCTAGAGGCAGATACTGTCTGAAGAAACACGTACTTAACCTTCAGAAAATGAAGTTACTTAGATGAGGCTTAGCTATACAGTTAGAACACTAATTCTGCTTTAGCTCAAATCTGAAGAGTCAGCATGAGACAAAACTGACCAGAAATCATATATGTTTGTAGTACGTGAGCATAACAATTTCTATTAAAACAAAAACAAAAACAAACGCAAAGAAAATTAAAAAAAACCTGTAATTTTGTTTACTTCTTCAATTTTATAACATTTCTCAAAGAGTGAATGTCCTTCCAGAGGCCTGAGCTCATATCAAATGGCTCTGATCTAATTTTTCCTTTTCTTTAAGAAATAAACCTGAATAAACAGAATATCTCGTGCCTCTACTAGAAGTTTAAAATCATGTCAAACAAAAAAACAAAGATATATTTCTTTTTAAATTTTACAGTGTATTTCTCTGCCTTATTATTTGTTGTTTGACATAGATGGTTATAAACAAGGATCTAAAGAGAGTTTCAGCTCCTAGAGGAAAAAAACCCTGATCTTCTGACCTGATCCTGCAATTTTTTTTTAAGAATAATGGATTCTGCCTTAGTATTTCTAACTCAGTAAGGCTTCTAATCAATTTACAGCAAGGATTTGGAGCTGGAGAGCTCGAGGGAGAGAAATAGAGATTGGTAATAAGAGATGAAAGATAGAGAAATGTTTATGTCCTGAATACATTGGGGTTCCAGTCTTGCAGGCTGGTAAGAAAGAGCAAGGCTCATAACATCAATCCCTAAATTGGAAGACTAACATTAGATTTATCCAGTCTATTTTACAGATTTGTCCATGACTCATCCTGTATTGCAGAATTTTTTCTTTTTTTTTTTTTTTTGCTTCAGACAAATGATAGTCAGATTTTATCCTGAGGGATTTGTAAAGAAATATAGTTGTATTACTACCCTGATGTGTTCTCCACAGCTACACAGCTCTAAAATGTGTGATAGCTCATGCAAAAGAATAAGGTGTTTGTACTTATTTATTATTGGGTACAGTTGCCTTGGTACCTTGGTGCCTCTGATATCCAAGTACATGACATGTTGTATAAGAAACTACAGCCATTTCAATATCATATGAAATAGTGTTAACCTTCCATGAAGGTATCAGTCACATAATTCATTCCAGGGCAATGGATTTTCCCCCAAGAAGAGGGTAGCAACAGGAAGAGGAGGAGACTAAACTAGAAAGACTCAATGGAACCTCTTGAACTCATACTTGAAACGTGCTGACCTTCAGCACTGGTCTAGGTGATGCCACCAGCGATAGGTAGGTTCCCATTCCCATGTGCACAATCACAATATCCCAGCTGGACAAGAGGGATAGATTACATGTGCCAAATCTAATGCATAGGAACTTTTGCCTCCAGACCCAAACCCTGAAACTCTTGCCTCCACCTTTACCTGCAGTGGTTAATGTTATTTAACTCAGCTTCATTTTTCCAAAATTTCCCTTTCATCTCCAGCAAAATCATGACAACAACCCTGTTGATCCCCTTGAAGGAATCTATAGACCCATACACTCTTTAAACAATACCCAAGTCTATCCATGGTGGATGTGTCCAGATCACATATGAACCAAAAGACAAAAAATATAAACTGAAGAGAAGAAAGCAGCATGTTCCCAAATAGCCATTGCAAGTTCTTTCCTTCAATTGCCATGAGAACAGAACATGTAGTTTTAGGGCTGTTGACATCTTTACTGAGTCTCTTCATTTAATGAACCCCAAACATGTCAACTCGGAAGACTGACAGATGAGATCTTTCAAAGTAGAACTGAGTTAGGGCAATTGAGAAATGGTGGCATCAGTCAATCAAGCTGGTCGTTTAAACATCTTTCTCAGGGATTCTTTTTTCCTCTAAATTTATTTGTTTTAAACAAATACAACATTACTAAGTCCCAAGCTGAGCCCCAGGGAAAACAAACAAGCAGATAAACAAATAAACAAACAAATAAAATTGGTATATTTCCTTAGAGAAAGAATCAGCCAAATCTCTGTTTCACTAATACCTAAATGCAATAACCTAATGGGGGAAAAAAAATGGAGAGGAGAATGGTAGGTTTGACACAAATAATGGGTTAGAAAGACAGGGAGACAGATTAGATATGCTGGCCTGGGCAATACGATTACTGCAGGAAGTTCTGTGGATTTCTTAGAGCATTGAGGAGTGTCAGGAGTCTGTCATTGCAGAGAAAAAACTGTTGTTTTTTTTGTAGTGGTATCTCAGAGAGAAATAATTTCTGACTAGTTGTGTTTGAAACAAAAATAAGAGTAGGTATTAAGCTCTGTCCAAAAAGAACAAGGATGTTAATACCCACCAGTTTCCCCGTACTGATTTTAAAATGAGATTTTTCCTTGCTCATATATATAAAATAATATTTAGGGGAAGATTACACCTGCCTAACCAAGATACCAGAGTAAATTGAAAACTGTATAAAATAATCAAAGGCTTAGTAAAATGTAGTGCTTCTTTTTGCCAGAAAAATACATGAAAAAGAGAGAGAAGGGAACAAACAGAGGTAATAGAGAACACTGTAGACTTGTTTTTGTGAATGCTTTCTTTTTTGAACACATAGTACAATCTGCTCCTTTGAGGTTGCTTATTCCACATTTATTATTATTTATTTATTATCTTTTTAGTAGCCTGGCATATATTAGCTACAAATCCTTTCAAAGGTCATATTCTCAGGGTTCAGCCTGGAGAAGAGGAGGCTGAGAAGGGATCTCTTAGCTGTTTGCTGCCTTATCACAAGGGAGGGAGGTGAAACAGGTGCTGATATCTTCTCTCTTGTGACCTATGACAGGACTACAGGTAATGGCAGGAAGATGTGCCAGGGGAGGCTTAGACTGGATATCAGGAAGAGGTTCTTCACCCAGAGGGGAGCAGTCACAGCACGGAGTCTGCCAATATTCTAGAAGCATTTGCACAATGCCTCAGTCACACGGTGTGAGTGTTGGGAGGGTCCTGTGTAGTGGTGGGAGTTGGACTCGATGATCCTTTTGGGGGACATCCAACTCAGGTAATTTTATGAATCTGTGAGATTTCTGTGTTCCTTGTGTCTCATTTGTAGTTGCATGCTTCAGGAGCTGGCTATGCCTACGTGCAGGCTCTTCCCCATAAGGAAGAGACGCGAATTCAGTGGATTGTTCCCATATCCAAGGAGGTTTGTGTCCTGACATATGTCTGCTCTACCCTGTACTTTCCCCAAGCTTCAACTAAGCTCAGGTGAGGCCAGTTAGAATCTTGCCCCACTCGAGATTCACCTCAGATAATTCTGGCCACCAGAAAGTTGGTAAGCACTCTGAGATGCTCTGAGATCCTCTAGGAGGTCATCAGTCATCTCTATCAGAGGAGATGAAGCACTTTCATCAAACTGCTATACTTTTCTCCTGGGACAGAGATTTCAAATACCAGCTTTTAGATGGTTAGAATTAAGTGGCATGAAACACAGGTTCAACTACTGGTCCAAAATCCAGAATGTTGATACCAGTGTGGCACATTAAATATAGTATCTTAACAAGCAATATTGTTGTTGCACAGCTTTCACCTCCACATCAGTATCCTAACTCAGAAGCAGAGCAATGCACTGGGGGCTCAGTTATGTATAGATCTCTAAACCCAGAAGATCCATTATATTTGAAATAGTGAAGGAAAAAGTACTCTTTTTTTTTTTCATATGTAAGAATGGCCAACTTTTATTTATTTGTCACCTCTCCTTAACTGAAGGGGGTTTGAAGGGATTTTGCTCCAGATAAAAAAGAAGGTTGCATTTTTTCAGACACCATGGGGAAGTAATTTCATTTCGTAAAAATGATTGATTTTGGAACCCCTGAGATTAATAAAAGAATGGATAGGCTGCTTTGACAGTTTGGTTGTAGTATCATGAGCTGGCATTTTTTTCTGTGGAAAACACTGATTTTAACTGGTTTGTTTGATCTGTGGGCACTGGCTGTGGGCATTTCCTGTCATCTAACACTAAATCCTTAACAATTATCTCTCTAATCAATGGTGAGAAATTTATCCTTCTTCAAGATAGATGTCCAGAATGAGTCAACGTCTATAGTTGCCTGTCTATGCCATTTTGAATGACAGTAGAAATGCACTGATGATTACTAGTGGCATCTTATGAAATTTTACTATCAAAAAAAATTAAAGACTAGCTTGTTTAAAGACAAACAGTGAAAGATTTCCTGTGAGTTCATGGACATTAATGACTATAGGTATTTACTTTCATAAAAATTTCAACTTTAGAAATAATAATAATAATAATAATAAGCAGATGAAAAAGTTCAGTATAGTCAGCACTTGATTTTGGAGAGAAATTTCATTTTTCATGTCTTCCAGTCATAAGAATTGCACAAGATTTACAGAATGTCACAACCAGATCTCGACAAATGGAACTGCTGACTGATTTCACACCCAAGACAGGATAAAACTCTTTAAACACTGCCTTGGATTATGTTGAAATGAGTGACCAAATCTAAAAGATTTCCCATTTGAATACTTAATGCTTAATTAAAGCAACATAAATTAATCCACTATTTGTACTTTTTATAGAAATATTAAAAAATATAATCCATAAAACCAACCAATTAACTGCAGGACACTTCTTGCTGATTAGGTTTTATCAATTCCTGGACATACAAACTGTCCACAGAGACACTTCGATATTAAATTGACTTTTTCTTTGGGGATCCAGCATAAATAATTAAAGCCTGTAAGTATGTTTTCACTAAAAGATTAACAACCAGCCAGAATTCAGAGAGGCCAGATAGAATATTTGGACCAGACTACACACTTACAGGGTGAGAGTTCCAGCCTAGTATTTAAGTTACTAATTCAAAGCCCAGTGAATGTAAACCAAGCTTTCCAATTTTCTCAGTGTTTTACAGGCAGGGTATGAAATATTTGTTAGAAGATTGCCAGGATTGCAGTGGATTAACACATTGAGCTAAAAGTGGTTTGGGGATTAGTTTCATCTTAAATGTCAGTAAGCTTGAGAATTTCAGTCATTTTAGCTGATAGTCTTTTCTTTTAAGGTAGAGATGTCTTATTATGGTACATTGCCAGTTCCCAAGAAATACAGTGCAGCATAGATAGCTTCAATTTATGGATATTTACAGGATGAAGACCATCAAAGTAAGGGATATTTACCTAATCACAGAATCATAGTCATTTGGTTGGGAAAGACCTTTGAGATCATCGAGTCCAACTGTACCTGTCCATGAATAAACCATGTCTCTGAGAAGCTCATTAACGCATCTTTTAAACACCTCCAGTGATGGTGACTCAACCACCTCCCTTGGCAGTTTATTTCAGTGCCTGACCACCTTTTCAGTGAGGAAATTTTTCTTAATATCCAGTCTAAACCTGCTCTGGTGAAACTTCTGGCCATTACCTCTTAGTCCTATCAGTTGTCACTTGTGAGAAGAGACCAATAATGTGACTGTAGACAGCAATTTCCTGCAATGCAGCAATTGTCCTACTTTCCCAATACACCGAAGGAAAGTAAAGAGTTAATTCTGGATTGTGCTTCATTTGCTGTACCATAGATATCTGCTTCAGGGTAAGGCCAACCACATTCTCAAAATCAGTGACTGGATCTGTATAAACTATACAGTGAGGCTAAGACCATCTCAGAGGGACAAGTCAATATTGCAAATGTATGCCACACATGCATGTCCATACTGGTCTGACAGAGGCTTTTGGAGAACTTCCCACACATACCGTGTCTATCTTTCAAGCTATGTTTAGACAGCCTATGGGCTGCCTGCAGCTGGCATTGATTTCTAGCATTTGGATCCTGCAGGCACTGGAGGGTTTTCAAGGTCTAAGCCTGGTGCAGCATCTGTCAACATGTGCAATACATAAACATGGACTTGAGTGCAACCTTTAAGGTCACCCTCAAGGCTAAGAAATTAAGAAAGAAATGAATAAATGTGAAGCTAATGTCAAAGTACAGTGATGTTTAATCCAGAGGAAGATGTCACAAAACAAAGGTCATGGAAAACTTCCACATCTCCAAGATTGGGGTTAGATTGTTTTCTGCTGAATAAGGTTGCTATCATCACTTTGAAGAAAAGGAAACTGTTGACTGAAACCCAAGGTGAGGTTCATCTGTGTCATCATTAGAGGCCTAAACATCAGTTGTCCATAATGGAGTCTGTCACCCTGGGGCCTTTACTCAATCCAAAGAAACAGGAACTCAGAGTAGGTAGTTGAACCCAACAGGCAATTTATCTCCTACCAGGATGGCTATCAGATTATAGGGATCATGGTCTGGAGGGACCTAATGTTCGTCTCTGGTAATAAAGGAATCCTAGGGAGACACCGAAGTGCAGGCAGATGACTCCTTCCTTGAACTTAGCTTTCCCACCAGCACAGAAAGGTTATTACTTTCTCAGTGGCTCTCTCTCTTCCTCCCCAGCTCTCTCACTAGAAAACTCCTGTGTACACCAGCAGGGCTCATTTTACCCAGGGTGCGGTGGAAAGACAGCGTGACTCTTCAACATAGATAAGGTCAGTATTGGCCCTAGATAACAATTAAAACACGGCATTTCCTACAAACAGAAACACTCAAGGAAACTAGACGGGCTTCACAAGAGTCACTTGACCAGCAAATACTCATCCACGCATGAGTCAGTTGGGGCTTCACCCCAGGGAGTCCTCATGTGCTGCCTTTGTAGTCAGAGGAAGGTACTTTAACCAGGTTCATTGGAGTGACACATTCCTGAGGACTACGAAGAGGCCTTCTCACACCTGCAAAGAGTTTCTGTTCCAACGTCTGTTCAGGACCAGGTTGGATGAGGCCATAAGAAATTTGATCCAGTGGAAGATGTCCCTGCCCACAGCAGGGGGATTGGAACAAGATGATCTTTAAGGTCCCTTCTAACCCAAACCATTCTATGATTCTATGAAAATTCAAACACTTTCCCTGCTCTGAGGAACCATGACCCAAGAGAAACTGCTGAAAACAAGCATTTGAGCATGTCTGTACATCCTTCTCTGCATAAAGAGGAGACAAAAGTCAAGGTGTTTTCAGGGCAATGATTTTAAGACAATCAGCAATCGATAAGTCAGATATAGTGAATGTAAGTGCAGCAATGAGTGAAATAATTTCTCTTAATAATCTTGTGTGAGAGTATGGCAATCAATTCCTGCTGCATGTCAGCACTTCAAATGGTTTTCAAACAACGGAGATTAACAAACTTTTTAAGTGAGCTCCCAGGTACAGTCCTGCTGGCCAGGATCCAAGGCCAGTGATTTTCTTTCTCTTTCCTAATTTCAGAAAAGCACAGCTGAAATATTCTGAGCTGAAACATGAACATTTGGGATGGATTTCGTCTATCTAAATGCATTGTCTGTTGCGCAGTAACTATGAAATATACATGGGTGACTAGCTCAGATACAGATATTAAATTTTTAAGTCTTTGAAGGTAAAACCTCTGAATATGATCTTAAATATCTCATTAGTTAGAAAGATTTCCTAAAATTTCCTTACTCCATATTTTTAAATTTTCTTATTTTTCTACCTTTCTCTTCTATTTTGTACACCAGAGGTCTCTTTCTAAATATGTATGGTTGTCCTATATTATTTTCTGTTTATATTTAAATTCTATATTCTAGTTTGGATTCTATAATCGCATTTATATTTCTTATTTTTATTTTATTTTTTGTAATTCTATGTTACTGGACTTGAGAAAAGCCTTAACCATATATGAAATAAGTAGTTAATTTCTGGAGTAAACTGAATTATGGCTAGACTTGATGATCTTAGGGCTGGACTCAGTGATCTCGAAGGTCTTTTCCAACCAACCAACCAGTCCTATGATTGCCTGATTATACAAATTTTGCCAGCTAAACTGGCATACTAAGAAAAGAAAAAAAGGGTTAGTTACATTAAATTCAACCTTCTGAAAAATGCATGGTGTCTCAGTGACTAATTTTATACCCAACCTCCTCTGACAAACATAGTCCTTATTGCCTACTGTGATCACACACATTTTTTTCCCTAAATATCAATCTGATATTTAAGTGGCAAGTATAACGTGGTCTCCGTTCATCCATGCAGTCACATCACTGAATAAAACTTTCCTGTTCCACATCTGTAACATTTTTGTCATTCCTTTCTTCATAATTATGAGTGTAGCCTAGGAGAAATAAGATCAGCATGCTCTTTGCATGCCTGCCTCTCTTTCTGATTTACCACCTCCACTGCAAACGGCAAATATCATGTACATCAATTTTTTCTACTTTAAAAAATTGTTATCATTAGACTATGAAACTTTTGGGGCTGCATTAGTCAACTTTACTATTTATAATATCTCTAAATTGCTTTCTATCCAGCCAGGAAGATAATGCTTTAGAAAAGTCAATACTTTTCTTACCCTGATGTTCATATTTCTTCTAACTTTATTATATAATTGTTATCCCATTTTTAATGGAATGGATGCATTAGGAGTAAATTTAACAAGGGGTTGTGTCTTTATTTTGCTTGATTGATTTTATATACCTAACTATATTTTCTTCAAATCAGTTCAACACCATTGCAACTCACTGACCCAAAGAAATAAGTCTTGATTTTACTCTTCCACCAATAAAAAGTAAATTGGTTTAAAGACTTCTGGGACATGACTCAACCCCCTGAGTTTTTATGTCCTGACATCTGTGTGGTTCTAGTGATTGATTAAACATTATAGCCTAATTGCAAATTCATATACAGCATTAAAATTACAGGAGCAAATTCAAATAATTTTAAACAAGACTCACAGAGGATGAAAACTATAATTTTTCTTTCCACTCATAAAATGCTTTATGAATGTTTGTCTTTTGTAGCATTGTTTACATTTGAGAATTGCCTGGATTTGATAACAAAACACTGAAACTGGAGAACAAGAGTACTGATGCTATTTTTAAATGCCCAAAGGCCATTTCATGCCTCTTTGAGTTCTTGTTATCATAGCAATGACATTATCTGATTGAAAGCATTGAGCTGGCATATGAAAACTGCCATCAACCAAACCCAAATAAATCCCGTTGCTGCACATTTCAGGTTAAAATTACAACTCTAAATCCATGATCAAGAATTTAAATGGAATTTAAAAGCATATTTTGACAATTGCTTCTAAAATAAATAATAAAAACCTTACCTTTGCAAGAAAAATGAGAAAATCTGAAGTTTATTTTTATCTCTTTTCTGTCTTTATATATTTGCATTCTTTTAATTTTATAATATATGTTATCTGTATATAACTACATACTGACAAATATATCTCTCAGTACATGCTTGTCCTCGTTTTTCAATTATATCTCTGAAATAACGGGAGAATATTTATTTTAATATTATTTATTTGCATTATTAATCAAAATATTTGTTAATAAATAATTTATCTGATGTTATTTAAGTTCAGAAAATATCCCTGAGTCAAGTGGATACTCTGTTAAATACACGTCTTGAAGCGTTTGAGGGACAAATACATTTGTGTTCTGCCCTTGCTTTTGCTTTTCACCTCTTGGGTCACCTTTAGGAAGAGAATTAAATGCATCATTGCCCTTCATTTCACCCACTTTTTCTCAGAACATCTAATTTTCAGACAACTCATTCTTTAAGACAAGAACTGTCTTTTAATTTATGGTTATGCAGCACTTAGAACAAGCGGCTTCAGCCTGAGTTCCAGGGTGTTTCTGCAGTAAATATAATAAATGATAGTGGGACATAGGCTTGATATAAGGAAAATGCACATTGGCTCTGAGGTGGCTGTGTATGGATGAATAAAGATAACTGACCCCAGGCTTCTAATTTGCATGTTGATCAGGATATATTTTTGGGCATTGACCAGGATATGTTTTTGGGCTTCTTCTATAAAGAGTTCAGAATAATCATTCAGACATCTACTCTTCACATTAGTTTCAAAATAAATACAGGCTGTTAATGTCAAACAAAGACTTCTGTAGAATATTGAATAATGGAATGTCTGACTTCAAGGAGGCTGTAAGTAGCTGCGTAAGGGCTCTGAACTGCAAAGTCATTCTTGAGCTATGTTCAGTCCCTGTCTTGAGGTTCTGTATGTGATGAAAGATGAAGGAACATTACAAATCAGTTATGTTAATAGAACATCCACTGTCAAAAATATCAACTGAGAAATTGTTATAAATAATTGCACAAGTCTCTTCATTTTTAACATGCACAAGTTACTCCCCATTACAGTCTGACTCTCCTTTGCAAAAAAAAAAATCTTTTTCCTAGTTTGAGATCAATTCCAAACAAATCCTACAGTTCATGAATTCTATTTTTGAGAAAAATATCAAAAAGTATTTATTATTCTTTAAAGCTAAATTAAACACCTCTAAAATGTTAGTGCCTGAAGAGCCTGGCCAGAGTTGGTGAGTTTGGCCCTAAATAAGGCCTTCAACAAACACAGGAAGGTCATGTCTACCCTTAGGACCTTTTAATACAAGCAGTTAAGGCGAAACAATATGAGGTCGAAGGGAAAGGTGAATCAAGGACACCCGGATGCAGATTCAGTCGCTTACATTTAAATATGTGATTCAGTCAAGTCTCTGTTTGAGTAAAGTAAAGAGGTGGCCACTATTGTTAATGAGGATCAAGGCCAAACAATTAACTAAGACGATTAATGACTGACCAACTGTCTGTCTTTGCTGCAGAGTGAACTGAAAGGTTCTTTGCATCTCACTGGTGCCATCAGTTAGATCTTCACTGTCTTTACTGGGAGATTACTACCTGCAAAAACCCTCTTGCAAACAGTTGCATTTAAATATCCAAATCTGAATTCCTTCAATGGTTCTATCTCAAGAGCAGCTGCAGACCTATATAAGATTTCCCAGTCTAGAAGATACTCCACTCTATGAACTTACCTTTATAAGGCATCTTCTCTTTTCCCACTTCTGCAACCTTTTAGTAATACAACCTTTGCATTACTATGTTTATGCTTCTTTGAAAGATGAAACATGATTCAATGAGTCTATTCCACCTCTATACTTCAGACTTAGGGATGGACTTTGCTTGTCTCTTCTGGAACTCAATATCTGATTTATTCCTCTCAACATATTTTTATATTTCATTTTACTTTCAGAATAATTTCTATGACATCATAAACGTAACACAATGGAACAATTACCTATATCAATATTTACATTAAGGAAATGCTTATTCTGTCAAAAAAATCATTAACATTAAGAACAATGTCAGACATAGCAGTGTTTTGAGTGACCTTCGTAGGCAGGATGCTGGCATAAAAAGGAATTTTTTGTTTCAGTCCATGTTACAAGGCAGAAATAAATTTCTAGCTGTGACACATCCTTCTGTGCAATGTTGCTTTGGATTTAATCCCACCAAACCTTCATGTATTTTGACAGATCTGACATGGTTAAGCACAAGCATGGGTTTGAAGAGTTTCACACTAAAAAGAAATTTAATTAGAAGCTATTATAGGGTAAGAATACTCTCCCATGATGGATTGAGGTAGAAGGGCTGCCGACAAGTTGACGTGTAAAGATCTCACCTCTATTTTAAAAATAAATGTGTTAACTTCTAAATATCATTTCTTAATCATTTAAAATACACAGCCCTTTGTATATTTAATAGCATGTAAAACACAATGAAAATGCCACTTAGAGAAAGCAGATGCCTCTTAGCAAATTTTAATGACAGCATCAGTTGTCATTATGATCCCTGAGACTATTGGGGGCAAGTGGCAAACGATTATTTCTTTAAAACACATAAAAAGGCTCAATTAAACCTTAATTGACCCTATTAGACTCTCCCTTTGAGGGACACAGTTTCACATTTACACTGGAGACAAAGCAAGATATCATGCCTGCCTTTGTTCTCCCCCACATGCTGATTTATGTACAATTAAATATTTTAGCATTGACCTATCTGGTGCTTTTATTCCATTAACGTCTCTTGGTTGTATGGTTCTGGGTTACAATGATTCTCAGACCTGACAATAATCACTCCTACATGAAATATGAGATATCTGGTTTTGTCACAGAATGTTCCTTTTTTTTTTCTCATGTAAACTCTTTTTTGTCTATAACTCTCAGTGTTTGGGTTTGAATAATCCACTTAACCTCCAGGTAAAATTCAGGAAAAATCACACAACTTGTCTGTTTAGGGTCAGCATCCAGTTGCTTGTCTCAAGTCAAGGATTTGTAACTCATTGTACAAGCTCTTGGGTTTCTCCTGACTCTCATCTTACTTGTTTTCCCACTTCTCCTAAGATTACAGTCTTGTGTAGATTAAATAATTAAAAAAAAAGGGTAATGGATAATTTCATTACCTACTACTCATGTATCTTCAACAGTTCTAGACTTTCCTCATCATTTACTCTTTAGTAGAAGGAAAAAATAATCCCTTGTATTCACTTCCAAGACACCTGCCAAGGTGGGTTTATCATCTTATTTTCCCTTCACAACTTTCTACCAGCTGTGATCCTGTGAAAGACTCAGTCATCTTCCTGTATAATGTATGGTTTTCAAATAAGCCTATAGAAGAGATGGTCTTATATAGAGGAGCTTGCCTTAAAATGGTGAACATATGAAGTATGTAAGAAAAGGTAACAGCAGAGAAATACTTTAAGCTAAGTCTATTTCTCTGAGCTTAGGTTCTTTAGGAAAAAAATATTTATCTTGGAAATTCAGACATTCATGTTTCCTCCTTTTTTCTCAATTGGAACAGTCAGGATCGGATTGAATGAGAACAGAAGCCATAAAAAGGTTTGAAATAATTTGGAATACGGAAATATTAAAAATAAGAGGTAAAGCCAGGTAAAAGAAAGAAGGGTTTTATTGTATTTAGAGGCTGTTGCTGAAGAGTTCTTTCTTTCCTCTCATCATTGCCTCTCATAAAATGCACTCTTCAAACTCAGTCAGTTTCTGACTTTTCTAGTTCACTGTAGGTGGGATTTATTTGTTCTAATTTAGGCATCTGAAAACTACAGATGTAAATATAAGCAGTCACCTAAAGTACCCTCTTAGAAACCAGATCAAAAATGGGTCAAATCTCTTTATGAGGAGACACGGACATGAAAATAGAACTTGTAGATATCTTAAATTTAGACACATAAGCTTAGGTGAGAGGAACCCCACTCTTACACTTCAGACACAGCTCTGCTCTTTGAGCCCTGCAATTTCCTGTAGATTTTTATGTAGGGATAAGAAATATTCAGATGGCTTACCTTTCAAAACTAGACAAAAATAGGTGTTTTTAACCCAATAAGTCTAAAGAATTGCAGACAGGTGAGAAAAAGAGTGCCTGTAAGAAAAAGAAAAAAAAGAAAATCCAGCAATCTCTTCACATGATAACTTGTTAAATCTCTTCCGGGAAGTGTAAAGAATTGATTTCAAACTTCACCACAGGAAACCCATTGTATGGAATAACCCTTTAATGGCTGGACCTATAACTTGCCATAATATACACAGAGAGAAACAGAGAGCTACAATAGTTCTGCATGGAAATCTTCATTTTTAAAAAAGGTTTTATTTATTGGGCCAGAAAATACCATCACAATCATCTGTTTTGATCTAGAGCAGACTTGTACTCACTCACTCACTCACTCACTCACTCACTCACTCACTCACTCACTCACTCAGGGCCAAAGTGGAGTTTACATTTTTAAAGAGAAATCTGACCTTGTTTTAGAATACAGCAAGCAGTACAGGAATCCTCCATTTCATTCTTTGCTTTCAATTCCTGCTTCAAAGTTTATGTGTTTTACGTTTTTTCAAACTGTGTGAAGTGCAAGATTTGCAGTTTTGCCTTTGCTTGGCATAAAATTTAGCATCAGTCTGGTGCCACTGAGAATTCTGTTCTTCTTCAAAGTCCTCAGCTGCTATGGTTTAATACTTGTCTATATAAACTAGTGTATGCCTGCAAAATATTTGCCATTAATATTATTTTGATTTTTTCTGATAAAAGAGTAAGAACTATCTGAATTAGATATTAGTGAATCAAAACACCTGGGATCTGTAACGCTTATCCCATGTTCAAGTAACACAATTTTGCTTACTCTACTGTAAGGGATGCCTTCTCATAAAGTAATGTCTATTCTAGTAAGTTAAATGAAGGAAGGAATTGTAACTTTATTGGTATATTTGTAAATTTTCAATATTGTCCCAAGTGTGAGCAACAGTCCTTCTGAGCCAGCAGCCTCAAGCAGCAGGCCCCAAAACAACTCCTGGCCATTGTTCAGAAGTTACAGCACTACAGCAGTCATTCCCAACAGGCATTTGGTATTTGGCATTGTTGTTTTGATTGTTGGAAGAGTTCAGTTGTAAAGACAAGAGCTTCTGCATGATGCTTGGCTTAAGAACCAGAAAGAGGGCTCCAGTCCTGCTTGATTTAGTATTACACAATCATAGAATCATCTGGTTGGAAAAGACTTTTGAGATCGTCAAGTCCAATCGTACCTGTCCCCTTACTAAGCCATGTCCTTAAGAAACTCATCTACCCACCTTTTAAACACCTCCAGGGATGGTCGCTCAAACACCTCCCTGGGCAGCCTCTGCCAGTGCCTGACCACACTTTCAGTGAAGAAATTTTTCTTGATGTCTAATCTGAACCTCCCCTGGCACAACTTATGGCTATTTGCTGCCATCCTTTCACCTGCACTTGTGAGGAGAGACCAGCACTCACCTCACCACAACCTCCTTTCAGGCAGCCATAGACAGTGATGAGCCTCAGCCTCCTCTTCTTTAGGCTAAACAACCCCAGTTCCCTCAGCTACTCCTTGTAGGACTTGTTCTCCAGCCCCTTCACCAACCTCATTGCCCTTCTCTGGATGCACTCCAGCCCCTCAATGTCCTTCTTGTACTGAGAGGCCCAGAACTGAACACAGTACTTGAGGTGTGGCCTCACCAGTGCTGGGCACAATGACTTCCCTCGTCCTGCTGGCCACGGTGTTTCTGATACAGGCCAAGATGCCACCTGGGCACACTGCTGGCTCACATTCAGCTGGTTGTCAACCAACACCCTCAGATCCTTCCAGACAGATACACGAGAAAAGGCGTAACCAGATAGCACTGCTTTCTGGGGTCTGGGGCGATTATGGAACTAGAGAGTATTTAAGCCACAAATTTCCTGCTAGGGGTCTTCTTAAATGTGTATGTTAGTAAAGACTTCTATATATCTTGATAAATCACAAATCATATTATTATTATTTGCATTCTGCAGCATTAGTTAGAAAACTGAATCAACTGCCATACCAGGGGCCATATGTCTGTTCCCTGAAGAATTGACCGTTCATAAAAATTAGAAAGTAAATATAATGTAGAAAGAAACTCTTCTATTTCCAGTTTAAGGAGGAGAAATGAGGCCAATAGGGATTACGTGTTTGTCCAATGGAGCCCAGAGCAACAGTTTGTTGGCTTGATTAATTATTGACGGTTATTAAGTAATTTTAATGTAATTTATTGCTTCCTCATGTTGCTGTCAAAGCACAATCACTGTTGGAAAACAAACAAAAATCCGCAAAGTGGGTTAATGATTAGTTCTGGGTCTCACGTAAATTATAGACCTTTTATTCTTTTGTTGCCATATTCACTAGAGCTGTTCTATCCAAGCATGTGAACTGAATCAGTGCCCTTTCTGCACACCTGCGGAGAGCTGCATGGCACAGGTTGCATCCCCATAGCTTCCTCCTATATCTGCACACCTCTGTTCCTGCTGCCTAGTGGGTTCAAACCATGTGTGTGTAGTACATGAGAGCAGGAGAGAAAGCAAGGATTAAATCTGTCCCAAAGCCTTTCCAGGCAGTTTGGGGTCACTATTCAACTCTGAGTACCAATCCTTGATCTTTTCCAGAGCTGATGAAACTAAGACTATTCACTCCATTCTAATAAACATTTCTATAACAGGGGAGATCATTCCTCTTTTGGAAGTGCAATCTGTCTATGCGATTGTAAGCTTCACATAAACATCCAGCTTACATGAACCATGATAATTTTAAATGGCTTCAGTTTGGGTACTTGAATCCTATCGAGTGTGCATGGGTTTGCAGTTTCTATTCTGTCGTCTTTCATGCTCTCAGCATTTCATGATCTTTTAATTTTTCCTATACAATAATGTAGTCTTCCTGCGGAGTGGCATCTGGGAATATTCTAGATTTGCAGCCCAAGGCAGTTGGCTAAACTGCCTGATCACTGTAGAGAAAAAAAGGAAGTTCCCTCAGAGATCAAATGACAAGAAACACCTAATCTGACTCTGGTTCACCTGGAGGAGCTTCTGTCTACGTTTGTTAGAGAGAAAAAAACCCCTGTGCTTAAATCCTGATGTTTAGGACTGTGAAAATGCTGAAATGAATATGAATTTTGTTGTATTGGAAAACAGTATAAATGTTTTTTAATTATTTAAACCAAAGTCACAAGTTAACCACAAGACCACCCTCTTTTTTTTTTTTTTCCTAAATGAGCACATGTATAAAATTTAAGCTTTTACTGACTTATTTTCCTCTTTTTTTTTTTTGTTGGCACTCTGTTCTTTTGAATTTCATATCATACAGTATTAAAATACCACTTGTCATATATATATATCATTATAATTGTAGAATGAGCAGGGCCTTTTAAAAGAACTTTCAGAAGTAGGAAGGCTGATGCCTTGTTTCCAATAACATATATAACAACCCTTCTGTAATCTTTCAGCTGGAGATATAATAAGTTTAACAGAAAAATAAAGTTTTTCAGAAAAATCCAGACTTATGTGCATGCTTTTTTTTTTTTCTGGCAGTGAATTATGCTAAAACTCTGACTATTCTGCCTTTAGCCTAGCTGTAGTAAAATACTCTTGAGCAGCAGTATGTGAGCTTTGCCATCTTAGATAGCTCCAAGTTCCTGATAATTCTATGTCAGTGGATGGACCCTTGCCCAAAACTGAGAGAAAAACTTGGTCTGCTTCCAAGACAAATACATTCTCACTTTGAGAAGACATATAAAAAGAGACAGTTTTCAGCTCTTGCAAGCCAAGTCAGGTCAGATCAGGTCAAGAACTTGAGAGTGATAGTGGAAAAAGAAACACACCTGTGTTGCAAAAAGATCTTGACCATGTGCTGCTCAAAGGACTGAAGGTCTAGCAGGACAAAAGAAGATTGTCTGCAGCATGATTCCTTGGAAAAGTGCAGTCAAACACCCTACATTGAGCACAGAGAGATGTCAACTTCTCAGCTTGGTTTATCATGTGGACAAGCCACCCCAGGGCCATGGTCAGAAGATGGAGTGAAGCTGAAGCTCTGAAGGATGTTCATATTGTCGGTCTTTGGGGACATCTCTTTGATTAAACAGACATTACAGGCTTACCCTGAAGACAGTTCATAGAACCTGAGGGGTTTTTTTCACCTTTAATCAATGTCATAAAGTGTTTGCACTTTCCAGGTCTGACACAGAGTCCAGGCTTCTCCTCTAATTCAAGGGCAAATATCGTCTTACCCTGTGTCTATCATGAACTTCTATCTCTTTTCCAGGGCTTCTGTTGGTGCCTCTTCTAAAATGCCATTCAGAGAACGGAAGTGTTTCCTGCACTGTGGAGGTGGGAAAACCATTTTTTTGTAAGGATTGCTTATGAATTTTGCAAGCCATGGTGAAATATTGAAGACAGCAGGAACTGCAGCTCCGTAACTGTCTCTTAGGTGGGGACCATAATCACCAGGACATAAACTTAAGTTCAATCCTGGCTGCTCTCTGCAGACTCTGGATTTGCTTGTGACTGCTCAACAGGGCTGGGACATGAACTGACCTAATGCTGTCTCTGTTCCTTGGATGTGCATTTGAACCACACATACTGAGATTGGCCTCTTGCTGAGGTCTAACTCATAGGCTGGGACACAAAAAAAAACTTGAGATAGATGAAGCTGGAGAAGAGTCACTTCCTCCCTTCATATCTGGAGTGCTTTGAATGCTAGGTTGCGTAATCATTCATTGACCTGTCCTCTTGAATTTAGGATCCTTATATCCCTTGTTGTAGCTTTTAAGGCATCCAAGCAAACTGATTAATGTTTTCTTCTGTGTATGTGCAGATAGTGATATTGTAAAGCTTTTTATCTTACTCAAACTGAAGCATTATTCAGAAGAAAGGCAAAAAGATGTTTATAACAAAAAAGTTGGTCTTTCTGCCCTTTCATGCTCTCCAGTTCTCAATATCCTTTTTTAAGCAAGAGAACAAAGGTGAAAAACTATTTTTTTAACATGAAAAACCTAATACTCTCTTATTTTTGTTCTCAGAGATGGATTGACTTTTACTTTCTTAACACTCACTTAAAAAACAGAGACATCATCATGAGACAGAAATCTGGACAGGATCATTTCAGCCCCTAATGGTTAGTCTTACAGAGCTATTAACTATGAAATCTGGGTCTATATAAATGGAGGTATTAGGCAGCTGCAATTATGAAAACTATGACCATCCCCATCTATAACAATAAAACTAATGGAAGAAAAAACTTCTCCTCTTCAGCTCCACTAAGAGTTAATCCTCAAGACTGTTAAATGTTTCAAAATACTGAACTAAAAATAGTACAGTTCCTGAAAGTTGTTTTAACTGCTGGAAAAGATCAGACAGTAAGACAAGGGAAAAGTCTCTCCCACATGCACAGACTTGCACATGAACAGCCATTTATTTGAATTAAAGAAAAGAAGGAAAAAGAAAACCACTGTTGCAATGCTGTTTGCTTAGTTGGGCTTATGTTGACAGTGATTGTTTGGATTAAACCCTATGAGTTCCAAGTTGAACAAAAGCAATGTTGATCAGAGTGTTCATAAAAATATTTTTTAAAATGGCTTATTTTGTCACTTCACTTTCAAAAATGTGTTCTTGGGTCCTGGCTAAAGAAGGCTGCCAACAAGGACTATGCTGTCTGTTTTCCAAATTGCTACCTCCTTTTCTTGAGGAATAATGAGAGCTGCACAGATTGCATGACTTTTAGAGATCTAAGCAGTTGGTATTTTTTTTCCAATTTTTTTCAGCTGTTATTTACCATGTTAAGGTAGAAATCTGTTATTTTATTCACAGAAATAAAACAAGCAAGCAAGAAAAAAGAAATGCAATTAAAACCCTGGCAGAGAAAAAGAGCAAACCTCAAAGGCATTATTAGAGTTATAAGAAAAAAGGGCTAAGATCTTAAAAAAACAGATGCTATGCTCTCAGAGCAAATGGTCCTTTTGCTATAATAGAAAAGGATGAAACCATAAAGGTGAAATTCATCACATCTAACTTAAACAGCCCAGCCTTTGGCCTCAAGCATGAGAGAAAATCTATGTTTCCAGCACCTGCCTGTGTTGCAATGATTCCCTTTTAGGGAATGCTTATATTTCCAGAGTGATCATAAGGTCAGCCTAAACACTTGAGCATATAATTAAAAAAGATTTGTTAGATAGCTGAGGTGAATTAAATTTTGGCTTGAAAAAAACTATAGGAATGGCATATGATATCTTTTACCTTTCTTTCTGTAATTAAGTACAAAGCCCTAAGGTGTTACCGGATGGTTTGCACACTCTTGAATGACAGACTTGCCTCACCCTGATTTGACTGGTGTTTAAAGGATAATGCCAAATGTTGGACTCAGTATGAGCCTTGCTTTCTCCATATATGTCTCTCTTCCTACACAGAAGCTTAAAATCTGCTCTTCTTAGCAGAGCTTTTCATGGGAGCCAATGTCAAGGCTTCTTCCAGCTTTTCCTCTAACAGCTCCAGCGCTGGCTAAGGTCTACGTAACAGATCTCTCCTATCAGAGAGCTGGCCTTGAGCACAACCAGGAGTTCCCTTAGGATGGGAGTAATGTGCTCCAGGCCCTGGCTCAGGTATTTCTCTGTAGCCCTAAGGCGAAGCTATGTAGGAGTGGTGGCATCAATGTGCCTCCAGTCCCTTTGCCCATCCTTCTCCATAACAGTCTCTTGGGAATAGTTGTTGAAGCATATTTACTCCTCAACCTGGCCCATATTTTGTTTAGAGCCTGTGCTAGTTATGAAAGATTAAACCATTGGTGGGACAGGGGATTGTTCAATTCAGTATGATTTCTTCCTCTTGTCCACATCATTGAAGATACAGGAATAGACTTCCCATACCCTTACTCATTGTATTGCACTTGGATGGGGCAGGACAAAGAAGGGATGGTTTATGATACTGTGACTGAACTATTTTTTATCTTATTTGGAATATTTTACCCAATGCTGCACCTTGATCTGTCAAGAGAGATATCATTTATGTGTCAGCAGAGTTCTGGTTGTGTTAAAATATTAGTTAGAATTTCAGGTAAAGTTTTACCCCACTTCTCTGGTAAGCCTGATGTCACAATTTGGAAGCATCTTTTCAGAGATTTCATGGTTGAAAACACTAAACCAGCAGCAATTATGCCATGAATAAATAGTGTTAACAACAAGAACTACAATCAAAATCCCTGTCTTCAGGACTGAACAACCCAAAACAAGGTTAAAAAATGATAGGCAGTCACGCAGATCACAATAACAATGGTCTAAGTAGTCTTTATACCATTGTCAGTTCTGTATCATGATACATGATAAGTGCCATGGCAAGAATAAGTCATATCTAGACTAAGATGGTAAATATAAGAACTGTGGAAAAATTTACTCTTTCATTTCCTGTCCAAAAAGGTAGATGGGAGTCAGTCAGAGAATTCAAAAGCATTCCTGGAGATGTCTGTCTCTGAGATACCACACTCCAACTCTGAAGACAGGGAGCAGCATAATAAATATGACTTCAAATATCTGTAATGTAGACATAAAGAGTTCAGGCACAAGAATCAATCCTACTGACTTTAGTGCATGTGGGAGAAGAAGGACTGGAAATTGTGACCAATGTCTTTAAAGTGCATCATTCAGGGTCAAAGTCTCACTCTTCAGCCTAAGGCTATCTTTCTATGCTGATTGAATGGAAACACATTGCAAAAATATTTTGTTCAGTCTTGACCTGGACTGTTGACCAGGCATAAAAGTATGTCAGTCAAAATGACTGATAGACCAACTTAGCTGCCAAAAGACTTCTTCTCCTGAGAAGCAATGTAATGACACTTGAGAAGTGGTCACAGTTTAGCAGCAGAAATGATTTTACATCTCTGTGCTGTGACCGTATTTCTACAGCAGCACAAGTCACTTTTGGATCTGAGTAATCATTCAGCTGGCTCTGCCAGGCTCACAGGTGTCCACCACTCTGCAAAAGTGCTACTGCTCACTAAAACTTAGATATTGCTTTCTAGAAGATCAGTAAAGCTTTTGGCATCAGTGGGAAATATCAAAATCAAAACTATTGAAAGCAGTTCTTTATGTTAAGGCTTTTGGGATACGTTTTCCTTGCCATGATGAATGATAAAATACTCAGCAAGAGATTTTGCCTATAGGATAAGTTGCCTGGAGTTTAGAGTCTAGATGGAAGTGTCTAGATGTTAGCTGACTGTTTAAGCACCCAGCACACCACCTGACAGTAAATCTTTGCATTGGCTGCCAATACAAAGATGCCTAAGGACATCCAAAATGCCTTAAAGGTAGGTGTCTTCTGCTGTGGCATTCAAGGAACAAAGGTCTTTCAAATGTCTGGCCTCATATGTGCCAGCACCCTGCAGATATATATAACAATCTTCTCCTTATTGGTTCTACATGCCCTTGTTTGAGCAAAGGACTTAAACCCTAAATCTCCATTGATTAATGGCAGTTTTGACAGTTCACATGTGAAGTCTTCAAAAAGATGTCATAATGTGGGGCTTGAACTCCAGCTGTTTCCTGTTCACAATCCACAAGCATTGTGAAACACGCTAAAAGTGCTGCTTTTCTAAAGAATTAGGAAAAAAAGTTGGAGTCATTACCTAGGTATGAAAACTTGGTGTAGAGCCCATGAATTTGGATTCAAATGCTTCCTGGAACAGCAGATTTACTGGATCTGTTGCTGCCTGCACACACAGACCACAATCCTTCACTGTTTTGTGCATAAATACACTTGGCTCTGAAACAATTCCAATAAGATACTTTCCTTTCAAACTAACAATTTCTAACTCTCCTACCCACTGTCCCCCAACAGGATTTCTTCTCTTCTAGAGTCTTCAGGCGATCCTTCCCTCCCTCCTAGTTAATTTTTATTCTGTTGTTTTTCTTTCCTCATGTATAGCTATTCAAGCAGAGGAATTTTTATTCAGAAATTGTCCCAAGTGAAAAGTGACAGGATGAGAAGAAATGGCCTCAAGTTGTGCTGCAAGAGGTTCAGATTAGATATTAGGAAAACTTTCTTCACTGAAAGGGTTATCTGGCACTGGAATGGGCTGCCCAGGGAGGTGGTGGAATTGACATTCCTTGAGGTATTTAGAAGATGAGTACACGAGGTACCCAGGTTTATAGTTTAATAGTCGACAGGTATGGTTGGACTCAGTCTCAAAGCTCTTTTCCAATCAAATGGTTCTGTAATTGTATGAAATTCCTCTCTGCCTTTTCCCTATTTTATTTTTGTTGCCGTACATTTAAATTTCAAGATGAACTTCCAAAACCTTTGGTCTATCAATCTAAGTGGTTTTTGATTTTAATTATTTTATTTTTTAATTTGCACACAGTTGTGAGAGTTGGACATAACCAATGGTAATGAAAGTCAAGTTAGTTATGCCACAAAAAGTATGAAAGATGAAAGTAATAACTACAGAGGTTAAACACGTAACTGTAGAAAACAAGACTTGAATGCAAAACTGGAATGGCAGTTAGTGCTGCTATAAGATAAATAACATTACAGAATTGTTGGAAGAACACGTATGAAGTATTTAACATTTGGTTTCATTTTAGCTTTGCCTGATTTGATGAACTGATTTTTTTTCGTATTTTGGTAGTACAAGGGCAGATATCCATGTTCTGACTTCCATTGGTTCTTAATTCCTGGAGAAAGAAACCAAGAGTAGCTGGGACACGCATTCTAAACTCCCTGATCTGACCAGTCAAATGTTAAACCTAAGGCAACACTCAAGGGCAAAAAATGAGCTTACTGGTTTGAGCTCCTTCCTTTCCTGATCTCAAATCATTTTGTGGCACTTTCAATAGAAAACACATCTCTTGTTGCCAGTCTTGGCTCTGTGCTTGCTGAGACTTTGCCCAGCTTTTGGCATGCAATTAAGCTTTCCACATAGAACCTTGGCAAACTCCTCAAAAACAGATCTACGTATTTGGATCCCAAGTGCAATTTGGGGATACTTGAATCTGGGAATGCATCCAGTAGATGAACTATAGGAGGAATGTGTTAAAAAGTAATGCCCAAATTCATCTCCCCCACATAGTCCAAGTTAATCATTTTTACTTGTATTTAAATGCAGTGGTGTTTTTGATCTGTTCAGTTTTTATAAAATTTACTATCTGAAGTTATTTCTGTAGTTGCTAGTGATGGTTTCATCTATTGTCTGGTAGCAGGGACTAAGCCAGATTGAGTCTACTTGCAGTAAAGTCCTCTTATATCTTTTGTACTAGACACAGCATTGTGCTTTCTTCATCCATAAATTACTTGAAGAGTCATCACATGTGGAATTAGAGAAAGACACTAAAACATCTTGTCAAGTCCTTTGGATAACACAACCAAGGGAATTCCATGAATTCCTCTTCTATTTGGCTAGTTCATGTGATTGTTGTTAGAACATAATTGCTATCATTGTAAAATTTCAAGTGGAAGAATAAGTCTCCAAAAGAAATAAAATCCACTACTTGTTAATTCATTCAAGTGAATAAACAGCCTTATTAATTGTTCTCTCATTTTTTAATTTTAATTCTGTATGAGTTTGCCTATCAGGATGAGCTTCCAAGTGAAATAATAACCAGATGATCGAGAAATCATTATTACAGTATTTTATAAACTGTTAAAATCTGCAAGAGTGATGGTATAAACTGTGGATGGTGAACGATAACCCAACAACGCAGGGAGTCTAGAAAATGTTGCAAAACAGATTTCCCATGGGAGAGTGGAAATGTTCTGACTTTAAGGTCTTCAATGAGTTCTTTATGAATGCATTAGCCCAACAGAAGAAAGTACTATAAAATCCAGGTTGTTAGTATAAATTATCTGTCTAGGTTGTCTGTATAGATAAGGGAGTGGAGCACTTCCAGAAGGTGATTTTTGGCTGTTCTGGATGCCAGGAGTTAAATTTATGTCTGAAAAATTTAATAATGTTCTATTGATTGTACAGGGTATTTAGAAAAGCAGATCTGAATAGATGCTTAAATATTAGATATGTGAATTAGAGGATGGGTCCTTGGGTCTGAGAACAAAATTTTCAGTGGGTGTCCGTAAGGGTAATTTATGATATTTGGAGAACTCCAAGACTCAATATCTCAATCTGGCAAGCTGTCGAGTTCTATTTCTGTTCAATATAATTTATTTTCCTTTTTAGTCTCAATGAAGAGATACAGGCAGTCATGCAGATATTTCTATTTTCTAATATTCCTCTTATCTAAAGATACCACATACAGTGGTAAAACACTTCAGCTTATTTTTATTTGCCATGAGTAGGAAGAAGATTAGGTAAATGACTCCAGAACTGGAGATGTGCAACTGTTATTGAACAAAGAACTTGCCTTTTGGAAATAACAATGCACATTTAAAATATCTTTAGCATTCCAGGTGCCGTATCAAACACCTTCCTCATCTTGAAAACAAATTACTGCAAGTGAGATGATTAACTATTTGAAGCTGGGCTTGGAATGTGTTCACTGTAGTGTCAGCGGCGATTTCTGCTGTCATATTTGATTAGACTGATCTAATTCATGTACTTATTGCTGAATGGCTTCCATCAGAGTTTTCTGCCTAGCAAAATGATGGTAGAGAGACAAACTCCAGTTGCTTAGGGTATATTGCAGGGTCTTTCCATTTTGATGCCAGAGATCTGTTTGTGCTGATGCCCATCAAGTGTTGTTTGCATATGAAAAACATACTGCTGGGACACACACAAGTTCTTGCTCACATCACAAGTGTAAGCAGTTACACCACAATAATTCTGAAAATGCTGTCTGTGTTACGAAATCTGAGACCCTGAGAAAGCTTAAAGTAGGATTTGATGGCATGTGGCCTCTGTAAACTACACAGGAAAACTCTTGCTCAGTTATTTAAATTTCCATTAATATTTCAAAGAATATTATAACCTACCAAATCGAATATGCTCTGTTTCCTGCAACTTCTCTTTGAAACAGCTTATGATGGAATCACTTTAAAATATCAAAAATGACATTTCAGCAGAAACACTTCAAGTGTTTTTGAGAAAATAACCTTTTTTGTCACATGGGTTAGTAGTTTTGCTTTAATTATAAATGCAGTGATTCTCACTGACAGAGAACTAGTGGTTGGGGTATAAAATATTAAAAAAACAAAAGGAAGGAATCACTTTTTTAAAAAAAACACCGAAAATTTTCATCTCTGATTATGATTACAGCTTAAATCTGAATTTCTTTGTTTGTTTCTGGTTTTAACAGCAATAAATTAGTAACCTAAGAGATCAGTATGGAACCTAATGAGATACCTGCCCATACTCGGGCAGTGTGCTTGCCTGTTCTCTTTGTGAAAATGGCCCATGATGCTAATAGAAGAGAGGTACACAGGGTCATAGAGACCTTTTTCTTAAAGCACAATTAGTTCATGCCACACCAATTACACCTGCACTGGAGTTTTGCATTGTTTTTTTGGCTCCACTAAAATCTGAAACACCCCATGGGTGAATTCAATTGGAAGTCTAATATTGCAGAGTAACTTGTGACCTACCTCAGCTTTGTGTAGTTAATAAACTAATTTTTAAAACCATCTTTCCTCCCCAACATTAAGATAAGAATCATTGAGCCACTGAAGAATGATATCCTGATCAATCTTAAAGAAATACAGAGCCAGAAAAGCTTCACAGTTTGTAATGAATGGTATACACCAACATGAGAGGTGTTATACATACCTAGAGGAATATTTCCCTGTATCTTTGTCAATATTCCTGTTGTTTAGGTGAAATACACATAACGGTCAAGAAATTTAACTGGACAAAAATTATCCACTAAAACCTCATGATGTAGGATAATAGCATGTTAGAATAGTAACCGTAACTGAAATGCGAACACTGCCAAGAATACTGAGGGAAAAAATTGAATTCTTTGGAACAGGTTACTTTCATATATATTAAATACTCTGTTCACATTGTCGAATTTCCATTTTCCATTGTTTATTATCTACAATATTCAATGACTGCAACAGGAAGCCTTATTAACATAAAAGATTCAAAACTCAGCTGCTCTTCAAAGTATCACTCTATGAGGAATTTGTGTTCTATTACAAACTATATTTTACATAGGTGATAGTATTAAACTCAATAACAATACAACCTCCTCTAGCTTTTGTTCAGAAATTGTAAGAATTAAATCAAGAAAATACTTGGGACAAAGTGACCTTTTTTTTTTTGTTATGGTGTACATGAGTGCTAATAGCAGTTGGTAAGATTGACTATGTTGGTTAGATCAATATTGGGTGTAAAGGGATGATGAAAGGATGACATAAGGGTGATTTTCTCAAGTGCCTGAGTTTTGTTTGGCTGCTGTTAAGATCAAGATATGCATAAGCACAACATCATTGGGACTAAGAAGAGGAGAATGTATCTGTAGCCAGCCAGCCATAGTGCACGGGCAGTTGGATTTGGGCTTGGTATCTGACCATGACAGATTATAGTGGGGACAAAAGATCTGTGTGATCTCTGATCTTCTTGCTAGTATAGCACAAAAGAGAATGCCTGGAATATTGGGAATACCAAAGAAAATTTTGAAGACCTGAGATTTGTAATTGTCCAGGACTACCTCTGGAAGCCTGTATGGCTTGGTAAGAGGCACAGGCTGGCCAAAATACTCCCCACCTGGAGTATTGTGCCCAGTTCTGGAATCCACAACTTAAGAGGGATATACAACTGTTGGATTGGGTCCAGAGGAGGGCTATGAAGATGATCAAAAGTCTGGGGAACCTCTGCTATGAGGTCATGCTGAGAGAGTTGGGGTTGTTTAGTCTGGAGAAGTGAAGGCTTCTGGGGGACTTCCCAGTGTCTAAAGAGAGCTACAAGAAAGCTAGGAAGGGACTTTTTACAAGGGCTTGTAGTAATAGGATGAGGGGGAATGGCTTTGAATTGGAAGCAGGGAGATGTAGATTAGATATTAGGAAGAAATTTTTCACAATGAGGGTGGTAAGGCACAGGTTGCCCAGGGAAGCTGTGGATGCCCCCTCCCTGGAAGTGTTCAAAGCCCTGTGGGATGGGGTCTTGAGCAGCCTGGTGTAGTGGGAGATGCCCCTTCCGATGGCAGGAGAGTTGGAACTGGATGTGCTTTAAGGTCCCTTCCAACACAAATTATTCTATGATTCTATGAAAATGCACCTCTCCAGACACAGAAAACAAACAGATATTCTAGCATTTCAGCTAAATGCAAGATTTTTCTCTGGAAGGCATTTCAATGCTAGTGCTGAAAATTGTAAAACCACATTTGAATACACAAAATTCTTCTAGGAAAAGGTGTCCAGGTACATTATATGAAAATACTCAAATCAGTGGAGGTATTTTCTTGAATGAAAACAAATGAAGACTTGCTGACACATGCAGCACTCAGTGTTATTCCTGTGAATGTGTATGCACAAGCTGAATTTAATATTTTAAGCGTCCAGTGGAAATCCAGGGGAATTTCTTGTGGAATAGCATTACCTGCAATTTAGGTACTTGCAAACTAGAAATGAAAGCAAAATAAACTATTACTTAAGTAGAAGGATATAAAATTAGAACAATGCCAGATGTAAGGTTAAATGGAAATGCAGTTTACAGATTCTTAAATGTGAGGGTGACACCATCTCTGAGTGGGAGATGGATTTGTGATTGGGACAGCGCACTTTGAAGTACTATCTATGGTGGAAGAAATATATCTATATATGTAGAAATAACTTGGAAATCTCATCCAGCATCATCTTTCTTTTTGAATATTTTCTTATATGAAATACACGTTATCACAGAAATACATTAATTTTTTGTGTTATTACAATATTGTTACTGTGAAGTAGTCTAAGAAAATGGAAGTTAATATATTTTAAAACTTCAACATAAATATGTATAGTTTCTAATAATATAAACACTGCCTAGAAAGAGAATTTAGTTAATATTTAACTACTAGAACTTACCATTAATTATTAAGCATGAGTCCATTTCCACATCTGAGGCATATAGCGGCTAATTTTCATTGGAGACTCAGAAATATTAAGTGTTTTTAAAAGTTGCCATCTGCCCAAACTAATATCTTCTGAGTGAGTCATTCTAACATATTTAGACCATAAAATATCAGCATGGAAACCATTCCCGAAGATATATTTATATCACAGAGAATCGAAGTTTTGTCTTTAAACTCACAACGAACTGTAACATATGTCTTATAAAAACAGTTCAGTCGACCATTACACAATCTTTCACAGGAGAAGATGTATGATTTCTTGTAAAACTTCTTTATTTCCTTACTAATTATGGGGATTTTTCTTCTAAATTAATCATTGTTACTCCATGGAGCCAGATTCCCATATAATTTTGCAAGGCACATCTGAGTCAGTTGAAGAAATCAGATAACAAAGCACAGAATACATAAAATTTGTTTCTCAGCACTGCCTTTGAGCTTTCAATGGCTATCTAACCTCCTTCTGTGTCCTGACACAACACAGTGACCATTATCTTAGGTCTTATTTCTGCCCTTATTTTGCATCCTTAAAAAAAATATCTGCCCTACTCCTGCCAGTTGGGATACAGCTTGGTATTCCTCATCAGCTGGTCATGCCTTCTTATTTTTTTCACTGCTGGTTTGGCAGCAGGAGGGAAATGTAGAAGTGTCACCTCACCTTCATACTTTGGTGATATATCCTTCTGCAATTAAAGGAGTTTGCTCTTATCCCTTTGCAGTCACTGGAAAGAAATGGGACATGATGGTCTGATGATCTTATGCCTGAGCCTATGCACTGATCATCCTGCCTGATGATGACACACACAGCTCTCTAGAAAGCATTATTTATAATTACTTGACCTCTGTTGACTCTAAAAGGAGACCTGGCTGACAATTTCAGTAAACACCTACACTGTACACGTTAAATATAGTCAGGCTTACCTCAGTTTTAGTTCGCTGCTCTAGCTCCTAAATCTCTTCAAAACTGTTTCAGTATTTTTTTTCCCAGCCTTTAATCTGTCTTGTCTGCAGAACCGAAAAAGAACAGTTTTATTTTATGCTTTGTTGTGAAAGAAAATGAAATATAAATAAAGCCATGAAACTGCATCTGGAGTTCATCCAAAATCAAACACTCAACTTAAAATGGAATGTTAAAAAAGCACTATTTAACCCTTTTTTAAAAGATGTGTTTCGAAACAAATAATGGGTTAAAACCAAAGAGAACTGTTTTGCTCTCAAAGTGTCAAAATAAAGTATTTGACTTTTAACAATTGTTTCACATTTCCTTCACTTTTCAGACAATCAGGGAAATTTTCTGAGTCTCATCCCTCTTTTCCAGGCTACATTTTTCAGTCATTTTATTATCTGCCAAAAAATAAATCTTGCCCATTTCTAACCGTGACACAAATAAGATAGATGAGAATATCTGTAGCCCATCAACATGAGACACAGACAACATTCATGGAACATGGAAGAACCATAAAATGTTTCTTAGAATCTTCATCAGATATGGAAAATCCTTTGTCTGTTTTGGGCTAGCAAATTGGTACCAGACCGAGGTTCAGTCTGTATTGCTGTCATCCTTCCTCCATTGGCCAAATACCTCATCTGTTTGCTGGGAATGAGGACTTAGGTCAGCCTGCAAATTGAACGTGCTGCTGGATGTGTCTAGAAGCGTTCCTCCTTCTCTAAATTACCCAATAAGTTTCCAAATTACAGAAAACAGCTGAAACTAAAGAAGACAAATTAGAGAATCAAAGCAAGGCTGTCAGAAATGGCACGTAAATGCAGATTCCTGGGTCTGGGAGAGCAAAAGATTGATGTGTGCTAACTAAAATTGTACGGGGAAATGAGGACAAGCTGGATGGTTAACAAGACTGATGCGGGTAAATATCCCATGCTGTACTCAATCAGAAGTTGCAAAGTACAGAGGGAAAAGTAAACAGTCTTATAAGAAAACGAGATTTTGACATAACATTGCTGGGAATGTTGTGGTCCCAAACCACAAAGAAAACAGTAGAAGCATTCTAAACACTTCTGCAGTATGTTCCTTCAATTTGCTTATCCATTCTATCTATTTACCTATCCAATATCTGTGTAGGGAAATCTCTATCCTCTGCTCCTAGAGGCAAAAATAATGTTTTGACTATAATAATGTGTCATATGCATGTAAACCAGAAATCACAGTGACGGTAGTCAATGAGTAGGGAAGAATTGTACACTCAAAGTAATTACAAACCAATAGACACGATATGCTATGGAACTGCAGCAGCCCCTGTTTGGCATTTTTCTTCAGAACACAAGATATTGGACCAAGTTTTCTGGAGACATTTCTGGATAAAAGGATCAAGAAACTGGAAAACGTAACAAAACATATACTTTAACTCAAGACTTGGAAGGAATTAAAGGAAGGAAATGCAGAGCTCTGCATTTGGAATACTAGTTAATATTTAATGTACAAAATAGTGTGAAACTAGATGTGTTTGTAAATACAGTAGTGACACAGATGGCAGGAATTGATGTCCTTTTTTTCTCTTTTCTTCTCCCCACCACCAATTTTACATAGCTGAACAAGGATCTCTATGATCCCCCTATCAGCAGTGCATGCACGGTCAGGCATCTTCTTTTCTGGAGATTTTCTTAGCTTCAGGTCTTTTAGAAGGTCTAGTTCTCTGAGTGCTCCTTCACCAGTTTCAGTCAAGGTGAGATGATTCACAAAAGACCAGCATTTTATTTGTGTCATTCTTGCTCAAGTGGGTTAAGGAACATCCACACTCAGAACTCTACTGGCAGACTTCAGGAAACAGCAGGGTCACGTTAATGGCAAACACTGCTGTCAGGGTGGCTGTTTGCAGATTGCAAATATGTTTATAACTAGCAAAACTGGTTCAGGTTACCCTGCCCCTTGATTTAAATACTAGATTGAGTTATCTTAAAACAGAGAACATTTGAAACATTTCTAGGTCTTAAACACCAGAATCAGAGTGTCTAAACAGGACAGAGCTGTGGCACTCTCATAGGAAAAAAAAATGGAACATACACCAGTAGAAAAAATAAAAGCTCACTCATATCCTTGAACTACCAATTCTGTATACGGACCAGCATCCTTTAAAATTGGTGGAGAATCTGGCTGCAAATTTTCAGTAACCATACCAGAATGGCAAAGATTTATTGCTCTGAGTATTCATGTTGATGTCCTGTTCTCAATATCTAATGCTCTGTGATGATAAGGAGCAGGACTAATAAATATCCTTCACTAGTAAAATCATGTTTAAATACAACATTAAATGTTCTGCTACAGGAATGTGTCTCTTAAAAGTCCTAATTTCAATTGGTCTTAAGGTTTTCAGAACATTAGTTATCTACTGTCTCAAACACATGCTTATCCGTTGGTTACAGCCCACGAGATTCCAAGAAGATCTGGAATATTTTAAAAGTTACTTGAATAAAAGCCAAATAAACCAAAAAAATCCCTGTCATTTTTACAAGCTGATCTCAATTTCAGTCTTTTTCTTAGAAGTAGCTATTGACTGTTTTTTAACTGCTACACTGCCAGGTACTTTTTGCAATATTCCCCTTAATCTTTCTTTCATGCAAAGAATTACCAATGAACACAAGGATGCTTTGGTGTTTTTTTAGCATTCTTTGCCTGGCTGATGCTCCCATGTATTTTAAAAAGATCTTTGTAAATAAGCAATGCCCTTACTCATAACTCAGAAGGGTATTGACTATATCCATATCCCTAAAGTACTAGTGGATCAAGGCTATTCCATGCTTGGCTGTGTGGTTTTCGAGACATAAGCAGAAAATATTTGATTAATAAGAATATGAAGAGTGGTATCTGTATTGTTAAATGTGTGCTTAGGTGATCTTTTGATGTAGTTTAAAAGCTCAATCCTTATATAAAATGTTGTTTTTCTTAGATATTGGAGTTCACACTGTCTTTGAAGATGAATTATTTTACCAGTAGGGGCTTTAAATGGAAGGCTGTATCATGCCTCGGTGGAGGGATGATCTAACTGAAAACAGCAGCTCTTTTTTAATGTTACTTGTGTTGAGAAAATATGAACTCTTGTCCCTTACTTAGACTAAACACTGCTCAGCACTAAACACTGCTCAACATTAAACACTGCTCAACACTAAACACTGGTTAAGAGCGGTTAACTGCTTCACATTTTCCATTTCTTACCATCACCTTTACATCTTGCAGTGGATTCATGCTTTCTCTCTTGCAACAGGATACATGCTAAATTCCCCCAGGTGCTTGGGCAGGTTCTTACATTACTGTAAGGAACTGCTGTGGAGGCTTTAGGATACTGAGCATCCTACTTTCTGTATCATTCAGAAGATTCACCCTTCAGCAGGCTGATGCCCTTCCCTCGAGAGTAAAGCCATCTCCACAGGTAGTATCAATGTTACCCTTCAGCCAGTTACCATCTATACCACCAAACAGCCAACCTGAGATAAGTTGAGTTTGTTCTCAGGCTGGATAGTCCTTCAGGAAGAAGGCAGATGTTTGAACTGGGAAGGTGTTTAAGCTGTTGAACAAATTTTAGTGAAGTGTCTCAATGTGTTCATTGACCAATGTATGTTCCCACAATTGCTCCCTGAGACTCCGCATGCAAGTCTCAAGACCTTCATGATATTTCTCTAGATGATATAACCTGCCTTCTTCATATTTCAACTCCTACCCTGTTAAGACTGTAGCTTTTGTAGAATTTGTAGAGTGAATTATACCTCTAATAAAACTTTTTCTTATGAAATGTTGTCTAGGAAAGCATGTAGTCTGTCCACAGTAGGCTGGCTGAACGTCATAAAATAACTTTCAGCTCTGTAGTGTGATATGAGTGAAGTCTAGCTGAGAGCAAAGGCTCAATATGACAAATGCAAAGGAACTTAAAACTATCCAAAGGTGCTGTGCATTACCTGAAAGCATACAGGTACAGAATGATACAGTGGATGAGGAATTGCAGACCAAGGATATAGTAGGGCTAATTTCTCTCTTTGGTTGTTCTGACAGTCCACAGGATGAACTAGTCCAAATCATTTCATCTTTGCATTCTGTTCTAAACATTCTGATGAAACAAGTACTTGAGGCTTAATTGACCATTTTAGGTAAGCAAAATTGAATAAACCATGTTTTTTCCTCACTTTCAGCCTTCAAAAGCTATTTCAATTGCAAACAGTTAAAGAGAGACAATACAATATTTCTGACTGGAAGCAATAATCAACACAAAGACCATGAAAAGAATACAAAAATAAAAATTAATCTCTCCTGGTCTGAATTTACTGCAGCTGTATATGCACTTCAAGAGAGAGAAAGAAGATCTGTGTTACAACAGATCAGTCATTGACCCTCTCTTTGCTACAAGCAGTTGCATTTAATGAAGTTTTAATGATCCATTCATCTCTATTCAGCCAAGAGGATTATGTGTTACTCTACACAGTTACATTACCTATATAGCTATTTAAAAGCAGCATGTTACTTCATGTACCATCATTCCCACACCTCTCATTTTTCTTCTGCTTCAGCACAAGGAAGAAGTATAAAGTGGGAAGAGAGAACTGAGTCACGTCTTGGAGGAAAGATTATGTGTGTGTGAGGCCCACCTGAACTACACCTGAGCTCATTACTGTAATATTAATTCCACTTTCCTGAAGGTCTGCATAATATATTCAATAGAGTTCAAGATGAAAATCCTCTCTTCCCAAAACAGGTATATGGAACAGGGCAAATTACTCACATTTTATAATATTTATGTCTCTCTAATGACTAGGAAGATTGCGTCAGGTTATTTGCTCAGCTGTTGACATCTAAACCACAGACAACTAAATCTGGACGAAATATGGGGCAGAAAGCTATGGTTGAGACACTCTCTGAGACAGCTGCTTTTGCTGCCAAAAGCAGCCCAATGCAGAGGTGAAGCACATGCCTAGTGTACTACAAAGCCTATTATCTGCTGTAAATGATGGGAAAGGTCATGGTACAGCAGTGAGATCATAATAAAACCTCAATAAATAACTGAAGGCATATAAATTGTCTCATGTGTCACTATTTCTTGAGGAATGTGCATTGTTTCCATTTTTGCCTTCTCAGTACTTTGAAGTAGAAATCTGAAGAGATTGTTTAACTTTTGTTTTCCTGAACAACCAGCAACCCTGACTGGTTTGTGGGGTGCTCAGAAATTCTGCGCGTGTATCCAGCACATGGTACTCTATATCTTGTCCTTGATAGTAATGAAAAAACTTGCCAATGTAAATGTGGAAACAGTTTAGTTATGTTCTGTGTACTAAAATAGGAAATAATAAGCATTATATATCACAGAATCTTAGAATCATAGAATGGGTTGGGTTGGAAGGGACCATGAAGGTCATCTAGTGAACAGGGACATCTTCAACCAGATCAAGTTGAACCAGGTTGTTGGCAGTTGTTGGACTGCACAGTTATGCACAGTTAAACATAGGTGTAACCAACAGCAGGACCAGGACTTTGCAAAGAACAAGGTATAGCAAATGAATTTCATGGTCTGGGTAGTGTATGTGAATACAAATATAATACCCTCAAGATTTAGTTACAGAGAAATGTGATAAACTTTGACGTTCCCTCTAGAAGGTGGGTATTTGTATAACATTTATAGTAAAAATAATTTACACATGTAAAGTATCTTTTTATTGATTTCCTGAGAGCAAAATATGAGAAAGAAGTATTGAAAAGGACCTTTAAATTAACTCAGAGAGGTTATTCCATGCACAAAGAGACATATAAAAGATAAAGCAAGGAAGAACAAGGTGAGACATGATAGAAAAAAAACTGGTGACAGAATCTATCATCAATTAATTGCAATTCTATTTATTGAAGTTCCTTTGGAGAGGAATAATTTAAAGAGATAAGGATGAAATTCATCTGACCAAATACAGATGTCTGCAACATGGACAACTCTCACAGGACTGTTCCGTGGATCTCCTTGCTGTGAGCAGAGGGCAAAAGGATCTTTAAGAGCAGAGTTAATCTCATAGAAATGTAGAAGGTCAACGTGCATTAGCTGATTTGCACCTTAATGATAAACCTATAAGGGGAACTCAGTGTGACTAGTTCAGCTGTAAATGTCATCATTGAAGATAACTGAAATCAATTATGAGTAATTCTACCTTTTTCAATTTATCTGAAGCCAAATAACAAAAATATCTGAGAAATAGAAGAGCATTGAGGTGTGTAAACGCCTTCTTTAACCCTTAGGAAAGAGGTCTCATTTCTTCAAATTTAAATCTAAATCCATTTGAACAATTAAGCACAGAAATCAGATTTTCTTCAGAAGCCAATCCCTCTGCTCATATTTCATTGTGATATCTGTCCTTGATCTGCTGAGATCATTTGTCTGCTAGCTGAATAACAAAACAAGATATAATAGCTCTACATGGAGGCATCAGTTTGGCTTTAATTATATTAAACACCACATTTGATGATTATCTGTGAGATGTGGGAGGAATGAACAAGGAAATTCCTCTCTGCTACTCAATAAATCTGAAATCATGATGAGGTATCTTTAAAAGTGTGCCTTTGAATCTTTCTTTTTCACTGGGATTCCCTTTCATCTTTCCTTCATCCAGCCTTCTATATGATAGACTGCTGTGGGCTGCCTCCTGGGTATGCTGGACTGAAGTGACCTTGCTCTAACTGTGGAAGCTTCTAGCATTCTTCTCTATTTACAAATGAAAGAACTTCTTTCTCTGCTACTCTGTCTGGTTATGGCACCCACACAAGACAGAAAGAGGTTTTGGAATACATCCCACTTCTGTGCTTGACTATCAGTTCATTTTGAAGCATACGTCCAGTTCTTCCACCTGACATGGTAGTAGTAGTGGCAGCTGCAATGTGCCTCTGTGTCAGTTGCAAGAGGAGAAATTCAGCATTCAGGACTGCTTTTAAATCACAGAAAGGCAAGGCAAGGCAAGGCAAGGCAAGGCAAGGCAAGGCAAGGCAAGGCAAGGCAAGGCAAGGCAAGGCAAGGAAAGGAAAGGAAAGGAAAGGAAAGGAAAGGAAAGGAAAGGAAAGGAAAGGAAAGGAAAGGAAAGGAAAGGAAAGGAAAGGAAAGGAAAGGAAAGGAAAGGAAAGGAAAGGAAAGGAAAGGAAAGGAAAGGAAAGGAAAGGAAAGGAAAGGAAAGGAAAGGAAAGGAAAGGAAAGGAAAGGAAAGGAAAGGAAAGGAAAGGAAAGGAACATTCAAGTGGAAGCAGAGTCACCTGTCAGACAGTGCTGTCTTAGATGGAAGCAAGGTGACAATAGCCTTTTGCAGGTAAGACAGGAGGTTATACAGTTGCACAATTCCAGGTTGTACAGTTTCCTTCCAGTGACTGAACAGTCAGGCATCAAAGATATTTGGGTGTATGGCATGGAAATAAAATAGAAATTCTGCCAGACTTCCCATTCCCGCTAGTAAAATCTGTGCAAAACCACTCTAATGTTATTTCAGTTTCTAAAAAAGGAATCACAGAGTCATAAAATCATAAGATGGTTTGGATTGGATGAGACCTTAAAGATCATCCAGTTCCAACCCCTCTGCCATGGGCAGGGACACCTCCACTGCATCAGGTTGCTAAAAGCCCCACCCAACTTGCTCTTGAACACCTCCAGGGATGGGGCATCCACAGCTTCTCTGAGCAACCTGTAAATATTAGCCATTATTCTCTAGTTAAAATAACATTAAAAAAATGACCAGAATCTTCCAGCAATAGAAGAGTATATATATATAAAGTTATGAAATTAAAATAATGTACATGCACATAAAATGATTGTGATTTTTATGTAAACAAAAGTTGCTATGTCTAAGTTGCCCCAATTCTAAAAAACATTTTGTGTGAAAGGAACACCTCTATCTAGCAACAGGATTAAGGTTTATCTTACCGTGCCTCCACTGCTAAAGAGCTAAGATACACTTTGCTCCATAAAGTTTGTGCAAGCCATAAGTGCTATTATGGAAATCCAACACAATAAATAGGCACTCTGTTGAACTCTTGGAGAATGAGGAGGTTATCAAGCTAAATTCTATGGAGATTTGTATGTCAGCATTTCAATCAAATTAACAATGCTTTAACATCCGGAGTGCAAATGGAGCGTAATTAGTACCCAACACACTACCTGTGAGAAGTGGAAATGTTTGTGACAGAATGCTCTGAGGAAAGCCCATGGATCTGAATTGTTGAAATTACTCTTTTAAATCAAAATTAAAGCATGTAGCATATAATTACTGGAGTATGTAGAAAACAGCCTGCTAAAATTTTCAGTTTCTAAAGAATTATATAAAAAAATGTCAAGTAAATTATGATGGTCTGTGCCAGCAGAGACATTTATTTTTTTCAGTTAGTTATTTATTTAAGTGTATGTAAGGGACAAGTATGTTACATAGATATATAAAGAAAGAGGACATGAATGTGGGCATCTACTATGAAACATGATATAGAACACATTTCAGAAGAACAGGGAAGTCCTCATGCTCCCAGCAATTTGAGAGCTATAAAGAGGTCTTTGTTTTCACTGTACAGAAAATATCTTCTTCCTTGTTCACTCAGGTGTCTCAATTACTCTCCTGTGCAAATACTAAGCGTCCACTCAATTTCACAGGTGGTTTCCCTGAGGTTTCCAGTCCACTTGCATGTACATGTGCAACATTTGGGGATGAGGTCTATTCATATCACCTAACTTTGCTCTCATTCCACATTTAATTTAGCAGAATAATCCTCGTTGGCTCTCTCTACCCAGCTAACAGTTCAGATTCTGCGAACCACTTTCTAGAGATGATCACCTCACACTCTTGATGACAGAAAAGTCATCCAATACTGTTCCCCATCCAAAAGGATGAAATAAGCACCATTAATTTAAAAGATTCCTATCCACAAATTGCTGTATGACTACATACCAGAGCCTGTGTTTTTATTGTCATCATAACAAAAAACATCTTAAACACTACGTTAAATCGATATTATTCATATCTTCAAAATATTAGCTGAAATACCAGTTTAGTAACTATAGCAACACTGATATATATTCAAAATTAGTGGTTCTTATTTGATTAAGCAGAAAAAGGTCAAGGACTGAACGCTATGGAGCACAAACAGGAAGAGTCAATTTGGAAGATTAACTACTAATTGGTGCTAAAATAGGTGTTAATATTCCCCATCCTGATAGCATTTGTCCCTGGACACAAGGGAGCTTCTAGGAACTCAAAAAAAATTTCTCTTGAGCAGCAACTGTGATGGCATGAAATTTCCAATTTCTTCTTATTTTTCTCTCAACATATGAATGACTTTATTTTTCTTAAAATCACCCTAATGACCTTAAAACTGCTCCAGAACTGGGTTAGTAGTCTATGGTAATAACATATTTGTATCTACACATGAACAAATATTGAAAGGGAATATATGTGTAGGACCTTGCAATGACCTGTGCCTCCACCCTTATTATTATTACCGGTATATGGATAGCCTTTTTATCAGAGAATTAAATACCCTAATATTGCCTTGTGCTGAGCAAACAGTGACTGAAAGCCCAGGAAAATATATCTGAGTGGTTTTAGTTTGGACATTACGTGGCTGTGAAGTCCCTCATACCAGTATCTCAACTGGCTTTAAATCAAAAGTGCTAAGGAGGAGTGGATGAGGGGCCCTTCAGCACTATAACTAGGAAGGACTGCAGGTGTCTGTGGGTTTTTCCTACTGGCACAATATGTCAGGATCTATTTGCCATGACCAGTATCTGTCTGTGTGTGGGAGAATTGCTCAGGGTGCTGAGCACGAGCAGAAGTGGCTTGAGTTTCAGGAGATCTTCAGCTGATGCAACAGAACAAAAGGGTAAAGTCCTGAGACAGATAGGCTTTGCCAGGACCTGTCATAATGATAAAACAAGAGGAATAAGGTACTGCCAACTGGCAAACAAATGTGGGATGGGAATTAAACCGATGCTTCTCCTGGACTCAGTTCCAGGTGAAACATTTTCACCAAGCAGAAGCTATTAACGCTTTCTAGACAGGATTTGTAAGGGCGTTCGTACAGAAATTCAAACTGACATGGGCACTACAAAGAGCTTCTCTATCACATTCTACAGAAAACACCTGACAGATGATTGAGCACATTATAGGCAAGGAGGTCAGCATCTCCTCCAGACATGCTGGGCAAGAAGCATGCACTAATTGTAGTTTTTCAGAATATCTTGATAGAACATGTAGTTTCTGTGAAAATCTGGAGATCCACTTTTCTGCAGTGGGAGAAAATAGATGAGAGTTTAGAGTCTGAAGGATGGGGTTTCCCTTTATGTTTTACTGCATCTGAATATTCCTCTTAGAGGCAATCTCAGAAGAGCTGGACAATAAATCCAGCTACTTCCCACTGCCTTCCCAGCATATGTGCTTTGCATTGCCATGTATGCATCTGAGGAAGAGAAGCGGCTTGTAAATCTCTGACACATCAGAGTTTTTCCGCTGCTCCCATACACACAGACACTGGAACATGTGATGGGTGTAGAAATCTGACATGCCAGATTGTGTGACAGATAACATATGCTGTTATGAGCTCTCATTTCCCAGCCTCAGGAGGCGCTGGAATGTTTCTTTGAATTGCTGCTATCATCTCGTATGTGTGGCTATTTCAAACACTGTGTGTATGCAGCACAATCTTTTCAGAGATTATCAAATCAAAAAGACCACAGAATTTATCTTGTCTAATTTTCTGCGTGGTATGTACCTTTAGTGTTTCCAAAATTAACTCTGGTTTAATTAGTACTTAGAAATGAGGGGGAAATAAAAATTAAAGACAAAAAGAAATATCTTTTTTTACATGCGTGAAGTCTGCCACAAAATTAGTTATTCCAATTGTTGCAAAAAAGGAGACTTCATCCAAAAAATTGGAGTTCAGAAGGTCAGTTTAGAACGCATTTCTATTCTGATGCTGTTTTAACCTCAATATTATTATTAGTCATAGCATTCTTCTCGTATTCTGATAAAATGACTGCACTTAAAACTACTTTTTGAATGACTGAGAGGGACTGTTGATTTGACAACCTTTTGCTTTTAACCAAGTGCACAAAATAATTTGACATTTAAGAACTACTTTCCTTTTACTTACTCTTGGAGGTTCACTTTTTACTATGTAACTTCTGAATATTGATACTACACATGCTTGATCAAATTGTGTTATGTTTTATTACGTTAATTGTGGCTTAATGGCAGCATAATTTACCTCAAATTATAGAATCAAAGAATCTTTAAGGTTGGAAAAGACCTCCAAGATCATCCAGTCCAACTGTCAGCCCAACACCACCGTGCCTACTAAACCGTGTCCCAAAGTGCCACATCTACTTTGCTACGCTATGGGCTGTTGTTAACTGAGCTTGCTGAATGCACACGGTATTTTCTGCTTCACTAACTGAAACCTATTCTTTTTTCTTTTTTTGGATGATACAGATTGCATGTATCCAGAGAGATAGGGTAGACCTTTGGACAAGATGTGGACGCCTATAAAAGTTTAAGGATATAAATAACAAGGCATTTTCAAATCCTTCTCTTTCAACTTGATTCACAAAACATGTAGGTTCTTTAAAATGGGATGTAAGTGTAGTATTTCAAGGGGTCCTATAGGGAAGCGGGGGGGGGGGGCTCTTTATCAGGGAGTACAGTGATAAGACGAGGGGTAAAGGTTTTAAGCTGAAAGAGAGGAGATTTAGATTAAATATTAGGAAGAAACATTTTATTGTGAGGGTGGTGAGGCACTGGCACAGGTTGCCCAGATGAGGAAGGCTCATCCCTGGAGGTGTTCAAGGTCAGGTTGGATGAGGTTTTCAGCAACCTGATCCAGTGGAAGACGTTCCTGTCCATGGCAGAGGGGTTGGAACTGGATAATATTTAAGGTCCCTTTCAACCCAAACCATTCTGTGATTCTATGATTCCATGATTCTATGATTCTATGATTCATATTTGTGAAAGTATAACCCTTAAAAAATCCCACAAAAGATCTTCACCATCCCATCTAAGTCTTTAAGTGAGTCAAGCGTTTTAGTGCTACTTTTATACGAATGTCTGATCTTTTCTTCTTTAGTGGGTTTGCAAGTGTCGTACTCTTGTGAGACTCAAGCAGACTTTCCTCATTCCTGTAACCTGTACAGAGATGCAGGATGGGCTTTCATTCAAACATCTCTCTTCACTGATTATCCAGTCTGTGTTCTCCAAGGAACTCAACACAATATATAATAAAAAGATCTTCCCCTTCTATTTAATAATTCAATGAGAAGAGCTCTGTTAATGCATAATTTCAATAAAATATTTCAGTTTGAGATGAAAGTAGATATTGTGACTGAGATACTGGTGTGAGATGTTGATTTGATTTTCATTAGTCAGAAGAGATGGGAAATAAAGTTGATTTCTTTCCTCTGCCTGTAGGTTCATGAACTCCTACATTCCATATAAATATGCGTAATAGTTTATAACCTAGGAAGGCAGGTAGGAATCAAGGCTTGATGGTGATATTATTCCTTCTTGTGAAAAATCATGACAGATTAATTTAGCGCATGAGTAAGTGAGTGTGAAGGCTGTGCTCTAGGTCAATACTTGTGCCTATTTCAGTTCCCCAGGTACCACTTTGGTCCCCAGGCACTTTGATATTTTTTTAGAGATTTGCAAATTACAAAACATTGGAAACTTTTAGTCTAGCCTAAGCATTAGGAAATAGATCTGAAGGATGGGTTTTCTGTTCCAGGTCTTTTTTTATGACTGATTTGCACCCTTTCAAACTACTGTTTCATACTGAATTTATATGCCTCCTTTCTCCAGGCTAAACAGCCCCTGTTCCCTCAGCCACTCCCCAGATTCTTCATCAGCTCCGTTCCCCTTCTCTGGACATACTCCAGCACCTCAATGTCTTTTTTGTAGTCAGGGTCCCAAAACTGAACACAGTACTCGAGGTGTGGCCTCTCCAGCACTGAGTACAGGGGAACAATCACTTAGCTACTCCTGCTGACCACACTATTTCATTAAACGCTAGGAACCTTTCACTGATTTTGGTGGACTTTAAATGGAACCCATTCTCATTATTTTAAATTAATTATGTGAATGCCTTGGAATCTATGTGCCAGCACTAAAAACCAGTCCTAAGAATACACAAAGAAACTCTTAAGCAGTACTTTAGCAGTGAAATAATGAGCAAAATGTTTCTGCTTTTGTTACTGATGAGTTTATTTATTAAAAGTATCTTTAATATCGTTTTAAGTTCCATTTTGACCATTTTATAATAGCAGTCTCTGAACTAACACAAATATGTGCTTTCATCCAAAAGTAAAAGATCATCTTCTGGAAAGGATTTACAAGGTATTGTTTGGACGCACATGCATATCATCTAGCAAAAGAAAAGCAGAGTAAAAGAACCACAGAATGGGTTGATAAGACCTCCATTCTTGTTTAGTTTGCAAAGAAATAATATACCATCAGTTTTCCTGTATCTAGTTCAATACATTTACCGTTTATTAATGATCGTTAATCATTAAAAAATAGACACCTTTTTCATTGCCTTGTGATCACAACACCAAGGTTAGGTGGACTAATTCATAGATTCATGCCTAGGCTGCATGCACCTATGGATGGATTCATCTGCTTACAATGAGCAACTTGTTCCATCTGAAATAACCGAGTACATCCATCTGGGCCCCCCACTTGCTTGTCAGAGTTCTCAAGGTCTCCTGTAGGTCCTGTCTCCGATGTGTCAGCTGCATGTAGGTGCTGAATTTATTCATAGAGATTTTCAGTAGCACTTAGATACCTATTATAGGCAAATGAACGAAAACTTTAGAGTGAATTGAGATGAATTCTGTGACTGATACAAAATATTTTGATAGAATTTTCCTAACTTTTTCAAACTGAATGTGTATGTCAAAATAATTTGCACCTCGACTCTGAGTGGCCCTATCTGTCCCTGACGTTTTGATGGGCATCTGTTTTTTCGAGGCTTTAGGTCCAACCATTCCACCTAAATTTCCACAGTGAAGTCTTTCACTACAAGTTGGTCCTCATTGTGATGGTGACCATGACTTCATCCCACACTTGAAGTAACTGGGCTTCCCCCATGACAGCTGAGCTAAAAGATCTCTTGGTTTAAGTCCCAGAATTTGTTAGGAGAATTATATTTTGCAGCCATAGAGTATGATTCTCAGGCACAAATAGGTCTATGATGACACTCTGTCTAAATAAAGAGGTCTTAATTTTGTGTAGAAGTTATTCATATATTCTCAAGATCTTTTCACCCTAGTAAGAGCAGTATTGAGTGGTGTCCATTCAGATGAGATATGAAATAGCTTGCAAGCCTTTTATTTATTTATTTATCTACTTGTTTGTTTGTATTTTGTGAACAAGAGAGAGCTCCCAGTGTAAAATTCTCCCCCTTACTTATGTCATGAAATTCAGCCTCAGTGGTACCCTTCAGCTGTTTCTACCAGTGGCAGGAAGCATTAATGTTTTGCAAGCCTCTGAAGATGGCAGAGAATGATATAAAACCATGCAGTCCTCTCCCAGATTCTTGTTGATATAAGATCTATAGTAAATTCAGAGTTTTGGGATGGGGGGTGAGGTTTTTTCCCCCAGAATATGCATCTTGTTTAGAGTTGACACTTATCAGACCATAACTGACATCCTAATTTTTAAATTAACGCTTAATAGTCTAATGATTTTGAATGCTACTTTAATAAGCTAGTGTTCTAGCTTCTACAAGTACCTCTTGATGAAGAGTAGTGTTAGGAGCAGCAGGAATTCAGTGAGGATGCACTTAGTTCCTGCTGAAAAGGATGGGAATCTACATCCCCCTGCTAACAGCTGAAATTGTTTTCCCATTTGCAGATATGAATTCTTCAAAAAGATGTAAAAGTGGAAGAGGTACCTTCTTATCCTTGCCCTGTTGTCTTTGCTGCAGGGGAACATTTTGAACTGCTGCAGGAAAGAGAAGTGGTGCTTGAGACCCTGTTAGTACTTCCAACAGCAGCAGCATATGCATCTTGGCTCATTCATTGCACAAGGCTAGCACCCCTTGGCAGGCACTTTGGGTATATGATTCCCCTTGCATGAGATCTTTTGGAGTTATCTGGAAACAGGTATTTTTGATGCCTCTGCATAAGTCTGAGCCTTGAAGCATGTAATCTATTCTTTATTGTTTATACATTATATTTACATGTATATATACATTATTACTGAACAGACACTATAAGAACCCTGAATATTTCAGAAATATGTGCATACTTCCATCTCATTTTTGATTCTTTAAAACTTCCACTTCCCAGTTTCTTGAGGCGATGAGCTTTTCACTCTGCTTCGTTATGGTATAACAAAACACCCAGAAACTTGCTAGAAGATAAAGGACTCATGATTAAACTCTCCGACTGTTCAAAAAATGCAAGTGGGAACCAGATTTGCATCACTGGTTTATGGCAAAGAGTACTTTAGTCAACTGAACTATGAGTGGATACTTGGTCATTTAATGCGGGGTAGTGGGCAAAGGTGGATAAGCATAGCACTATCATCTGCATCACTCCATTAGAGTACCACAGACTACTGGAACTGAGTTGTTCTCTTGAACAAACAGTGCTGAGGAGGACTTTTGACCTTTTGAACTGCTGTTATGTCTCATAAAACATTACTTCAGTCCTTACCTATGTCTATTTATTCTTTTCTTCTTGACAGACGATCGATACTTATTTTTTAACAGCAAAGGAGCAATGCATAATTCTACATATTTCCTCTTCTAAAATAATATTATACAACACTTCAAAGTGCCAGAAGTATTATTGTAAAGTTGATTTTAATGGTACCCCTGAAATCCCATTAATTGCAGTCAGTTGAAAGACAATATGTGATATGACTTTGTGATGATAAAGAGCCTCTCCCAGGTAAAGCAGTCTGTTTTACTACTACGCCCCTTTGCAGAGGGATCAGGACAGGCAGGATCAATGGGCTGAGACCAACGGGATAAGGTTCAACAAGACCAACTGCTGAGTCCTGCACTTGGGGCACAACAACCCCATACAGCACTCCAGGCTTCAGAAGAATGGCTGGAGAGCTGCCTGACAGAGAAGGACCTGGGGGTGTTGGTTGACAACCAGCTGAATATGAGCCAGCCGTGTGCCCAGGTGGCCAAGAAGGCCAATGGCATCTTGGCCTGTATCAAAAACAGTGTGGCCAGCAGGACAAAGGAGGTGATTGTACCCCTGTACTCAGCACTGGTGAGGCCACACCTTGAGTACTGGGTTCAGTTTTGGGCCCCTCACTACAAGAAGGACATTGAGGTGTTGGTGCACTTCCAGAGAAGGGCGACGAGGCTGGTGAAGGGGCTGGAGAACAAGTCCTATGAGAAACAGCTGAGGGTACTGGGGTTGTTTAACCTAGAGAAGAGGAGGCTGAGGGGAAACCTCATTACTGTCTACAACTGCCTGAAAGTAGGTTGTAGAAAGGTGAGTGTTAGCCTCTTCTTGTGAGTGACAGATGATCGGATGAGAGGAAATGTCCATAAGTTGCAGCAGCAGAGGTTCAGATTAGACATCAGGAAAAATTTCTTCACTGAAGGGGTGCTCAGGCACTGGCAGAGGCTGCCCACGGAGGTGGTTGAGTCATCATCCCTGGAGGTGTTAAAAGGTGGGTAGATGAGTTTCTTAAGGTCATGGCTTAGTAAGGGGACAGGTATGGTTGGACTTGATGATCTCAGAGATCTTTTCCAACCAAATGATTGTATGATTCTAAAATTTAATACTTTTCTCACTCTGCTGCAGCCTAACAAGGTTTTCTCTGTCATTTAATTCTTTCAAGATGCTCTCTTTCTTTCTATTTTGATATCTAAATGTTAGCAAACTTTCTGGTGGGTTTTGAATTACATTTTGTTCAAATTTTGGGATTAGGATTTTAAAAGCTTATGTATCAGCTGGAATTAATTTCCCGTTTTCCTCCATGACCACCATTAACTGAGCAAAAATCTTCATCTCATTTTATATGGACCACATCATCACATTGACCAGACTTCTGCAATTGAGAATTGCCAGTCTAGTTCTGGCTGGGTATATATGAGCTACAGGGGAGAAAGTTCATCAAGACAGTGCATTAAGACACTAATACATACTAATATAGTATATCAGGCTTTTTCCATTGGCACCTAATAGGCCTTTAGGAAGTATGTGTCAGGAGGAATTCTAGTACTATGATAGCTGAACCTGTGGAACTTTGTGGGTGTCTATGTCACACAGTAACCAGGCTAAGCTGTCTGGTTCAGAACAGTGGTTTGCATCCAGGCATAGGTACCATCCCCTCTTGTGATCTGTCCTTACCCTTGTACAGCTGGAGTCAAAACTTGTATTGATCCTTGTCTTTGATTTTTCCTAGGTGCATTTCTACAACATAGTTCCTCCTCGGACTGCTTTGTGGCTCGGGTAGCTAAAGGCTTTAAACCACTCAGAATGTGCTACAATCTTTGTGGATTCTGTTAAAATGAGAAAGAATCTACTATTGATTGCATCTAGCAGGAGGGGCACTCCAGTATCACAACAGTTAATGCTCTTATCTAGTACTAGAACACATTGTACCACCTATTAGTGCAGTTAAAACCCTTGCCATAGTTGACTAGTTCCCTTGAACTGTAATAGGAAAGCAGTTGAATCAATACTTAATACATTTGACATATTTTCCATTACCACAGTAAGGTCAAAGTAATTGTCCCTTCTCACAAATTCCTGTGCTACCAGACTGATGCAACAGCAAAATCTGGTGAATAGACACGATAAGTCTTCAGCTCAGCAAAATAATGTCATTAGGAGGACAACAGCTAATGGCTAAAAATGAACTAAACAATAGCCAGCACAACCCCAGCTTTGGATGATGTGCCACAGAAATCCCACTCCCTGTTCATACATGATTCATGTTTACATGACGGTCTGCATGCTATTTGAATACTCCTGTGCTCCTTGGTCACTCTGAAGCCAATATTTTTTGGCTTCAGAAGCCTTAAATACTAAACAGCTCTTTTCTTTCTCATGATGGAAAGCAGAATAGCAGTAATGTTCATGCCATGGAACATAATTCCTGTCAATTTACTTGAACTCTTGTTCTCAGTATCTCTCGGTGCAGTTTTCTTCTTTTTTCCCTTCCAGATTTTTTTTTAATTTTCATCTTAGTACACAGGCAAAAGGGAAAAAATGTAAGTAACAGTTTAGGTATATATTCAAATTCAAATCACTACATTAAAGCTTTTTTTTTCATGGTAGTGAATGACAGTTCTTTTGGATCTAAAGGCTATTTTGTCCATGATCAACACTTAGAAGTCTTGGCTTCTTGATTTGTGGGCTCACCATGAAACATGTTCTTTTTTTCAAACAAGCTTCCATTTTTTGCTAATGACTTCCCAGTGATGCGCATTCAGAGTTCTGATTCTTTAAGAGAGACTTGCAGAGAAGTATTGCATCAAGGACTGGTAGCTTTAAGTACCTCAATCTACAGTAATAGGATCAAATCTTCTCTTTAAACCTTTACATAACCACAGCTCTGACTTTTTCCTTGTGTCCCAACACCACTGAATGATGAATGCTGCTTGGTTTTTGGTTTAAAAACTAAAAAAATATAAAAGAAAGATTTCTATCAATACCATACCATGAAAATACTCTTTTCAACGTAAATGATATTCAGGCAACTATCTCATCCACAACACCACTGCTGTGTAAGTTTCACATTGTCACCATCTCATGACTAAAGACCTTCACAACATCAAACAAGTTCCTTTTAGGCCTTTTCATTTGTCTGGAAAGGCAGTATATCTAAGTAACAACCTAATTTGCTTCAATCTGATGTGCTTATACTGCCACAGGTGTCTAGGCTGCTGTTGGAGTAAGCAGAGATCTAGTCAGCATAGTCAATAGAGGTTAGGAAACAGTTCAGCTGATCACATGGAGATTCTGCTGCCTTCACATCTAAGACATCAGTGGAAAGCTGGAAAATGTGACACAAGCCCTGTGGGAAATCTAAACCTTTTTAAACAACACTGGGATACTCTACAGTATCTGATGTCTGTATTCACGCAATTGAATCCTGCTGCAGCTGTTCAGGTATTAGTTTCAGGTGAGGTGAATTGCTTTCTAAACTTCAGTAACTTTCTTGAGTGGTTTTCTAGTTATAACGAGAGCTCAGACAACCAGGTGACATCAGGACACCTGCATGAAGACACCTAAGTTTCTTAATCTGCAAGCTAAATCTAACTCCTAAGCATGTGGCACCTACGCTAAGGCAGATGGTTCTCATTCTAAATACTTTTTTTTTAAGCTGCTGTCTCGTAACAGCTCAAGCATCTTCTGGCAAGAAGCTCACTTCTTTCTCCTTTTTTTTTCTGTTTTCCAGGAAGAAAAAAAAAGGTTTAACTGCAACCAATATAGTTATTACAATAAGCAAACCAATATGAAGTCCACCTTTTTGCACATAAGGATATATCTTCCAAATTTCCAAATGACTCACATTAGATTAGCATCAGGCTCTGTAAAGGAGGAAGAAGCGTTGCATTCCCAATATTCCTTCAAAATATTGTCACCCTGTTGCCTTCCTTTGGGGCTGGCTGCAGTACTGTGTGCATGCTTGGCATGCAGGGAAGCTGCTCTGACTGGTGCTCTTTCTTGTTTCAGAAGATGATTCGGTCCATCACTACTAAGTTTTTTTATTTTCATGCTTGTTTGGTTTTTGGAATCGACACAAAGAAAACAATGACATTTTCTGGGGAAGGCTATTATTCCAATACATTCCTTTTTTTTTTGTTGGAACCTTCATGTAAGATTTGGAGTTTGGAGTTCATCTTGTAAAATGTAGAAAGATTTAGCTGGTCCTAAGGTAGACATACAAAACACGTTTAATGAAGTGCATCTTCAGAGTATCTACTCCTTCCTACTGATTCCAGAAAGACTGTCCAGCCTTGTGGTTTTGGTTACTGAGAGTATCTCTGCAAAGTACATCTAGAAAGAGATGGGACAGATTCAACTCTTAAGTGTCTTAAAATGAGTTTAGTCTAAAATAACTTGTTATTTTAATCATGCCTTTAAAAGAGAAAGGTTAATTTTTTAGTTTTGAGGGTTTCTAAATTATTATTATTATTATTATTTTCTGCTTTTTTCTTACTTTGAAGAAAATTTAAACTTGTAAGTCACAGGCAGTGACCTTACTTTTGTGTTATTACTCCTGCTACACTCTGCTGGGAGAATAGGAAAGACACTAAGCATAATTTATCCATATAATTTTCTTTTGTCCATTGACAACTCCAGCAGCTATGCAGAAATAAATTCTTAAACTTGCTTTCCTCAATGAAAACATAGATTCTGGAGTCCTTGAATTGAAGATGCTTTTCTGTTCTTGGACTCTCACAAGTCTCATGTAGGTGAGGCAGAAGAGACTGAGGAAGCAGAGATCTCAGTCGAACCCAGTGAGAGTGTTATGAATTGAGAGGGGAAGTGCAAACTCACCTTTTCTTTCTATTCATTGTGAAAAGTTCTGCCATGATTACCATGCTATTTACCTTCGGTTCTTGTCTCAGGATAAGAGGTTTTTATCGGTACAGTGATCATGAATGTGAATTTTATGATGGTGCTGTTAGAGAGGCCAAAATAAAAGAGGAAGGAGGATAAAAGCAGAAAATAAAGTCATTTAAACAGCTAATTCTTAGTGAGAGAGAGAGAGGGGTTTCACTTCTCAGAGGAAATGTTGGCTAATGTCTCTGGGCATAGCAAAATTACTTGGTTTGGTGTTTGTGATACTCCTGTCCAGCTCTCCTGCTGAGTATACACTGTGTAGATGTCCTGGACTTGTATATCTGTGGCTTTTTAGTGAAAGTAATACCCTTTCCAAGGCTGTTCAGGCACACCTACACCTATCTCAGCACTATGTTCTAACAGTCTTGGGTTAGGTCTTGTCTCCTTGAACTTTTCCATGTAATAAGGGATCAACATAAACAATTTCTCTTGACAAGGGAGAGAAATAGTTTACTCTGAAGGACTTCAGAGTAGATGGTTTGAATTGTTCTTTTCTTGCACTTACCTTCATGTCCTAATTTTGAAAAGAATTTGAGGCGAAATCAAGTGGAATCAACATTGTAAATAAATAATGCTTTGCCTTTATATAGCTTTTTCTATACCACAGAGTCCTTGTGATTGAGATATTTTAGGCATTTTGCATCTTATGTAACATAGCAGTTCTACTGCTGACTTTGAAATTGATTCCTTTTGACCTCCAAATAATCTACTAACAGTATACACAGCACATCCTCATCTGTTTCTCCCAGGAAGATTTAGTATTTACTTGTGGTCTAGTTTTAAATGGGCAAAGAAAAAAGTGGAGTCTTACTTCTTCCAGGTAAACTGTCAGCTAACAGAAGCATCTTAATAGCAGAAAAATGTTGGTATTGTAGTCTTTTTCCCTCCATGTACTGTTTTCCTCCTATATCATAAATTATATTTGAGTGAAATAACTTGTGTACCATGAAGGAAGAGAAATTAAATCCATAACTTTGTGCATATATAAATCTCTACTTCTTCCTTAGGGACTGGATTCATAACACAGGTGTCCGAAATTAGCTGTCCAGCTTGTTTTGTCTCCCCTACCAGTCTTTTGTAAAGGAAAGAATAAAGCACCTCCAGGAGGTAATTTGTATTATCCTAAAAGGGACATCCAAGAGAGGTTGAGTGGAAGACCTTCCAGGAACTAGTTGACTTCCTTAGGGTCATTAGCTCTGATTCAGTTGACAATATTTGGAGAGATAGATCTGACCTGAGATGCTCTACTAACTGTAATTAATTCTTCAAGAATATATGCACGGTTACTGTAGCTGCAAACTTACTGTTCCTGTAGTTACCTTTGCTATTTCTATTGCACCTACAAAGCAAATCATTCTTCAGCCTAATTCTATGGAAAATAGCTTTCCTTCTGAATAAAAATACTAAGTTTTAGACATAAAGACATTTCTCAGCCCCCATCTGATCCAAAAGGTGGCATTTTTCCTGCTTCTTATTTTTGAAACCTTAAAAAAAGCCCACGTTCATTTTAACCAAAATATTTTTCTTTCATAATTTCAGTTTTGTACTTCATCCTTTTTTTTTTAAAAATAAAATATCTCGATTTAATTCTAAACGTAAAGATGACCATGAGTAGTCCAGAAATCTTGAAAGTTCTTGCTTAAGGAGAGATTTGCTTTTATGGCTTCATTTTTTTACATTATGGCCTCAGGAAGGAACACAGTGTTCTTCTGAAACCAGGATAGCCTGTGCCTGATTATATCAAGCTATTTAAATAGGTCTCACTGTATAGCATACATTTATTCATTTTTTATTGTTATTATTCCAAGCTGAGATAATCTATGGTAGTTACTGATTATATGCTATAACTCATTCTGCTCTACATCGTAATACGTCAAAAGAAAACATACTGGGTAATAATAAACAAGTATCCATTTAACTCAAGGACATTTTTACTGATGTTCTTCATTATTGCTATACTGTTAACATATAATTATAAGGGAAATTTAACCCAAAAATAAAAAATACTCTGTAAGATCATTTCAATAGATCTTTCAAGAAATTTCAAGAAATTTTTTTGTACTCCAAGCCCATGAGGGTTGAATATAATTCTATAGGCTAAATACTGACCGAGTTCAAAACGAAGTATTGGAAGTATAGGAACTCTTTGAATGGGCAGAACTAGTCTTCTAGTGAATGAAAGTGACTGAGAAATACACAAAAATATTTGTGAGCTGGCATAGACTTATTAGGAAATGAGTTATAAGTAACATGAGTTATGGAGGCAAAACAGAAACATCTGAATGACACCCTAGAAAAGATTGGTTTGATCATATTTACATACAGACACAAGGATGTATACTGAGGGAAATCAGTTTATGTATTCATTTATTGTACTAATGCTAAACTAGCAAACTAAAAAGGCTCAGTTTTAAGGTTAGGCTTCAGGATTAGGGTTGAGAATAGCCATATGATAGCCAGCTGTACTCATCTCTCATCTCTCTTCCTGGAATGGCTCTGTCCTGTACAAACCACTTTGTTCCCAGACTATACCTAGTCATGGTCTAAGGAACGGCACAGTCCTGGAGAAGTTCTTAGCCTGCAGGGGGGATAATGTGACCACATTCATTTGAGAAGAACTGAATTCGGTTGTCTATACGTAAGCCGTGAGATATTAGTCCTTCTCAAGGGTAGGAGAAAGGTCTATGGTGTATTTTGCTATTTACCTTTGTAGTTAGAGTCTATGGATCCTTCCCTCACATTGAGCTGTGAGTGACTTGACTTGTCATTGCAAGGTCAGTGTCAAGGCATTGCTAACTAAATCTCACAAAATCTTAGTCTTGTTATTTCTACCCTTTCCTCTAAATGTATTAACTTCAGTTCCAGCTGTGGAATGTTTGGCATTTATAATTTTGCAGGCTTTGTGGATATTTGCTACGTTGCCAGCCTATGAAAGAGGCATGGCTTCAAGGAATCTGGCCCTGTCATGATGCATGGACTAAAGATGTGGATTCATATGGCAGTGAATAATGGAACAGCTTATTCACTGCAGACACATGAGACCTAAAACAGAAGTGAAAAACAAGTATACTCTCCCACAGTGTCCATAGTCATGGTCTGCTGCTTTTTCCAGCATCATGAAAAGTATCTTGTATAAGCCATAAATTAAGTGTGGTAGAATGAAATTGTTGGTAATGAGAGTGGGAGTAGCTTTGCATTTGTGATTTTGTGTTTCTCACTTGTAGTAGTTTAACCCTTAGCTGGCAGCTGAACAGTACACAGCCACTGTCTGACCCCTCCCCACACCCTCAGTGGGATGGGAGAACTGGAAAAGGGAAAGACAACTCATGGGTTGAGATAAAGACATTTTTAATAGAGCAATAAAATAATAGAGAAGGAGAAGCATTATATTAATAACGTATATAACTACTTATTAAAATACAACTGCTCACAATTCAGCCTGTCCCAAGCAGTGATTTCAGTAAGTACATTTATAGCAGTGAAGGCAGAGATCCCAGAAAGCATGGTGATAGCAGAATTCAGACACTGAATGTAGAACCTGTATCACCTCCCACCCCCTGGTCAAATTTCCATTTTTATACTGAGCATGCTATTATGGTATGGAATATTGCATTGGCCAGTTTGGGTTAGCTTTCTTGTACAGTAGCAAAATATGGGAAACTGAAAAATCCTTGATTTCTTATCAAGAACTAAAAACCTCAGTGTGTTTTCCACATTTTTCTCATATCAATTCTGAAAAAAACCCAGCAGTTGCTGGGAAGAAAATTAACTCTGTCCCAGCCAAGCATAAATATTACCTGGCAACAACTGAAACAATATACTATCAAAGTTATTCTCCCACTGAATTCAAATTGCATTAGCAACTGGGGGTAAAATTAACTCTATCTTGGTCAAAACCAGGAAAACACTTAAAGCCAGCTCTACCTCAATAGCTCGCCTCACTAAAAAGACTGCCAGAAGCCCTACTTTGAGAGAAGTTGCCTGTATAATTTTGTGTCCTTCAGAAGTTCTCCCCAAAGCAGCAACTCCTCTGATCACCCCCATAACCACATTCCCATCCACAAAGGGCCAGTTAGGGGAAGAAAAGTCACATTTTCTCACACACTTTAAAGTTCTGAAAAACTCTTGAGATGCTGGGAACCATCAGAGAAATGTTATGTTCAGCTTGTCTGACCGGCTTACCATGAACCACATGAATCTCTTATTCCTTTGTTATACACTATGTTTATGGAATAGAATCATAGAATCTTCCAGTTGGAAAAGACCTTTGAGATCATTGAGTCCAACCACACCCATTATCCATTAAACCACGTCCCTCAAAAACTCATCTATCTGTTTTTTAAACGTCTCCAGGGATGGTGACTCAACCACCTCTCTGGGCAGCTGTTCCAGTGCCTGAGCACCCTTTTGGTAAAGAAATTCTTCTTAATATCCAGTCTGAATGTCCCCTGGTGCAACTCATGGCCATTTCCCCTTGCCCTATCACCTGTCACTTGAGAGATCAACACTCATGCTCCCACAGCCTCCTTTCAGGCAGCCGTAGACAGCGATGAGGTCTCCCCTCAGCCTTCTCTTCTCCAAGCTAAACACCCCCAGTTCCCTAAACCACTCCTCGTAGGACTTGTTGTAATGAAGCAAAGGTAGTCACCTGGAAAAAATGATTCATTACTCCAGCAGTGTATTTAAGAGTGTCAACATTAACCACTACGCAGCACACTCTTACCCTTGAGCTGTAGCTGACAGCTCAGCTCCTTTCCTCAGCACTTCTCTTTTCCTTTCCAGCTCCATTTCACCCCATGCCTCAAGAGGCATGTGGGCAAAGAGAGGGAAAAAGAGAAGAAATGGTGAGAATGGAGTAGAAGAAAGGCTGCAAGGCAAGGGAGTGCATGTGGTGTGCTCTGAATTCAAAAGAAAAGGTGAAAGAATTAATGAAATCAATTCCATCACGGTCGTGTTTTATCACCTTCATGGGTTTCTCCTTAAGCCAGAGGGTGAGAAATGATACTGCAGCATTTCATTAGAAATGAAGTTCTCTGAAATGCTATGAGAGTTAATGAAATTAAAGAGCACTACAGCTTGAAACAACAGTGATGGCCAACTAACATCTACATCTGGGCTCAATGGAACTGTAGAGATGGATGGAATTTAGAAATTTTTGAGGTGAGGAAAAGCAACTGGATTTGGCAAGTATCTCTGTGAAATGGCAGATTAATGGACAATGGGTTGATCATGGCAAAGTCTGTGTGAAAAAAGGACAAAACCAAGAGGGCTTAGACAAGACGATGTGAAATTGTCACAGTCATTCTAAACCACAATGGAGTTCAGCTTGTCTGTGTTGTTAGCTGAATTTTGAATTCTGATAAACCCATGTGCATACTTCAAGCAGCTTGAAAACAAGCGTAACTGAAACCATATTGGATTGCAAATTGATGCAGGGTTGTTCTAGTTAAACTGCAGAATTCAGAGGTGAAACACTGAAGCATTAACAAAATGAGTCAGAAACAAGAGAAGATATATCCTGCATTTAAAAAGCCTTCCATAGAAGAGCATATTGCAAATGCCGAATCAGCCTCATAAAACCATTGCCAGAAGGGTAAAGACTGATGTCTCTGTTGTTCAGATTGGAAAGCTGGGGCACCAAAAAGTTAAACAATTCAGTAAGAAAACACTGACAGAAATCAGAAAGCCCAGCTAAACTGTTTGTTCTTGCCATTGCACCCATTTCTTCCTTATACTCAAGAGTGAAGTGAAATTGTAAAATATTTGTAGTTTTATTTTTACTTTGTACATTGTGTCTGTGTGTAAAATGTCTTTTTGTTGCTGTGGATGGTTTGAAAAGGACAAGAAGAAATTGTTGGCATATTAGTGATGTTCTTGAGGACATTTAAGCACTTGTTTTTTCTCTCTGAAAGTATTATTTATTCCCCCTTACAGTAAGTTTAATTATATGGCAACATATCAAATATTATTCTGATGCATTATGTCTCAGTGGCTGCCTGGAGAAGGTCAAGATGTTGATAGGGAGCAATGTATAACTAACAAGAATAGTAAATGCAGAATGCTAGCTCTGCTAGCTCTGTTTCATCCTTGTTAGAATGTTGTGCATAATTGCTTTCCTTAAACGGGAACAGAGTTTGAGAAGTCTGCCAAAAGTCCAACCTTAAAGGTAAATATTAGTGTCAGAGTACAAGCAAGGGTAATACTTTTTAGTTTTATAGTACTTTTCATCCAAGTCTTTTACAGCATCTCATAGATATTAATCAAAGATTTTTAAGATTTTATTTTTATAAGTAAAGTGTGTCAGTACATTTTTTCCCATCATATTGGAAACTGTTAAAAGCAGCTCCAATGGAAAGAATGCTTTCTGTATATTGTTTCTAATTGTTGAATAATGGGGATCAAAATAAAGTGATTTCATTAAATAATTTTTGAAATAATAAGTTCTTTTATGTTAACATATGTTTTTAAGGAGCTATTTGGTTAGACATACCTAAAAAAAAATGTTCCTGGAGTAAGAATGAACACTTTTTGTGTGATCTCTTTAAAATAGAATTGTTGAGGTTTGACCCATATAAATTGAAAATCTATTTTACGGGAGTGGAGATTGGCTGAAGTTTAAACAATGCTAAAGTCAGATATGCCGAAGCTCATTGATGTCCTTTCTCTGTCCTGATTCCTGCTGTAGCATAGCCACTGTGGTTGAAAATTTTTGCTCTTTCCACTGCTTTTGCAAGTTGCTCCTTAATCAGTTTTATTCAAAGTAATGCGATTAGCATTAATGTTTTCTATAAAATGTCTTTTCCAACCTGATTCCTCTTCACTGTGGAGGGCTGAATATGGTTATGCAAATAGTTACATGAATGGGTGTGTAGATACAGTAATCTCAGGAGTAAAGTACAAGTAGAATGTAGGTATGTTAGCAATTCGGTCAATCAAAACCACCCAGAAATGACCCAATGCTATTTACATATCATAATAAGCTATACTTTTATATTTTGTTATATAGGTTCAGTAGTCAAAGGAATTTCCAGAAACAGAAGCCCGGTTTAAGGATGGGAGGGAGAAAAACTAAGAGAGTTTTAAAGCTGAAAGATTTCTTTCCACTGCAAAACTTAAAACAAAACAAAATGCAGGAAGGTAGAAAGAAATCTTTAGTATTCAGGAATGTGTAACACTATAGATAGTGTTATTACTCTGACAATTGGAAACAGAGTTCCAATAAAGCTTTGTGAGTTAAGGCCTTTTCTTGCTGTATTTCAATTGCTTGGTTGGATAATATGCTTATGGGAATAATATGCAAAATAGGCTTGAAAAGTTGTCCTCTTTTTTTTTTTTTTCCCAAAAACAGTTTCTAGAAAGCTTTAAAAGTGACTCAGGTGCCATTTAAAAAACCAAAGATATAATTATCTGAGATTTAGAGAGATACTAATGATTCTCAGAGAGAATGAGAAGCAATCTGGTCGTGCTATGTTAATGTGCAAAGTGATTTATAAGGGGAGCAGTAATGAGCATTGCCACTTCTAAACAAACCAAAGCACTTGCAAAGAACATTGATCATTTTGGGTTTTTTTTTCAGTCCCCACCAAGACCTATATGGATGAAGATTGCAATATCAGCAAGTTCAACTAATTTGAAATAACACTGTGAGTTACAAACTCTTCTTCAAAAATTTTTCTCTGACTCCTACAGAAACTAGGAATTTTCCTTTTTGCTTCATAACCTATTTTAAGTTTGTTTCCCTCTGCCCAAAGGCAAGTGCACATCCAAACAAAGCAAAGGAAACTAAGAATTATTAATATTGATACCATCATGTTCAAAGTGATGAGTAGGTATTAATTCCTTTTTTATCCCTTCTTTGTTTAAAGAACACTAGGACGTTCCTTAGAGGCAACTTTATAGAAGTTTATTATTACAGGGCCTGCAGACTAAACCAAAGTATTCTGTAGTTATTTCACTGTTACCTGTGGGCTTGAGGGTCGCTTCATCTGACAAAAACCTGCCCAGGAACTTCAGCAGTTCTTCTCTCAGTTGTAACTCACTATTTATTTATTGCTAATGTTTCTTTACCATCCAAAGAAATTTGAATAATGGAAGCAAAGGTAATTTCAGTAAATGTGCGCTTGGCAAAAAGAGGTAGAATAAAATCTGGATGTTGCAACAACAAGAAATGAACAATTATTCTTCTGACATAGGGAAGCAAAATTAATTTAGAAAATTAAACATATTAGTGTGCAAAATATATATGGTAATTTGCCTATTAAGGAAGGTCAATCTTAATGGCATTTGCTTACTAGTCCTTCATTTATAAATTGAACACAGACAAAATAACCCATGACCTACTCCCTATCTCTTCATCTCACAGAGAAAGGAAGTTCTTTGGGTTACGACTAGAATCGGGGGGGAAAGAAGCTTGATTTTACCAGGAAAAGGATTCAGGTGTCTGGAGTCCATGAGGACAGAAAACCAACCAATTTGTCTGTAAATTGCAGTTGAATAGAATCATGTGTGGAAATCTCAGCATTTGCTTGACTGAATATACACCTCCTCTCCACCTCCCTGTGAACAAGATGGTGATACCCAACTGCCATTTGGTCTGGGAGAGTGGTAGACGGAGAAAAGAACTCACTGTGAGGGCCATGGTAGCACGAACAGTACCACACACCAAGTCTTGATCACGTGCCATTGCCCAATTTGAATAGCTAGGTACTATTCTATTCCCTAAGAATCTCAGGATTTTATCCAAGTAAACACTACAACTTTTTTTTTCTAGAGTTGAGCATCATCCAGTGCAAAAGTGAACAAACTGCAGTAATTTCTCTAGCTGTCAAAATGCGCTTGACAGAATTAACCAGAACTAGAGTGCATATCTCTGATTCTGAGTAAGGGTGGCTTTAGTTCTCATTTTGCTTTCATAATTGGATCATGACATGGAAAATCGTCTGGATGCTTTGTGACTAATAAATTATCTCTCCTTCATATCCTCTTAAGAAGAGAGCCTTACCAAAGCTTCCTGCATTCCCCATTTATGTCTATTTATTTACTGAGGCTCTGAAATTCTAACAAGACAAATACAACTTGCTGAATAGGAAGAATACAAATGGTCAACAAAATCTATGAAGAGCTGGGCCCATGTAATAATTCTGCTACACTTGCTTATTTATATTTCATCAAGTTAAAGCATTAAAGCTTTACCAGGGCATAAACAAGCATGGTTTGGACTGAAACTTGCATCACTGCCATGAGGTGACAATTCCAGAGCCTCAACTGCTGTAGAGCAGTGGAGATCAGTGGAGATGACATAAATCTGCTTGGAGTCCTCTCTGAGGTGACCACAATGAGCTCCAGATTGACACAAGTGCTCAAGAATTTTTCTCCAAATAGAACTGGAAGAGGCTGCAGGCTCGATGAAGACTGATTGAGCAAAGGAAGTGATCAAAACATGGATAAGATGTTGTAATAAGTAGTTTAGTGCTTCACAGTTGTCCCAAATTGAGATGCAGCAAACTGACCACCAGCTCTTCAGGAGCACACAAAGGATCACTGACTTTTAAACAACTCTAGCACTACGTGCTTCTCGCCAGCTTTAATACAAACTTGCTTTATTAGATGGAATTGGTCTCTATGGAGACATCCTTCACTCAACAGATCCATCTTACCTTACCCAGGTTTTCAACCCTTTTCCTTAAGGTATCTTTTTCCCATTTTCTTTCATATATGTATGTTCATTACTTCCACCTCAAAATCCTATTATATTCTTTTTAGTATCTCTAACAATTTTTCCCTTGCTTCTAACTCCACTTTCCTCTTAGCTCACTTCACCAAGCTTATCGTGGCCTATTTTAATGTAAACCCATTGCTCCTGCATTCTATCCCCCAATTTATTCCACTTTTCTGAGGCACGTATCTAAGAAACATCAAAAATCTACACAGAGCTTCAAATTCCAATCAATGTACCTAGTAGCACTATGCTCTACCCTGAACTGATAATAAGGAATAGCTATTCTGCATCCAAAGGTATGAAATAAACTTTCTACTCATGGTCTTTAAGTAGAAGCTCATTATACTTGCCCTGTTTTTCTGAAAGGCATTTTAATTTATGACTACAAAATTTACCACCCCTGGTGAAACAGCAAGATTTCCTTATGACTTCTTATACCCTTCACGATCTCTTATTTTCCAAAAGAACCCAAGTTTTTGTTTGTTTGTTTTCTTCTTTGTTTGATTTGTAAAGCAAAAGAACAAGTAATACTCCTTGCACTGGGAAGGAATTATTTGTTCCAGGGAGCCTCTTGAGTATTCATATTTTTCAGATATGAATATAATTTTTCATATATTTAATAAGAAAAAGGAAGTCAGAGATCAGAATCAAAACGTATATTGATGCTTTAGCATTCTGTTTATTGCTTTTTTTTTACAGAGAGAGAACAAAATTACAATTTTTCAATATAATGTCTTTTCAATATAATTTGATTATAGTGTTGTTAGGTTGCTGACTCCTGATACGCAAAATCCTTGAACAAACCCTCAAAAATATTAATAATATAATAAAAAAGCTGGGAGGAGACCCTCTTCTACTAAAGAAAACAAAATTTTACTGATAACTTCAGAAGTCCAGAATTTTAGCATGTATTATAAATGCTCTTCAAACAAACTTGATGATGCACTTCAAATTTTGACTTCTACAGAAACAAAGAAGCGTCTATCTCTTGGACATGGCTCCAGAGCTTTTCATGGTGGTGTGTTTAATTTATCACTTGTCTTCCTTCAGAATATTCAGACTCCAGTTCCAGAAACTCCAGTAGCTTTTCTTTTTTTTTTCTATTTTTCTCACTGCTTTCTGCCATCCTTCTCAATTCATTCTTCTAAGACACTCAGTTCAATAGTACTGTTCACACTCTGTCTCATCCAGTAATCACCTGGAGAGACAGAGTTTTTATTCCCTTGTTCACTCCTAAACTTACCATATTTTTATCTCAAGGAATCTTTTGAGCATTTGTGCTTGGACTTCTGATTTATGGGTCTGGACTTCAGTTACCTGAAAATATCTAGATTCACCTGTACAGGTATTTTCATAGAATCATAGAGTGGTTTGGTTTGGAAAGGACCTTGAAAGGTCATCTAGTCCAATCCCTGTGCAATGAGCAGGAACATCTTCAAGTCAGGTTGATCAGAGCCCCATCCAAACAGACCTTCTATGTTTCCAGGGATGGGGCATCCACACCTCTCTAGGAAACATATTCCAGTGTTTTACCACCCTTATTGCAAAAAAAAGTCTTCATTATATCAAGTCTGAATCTACCCTCTTCTAGATTAAAAGCATTCCCTCATGTCCTATCACAACAGGCACTACTAAAAATTCTGTCTCCATCCTTCTTACAAGCCTCCTCTAAGTACTGGAAAGCTGCTATATGGTCTCCTTGGAACCTTCTCTTCTGCAAGCTGATAAAACACCTCTCTCAGCCTTTCTTCATAGAAGAGGTGTTTTATCTTCATGGCCCTCCTCTGGACCCACTCCAACAGGTTCATGTCTATCCTGTGTTGAGGGCCCCAGAGCTGGACACAGTATGCCAGGAATATTCAGTGCTCTGAATTTCCAGGAAAATCAGTAAGCAGGAAAGTTGTGTATAAGTTTCTAATAAACTCTGAGTTCTGCACTTCTGTGCCTGGTAAATAAAATCAAAGAGAAATAAAGATCCTCTTGTCATGACTTAATATAGAACACCATCACAGTGCAGTAAATCATTTATATGTGCAGTGAAATCTACTATGATTTAGAATTATTTCAGACATCTACAGTAAATAGTAGGCTTTTCAGTGGTTATTATGTCAGCATACATCCTGCAGCTTTCCCATTCAGTTCCTTTTTCAGGATTGTTTTTAGGGGACCTATAGGAAATTATGTCAGTTTGTCGATGCTCTCCTTTTGCCTTGCTTCTTTGTGGATCTGAGTCACAGGTTCATCTACACTTTAAAAAGGCTCCTGCGCTCCATGTCTGAACAAGCCAGCTGGTTCCCTCAGGAAAACATCCAGAAGTTGTTGGCAAGGTAAATCTGACTGCAGACAAATGTCTTGAAATAATTACAGATGTGAAGCGTGTCTAATTTTGCTCCTCTTCATCTGAAACAGTCCTTCAACACCATCCCAGCAAGATTTGTATATTCAAATGCTGCTTCTCTCACCTACAAACTTGCCTGCCATGAACCAAGGAGTGAAATATACCTCCTTTTCCATGCTATAAAACCAGAGTTGTGGTGAATTAAAACACCAAGCTCTGACACGAAGGAAACACCAGCAAAAAACCTCAATATTTCCATTTCAATACCTCTCCAAGCCATCTCTATCTCTACCTCACCCCACTTTCATCTCTCCCCTAAACATGTGCCACTGTCTTGCACAATCCCAAGATGCTATTTCCCTGGATCCCATAACAATCTCTATATCCATTGCCCCAGTATCCCCCTTTCAGTCTGTGGGGTGCTCTAGGGAGCCTTCTGGATAACTCATGGTGATGGGTGTCATTCTTGTCCAACTGTTCTGGTAACAGTCAGGGCAGGGAGTCATTGGCTCTGGCTGGGTGATTGATGTTCTTCTGTTTGCCTCTGTGCTCCTCTGTGATCATAGGGATGAACCTTTCATCACACAACCAAACAGCATGAGATGTGACAGGAACATCAGACATGAGGGGAACACATCAACAGCTTGTCAGTCACAAACAAGTAAGTGAAAAATATTTAACCTAAGGATATTTCTTCTATGTATATACAAGTTCAGAGTCAAAAAATTCCTTACTACCAAAAACTTCAGTACTTCTGTGTAGAAAACCAAAACTGACAAGAATAATTTGTCTCAGACTGAGTCACTGCTTTGTGGCAGCTAAGTAATAAAGCAAACTTGATGTATTTACCCTGGAAGATGCAATCATGAAAATAAGAAACCTATGTCTGTCTAAATGCAAGCATGTTTTTAGAGGTATTTTTCTCTTCGTGTTGTTGATAAAAATGCAGGGAGAACAGTTTTTCAGGGTTTTTTATTGTTATAATTTGGAATGGAAGCTATTTAAAAATTTATATGAAAAAAGCAAGAGTTTCAGCTGCCCAAGTGCTAGGTACTAGGAAGGGAAAAGGAAAGGTAGGTGTTGAAATAATAACAGAAGATACATTTTAGATATTTTTTTAAATAAATCCATTTAATTTCTAAAAGGAAAGAAAAAATCATGGCATTTTGGGGGGTTAAACGTGCATAAATCTCTGTACTTGGAATGCAGTGCTTTAAGAGTATTTATACATCTGTCCAACACTGTATGACTCTGCCTTGTTATCTGTGACAGTCCAAGTACACGAGCTTTCCCCTGGCTGTGTTAAGGCACCATGTAGCCTGTTGCCCAAGATCATGATGCTCTTCTTGCCAAAACTGAAAGGAGAGAGATTTTTTGCCCTGAACAAGGAAAACAAATAAGAAACTGAACAAGTGTAGAGAAAAACAGGATTTAAAAATAGACACAATTCTTTTAAAATAAAAGTTTCCACGCTTTGCTCAACTCTACAAAAAGTTCCTTCTTTTTTGGGAACTAAAAGAAAAAAAGTATCTCAAAGATGCGAAGATCAGACTGTGAAGGAGCTACATGTATTTTCAGGTTAAAATGTCTTCAACCTGTCTTCTATCACAGCTGCTTTCAGTGGTTGTTAGGGATGTGGAAATGTGGCTGCTAAAAATAGACTACTCCAGCAGTAATGGAATGGATTGCCATGTCATCCATTTTTGTCTGTGTTTTAAAGTGCTCTGTACTTAGTATTCTTAAGTCATAGTTAAGTTTTACATTAGAACTAGATGGAAACAAAAATCTCTTTTCTTTGGAATTTCTGCAAGCAAAATGGTTTTTTTGAACAAGAAAAAGAAGACTATTTTAAATTTTTAATGAACAAAAGTCATAACGTTTTAATCCATAACTATTGTAATGTTCAAAACATTATTTATATTAAGACATAAAATAATACACAATGTTTAGAAAATGTATACAGTATGTAAGTTTATACTTTAAAAAAAAGAACCACAAAGTAACAGTTAAAATGAAACATAAATATTTTGGCATTCTAGAAACAGTTGACCTGAAATGATTGCCTGTACCATTTTCTCCTTGCATTTCACTTTTTGTCAAGGCTGTGTAATTCTATGAAATGTTTGGATTTGATTCAAATTTTCTCTTTTGATGAAGTGTTTTACTGGATGCTTTCCAAGGATGTCAGCATGCCCTTTCGATGGAAAAAGTAAGGATTGTCCATTAGTTGAGTATTTGTTTATTCAGGTCTGTATCTGCAGAAAGCTCCACCTGGCATCTGCTTATTGATCCCAGTCTCCTTTATGCCCCTCCCAACATTTACTCTCTCTTCTCTCACAAAATATACACTGCCCTTTAGATTGTACAGCAGATCATAGTTTTTCAGTTTGTCAGAAAATCATAGGTTCAAAGCTTTTTTATAACTCCACAAATCCCTAGGAAGCCTGATTTTTTTAGTCATTGATTAGAAAATTTTAATAACAACTAAAATGGCAAAAGAAGTAGCAAAGTGTTTCCTCCCTGAAAATGTATGACTTCATCTTTGCAAGGTGTATTTCCTTGTATTTCCTCTGCTGCAAATATTTTAATTTCAATATTGGTTGTGGGTTTTTTTTGAGGGAGAGGGGTATATATTTGTTTCGTTGTGTTTTCATTTTTGCCCTTTTTTTCAACGTGAAATGCAATTTTTATTCTCTTATGAAGACTCATCTTTTTCTGGAATGTAAAATTTTGTGAACCAATAAATTGCATGAAAATGATGTGGTGGTGTTGATAGACAGTCAAGAGCATTGCAGAGAAGAGTATTTTATTTCTTAACTTTCCAGTTTTATATTGGATGTTTGAAGTTATCAGTATGATTTATTTTAGTATTTCCTGTGTGTTTCCTGTGCTGGAAGAGTATACTGGGAGCTGTTGAGAGGAAAGAAAGTGAATGGCTTTCATCCTGTACCAAATGGTGAAATTCAGTTTCAGTGGATGGGAAAATTATACCTTGATTTGATCTGAAGAACATGAGTGACCAAGAAGAATGCATGTGCTGATCTTTCTAAGAGTTCTTTAAAAAATGTCCATTCTGCTTATTTATATTTTTTTCCCTTGAAATATCTCTTCCTGGAATTCTTTTTCTGATGTTCTGAGAAATAACCGTCGTTATGTCAGCAGCCATGGCTGTGCCCCTTAAGAATAAGGACCTAAATTGTCATGTTCCTACCCCTCCTTGAGGTGTCTGCGTGTGAAGCTGAGGACTGGAGAGGGTAATCACACTCTAATTCAGATTATGTCAGATCTGTGGGTCTACAGAAATTTCTACTTGAATGATTTGTAAGATTTTAAAATAAATTTACATTAAAGGAGTTTTGTTTCATTCCCTCATGTTTACTTGAGTGGAAAGGGGTCAAAAGTACCCTAACCTAAAAGGAAGTTGTAGGCAGGCAGGGGTTGGTCTCTTCTCTCAGGCGACCAGTGACAGAACAAGAGGACAGGGTCTCAAGCTTTGTCAGGGGAGGTTTAGGCTTGATATTAGGAAAAAATTTTTCACCGTAAGGGTGATTGGCCGTTGGAGTGCACTGCCCAGGGAGGTGGTGGAGTCATCGTTCCTGGAGGTGTTTAAAAGCAGATTGGATGGCACTTAGTGCCATGGTTTAGACGACGAGTAGGTGTTGGTGTTAGGTCATAGGTTGGACTTGATGATCTCAGAGGTCTTTTCCAACCTTGTGATACTGTGAATTTTAATAATCCCATATAATAATCCCACTACTGCATTTTATGCTTCATTTAGAAAGCAAGTCTGGAGGTGATTGTTCTTTTATTGTTGAGTGGGATTCACCTCACTCAGCTGAAAGTCAAACAGTGTTGGAAAGCTGCGTTTTTCCAGAGTGGTGATTCAAGTATAATTTCAAACACAATTACACAGAATTACTGAGTTTGGCAGGAATCTCCAAAGGTCATGTAGTCCTAACCCCTTATCTGCTTTGACCAGAAGGTCAACTAAAGCAAAGCTATGTCCAGTTCATTTTTTAACGTCTCCAAGGGTAGAACTCCACAACATCCTTGGGCAACCTATTCCATTGCTCAGCAATCTCACAGTAAAGATTTTTCTCATTCTTAAAACTGCATTTCCTATATTTCGGTTTCTGCCAGTTAGCTCTTATCCTGTCACTGGGCACCACTGAGAAGATGCTTGCCCTGTCTTTATTACCCCCATCAGGTATTTATATATATTGATAGATTCCCCTGAATTTTCTCTTCTCCAGGCTGAACTATTCCACCTCTCTCATCTTCTTCCTGTAGGTCAGATGTTTGCATAAGTTTATCACCTTTATGACCTGTCACTGGGCTTGTTTCAATATGTTCCTGTCCCTCTTGTACTGGATGTCCAGCACTGGATCCAGCACTCCACATGTGCCTCACCAAAGCCAAGCTGAGAGGTAAGATCACCTCCCTTAATCTGCTGGCCATGCCTCTCCCAGTGAAGCCCAAGATGCAGTTGGCATTTTCTTGCCATGGGAGCATATTGTAGCCTCATGGTCAACTCATCATCAACCAGGACTCTGAGGAACTTTTTTGTCAGTCTGCTTTCCAACCTGTTGGCTCCTCACTCCTCCTTTTGTGTGGAGTTATTTCTCTTCAAAGATTAAAAGAAATATAGAAAACTGACTTAGATTTAATGATGAAATTCTAAAACATTGTTAGATGAATCATTCTCATGGTAATGTACCTGCATAGCACCTTAAAGCTGATGCCCACACTGACACAACTAAATATTCAGGACAAGGTGTTGACAGAGGTTGAATTGCTTCCAAAATGCCTTGTTCCTTCTTCTTCTCCGTACACTCACCCCTCACCCCCCAGCCTCAGGAAAATGGTGTGTTTCAATCGGCAGGTACAAATATCATCCAGAAATGGCACATATCATTTTGAGTCTTCTATAGCTCAGTTTGACTCTGAACCATGCATTGTGTCTCTGTAACACCTATGTTCCCTAAAATATGTCTTATCCTTACACAGTAAACAGCATCAATTGTTAGAATATCTGAAATGTCCTTCCCTCTATTGCCTTGTAGGCATGCTAGGGATTTAATTCATTAAGAGCAAACTCGGGGAGGGGAGGAGTGGGGTAAAATCTACTCAAAAATAAGACAAAAGTAAAAAAAAAAACACACACCAAAAATAATCCGAACAAAAATTGTTCTTTAAACTTCAGAGAAATGGGTTGTTGCAAATATAGACTTGCCTGAAGCAAAAACATGACCACATTCCACTGGTTTTAGAATTTAACCAATTCCTCTGAAGAAAATCCATAGAATGCAAGGTTATTCTTATGAAGGTCACATGACCCAGGCCTACTAAAGACATTGCTTGTTTTTTAAGACGAAATTCCTGAAATCAAGTTTGTGAATGACAGCAAATTGAGGGGTACGGTCAAGATTCTTAAAGGCAAGGCTCTCCTTCAAAGGGATATGGACAAGTTGAAGGAGCTGATTGACCTGGCATGTCTCAGCGGGGCTGGAAGTTATCATCTTTCTATTTAGCAGCAGAAAAGACCCAGGCCCTCAAGATCATTTCTGCATCTATTTCTTCTTGGCTTTAATGTATTTGAACAGGAAGCAAGTGCTTACACACCTTTCAGGAACTGGAATAAAGCAGTCTGCTAGAAATCAGAGAAAATCTGTGTGAAGGTAAAGAAATGATCATTAATCCTCCCCACAGCAACTAGATTATCCCTTTTCCATTACTTAGAATTACTTAAGAGCACTCTGATCCAACCCATTTTAAATAACACCAGACTCATTTTTGATTCTAATATGTGCTTCAAACTCTTTTAAATTTTGAAAGTGTTCCAGTTTGTGAATTGAATGGATCATCACTGAACTGAAGTCTAAGCTGGGACATGAAGTTCTGATAAACCGATTCCTCCTTCCACCGTCTTCATTATTTAATGCAAAAACAAAAAAGTGAATTAAACTTTTAAGAAGTTAAAAAAACACCTCAGCAAAATTATCAGAAGGAACTATTTTTTTTTCCTAGGGTAGATTTTGATCGGAATGGTTCTTCCTGTACAAGAGTGTGCGTATTTAAGCCATTTTGTTTTTCAAAGCCTGTATGGTTAGTCCCAATTCATTGTTTACTCTTCAAGTCTGAATGAGTTTCAACTTCAATGTGAAATTTCATATGTTCTCTCAATTGTTTCAAATGAAAGCAGAGCACTGTTCCTAGCAGCACATAATGCACCAACATTGCATAAAGGTGGAAGGCATTGCACAAGACTGGGATGGAGACTGACAGATAACATTTCTCCTTGCTTTCAGGTGTTTTCTTTGTAGAGGCTGAGCCAACACTTGATACCTTTGGCAAACTGAGTGACAACTTACACCTTGCGTGACCCCACAGAAACCAAAGCAGTTCTCTGTAGATGAGGTTCTGCTCCAAGTGAGCAAAGCTGTCCTGAGCTGTGATAATGAGCTAGAGCATCTCCTACTGGACAGGATTTGGGTAGACAGGTGGCTTGAGAAGACCATGCTAGGTCGAGGGACAGATCTTCCATCTGCCACTGTCTGAGACTAAGTTTCCTTCTTTGACAGTTTCTGTGTATTTTAATGTAGTGACCTTTAACTATGAACATGAACTTCTATATCTGATTTATCCATGTGTGGAGTTGATGACATTCCCCTTATTCATATATGAGTGCGCATACGTCTCTGTCCTGCAGACAGGTAAAGGATCTGTTTTCACATTTCAGACTAAATGGTACTTTATCCTGCAGGCTTTGTCCTACTTTCTGTAGGAAGCCTTCATTCTGGGACCTGCAAGGAATGCACCTGGGACTTGATGATGCTTTGAGTATGGTGCTGGACCAAATGAACTTCAGAGGTCACTTTCAACCTAAATCAGTCTATGTTTATGGCTGTAATCCGAGGAAGGAATATAAAAGATGTAAATCAAGATAATAATTTGTATGAGGCATTCTTAGCATGGCGCGAGTAGGTGCTGAGGTGCTAATATGTAGAATCATAGAATCATAGAATTGTTTGGTTGGAAAAGACCTTGGAGATCAAAGACCAAAATGAAAAATTTATGTATCTCCCAACATGCAGGACACAATCCACTTAACTGGGCGGAGATAATGGGAGAGGAAGGGGAAAAGAGGAAAGTGGTACAGTTTCTGGATACAAATTTTCTTGTCTTCTTTCAGCAAGCACCCCAGAGACAGATATGTTCACTTCTGTGAAAGGCGTAAATCCAGTGCTTGCCATCTGGAAATGCTGCTTATTTGTTGCCCACATCTGTGTTTCACCATGGTTTTGGTCACCATAAGACAACACGAATAGTTCAGACTCATTTGCCATTTTGCACTTACAGTCTGTAGCACAAGTAAGTCTTTTGATATTAAAATCAACCTGACCTCTCGTGTGGGATTCCAAGCTAAAACAGATTTACATGACTATACCATTCCTACCTGGTGCAACTGAAATCAAAGTAGCATCTAATACCAAAATAGATTCATGTTTTGAGACTTCGCTAACAAAATACCTGACAAACAAAAATATGCTGACAAAATACCCTCCTCAATATATTCTTGAAAATATCAGAATATATTCTACATTCATGTCTACTGTCCTTAGCAATTTGAAATTCATCCCCTGGTACACATGACTCTAAGTCAGCATCTGTGCATGTACTGACAAAGGTGCATGGAAGAGAAACAGGAAAGTTTCTTTCTACAGGAGATGAAGAGAGGAAATGTAGAAGAGAAAACACCTTGTTCCTTCCACTCTCTCTATGTTTTGATCAGCTGCATTTCTTCAAGTATTAAGCATCTTTTTCTGATCCTTGTCAGAACTTTAGGTGGACTCCCAGTTCTTATGCACAGAAGAGTTTCATTCACTTTGCCAGATTTCTTCTCAGTTCCAGACCTCTCTGCATATCTAAAGTTACTCCCATTTCTGTGCAGTTACACTGCACTCAAAGTGGCAAACCACAAACTAGCAAATTTTGTACTGTCTGGGTCTCAGGTAGGAACCAAAAATGTGCTACCACAATTTCAAACTTCTCTGCACCAATTTCTAAATGCCTACTAAGAAAGGTAGGTCATGTAGTGATAAAAGTGTGAAATAAAAAGGGAAAACCTCAAATAACTCTATTTTCTCTTCCATGACTTCCATGATTCTTGCATCCCATGATTTCCTTCTGGTCTTTGTATGTATTTTATCTTTTATGAGAAGGGAGCAGGACTGGAGGCAAGGATTGTGAGCATTAAGACCCAAACTTGAAGAAAGGATACACCTGGCGAATGTGTGGAAACCCAAGAGATAGGAACCATTTCTGAGTTCCTCAGCTTTGGACACTGCTTCTGCAAAGACAAATTGTGTAATCTGGCTCTACCTTACTTTAACCAGATGCAAAACCAAGAGTGGAATATTAATTTCTCAGATGTATGTGATGCCCTGATTCAAATTGGGAAAAAACCCTCCATATCAAAGAGGTAAAAAAAAAGTTGCTGAACCATGATATGTTATTTATGACGATAAAGAGAAACTTCCCATATTATCTATTTTTATCTCTTTGTACACTGTATGATAAACTCACTTGAATCATGACTTTTATTTGCAGTGTAGCCATAAAAATGTGTGAGCAAAAGATGTGGATGACGACCCTCTGAATAAAACTATACCTCTGAATGTCCTTGGTCTGACACCATACAACAGAAGATCATGAATTTTAAGCTCAAAATGAGTTATTTAAGGGTGAGAAGGGCAATGTAAGAAAAAGGAAAATAGTGCCTGTGTGCATGTGTTTGCTCTTATAACAGGCTACAGTAGCCTCAAAGTAAAATGACACTTCACTTTCCGGAGTTCATAGTAACTTCAGATGTTTAAAATACAGAAAATAAATATTTGACAACTTCAAATTTCAGGAACAGAGCAATAATTAATATTGTTTTACAGTCATATTTTTAGTCCAAACTAAAATACATAAAAGTCAATGCTGGCAGCAGAACATTTTCTTGCAAAAGTGATTGATACAGAAGGCATCGTTACTGTCTTTAATTAAAGTAAACACTCCCATGCAACTCCCTTATCTCCCATGGAAACTCCTCTTGAAATTACCATATATTTATTCTTTATAAATAACAAGAGGTTTTTATAGTTTATTCTTGGCTTAATCATGACTAGGTTTGACCTTGACTTTGAAGGAAGCAGGTTTTAGTGCTAACAAATTTTATAGATTTTTCATTTCAGTTCTTTCAATACAAAAGTTTATTTAGTTTTTCCTTTCTGTTTTTCTGCAGTCATCCATGCAATGTCTTGTTTCATTCTATTTTATATTCTTCTAGCACTCCAATATTTTCAGCATCATCTTGATTTAATATAAGCTCTTTGTCAGTGCTTGCTCCACAGCTGAATATTTTACATTTATCCGAATTAGGTCCTATTTCTACCTATAGCACTGATCTTCTACAAGAATTGTTCTTGGTTTTTTTCATTTGGATACTCTCAATTTCTGAGGCTTTCATCTATTATCCTGAAATATAGAATTTTCAATATTGCATTCATAGTTATTTATAAAAATATCAAAATCCTTCAGAGAGAGAACAGATCTTTCCACAATCAGTGACCCACATTTGCTCTGATCTGTTTTCAGATGGATCACATTTACTGTAATAACCCTTAATTTGTATTGGGAAAGATGAAAATGTAACAAGAAGTGGTATTGAAAGAATTTATAATATTTAAGCCTCTATTCCCTTGTGTTTAGAAGAGCCTTCCACACAGAACCAAAAAGAAATTTAATTTATAAGACCATAAAAAAAATCGTCTATTGAGATTTTGCACTAGAAACAAACCAAGGATTTTTAATTTAAAAAAGAGAAGTGACAATCTATGTTTTTTTAGAAAAAACATACATTTATGCTCAATGAATTCTGAAAGTCTAGATCCATGACTTCAAGATCTCTTTCTCCACTAAATCTTACTATTCTCCTCATTTTTCTTTTCCCCTTGGTCCATCTTGGCTGCCGAGATTTTCCCTGGATTTTCACCTCCCCAAGCCTAAGGACTGTAATGGCAGGTGCAGTTTAGCTTATCAAGAACAAAAGGAACATGACAACTCTTAGCAGACAGCATTCTAAACTGGAATATTTCCATTTCCTGTAAAGAGAAGGATGCTTCTAATAAATGTATTTTTACGGCAATTTGGCTCTGGGAAGCCTGCTCTCCCTACTTTGCCTGCTGCTGATTTGCAAAGTATGAGTTGGGAATCTTGTGGCATGATCTGTGGGGTACATGCTCATGCAGGATTGAGGTTTTTTAGCAGCTCAGGGGTTAAAGTTGGCATTGGAACAGTCCTGCTGTTGAACCTATCTCATTTTTGTGACTGAGTTTGTATTTAAACAGTAGAGACATAAAGATGAAATCTCACATTTTAAACACTGGACAGAAATATTTCCCCAGCTAAGACATATACTGAGTCCCAATTAATTGTTTATAAAAGTTCTTCAGTTGTTAGATGACAAATGTTGTGCCAAAATACCATATCACTGTTGTCAAACATTGTTATGCAGCAGGCAGCTAATATTTCACTAGAAATTTCAAGCTGGAATGTGCCAAAGAATTATTAAAATATTCATATTGAAAGGTTTCTTGAGGGTTTCGTTAAGGACCTTTCTTGCCTTAAAATCAGGTTATTTGTTTTTATTTCACCTCAGTTTCTTCATACTCAGGTCCCACTGTTTTGTTTTAAAGCTGAATAATAGATCCTTAATTACAGCTGTAACAGAAAAAGGGTGAAAATGTGGCCATTATAAGTCCTCTTCTTCTGAAATAATTTTGAAGCAGTCTCACTGATTTAGAGGCCCTTTGCTCTCTGCCTGTTTGATCAACTGTGAATATGAACTGCATGCTCACATTCACAGGGCAGTCCATATAATGCTCTGATACATAACACGGCTGGATACTTACATTTCCATTGCAGTCAGGACATTTCCCATTGTGTTTGTTCCTTTGGGTTTTTTCTAACTAGATATAAGCTAGGCACACTGCATATATACATATTTATCCCCAAGGTCTAGTGGCTTATTCCCAGATAAATAATTCTGGGGTGCTCTGGTTTGAACACATATAAAGATAAGAATAGGAGACTTCTCAATAATCCAGTTCAAGCTGTGTTTGTCAGAGCCTTGGTACTGTATAATTACCTTCAAAAACTTACTGCACTGTGTTTTGAATGTAGCTGGCTCTTGTTCCTCCTCCTCTTCTTGAGAGGCTGTTACAAAACCTGGTTCCTTATAAAACTGAAAGCCTTATAGTTTCCATTTTACATGCACTGGGATTCTGTTTCTACCTGTTCTATGACCTCACTGTTTTTTCATTTAAATTACCCTCCTACTTTTACCCAGCCTCCTCCCTTTCAGTCTTCGTTTTACCAGTCTGAACACATGGTGCTGTTACACGCTTTCTCACTCTTGAAGAGCTTCCCATTCCCCTGACCTACCTGGACTTCTCTACTATCAGTTGTTCCAGCTTGGCCTGCAACTTCAGGCTCAGTTGCAAAGTCCATAAAAGCAAGTAAATATCCCTGATTACAGGAATTTCATGGCAATGGTTACCTTTCACTCTTATTTTAGCTCCAAATTGTGAGTGTACTTTTCATTATCGTGGGAATACTGGACTATGAATGTTGGGCCAGATTTAGGATTGAGTATGCATTGGCAGCTGATGGGTGACAAAGATCAACAATTGCTAAAACAAGAACATTTACCATTGTCTTGTTATTTTCATGGAATTATTTTGTGGAGCTATGCCAGGCTTATTCTCAATATGAAAGGGTTTTAATGAGGAAAAACCAGAAAATGCTGCTAAAAACAGAGATCTTCCACCATAATTTGTTCAAAACTTAGATCCAGGAACATGAAACTGGCATTCTCAGTTGCAGAGGCATTCAGGGATACTGCAAATCAAATCTGACTTACTTGCCTTCTGGACACCTGTGTAATATCCATACTAATTCCAATAGACATGTTTACTTATTTTGAATATGACACTGGCATGTGCTAGAAGGTTCTTGCTTAGGCATTTGATCTGTTTATTTTACACAAAGGAATCTATTAGGATGATACTGGGGAATTTTTTAGTTTTTGGCCTGCACATAGAACCTGGAAAACTTGTTCCTTAAAACAAGGCAAAATAAAACAAAACAAACAAAAGAAACACAGTAAAACCCCAATATCTTATATATCAAAAGAATGATTTTTTCCTCTCAACAGCCTTGCATTTACATAAGCAACATGGTTCGTATTTCAGAGATCATGGACTAAAAGAGGCAGAGGAAAAGAAGGAGAAAGAGAAAGTCAGACAGAAAAGCCCCATTTATCTCCCATGAGCTGAAACAATTCCCAGGGTGTTGGGAAAAAAAGTAGTATTATTTAAAGTCAAGATGCTATCCTTCAACTGATAGTACTATGGTTCTATGAAAACTCAACTGATAGGCAACAAACCATTTTCTACCCATACTGAAGATGTAAAATTATAGGATTTGTAAACCACAGGCAAGTGATCACAGAATCATTTATGTTGGGAAAGACCCTTAATATTATCAAGTCCAACAGTTAACCTAACACTGTCAACTCCATCAGTGTGTATATAAAAAGGTTTAACATACTCTTTTTTTTTAAAAAAAAATAAAATCTTTTCTATGTTACTATCTGGCATCCAGAAGCAGAAGATGTTAGTACTGAGCAAGCAATGAATTGTTAAAAAAGTAATTATTATGATGTTTAGCTTTATACGTGACCGTTTTAGCCCCAGAAACTACTATCTAACAAACCAGCCCGGGCACAGTTAGAATGTAGGTAGGAGATGCATATTGAATAATTACATTATTAAATTGAGTGTGACATTTTTCTCATCCAGAGCTAGACAATCCCAGTCTGCACCTGGTTGCTCAGGTGTCCCTTTGTAATTAATGAACAAAGCCAGTCTTTTTCATGACAGTTTTAGGCACTGCTTTAGGACACAAGGAATTGTTCCATATGCTTCACTATTGACTGATGGAAATAGGAACCAAGACTGACCGGTTTTGTTTACACAACACACATTTTTCATTTTTCTCCTAGAACTGGATTCCCATAATAAAGTAAAATTAACTTTTTTACTCCCATTTACCTGCCTCAGTTGATATTTGCCAATTACTAAACAGGGTTTCTTGTTCTGTAATTGATGGTTGACTGATTGTAATAGGAACCAAGATCGACCAGTTTTGTTTACCTAACACACGTTTTTCACTTTTCTCCTAGAACTGAATTCCCATAATGAAGTAAAATTATTTTTTTTACACTCATTTAACTGCCTCAATTTATATTTGCCAATTACTAAATAGGATTTCTTGTTCTGTACCTGTAACACTCAAGATGCTGTAATAGTCTCCTATCTGAGTGTTACCTGAGCCTAGATTAAGGATCTTGGGAAACAAGAATGAGAAAATGTGTTACATATAGCACAGTACAAATACTACATTTGTGCAGATTTCTAAGTGATATATTTAAGGGTATTTTCTCATATTACAGGATGCTGCATACTTTCGTGGTATGTGGTCGAACCTGGATTTTCAGTGTCTGCTGGACAGAAACTATAGTCATGCAGAGATTAAAAAACCCCAACTATCTCTTTTCCAGTACAACACACCTCAGAAAGATTACTGGTCTTTGGATAACTTCCTCCTCCATCTTTTTTTTTCCTAAACAATCTTAGCAAATCTCAGTTGTATCATACTAAGTAATAACATCTTATTTAGAAGCTTTAAGTTTTTTAGTAATGCACTCACTAAAAGATCAACTTTTCTAGTCTACAGATTGCCAATGTGAACATTTGTGGAATTACAGTATATTTAATTGTTCACCTCTAATGAAAATGAATAGATATTTACTGATAAGAATGAAAAATGTATTAAAAAAATGGGCAAAATTAGATGTTAATGTGAGTGGCATTTTGCAAAGAGAATACTAATCTTTCAGAACTGTGTAATGTCTGAATCAAAACGTTTTTGAGGGTTGAACTTGAGCTGTAATTACTCTTTTTTAAAGTTTGAATGCATGCATACTTTGATGTGATAAAAATAAACTAGTTCGAAACACAGTTCTGAATAAACAAAGTGAATAATAAAGAGTCCAAGAAAATGATTTTTTTGAGAAATAACACAAAATCGTAAAAGTTTTCTGATTTGGTGAAATACAGAGTATATAAATTTAATGCTAGAGTAAGAAAGAACTGTGATAAAGGTGAGAACACATCTTGACATCTGAATAAAAGCATAATATATGCTGAAGAAATAATACATGCAGTAGGATGGTTGTGAAGTTTGATGACAATCTGAGAATAAAATAAAAACTGAGAAATGCCTGTGGATGAGCAGAGGAAAAGAAAATTGGGGAAAGAGGGGGGATTATATTAGAATCAAATTATGATAAGCAGGAAGAAACCTCTTGTAAAAGTCATCACATAATTAATCTACAGACACTAGGAATAAGCTTGTTGCTTTTTCTTTAGATAGAGTTCCATGATCTTTATCTTTTTTTCTTCTTTTGTTTTTTTTTTTTTTTTTAACTTTTTGTTCCAGGAAATTTGATAGTAGAAAAAAATCATTTACAGGAAGAATGGTCAAACGTTAGAATAGGCTGCCCAGGGAAGTGCTGGAGTCTTCATCCCTGGAGGTGTTGAAGAAAACGTGTAGAGTGGCACTTCAGGACGTGGTTCAGTAGGCACGATGGTGCTAGGCTGACAGTTATACTTGATTATCTTAGAGGTTTTTTCCAACCTGAATGATTCTATGGTTCTGTGATATGTTTCAAACTCAATTGATCAATTTTAGTCCTCTTTCAAAGAGTTCTGACATACAGTTAATATAAAAACACCTTCCAAAAGGCAACTTGCTCAAATAATGAAGTGAGCTGGTTAAATGTATCCTTTAGTCATCAGTGACTTTGTATGTGTTTGTAATGGAAACAACTAGTAAGAAATTTCCTTAAAAAGAAATCATTGATTTCTTAATCAAATATTGAATTAAAATATTTTACAAGAGTCAAAGATACATTAAAAATAAAACTGCCACAATTCTGCAGGAAAAAAAAATATGCCTGTTAAATCTTCTGTGATTCTACCTGCAGAAAGTGGAGTTTCAGAAAGACTGCCTCTGACCATAAAAAAATCAAAGGACTTGGAGTCTCACTTTAATGATATTGTACACACTGCTGAGAGACATCAGCTATTAGCTCTGCTGAAGCCCAGCTAACAAGGTTGCATGGGTTTAGCACCAAAGCTGGATCAAATCGGGCTCCCTCAAAGTAAAACTAATTTCTCCTCACTGTTTCTTTTTGCCCAAGAAGTGTCAAAATGATGAGAGGAACAGCATAGTTTTCAAAATTCTTCTTGGATGAAGTGTGAAGTGTTATTAATGAAGCCAGGTGCGTAGCTATTTTTTTTAGAGTGATACTATATCCCTGAAGAAAACCAATTTTCCACAATATGATTTCAACAAAGGAATTTCAGCTAGCTCCAGTCACTCAAGATCTCTGTTCCATGACTGAGTAAGTATTGGGTAAGTATCCATAAAGAATAGATAGGCATGACCAGAAGTAGTTTCACTTATCACTTAGAGGACCTTATTCCCCTACAACATAACTCGTCTTTATTACATCACCTTCGTGTTTGTACCAGAAGAGAAATTGTGAATGAGACACCAAGTACATAAGTTTCATCACCCCAGGGAATGCCAAATGAAACACAATGACACAACGTGCATCATCTTTGCAGGTCGAGGCTAAGTCCTGTTATTACCTGGAGGTAAGTCTTGCATTGTTCACTTTGGAGAATCAGGACGCCTCGTGTTGTCTGCTTAGAACATGAGTTTACCCAAATATGTATGATGTAGTACAGAAGTAATACCCTGGAAGTGGAAATCTTCTATCTCTGCCTCAGCTGGTGGAAAATCTGACTACAAAACCAGAAAAAACATCCTGTGATAATGCTTACTATGCTACTGATATTAGAGATGTTGGCACTTCTGTTTTTTTCACAAGCATTACTCATGATTCTGTAAAAAACATCATCCAGAGAAAGGCAATGCTCTGAAGCCTTTTTTTCTTCCCTTTAGGAAAAACAAACCCTGTGATTGCTCTGGGTCAATGTGATAGAAAGGCAGGAAATACCTGCCCTACATTGCTTTCATATGTGGTTTTTCCTAGAAGGTTCAGAAAATTTTCTGATGATTCATAGATACAAATTACCTTTTCTGCAGTTCTTACCTCTAATTTGAATCTTGTTTCAAGGCTCTGGTTTATGGATGGAACAAATTAAAAAAAAAGAAATCTGTAAAAAACACCAAAAATCCCTACCTGAAAGCATGAAGGTCACCTCATTCCTACCTGAGTGACATTTTTTTTAAAACTTTAAATTCAAGTTTGTTTAAATTTTTGTTTGTGACATTTTGTCAGTGGCAAGCTGTCTTTTCTCAGTCCTCTGGACATGATACTATTATTGAATCCTTACAGAGTTTCCAGTTATCCTCCTTTTTTCAGTAGCCTTTGGCCAGCTGTGTGTTATAAAGGCTAAATTATACATTAAAATATGTATTCATACCTAATAAAGGACTTATAAAATTAATCTTAGCAGAAGAAAAAAATATTTCTCTTAAAACATATATTAAGAGCCCCAAGAGTTTTTTGCTGTTTAAACTGAAAATAAGGTAAACTTCAGTAGTTTCAGGTCAAGTTTGCTTTGAATTTTTGTGTCATACTTAAAACCGGGACATGTAAATCTAGTGGATATGAAACACTTGCACCTAATGTGGCTGAAATATTCCTCTAGTGCCTCCTGGCTGAAATCACTAAGCACTGACTCTGTTAGTCTCAGGAAGATGTGGACTTTGTGGGTTAACCAACTGAGGATCTGAATTGGCACATCCAGCCAATTTAGCATTTCTTCCTTTGACATGAATTAAAAGGATAAATGTAACTCCAGAGAGGATGAGATCCTCTTAGTATTTCATTGCTATCATCAAAGACAAAGATTGACTTTCTATGGTCAATGCTTTTGTACGTCCTTTGCCAAACTTTTGATGCTCCTTAGTCTTCTGTACTTCTATTTTCCTGTTGGAGCCCTAGGGCAAAACTATAAAAGAAAATCATTAAAATGAAACAAAACCCAATAATACAGTAGATTTTCCCTTGGAAGTCATGTAATACATGAATGGCAAAGGAGAAAAAGAACTGGAGTGTCAGAAAGTGTTGTCCTTCCACTATATTGTAGAAAGTTACCTATCATCGATCTCTCTGAGAAGTGAAAGGATGCCTTGACAGAAGCAGAGGCAGCGAACATCCATCATGTTAAATCTGTTTTCTAATAACTGAGAACATATATCAGAACCCTATGAAGACTCTTGGCAAAACATTTCTTGCACAACAGGGAAGTTAAGGAGGGTAACTGTTGGTTTATCAGTCTAGGACTACTAAAGTTGTTCTAAATATTGGATCATAAAATTTCAGGCGTGTTCTGCTTTGTTTATTGCTACATACTTCATCTCTAAGTATTTTAAACACCTTTGTGACTGCTTCTTGCAATGAACTTGTGATCAAATAGAACTGTTAGTTTGTTTCCCTTTCTTTTCCTTCTCATTTTGCAAGATTTCCCCAGTACTCCCTGAGGTATTCTGTCTGCTGAAATGGAGATTGTATGAAAGCTTACTATTGTCTTTTCCTGTCAGAGAAATAATTGACTAAAATAAGCCAAAATTAAGAATGTATTTAGACCAGAAATCTACCCTGAGTCGCCTTGAGACCTTTCATGATTTCAGATTTTAACTGCTACTTTCAATTTCTGTAACAGAAATAATGAAGTTAAAGAACAAGTTTTTAATTTATATAAACAGAAAACTGGAAAGGACTGTCAGAGGTGGGCTGAGTCTGTGCTTATATGCTGAGAGTGTCTGACAAAAGTCCTTGGCAAAGTCACCTGGCGCAGCAATGCTTGCATAGATGCTGGTTGGTTACCTAAGTTTCCAAAACAAAATGTTTTCTTCCAAACTACTTTTCAGCACTTCTCACTGGAACTCTACATCTGGATCAGGCTTGTACTTGGTAAGTGAATCTCTTGATCATTCCCATCGCCTGTGCTTTGTTTTGTGGCGTGTTCTTGAAAAGTGTGAGCTGTGATCCTTGCAGATCAAGCTACATTGGAAGACTTCCAGAACACAACTAACGTTCTCCCCTCACTAAAGGGCGATCCCATCCATGGCAGCAAGCTCAACTTAATTTGACACAAAACTCCTGTCCCCCTCAATAATTCTGTGTAGAGTTTAGCTGCTGAATTCCAATCACAACTACTTCTGTTTACTTAGACATTTCTACTGAGATGAGCAACTTGCTAATACAGACATGGACATTGATTCTTGATTCTTGTGCCTGGGAAAGGTTGGAGGGTGCTCTTTGGACCAGGAGGAAGGAATGTCAAAGAGCATTCTAGCAGTTTAACAACACTGATAATTGTATCCCACCACCTCAACACAGATTCGACTTGGGGTGATGTAAACATGACGTTCAGACTTCTACTACACAGGCAATCATACTTGAAAAATAAATGAAATTCATCACAGGAAAAGAAAGATAATTCAGTCAACATTTCAGCTTGCACTGCTCTGATCAGAAAGCTGTTCCAGCAATTTCCTTCTGCATTTTTTCAAAACCTTCACACTTCCATCTTAATTTCCAGTTGACGTTAGCATATGGTTCACAGTTGCCATAAGACAACAGTGAGTCATGCCTGAAAGTCACAGTGTCTGGAACTCAAGACTAAGAGGAGACATAAACAGTAGAAGAAGTTGTTCTGCACTCCCAAGAGTAAATGGTGAGAAAGAAGCACTTTCTGGATGTAATTCATCTGCCCAGGTTTTGATTATGTGACAAGAGCTATGGAACTTCAGTTTTAAATCACTTGTAGGCATGCAATTAGAATTTGTTTGTTAGTTACAATGGTAGTGTGGCTGGGTATCAGGATTGTGCCTATTTTTGCACAATGCATCTAAGCCATTAAATCCCTGGGTGTTTCAGGGGCTGCACAACTACTTGTCTGCACAGATGAGATAATGAGCTGTTCTGAGGCACTGGACAGAACTGAAATTAGGGGACTGACTGAACAATCAACCATTTAACTGAGTGTTGCAGGAACTCCCCAGATGGGAATTTCATACAGCTCTGGAGATTCCCCCAGGCATAGCCTTGCTCAGCCCAGTCCTTATATGCTTAAATGTGTTGATTAACATCCTGGGTAAAGTGACTCATCGATTTCCAGGCTGTTCCTTGCTGCAGAAGTTATTGAATTGTACACAAATATTTGTAAATTAACAGTACAAACTTTCCAGCAGAAGCAGAAATTATCATATAGGACAGTTTATTGTAGGTGGCTAAGAGTTTTAGAAGATGTTATGTAATAATAATTATCAATAAGGATGGATTGCAGATGATATGGAGTGTTCATACGGGACCACAGCTAGATTATAAGAAGTGAATAGAGGAGTGGTTTGGGAAGCCTCACTAGATTCAGCTGAAGATACTGCTCCAAGGTCTCTTATGTGAGAGCAAGCAATAGTCCAGTTAGAGTGATTTGATTTCACATATGAACATTGTCCTATGAGGAGATCCTAACATATTGGTTTATTTTTTTTCCATTTTAACGACCATTCAGCCTTTGAGCATCTGTCCAAAATATCTACTTTAGGGTGAAGGGTGTTCCACTGAAGGCTCCATTCATTATTGTGGTTAGATCTCTGTTACCATAAAGGAGAAGCAGGTGGCAAGCACTACTGCTAGCACATATCAAGAAGGGTACCAGCCAATTGTGGCAGATGTATTCCTTCCATATGATTTTTTTTAATTCCCACATCAAGAAACAGTGAAAGAGCTGATGGGCTCTGTGGCCATGTAGGATACACAGTGATAAATGTTCATCCTTATCATTTAAATCTGCCATATTTCACTTTTGCTATCTGCTTACCAAGCCTATTTTTGATTCTTTACACCATAGCATATAAAGCATAATTTAACAGGGCCTGGAGGAGTTCTATTAATGCCAATATGCAAGCTGAAAAATCACACTGCATTTAGTACTATTGAAAACCAAAATGTCTTCATACAGCTATTACAAATTTATTTGGTGGTATTGGTCATGTTGATTAACTGATCTTAGTAAATTATAAAGTAGACATACACTGTAATTTTTCAAACACCAAACATTCTATTTTAATAGCTTACCATCGCTGCATCCTTTATTCTGTTGTAAATTTCAATGAAGTAGTATTAAATTAAACTATAAACCCAATACACAGCTATGTCTTCAATTCTAAAGTTTCTTGCCCTCAGTACCTAAAATATGGTATGATAAGTATACATGAAGCTGTTTCTAGTGATGCAAACCTTTCTGTCAATGCTTTTCTGTGCTTTTACCAATGATGTATAGCAACAGTGAATGAGCATAAATAATTTTCTCAGCATCCTAGGTCTGAAAATTTATTTTACTTCTTCAGGTTACATAAATACTTGATGAAGGAAGATACTAAATGCTTGGAAAATCAGCCCTGAACTGTTTGAAGGCCTAACGCACCGGCAGTTATATTTTTAAAATGTGTAAGAAGATTTCCCCTCCACCTACATAAAGATCAATCCCCAAGTCAGCTAGATCTTGGGAATAATGTGCTTTAAAATTGATCTAAATTTAAAATAGTGGAAGTTCCCGCAAATATTTTATTATAAGCCTATGTTTTTTTAAGGTTTCAGAGCTTTATTTAGTAAAGAAGCTTTCATGAAAATATAACCATGTTAAATGCAGAGTTTACATCATTTACATCTGTATTCTTTCAGTGGGATATCCTATGATACTGGAAAACTGTTAGGTAGGGGGCCAAGATCTTTCCTTGCACTGGGATAAACTAACATTTCCACAGCACCCTGTTTCAACACGATGATTAACGATAGAATCAGAATCACAGAATGCCTTGAGTTGGAAGGGACCCACAAAGATCATTGAGTTCTGCTCCTGTCCCTGCACAGGACAACCCAAAGATTCACACCATGTGCGTCAGGGCATTGTCCAAATGCTTCTTGAATATTGTCAGGTTTGACACCGTTACTGCTTTCCTGGGGGAGCAGTTCCAATGCTCCACCACCCTCTGTATGAAGAATCTTTCCCTAATGTTCAACCTAAACCTCCCCTGGGACATTTTCCTGCCGTAGCAAAACTGGGTAAGAAGTTGTAAGGATTTTGTGTGTGGTTCCTCACTGGAAGATGAGGCAAACTGGGAAAGGTCTGCTGTGCTGTGTGAACACCAATTGATATCATAAAGGTTTCATTGAAGCCAAGGGTCAAGGGAAGCCCACATGACAACCCTGAATCACTTATCTGCTACAAACCCATGCTGTGGACCACTGGACGAGGCTGTGTATCACTGACATCTACCTGTCCCTTCATTAGGGGTCTTTGCTCTTTTTCTGGGTGTTGTGAAGCAAAGACTGCAATCCTGGAACTGGGAAACTGAAGATGGAAGAAGAGATCAGTAGAGCAGAGCATGACATGTTTCTGCTTTTATATTGAAATCAAAAAGTTTGCTTGAGGCTTGAGAGCTACTGTGTTTCTTGAAGCATCAGTTTCTGAAATCATGAATTAATATGAAACTAACTTTTCCATGGGAAAAAAAAAAATCCAAAAGTTTCAGCTTTTTTTCTTGTAGAGACAAGTCTGATAAGTATTAGAGTGCAATAAAAAACTCAAGTATTAACAAGGGAGTATTAAGCACAAAAATCTCATGATTTATTTACAAAAGCTCCTCAGAAATCGTTGTTCTCTAAACGATAATCTTAGTGGTTGTGACTGAAAAATGGAAGCTGCTGATAATGAAGTAATGTTTCTGAAGCTGATACAGTGCTTCCTATACTTCAGTGGTTTATAATCAATTTATGCACAGATAAACTTCAAATTCATTCTTTTTCTCCTTGGACAGATGGGCTTCAAAATAGTATTTTGTTGCTATGATTCAGCAGCGTTGAAGCATAGCTAAAATTGAAATTCTTTGTATCCTGGTGGTGTGATAGTACTCACAGTATGAAAATATGAATAGAAATAAGCACAATCTTGAGAAGCTGTCAATTCAGCTTAATAGATTGGATTTAAATATATAAAACAGGGTAAGAGAGTCCAAAGTGAAATGTAGGAATATGCAACATTTATAACCCTCTACTTTTATCTTTGATTACAGACTACTTATTTTAGGGTATCTTCTTTCAATATCTCTGTTTTTCACATGATTTGCAACAGAAAGATACTAAAAAAAGTCAACAAAAAAATTCTTCTCTAAAATCCCAAAGACCCTGAGGTCACAATCTGCAGGTTTCTAAAATGTCTTTTTTTTTATTATTTTTTCATCTTTCAGATTAAAACTCAGGAGACTGCAGCAGACGAGTCAGGAAAGTTACTGTCACAGGTTTCATACTTTATTAAAGAATTTGAGTATATACCTCAGTTTATCAAAGCTACCTCAACTAGCTGTGTTAACCCAGTCATCAATTGTCTTAAAATAAATGAGCAAGTATGTCTCACACTGGCTGCAAGTGTCTTAGGACAGAATGTCACATATCAATATCCCAAGAAAGTCCTGTGATTCCAACTCAAATGACTGAAATTGCTGTAAATTGGCTTGGGTTATTTTTGAGGTGTGGGTAGGGGAGTGGTTTTTTGCTTGTTATATGTAGGTCTTTTTGTAGGGTTCATTTTTTTCCACAGGCAACCAAGTAATACTTCACAGTGCTCTTGCAGATGAAGTGTGGAAGATATGTGAGATGGACAGAGAGAAAAACACACACCACATTATATCCACTGTTCAACGAGCCAGTGGCAAAACAGTAGATGGAAGTTAGGTGTCCCCAGTCTCATCGTACACCAGTAGGGACTAAGCTTCCCAGTGGGAGCAAAAGGATCTGTGGCTTGTGTGCATAGCAGATTTCTTTAATCTCTTCCTAAGATGCACCAACTTACGAAGCAGAGCACATCAACCAGGATGTGATTCCTGCGTGCATCATACAAAGATACTACAGAGGCATTCCAGAGGGAGTCCAGCTTGCTTTCACTGGGAGAGTATGTCATGTTGTTTCACATAAGCAAAAGACAAAAATTGACATTACAGTGTAAGCAATGTACTGGTTTCCTTAAGGCCATGAACACAGGGATGTTCTGGGCCTCTACACAGATATGAGTTCAAATGCTTCAAATACTGTAAGTTCAGAGGGAAGGCTGGTGTCCCAATTCCATCTAAAGCCCAATGTGGAAGTCTCTCAATCTCCCTGTTCCTGTGGGTCCTTTGTCTCATTGGAGTGTTGATATATGTGGAAGCAGATATGGGATTTTCAGATACTGTAGCACTCCTTGTGACATAGTTTCATTCTATGTTAATGGCTACCCATTAATTAAATCATTATCATTCCATTTACGGATTAGTAGTCCATTATCCTTTAATTCATATGCAAGAATAATGAAAATCTTCTCGTGCAAATTTGTCCTGTCTGAGACCTGGGATCTTCTCTCTGTTACTACAGGTTACTTTTAAGGAAAACTCTTTTGGAAAACTTCAAGTTTGGCCAGTAATGGAACAAGAAGTATATTTCACCTATCATTGCTAAATCAATGCTACCAGAGCACACCATTACAAAAGAATCAATATCAGGAATATCCCCAGAATGTACTGACCCAATAACATCATTTTCACTGGCTGTCAGACATAGTTGAAAAGGGCTGGGCTGGTGGACAGAGAACATGAAGTATGAATGAATTTACCTTGGCAAACTGGGTTTACCTGGGAGATTTGGAAGAAGACTCTACCTTACATCAGGATAGAGGTTAGCAGTGCTGAATGAGCCCCAGTATGCAGGTAACAACTGCCTTTTTACATCCTCTTCGTGTACCCTCTTAAGATATTTATGCCTGGATGAGCTATGGTAAAACAGAAGATCTAGAACTGTATATATTAGATGAAGGTCCCTACCATCATGCCAGATTATATGAGCTAAACCTGTGAATTTTGTGTAATGAACTGCAAGTCTACCTCTCTGGTGTCTGTTTTTCAGCTGACTGATGATTTCAGTCATTTGGTACAATAACTGTAATCATAAATACTTCAGGAAGGAGGAAAATGGTTTAACCTCTTCAATTCTCTGTGTCTCCATAGTGGATGTATAGAGAACAATATTAAAATAGGCAGATCATGCAGGAATACGTTCCCAGAATATTCCTGTAGCCTCCAGGAATTTGTGACTCAGACTTACAGAGCCCTGACAGCAACTTTGTATTTAACAGCCTTTGCAGGACATTTCATCCATGAAATCGTGCAGTCACCTTTTGAGGCCACATAAAATTTTATTTGTTGTTACATCTCATGGAAAGCGTTTTGAAAGTTAAATAATATTTGATATAGTTTAAAATATTCTTGGACACCCAGCCCTGACTTATCTAAATACCTTTGTGAACCTGATCTTTGGTTCCTAAAGCCCTGGTGTACAAAGGTAAAGAAATGCAAAACTTGGATGAGGAAGCTGAAACATTTGCTATCAAAATTTCTCATGTTCCTGTCCTTATTGAATCTTAGATGGCAAACTCATTACCTTGAATATTATTGGTGGATTGTATTCAAGGGTGTTTAGCACCTAACACAGACAGTAAGCCCTACCAGCCCCATATTTAGCTTGTAAATCATTACAAATGCAGAGAGGAAGGTGGCTGTTTTCTCCAATGCCCGAATAACTCAATGCATACTCAGAAAATGGCAAGAAATGTCTGAGGGCATTGCCAGCTCTCACTTGTAAATACTTGCCTCCTGCTGCAGCACAGTAACTATGTGTACACTATTGTCCTACACTGAATACAGCAACAGTCTTGTGGCCTCTGCTTCAATAAACTCAGTTTGCTTAGCATTATAATAACTTAAGAACTCATCCACAGCCAGTTACTGACTGAATGTTGGTTGAAAGATGCTGATGTTCAGTTGTAAGAAGTGCTAGTCTGATGAGCTGCACTGACTATCCTGACTGCTGCACTGACTATATCCTGACTACAAACTTCCTTTTGTTGAGAAGGAGGAAAAAAAAAAAGGCCAAAAATGCAATGAGACAATCAGTAAGCTCAACAGAAAGCAACAAATGGCTTCACTGTGACTGTAATCTCATTTTCTTGGTAATAATTAGGTAACACTACTGCAAATTGAGATGAACCTTTAAAGGGTTGGTTTGGGTATGGTGAGACTCATCATATTTTCCCCTAAAAGTCACTTTTCCTTTTTTTTTCCACTTCTGTTTTGGCTTCAGCACAAGACATGTTTCAATGAGACAGTATTATTGGCATGGTTGCAAGTTATACATTCCAACTGGACAGGCACCCAGGAGGGATGTTCTAGTCAAAGTTACACTGAATTTATGAATGTCCTATACGTAGACAATCTCCAAGAAGCCTCTGTATATGTGTTTTTAGCAGTCCTGCTTTCATTATTGCTAACTTTAGGATAAAACAGATCACCTTAATGTTTCTGAAATAAATGCTAACCATGATCCTGAACAACTTTTTTCCCCTTAGCCTCTTTCAATAACAATGTTTAGTGCAAAGCCTTGTACCAACACCAAGCACTGAGCTCTTACACCACCTTGAGGTCTTTGGCTTCTTGAGCCAACCTCAAGGAAACTTGCTCCAGTTGGTATCTGAACACTGAGGTTGTTTAGTTTTAATTTTTCACTGAGGTATATTTGACTGCTCCCATGCACCTCTGATGAAGTGTTGTTATTATCTAAGCTAACTGGGTGCTACACACTGATCAGTAACATAAGTTTCCTGTCTTTTGTTCCTGGTTGACTTGTGGAACAAAGAAGGATGTGTCAGTGCTGCAAAATCAGGCCTGAGACTCTGCCTTTCTCTAGTATCATTTCTCTAATCTTGTCTTCATACACTTTCACATGTCCTCAGCACAACTGTTTACTCCCTAGCTCTGCAACAGTATTATAAATTTAATCAGCTGCAAGATTTTCCAAGTCCTTTGAAAATGAATAGCGCAGTATAAGTTCTATGTGTAATTAATATTTCAGTTCTTTCTTTGCTGTATTGTAGGATTCAAATGAAATCTTTCTGCCTCTGTTTGTTCCTAGGAAAAAAAAAATGCCCATAGAAGTACGTGCATCACTGATTCTTTTTTTATTAGGTTTGCTAGAAACTGATTTTGCTTGGAGAGAAATAAACTCTCTTCCAATCAAGAAGTTCACTTGAAAACAGTTTCGTAAAAATGCTTTGAAAAGAGAGAGATTCAGTAACACAGACATTAAGTACTATGTCTAGTGATATAGTAGTCAAAATTTAATATTCTAACCTGTGGATGATACAGAATCAATTAAAGCAAATAAGGAACTGAAACATGCATAAAACTGTAGAATACAAAGTCTGCATATTCATGATAATGAAACTCTGTTATTAAACAGACACCGTTTTAACAGGATTCACTCTCTTTCATCTCCAGAGCTCAATACCTGTTTCAAAACCTGAAGACTCCCAAGACTAGAAATTTATCTGCCTACAAGAATATCTCAATAGAATTGAACTGCCAGTCAGTAAGGAAAGTCTGTGCATAGATGAGGAAACCCTAACAGCTTCAGTCACATTTATTACATGGGCAAAACATCTCAGCCTTGCATAAGGAAGTAGACACTAGAAAATTGTAGAATCTTGTTTTTGGGTGAAAAGACATAAGAAAAATAAGTTCTGAAGGGTTTATTCCTTGGCTGGTTTTAAAGGAAAGAAGGGATTCTGCTCAGGGAGTTTTGCACCATAGAGAGATCTGTACGTGAATTCCTCTGTCTGTATCCTTTCTAGGGAACCTGAAAAAAGAGTCAAAAAGCAGGCATGGCAGAAGGCGATCAGAAGTGAACTGACATAGGACAACTTGTCTGCTTTAGGTCTCCAACTCCAGTGACGTTGACCATAGCCAAAACCAGAACAGGGACAGCAAAAACAGAGGAGTTCAGAAAACAAAGGGAAACATTCACCTAATTTAGGAGGCAACAAAATAATTTGCTTCACAGTAGGCCCTAATGATTACTGCTACAGTCCTTGAAATCAAAAAGAGGAAACCCGATGAATATTATTCTCAACCAAGATGAGTAAGTGGGGCTTAGACTTTGATAATAATTTCCACAAATGTTACTACAACCCAGTATTTACACAGAAATACCCTACTGAATAGATTATGTGGAATTATGTGTATTATGGCGAAGTTGTTTTAAAGCATTTGCTGAATTCACTAGTAGAAATATACTTTTGGAAACTGTAGACTAGGTTTCTGCGTCTCAATTCACCAGCTTATAGCAGTATTATTCACCTTATAGCAATATAAGTACTTTCAAGGAGTGCATGTGTGAAGGAAAATTACTTCTGAAACACAGGGAATAAAGCACACTTACTGGGCATAAGCCTGTAAATGTTTCCTCTAGCTCAAATTGTAAATGCTTGTGATCTCTTGCTGCTAAAAAAAGTAATAATAATAACAGGGCTCTCATTATGATTCCTGTTCCTAGTTCCCATATGGTTTATAGATTTATTGCCTCTTACATTCTGCAGCATCTGAATTGTGCTACATTGTGCAAGTATACTCTCATCTAGGAGTTTGCCACTTGAGTGGCTTTTCTTCTTTCTCTCTCAGTAAAATGCAAATTAGTGCAGACCAGCACTATGTGTTATAAAGGGAGGGACTTGAGAAGATGATTGAGAAGTGCTTCCCTGAACAGCTGTTTTTTTACCTTTGTTAGTACAACTTGCATTTACAATTATGTTGCAGATCCAAACGGGACACGTCACTGTCCTAAAACTGCTGATCACAACAGTATTCAAGCCATACAAAATCTTCTCTGACATTAATCTTCATTCTAGTTTTATATGAGTTTATTTAGGTTTTGGCAGAACTAATTTTAGAAAAAGTAATCCATTTTGGAGCAATCACACCAGGGTTGTTTAGATGGAGGCAGTTTAATGAAAATTATCATAATAATTATGAAGTGACCTTTTGCTATTTATTGGAACATGGATTTTATGAGTGTTTCCACAAGAAAAAAAGTCCCAAATGGCACAGAAGCCGGGTAAAAGAATACATTAAGGATTCATTTACATTTCTACTTCTTTCAGTATTCATATTCTTCTAACTCAATATTCTGGTCCAGCTTAAAACTTCCTGCTGCCTGCTGTGTCACTCTATTACACGTAACAGACTCCTGTGGACCACTCCAGAAATATAATTGACTGCAAATGTATTACCTACCAGGGAGCTGCTGAATCTGGTAGCTCAGAGAGGTGAGGTTGCTGCAGTCCCATACCCCTAGGTCTGGTCAGCAGCAATGATGGGTGTTTATTTCCAGTAAAGTGCACACATGCATAAACCACATGGAACCCACACAGAAGAAATAGAGAAAACATGGCACTAATGCAAGCATAAATGGCACCAGTAGCCTCATCCTCTTCCCACTCTGGTTGATCAAAGCTAAGGATGGTTAGTGGGAAATACATGCTTATATTAGTTATAGATCTTTTCAGTAACTGGCCTTAAACAGTCAATCTATCCAAAACCATGGCCTGGATCCTTGGACTGTCCAGCTGCCAGCACTTGAGTGTACAAGTCCTCAAAGCCTTCAGACTCATTCCAGTTGCTGGATGCCCTTGCAGGCACAAAGTTATACACACGCTATGATTCCCTTCAGTAAATGGCCGTAGACATCAAATCTATCTAGGATCTGGCCCTAGAACCCTTAGTCTCTTCACAACCACATACAAACATGCAGATAGGCTCAGATGACCTTCAAACCCCGTGGACTCTTCGGCAGATGACTTGGACCCCCTCACCCATCCAGCAGTCAACTTGCCAGCCTCGTGTCTCTCCAGCATCTGGCCCAGACTTCTGTCCACCCCAATACCTGCCTCCCAAGCCAGGTAATCTGGCTTGATATCCAGTAGTATTCACATACAGAAAAGCATCCACACAACATGCACATATTCTGGTCTTTCCAGCTGCTGGCACCATAGACACAGAGGTCCTCCAAGCCATGGGAGACTCTGGTTTCTGCACTTAGAGCAGCACAGACAAATATACACCTCACCAGGACCCCTCAGTCAGGAAAATGGAGTTTAATGAGATGACAAGACAGACTATGTTAGTCAGGCACAGAGCATGGCCAGAAAAGTATATTGACCATCTACTGTTTATATGTGACTGGCCCCTTTTATCCCCTTATCTCTATTTTCCCATGATTGTTCCTCCTCCAGCTACCTCAGTCCTTCCCTTTCCCTGCCTTTGATGCCTCCCCTAACAATCTCATAATCAGTTTTGTACCCTGTCAGGATGCTTTTCCCCTACATCCCCTCCTGAGCCCCATTCCCCAAAGCAGTAAACCCCACTTGAGTCCATAAGGCAATCCAGGGTCCTCTCTCTCTCACTTATGGTGATGGGTCTCACCCACCCCATGGGTCCAAGACTTTCCTGGCACAGCCTTGAGAGCAGCCGAGGCTCATTTCTCTGATCAGGTTTTTGTGATTCCTCTGCATGTCATTGTTCCTTTGAGTCTGTAGAAATGAGTCTTTTTTTGTCATAATCAAACACCATCTACCTTGCAGAAAAACCTTCAGCTACCACCAGGCCACATTCAAAAGGCTCCTTATCCACAGCTAAGGTATAGCAGTGACTAAGGCACTGCCTCCATGGGTGAGGAAGACTCTGCCTATAGAGATAACATAAACATGGCCTAAATCTGTCTGTCTCAAAGCAAGGCTCTAGAGGCTTGAGCTTTTATCTTTCTTTTTATCATAATTAATAATTTCAGCCATTAAACTGAAAGCACATATGTTAGCCTGAGTGCATTTTAAAATAAAATGGCCATGAATTAGTTTGCAGGCAGTCCAGTTTTGAAAGTTATGTTTTAGATATTCTTTACACATGACAAGGGTTGGAAGGGACGTTGAAGATCATCCTGTTCCAACCCCTACCTTGATGTCTTTTGTTTCATTTTTGCTATGGTAGACCACTAATTTTTGCATGAATATTAGAAAGCTGATATTCTTTAATGATGTTTATGAAGTGCCATGGCTGAGAAAACTCTCCAGCGCCACTATTAGAATTTTTTCCACTGTCCATGCAAACAGGGCAAAGGGAAAATAAAAGTGCATTGTCTACTGGTGGAAAGGATTACAGCTATAACAGAAATTACAGCTGGGAATTCTGAGGCAGAATTAACAGAGTAAAATTGCAGGAGTTGTTCCAACAGCAACAGTTCGTATATGGCAAAGAGACCTGGAAGCTTCTGTCCTTTGAGGAGGGGAAAACAAAACATCCCATGTAAAACTAGTTCTGAAGAAGAGATAGGGAATTGTGTCTTCACTGGGAGTTGGAGAGTATATCTGGCTGTTATAAATTAATAATGCACATTTTTCTCAACTCCACTATAAGGATGTGTTTAGTTGCTCACCATGAATATTTTCTTTCACAAGCTAAGGTGAGAAATATTCGGGTCTCAATTAAGAAAACTGATTCAGTTTGTGTGAAACTAAGTATCGAAAAAGAACAAACTTGTAATATTTACCAATTAGCTGAATTAATCTTGTTTATTCTTGTGACTTAAGAATCTATTTCAGAAACTGAGGGATGGTGGAGGTCGGATGAACTCACACTGCAATGTCACACCATATGTGCTTATCAGGGAAGACCAGATCATAGAATCATAGAATGGTTTGGGTTGGAAAAGACATCAAAAATCACCCAGTTCCAAGTCCCCTGCTGTGGGCAGGGACAAGTACTGCTAGATAGGTTGCTCAAAGCTTTATCTAACTTGGAACTTTGAACTCAAAGCCTTGAACAACTCCAGGGATGGGGCATCTAGAACTTCTCTGGGCAATTTGCTACAGAGTTTCTGCCTTATATCTAATCTAATTGCCCTTCCCTTGTCCACCAGCTGTAATCCCATCATAGAAGGCTACCAGATTTGTCAAATGTGATTTGCTCTTTGTGACACCATGTTGGCTTTTGTCAATTACCTCCTTATTTTCCATGTGCGTTAAGACAGTTTCCAGAAGGTCTTCATCATGATCTTGCCAGGCACACAGGTGAGACTGACAGATTTGTAGTTCCTTGAGTCTTCTTTATTACATTTTTGAAAGTGGGGCTTAATTCTCCTCTTTTCCAGTCAGTGGGAACTTCACTGGACTGCCATGACTTCTCAAATAAAATGGATAGTGGTTTAGCAAATTCAGCCTCCAGTTCTCCCAGGACCTGCAGATGCACCTCATCAGTTCCAATGGACTCATGCACCAATGATGACAACCACCATCCTACAAGGTGCTGGAGCCTCACAACTGCCTTGTAGTAGTGTAACCTGAAACAGTCCAGGTTTGGGATATATACTTATCTTTTTGGAACCAGTTAGAGAGAGACATGGTCCCTCAGCATTCCTTATTGTGTTCTATTACTTGGAAGGAGCTTGTCTAAGTAAAGATTAGAAGGATATGAAGGCTGATGTACAAAGTCCAGACACAATTTCTTGTCTTGTTCTATTTGATCCCAAATGCTTATTATTCTCTTCAAACTTTTTCAGCCAATCAGGTCTCTCTATTGTCTTAGAGTAAATGTGAAAAATAGGAGAGCGAGGCTGAAAAGTTAAAGCCGAGGAAGATGGAATTTGTAGTTTTAATTACTCAGATTGGTGACATAATTTTTAATAAACTATTGGTTTATGACATTGTATTTAATAAACTATTGTAGATAGTGGAAAGTGTCAAAAATCTGAATAAAAGCAGTTGTAGCAGATAAGGAATATGCAGAAAAGTTGCAGAGTCCTCAGTGCCATGGGAACACAGTAAACAGCTTGAAGTAATTTTTATCTTGAAGAAACACAGAATTAATTCATGATGATCTATTTCTTTAAGTAAAATAATTCACATGAAAGTAGGTTGCATTGATTACTGCAAGTTAAAATGATTAATTAACAGTTTTACGGGTTTTCTTTTTGATATTAATGTCACAACACTATAAATCAGGCACAACTCCATTAAAACAGATAGATTGGCACTACTTTAAATGAGCATGACTGGGGCAGGGCAGAAACAGAAATGTAAAAACTCAGAGTGAAAGCAGTCATGTCTTTAGCTTATGCAAATCTGGAATCCTGTTAACTGGGGTGACTCTGTATTGATTTGCATCATTAAGGAACTGCAATTCCAGTTTGGAAACATGAAGCAATATGGAATTAAATGTCGTCCCAGGAAAAGGGCCACATTCTGCTCATCTGAAGATGCAGAAAACCCATCTGTAGTTGCATTGTTGACTGTAAAATAATTCTGGTTACTTTTGTGCAAAATTAAACACTTGGTTAGGCCGGGTTCATTAGAATAGGACACTTCATCTGAACCAGTCAACTTAGCCTGTGCTCTGCATAATATTGATTTACACTCTCTGGACTCTCTAGACAATCTATAGCATTGCCACACGATCAAAATGAAGTTGTGGGATCAAGTGCCAAAATTTATTTTTTTTAAACCTTTAATTGGATTACTAGATCCAACTTCTATTGCAGTGATGGTCTATCTGTAATAATTCTTGTAATAAATCCCAAGAAGCTATTTTAAAATAGCATTGCACTGGGGCCATTTCTCACATAGGCCCTTTCCAACTTCACAGACCAACACTAATAAATCCTACTTCCCTTCTTCCAACACACAGTCCTTTTGCTGGTTCCTAATGAGCTCCCAACCATGCTTCTTCCTCCATTCTCCACTCTGCAAGCCTTTCACCATCTTTGAGACCAAGTATACAGCCAATACAGCTTTACAAATCGGGCATAAAAAAAAGAGAGGCTGGATTTTCCTGTGGCCTTCTTGTGTTGGAGGTTGACTCAACAACAGATTCATACATAGATATTATTTAGAGAGGACAGGTATCTGGGAGCCTAAATACAAAGCAAACCCTAAGAGATACAAGCATGGAATTTACAAAGAGTTGTGATCTGTTACCTGGTGCAGTAAAAAAGAAACAAGCAGGAGAAAAACAACAACAGCTCTAAAATGTTTGTCTACTTGTTCAGTGTTTTTCATTTTGAAAGGCATTTCTGTTAAAATGAGCTAATCGTTACAAAATTACAACAACATTTAGAAGTTCAGAGAAGTTATCACCACCTATATATGCATGAGAGAAGTTACTCATGCCTTATAAGGCATAGAGGTGTAAAGGCTAGATACAAAATTTATCAGATATGGAAAGAAAACAGATGAATTAGCATGATCAGTACTTTCAAGATAAAAGATGGGAAAAAAATGGATTAAATATTTCCTCTGACCTGAGAGTTGGTTTAATTTTTTTTCTATTACCTAAAATATTAATGGTTAGCAAAGTTTCTGAATTTAGAGTAGCTGTAAGAACCACAGAGAGAGGTCCACCTAAGAGATGTTGAGCGGAAAAAGGAAATGACTTGAAATAGAGTGGGAGCAAGGAGTAACGTGACACATGGCCAACAGGAACAGTCACGGGAGTGGGAAAAGCTTATGGAAATATATAACACCAATAAATCTGTACAACTTGCATTTTTACCATTCACCAAGTTATAAAATCCTAAACTGTGAGTTTAGGTTTCTGTCAGAGGAAGTGGAAAATAATTTTCTGAAGTCAGAGTGTGGGGATCGAACCTGTGTTAAAAAATGGAATCCAATCCCTGCTGCTGCATTCCTGGCAGAAAAGTCGTATGTGGAATCACTGCAATAGACCAATGTCTTCAGCTACTGCAGAGTCTGCCTTAGAACTGCAGAAGGAAGCAGAAAGCCCTCCCTGCCTGCTTTTTGCTAGGTCAGTGGGAGTTCTTCAATAGGAAACCTGGCAGCAGTCCAAGAGTTAATATAATCCCTTCAGGTCCTTGCTGAAGTGACAAGTCTATAATGCAGGCTCTAGCCAGCGGTGAAATGGATAATAGTGTGTTGGCTGATAAAGCAAGAGCTCTGCAAGGATTAAATTGGCTACACAGCTTCATTCCCACATCCCATAAGTGAAGCTGTTTCATTGTTTAGAAGATGATGCTGTCTTTTCTCTGACAGCATCGCCTATAGCAACCCAGCTTTAATATGAAGCAATTTCCAAGTTTGTTTCTATCATGGGGCAGCTGGGAGAAATCAGTGGGTAGCTTATTCCTAATGGACTTTTTTCTCTTCGCGTTTATTGTACAGCAGAATGGAAATGGCTCGTCTGACACACTATGAGCACATGGCCAAAGGAGCCAAGAGTCCTGACATCCTCTTTAGTGTGTTTTTTAAACCACTTTCTTTCAAATGGACAGGTGAACTGAACAGCTACACAGCAAACCTTCAATTCCAAAGAAAAATGACTACTAGTTGGGATTCCCAGTTATGCAGTGTATTATTGTTTCAGACTTTGAGGACTTCTGGGACACAGGATTGATTATAACTTACAGCTATTCGACCACGATGGTTTAGGCAGAGTTGTGGACCCTTTGGGCTGTATCATGACATCCTATTTCCTTTTTTGCTCTGGGCTGTATAATAACAATGGTTACAGTCATTTGTCTGTGGGGATGAGCACAAGGAAGTAACTGTGTGACTTTAGCCTTTTTTGTGCCTGTATATGCAACATGGGAAAAATAACAGTGCCTTTGCATGTTCAATATGACACTTCTAATAAGACTGGTAAAGATGCTGACAATATAGATCATGACTCGTTAAATTTCATTAGAGAATATTTGACATTGCCTTGCATGACATCCTTATTCCTAAATTGGAGGGACATGGATTTGATGAATGGAACACTCAATGAATGAGGAATTGGCTGGATGGCTGCACTCAAAGTGTTGCAGTCAAGTGCTCGATGTCCAAATGGAGACCAGTGACAAGTGATATTCCTCAGGGGTCAGTAGTGGGACCAGGGTTGCCTGACATCTTTGTTAGTGACAGAGAGTGGGAGCAGAGGCAGTTTCAGTAAGTTTGCAGATTACTCCAAACTGAGTAGCGCTGGAGGGAAGGAATGACATCCACAGGGAGCTTGAGAGGTGGGCCTGTGTGAACCTCATGAAGTTCAACAAGGTTCCAGGAACCTCTGTTCTTCCAGAAACCTCTGTTCTACTCTTGGAATCAGTAATGAGTCAGAAACCCTCAGATAGAATCACGCATTTTTTCTTTAAGGTTACATTCGTAACTTCTGGGAAAACTTTCTAGTCCCAGGTACTCAGAAACATGCATTTTTAAGTTTCTAATACCTACTGCTCATTTAAGAGGAGAAACTGGAAGCGTATGGATTGCCATGTCTTACTCTGATCAGAAAAATTAAGCTGTAAGCTTGATAAGGAACAACAGATGTTTTATATCCTCTAACTCCTTCTCTTTCTGTTCTAAAACGCTTAATTATTGGTAATCAGGCTTTTTTTGGATCATCCAAAAATATCTACTTGTACAGATTAAATTATTTGTAGAGATTAATTGTGGGTTTCAATTGGTTAATTGAGCAGTCATAGCCTGAGATATAGGAAAGCAACATTTTCAAAGGTACTTAAGGAATAAACAGATTTTTGTAGCACTGCCTATCATAATTGCAGGAATTAATTTGACTTTGCAAGGAAAAACAGACACAAGTTTTTCTACGGCAGATTAGGTACATGAAATATGTGATGGAGAAGAGACCACATGGGGCTGCTTTTATTTCTTTAAACATGTAAAATATTACCATGAAAAAAACATAGAAAAACCTCTACTAAGCAAACCTTTCAGATATAAATGAAGCCTGTTTGCCTCAGTCATGCTAAGAAAACATTGATCTAAGCATTAACTGATACAGGAAAGAATCAATTAACACTAGACCAGATTCAGTCATCATGTTATTTGCAAAGAGAAATAAGAATGAAATGAAGATATGCCAATTTGAACTTACCAAAGGTCTGGGTCGAAGTTTCCCACAGAGCAAGTATCAGCTAAAAAATATCAACAATTGTAACTGGGGGTTTCTATTGGTCATTTGCACTTCACTGGAATATTCCACAGTTTAACTAGAATAAGACGTTGCAACATAGACTGAAAGAAAGCTGCAAGGGTGGTAGTAGAAATTGATAGGCTTAGGTGAGCATATTTACCTTTCTACAAATACTCATTATTTCGGTGCTATAAAACAATTAACATCGAACTCTCTTAATAACCCATATTCTGAGCCACTTCCAAGACTGAATGGAAAATCTTGAATGATGGGGTTTTTTTGCCTAGTGCTCCCAAATACTTACCAGTGTTAAAGCATAGATAAATATTCAGGATATCTATATTGCAAACTTTCTGAAAGTGACCTCTGAGCAAGACAAGGGTCCCCCATCCTCTTCATAGAGTCCCTTTTTAGTAAAGGCAGATGTACATGGAACTATTTCTATGCCAAAACATGTTTTTGTAAAGATGTTTTTGAGATGTAGACTGGATTTTTCTCTTCAAAACTCACCCTCAAGAACAGCCTACAGCCTAGTAAACATAGCACTCATCTGTGAGGCAAAACTAAAGTAAAATTCTGAGTGAAAAATTATGTTCCCTGAATTCAGAGGTGATTGAACCAACATGTGTATAAACACTTGAACACTAGCATCCTCCTTTCCCACATATATATTCTACTTTTTAATAGATACGAAGGATTAAATGGTAAAAGCGTTTGACTAAACACAAATGCCTATGTAGACATAAAGTTAATTTTTGACCCTTGGCTCTCTTAATGGGAGATCAAATCAACACCATCAGTGAAGTCTATGGTACAGTTAACTTTACCATACACATCCAAAAAGGCAGGATGAATCACACTGAAAGTGCTCATTTCTTTCTGCTGACTGTGAGTTTCCCAGGGGGAACAGCTGAGCTATCAGCTGCAGATGTCTAAAGCTAAATGAGATGAATCTTACCCACAACATTTAAATCTCATAATTTACTTTATCAAAGAGCTATCCTCACTAGACCTGTACATGATGGGCATATATAAAGCATATTGCAGTCTCCAAGTACCATGTCCTAAAATGCCTAGAACTTGAACACAGCTGCCAACAGGAATTAAGCAGTTCATGAACATTTGCTGGGATATATTGAGGATGACATGTCTCAAGGAGAAGTGAAAACCTTAATTTTCACTCTACTTAGGGTAAGCTTGGAGAAAAGCAGAGCTTTCCTCACTTATGTCTGGAATCAACTTGCACAGCCATGGATCCCCTAGGATCCCAAATCAAAGGAGGTTATTGTGAGTCAGTTCCCAATATAGATTTGTCACTTTACAGTCCATTTCAATACACCTGCATGCTCCATGGTGGTGGTAACCATGTGTCATTTTTCTTGAAAAGGCCTATTCAGCCTATTCAAGTCTTATGCAGTTTGCTGTCTCTTAATAGTCACTACATTATTTGGATCTTGGATTTGTAATCTAAAAGAAGACTGTCAGATAAATTGATATAACGATATTGTCTACAGGGAGCAGTTTTCTATCAATGCATAGGGGTGGCAGTTATTGGCCAATATGTATCTGTTAACCCAGTCTGTAATAAAAATTACTGTGGAAAAAAATTTCCCTTGTTACCAGCTTAATTTTCAAGTTCTGTCTTTACGTTAATAACTCTATCATCTCTGTCAGACATCCTGATTATGCTTTTTTGTTATAAGTTGCACTTGCACTTCCTTTCTAAGTAAAGAAATGTCCCCAGGCTACACTTAAACAGGCAGGGTTAGAAGGATAAGAGCTACTTTGGTTACACTTCTGAGCTGGTCAGACATTAACCTGTTCTATTCTGGAAACTGGAAGGCTACAATATTATAACCCAATAGCTAGTTTAGTACCTTCTCTTGATCATGAAGTCTCAATAGTAGCAAACCACCAAAGTCCATAAGTCAAAGGTCCAGAAGTCAAAGGCAAAGCAGACTTTTACCTAAGAGCAGACAGTATCAGCTTAGGACCCTATTACCAGCTTTGCTCACGGGAAGGCAAAATGAAATAGCTGCCATTGCTGAGGCATGTATCAGGATGGATGGAGTGGAAATCACTCCCAACAGCCAGCCACACTCTCATCTACGCCAGCTTTGAGACAGTGTTTACATGCACACCATTTCAGCCAAGCCAAATAAGATGCCACTTTCAGCCCTCACCGACTGGTTACCAAGAAGAGATGTGAATCATCTGTGTTGAACAGCAGTGCTTCCTGCTTAGGTCTTGCTTGGTTCCACCTTTATAGATAAACGTGCTACAAGAACCACCACTTTTCTTCTTGTTCCTTCTTTGCAATAGTAGTTCATGTTTCAGGGCTCCAACAGATCCCTACACAGAGCAGCAGGAGAGACTTTAAGCATCATTACTTAAAAGTTTTAATAAATAACCCAGCTTGCATATCTTGCCTTTATTTGATACCTCCAGAGATCAGAGGTGTATATGATGCGTGATTAAAGACATGTTGTTCTGCTTTAAACAGACCTTCCTAAACATTTATCCAGATCTGCACTGGGATGTGAAATGGGATGAAGAATATTATGAATCTCTTGGGTGCATTTATTGTGAAGTCAATACCCTTGATAAGGTAGCATAAGAGAACTGAAAAGGCCCTTGTCTTAAAGGGCCTTCCTTATGAAGAAAGTGGTATAAAAATGGAAAGAATACAGTGACTCAGGCTTAAAATGTTAGTGAAGTGTCACAGGACAAACTGTTGCAGGCTGATAAAAATTGGCTTGTACCATCTTAAGAGTCTTGGGATATTGCTTTAAGGATAAAAGTTCCTCTCTCCACAGAAACAAATCCACAAATTATGCTTTTTAGAAGCATCTGACTTTTTGTCTGATTTGCTACATTTGAGATGAACATGAGATTCACAGTTTTCTTACAGATTTGTCATGCTATACCATTCTAAATATTAATTGTAAGCAGAAGCACCACAGTTCCTTGTTTTTTCTTGGACAAAGGAGGGAAAAGTTCTACCTACAAAATAACTATGACATTTATTTAGATCAGGAACCAGTGTAATGTAACCAAACCAAAATCAAAGCAGAGATGTTATTTTAAGCCTTTAATTCTTTGAAGAGGTTTAAGCACTATCACATAATCACAAAGTACGTGGAAAAGCAAACAGGAAAAATCAGATAAAGACAGCAAATAGTACACGGGAATTGTCATAAGAAGTTGCAGAACTCTCATACCTTGTCGTTAAAAACAGATGCCGAGAAATTAATTGATAAAATATTGGATTTTGGTTTCAATATTTTGGAACTTAACAGGAATTTCAAAGTAAGTAACCTACAGAAAATTTAAGCAGATAGTGAACATCTGAAGAGGCACAAGAATAATGCAATTAACCATAAGCTGTTACACGTGCAGCTGACCATTGACAGCAGCATAAGGTTGAATCCAGCAGCAGCACATTTTACAAGAACTATTTCTTGCCTGGGTTTTGTTGATAAATTGCCTTCACTCTGGTGGTCTGGTCTACAGTGTTGTGCATGGCTTATAACAATGATATCCAGAAAGAATAAAATATTTAAGCCTGTCTTTAAACTGAGCACACAGTTCCAGCGACTCCTTTTAGCCAAAGTAGATGTCCTTACATTTTTCAAATCCAAACAAACATATTTTTTTGAATGAAGCAACTAAACTCTTATCTTTTAAAAATACCTTCCTAAATGTTTATGGTTCTATTTCCAAACAGAAGGCAGCATCAGGGACAGTTATCCACTCACTTTTCACTCTTGATAAAAACTTTTTGGGTGCAATTTGTGCCATCCAACCAACTACAGATCCTCGGTAGGGGATTAGAGACACCACTGCAGCATCTCTGTTGGATCCCTTCCAACTCCCATGTTTAAGCTATAAAGCATTACATGTGTGGTCTCTCTCATCCTAGTGCAGAATTCCAAAATAGGTCAAGCAAAGCATGGCTTACAGGTGCCCATTTTTCTCCATTGACTATGATGTCAACATAACAAGCCTTGGGGAGGTAAGTGTGGTTGTCTAAAGACAGGAAAAAGGAATCCTGCCCCTTAAATGCCTCAGTCCTAAAATTTCTTCTTTTCTTCTTAATATCTGTTGAGACTGTGTGTATTTTAGACTGTGGGGCTCCATCTATGCTGTCTCTTAATAGAGGCAACGGTTGCTGGCATAGCATTTCTCACAGGCATTCAGCTAAATCCTTTCCCTCCCCTCAGTGCACAGGGCCTTATCCAAACTGCTTTTTGAAAATAACCAATGGCTTGTGCTAATTAATGGGAACAAATCTAGGAATTGCTCCAAATGCATGGCCAAAATCATGCCAGAACCCATAATAATTCAACTATATGGGTAATCAAACCTGCCAGTGCTTGGGCTCTTCTCTGGCCTTGGATAGTTTGCTAGGAGGAAACTGTGACATATGATTTACAGACTATTGGATGTTTCTGATCCTACACTCAATAAAAAACAAAGAGAGCTCAAGTAAATCATAAGGCATTGGTTCAAGCTCTATGCTGTTATCTCAGAATAGTGTCAGTTACAGAAATCCAAACTGAAATCACAAAATCAGAGAAAGTGGGGAGCAGGGAGAAAAACAAAGCAGAAAAATTAGAGCTTCTAAATTGCTTCAGGATGAAAAAAAGGACATTTCATCTTCCTGAATCTTTATTTAGTGCAGCTATCCAAACAGTCATAGGCGTTAAAAGACATGTTTATTCAATTATCTTCTTGCTCAATAAAAAAACCTGCAATGGTTCCAACCAGCAATTAAACACTGATCTTCCTCCAAAAAGGACAACCTTCTTTAGAAAGTGCTGTCTAAATGTAACCATTTCATCCATCATTGCAAATGACAACTCCTAGTGACATGTCAAAAAAAAAAACCAGAAAAAAAAGACAGGATGGATTCAGCCTTAGCATGTTCTGTAACAACATAATTGACATAACCCCGAAGGAAAAGTATTTGTCAGGCATTGTCAGCTCCAGCAGCTGCGTAGTCTCAATTTTCTCAAAATTATAAGGTTGTGTGTAAGTACTTTTTGTAACACAGTGAAGAAAGTAACATGTTGAAAACAAAGTTTCTTATCAGGAATAAAAGATCCAATCAAAGTTCCACTATTAACCCTACAAAAAAGAAGATTCACAAGAAGCATCTAAATTTTATTTGAATTCCACTGTGCAATTACTGCAAGCTCGCAGTAAGAAGTTTTTTACAGCAGAAATTTGCAGCCTAAAGACACTAGTTGAGGCAAGATTGTAGATTTTAAAAAGTGTAGTGATCACAGTCAGATCAACGGTAAACAGATATAAATAATTAACAACTAATGTTTCAGTGAGACAGTCAAATGTAGCTGATAAATCCTGTTCCTGTTTTATTAATGGACTGAGTAGCCAAGATTGCATGTAGGTGTAACACAGCACAGAGGAGAGGGTTTGATATCCACGTCCCAAACCAGAAATAGTAATGAAGGCTTTCTTCTGAGCCTTGTTTCTCACTCTCTTCTTTGCTGCTTCCCATAAAATTACACAGCTTAGAAGAACAAGTCATACATTTTTTAAATACTTTATGTATTAAAGAAAGGACATTCAATTACTATATTTCAGGTGTTCTGATAATTTAGCATAATTTTTGTGCTCAACAAAAATTTAAGTTTCAGAAGTTGTTAGATGAAAACTTTTACACCACTACCAGTACGGACTCTTTTAATTACTGCTGATATCTGTGTACAGTATTTGTCTCACTTTTTTAATTAGAGCAGGAATTAGGACGCCACCTAAAAGAAAAAGGCTAAACCAGTTGTCTAGACCCAAGATAGGGAGACATCCACCTATTGTTTTTTGAACCTTATTAGCTGGGATCCATCACCCTCTAGAGTTCTCCATCAAAACTTGAGGGAGCCCCAACAACTAGCTTAGAATATAAACCTAAATTCTAAATGAGCAGGTGAGACATAAGTTCTTTGAGCAAAAGCTACCTTTTTTCTTGATTCTGATACAACATTAAGTTCAAAAGAAATTTAACTTAACTACAGTTTTTTCAAGAAATATTGTGTTTCTGTCCCCATGACATCACCAATTGTGAAGGTGAGTAATGTTAACACAGGTACCAACTTATCAACAAGTCTCCAATAAAAGAGACTGCCTCATCTTCTTCATGGAAAGCATTAGAAAACCTACAAGTTAAAGAGTAAAAATTATAAGGAAAAGCCCACATCCCCAAACTGTATTACTTCTTTGCATGAGAAACCAGACCCAGAGGCACAACAACAGCAGTGAAGGATTCTCCAGCCCATGCTGGAAAGTGAGTGGTAGTGACCAGCAAAATTTCTCATGATGATGTGAACTGTGAAATAAGAGAGCTTGATATGTTTCTCTATATTCCCTGTTTTTGAAGTGGGACAGTTGCACCACATTAATGCAGAGTCTAAGATTCACCACCTAGGGCAATTTAACCAGTGCACGTGAAAAGAGGCTGGGACAGTAGTTAGCCTGAAAGTTTGGATTTTGTTACTTTTAATGGAATTACCAACATTACTCTGTGGAAGTCAGTTGGGAGCAGGTTCTTAAGAGAACATGCAGTGCTTCCTCATGCAGTATTACAAGACCTGAGTAATCAAAATGCTTAAATCCTATTTCCCAAATATATCTTTTGATAGGATTTAGAGCCTTATTTCCAACACATTCAGTGTAAATATCTCACTATTGTGTCTTTTGCAAATCTACTTACCTTTAAAAATCTGTTTCTTAATTGGAGTGTGGTCTCTAAATGAGTGAATAGCTGAGTTGGAGAAACACAGCAGATCGAGAGTTACTTTAAGTTCAGATTTATTAATTTCTTTTATCTTATAGGTTTCAGCCAACTGTGAAAGGGAAACTATATTACGTCTTGTCTCTTAAGAGAGTTGTCAAGATAAAAAAAAGGACTGAAAGGCTCGGATCTCTCAGTAATGGTGTCATGTAAGTGTCAGAATTAGATAAGAAGAACTGACAATGTTGGTAAACTATATAAAGACTGTATGGATATTCCAGCATGTCCCTACATATCCATTTAAGCTATAAAAATATTTTCCTACTGTTACTCCCAGTAAATACAGAAATCAATCTAGGAAGATCAAATTGAGTTTAGATTACTTGGGTAAATGCCAACATCAGGAGCAATATTAAAATGAAAGACAAAATGGAATACAAAAAATCCAGGCCTGAAGGTCTAGCAACTTATGCTTCCCTGCTTTTTGCAGAGTAAAGTCAATTTGAAATGGAATAACATATTTCAAGCCTAATAGATGCCAAGAAGTGTGCAATTGTGCAATCTCTGTGCAATTTAACTATGCTAAGTAGCTGCTTTAAAACTGTTTGATATCTGAGGCGGGGGGCGGGGAGTAGGACTATAAGAAACTCTCGAGGCTGTTAGTTCCAGTGGAGGGAGCAAGGAAGGGCATAGTGATATCAATAAACCAATTCCTACAAGAACAACAACTGCACACAGATTTCTGAGCCTTTTGTACTGTCAACTCCATTCAATTCATCTTCAGCGAAAGCAGTCTCACCTGGAACAGTCAATATTTTCATGTACTTCCCAAAAGATCCAATAATAAGTAAATATTTCAGTTACATTTCAGAAGAAAACAATAAAAACTGCACTATACTAATGTAAGTAGTTTTACCAGTTATACGTAAAAGCCTGGGTTTATAAGCTAGACTGAAGCCACAAATTTCCTTACTAAAGTGGTAGTGGAAACCAGTAATGTTTTCCTCAAAAATTCTTTGAGGTCACATCAGCTTCCACATACCTCAACAAATAGACAGAAGAGCAATGTACAGATTAAATTATATAGAAAATATAAAGATCAGAGTACACCTTTTAGACCAAAGAATATTACAACCCACACTCAACAACCTGTAATAATGCATTGCTGCCTCTCAAGCACCACTAAATGTGCTTAGCAAACACTCATAAATATTACCTTATTGCAGTCTTAGAGAAAAGAATAAAATCTGAGTAAAGAACAAAGACTCAAACTCATCCCTTACAGCATAAGAAAAAAAAAAAAAGATAAAGAAACTCCCTCTGATCCCAGCTGTTATTTATTTCACTTAATCTATTCAAATTGGAAGTGCTTGCAATCCAATTCGTATGTAACTTGGAATTATCAATCATACAGGTTGTGCTTTCCTAGTAAGTAGAGGCTGTCACGTATAGACAGAGGATTACTGAGGGGAGAAGCAGGTATTATTACAGCTGTAGATAGAGTTGAGGCAGAATCATGAGAATTAGCTCCATTGTTTCATTAGCTCTGTTGTTTAGGGAGAAAATTATTTTAGGCAAACAGGGAGAGTCCCTTGAAAGACAAATGGAGTAAGAAAGGTTATTAAAAAAATAAATAAATTTCTTGTTCAGGATTTAACATCATGACAAAAATAGGAGTGTCCCTTAGAGTAAAGGGTGGAGGAACCACAAGTTAAAGGGCTGCAGCCCAAGATATTTCAGGGCTGCAACTTTTAAGTTGTATTAAGATGCTTTGAAAGCTTCCCTCCAGGTCTGCATAGAATATCAGATCAGCACAGCAATACATTACTGTCCTTAGTACTAGAGAAAAACTTGAAAGGATATGCATAATAAAACAACACAAGTTTCTTCAGATCATATTCTCATGGCTGTAGCATTTTCCACAGACATAGGAAAGCAGATTCAGTGAGGAGCCATGGTCAACCAACCACACTGTGCCCATATGAAATCTTTCATATCAAGGGGACAGAAAGAGACTTTCGCATAACTGTAGTTCCATTTATTAATAAAGTGAAACTTAGACACCATTTCACATGGTAGATAATCTAGGAAGCATCTGTTACGTGTTTCCAGCAAGTGCTTATCAGATGAAGCCTGTCAGGAGGAAGAGGGAAGTATAAGACAGATATTATTGTCCTTAGCACTTTCAAGACTGAGATGCTCAGAAACAGACAGCCTCGAAGTGCAGGTGTCTGAGGCATTTCAGCATTGAAAAGTAGATTAAGGTTAAGTGGCAGATGTCCAAGTGTTTTCAGGGTAGCAGTTTTAAACCTAGGCACCCAAATGCTGCTCAGGTCCATTTTCAGATCTGTCCTAACTTTGCTAAAGGGCAAAAGCACTTTAGTGGTTCTCACAGATCACATCTCTAAAGTTAATCATGGTTATCACCCACATGACCACAAACAATTTAAAACCCACTTGATTTCTGTCAGGAGTGAAATCTCTATGGATCTGGCCTTTTATACCTTTCACAGAAGAAAGTGCACAACAATGCTTTTATGGAGCTGACAATTATTTAGCTGTCTCAGTCTCCTAGCTCTCTTTCTCCCTTGGGTGACATCCCTCTGCCCCTCAGATATCACCCACTCTCTCCTTCCAAAACGTCTCATTGATCGACCTACTTGAGTTTAACTCAGAGGACTTGCTCTTAGTTTGAAGTTTGCTGCTCTTCAGACCCAGGGAAAGGCAGGAGTGTCAAAATCCTTGTCTGTACTCCCCAGCTGCCTCAGATAGCTGATAAAAAGGTAATACATCTCCATGCAAACCTTTCCTTACATAAGATAGCATAAAGTTCCCCCTGTGAATGTGGCAAGAACAGCAGTACAGGATTTATTCAGGCAGGCAGCACGAGTTTCTTAAAGGTCCTTGGGTCTTTACAATTATGTCTTGGAGCACAATCAATCCTGTTGTCTTTACTTTGCATCACTCAGGGGCTGAAATGGCTCCTTCACAAATATGTTCATTTTTTTGCCATGCTCCTTCTGACAGGGGCAGGAAAACTGAATATGTGCACAAGGCTACTGATGTTTTCCAGGAAGCCCTAATTAGGGATGGTTGACTAGATATAAATCACCAGAGGGAAGGAATATAATTGTCTTACAGAATCTGGAGGCTGCTTAGAGGCAAACAAATCAAAAGGCATGTTAATTGCTCATACCATAGATTCTTTCACATAAGTAAGGTTTTTTTTCTCGTATGTCACCTTTCAGACTGTTTTCTGACAGCCTTACTACATCTTTGTGCCTTCACCATTACAAGAAACAAGACATTTAATAAATATTCCTAAACATAATGAAATCCACAAGATGCAGAACTTAGATCAAATTTAGACCTAGCGTTCTTGCTGCATTACCCTTATAATCCTTCCTACTTGAATTCAGTGAGAGAATGTAGGTCTCACACAATATTCCTGAGCATATGGACATTCGAGTAAATCTGTTCAGAGTCCACCAGCATGGGGAAAAAATGAACCCTTGTGTCCCAGTTACTAAGTTGAGATATAAAATGCTTTCACACCTATAATCATCAGAAGATGCTCTCTTCCAATGTTTCTTTGACGGTGTAACACAATTTAACATTGGGTAATGGGAATAGAATAGAATAGAATAGAATAGAATAGAATAGAATAGAATAGAATAGAATAGAATAGAATAGAATAGAATAGAATAGAATAGAAAAACCTTTCATGATCAAAGCAAAGAGGCAGAAATGATGACTCTAATGCAATAAATTTTGTTGACAAAGCTAATATTTTTTTACTAGTACAAATCATAATGAAGTCCTGAAGATCTTCTCTGTTTTCCTTGTTGTATTATTTAGTCTGATAAAATTTTACTGCTACCCAAAATAAGTGCTCTGTGGACAAAAAAAATTTACTGCTACTCTCTGCAGAGCACCATAGATATAAGATGTCACCACTACAATTTTTAAACATGTTTTGCAGCATTTCTGCTCATTAGTGATGCAATTTTGAAGCTGGTCACTGAATACCAGATTTTGAAAAGCATTGATGTGCTAGGCATGCACATAGACATGTATGTGAGGTCATCGTTAGGTAGATTTCAGATTTACATACACGCTTAATGTTTGGCTCCCATTGATTCCCAGAACGCTTAGGAACCTAAATCCTTTAGATTTTGTAGAAGTATTTTGTATTTTTCCATGTGTAAATGTCAGATTTGAAATGTGGTTCTGAGCAGATCAGCAGATAAAGATTGGCATAGACACTCCCTATTTTTGTACTCTTGTGTGGAACACCCAAGGCTCATTAATGTTTCAAAACAAATCAACATCTGATTCTTAAAATGTTTAAATCCTATAGATTTCTGTGTTAATGAAACATAAGGAATAATTGTTTTGACTGCCTCAAGCAGAAACCACTGGTTAAGGGCAAAGAAGGAGTAAGCAAGTGCTCTAACTTGTTCTAAGTGTTTTTAAACACATTGTATATTACTCCCCTGAACTCTCTTGTCTCCTTTGTCCCTCCTTCCATGCAACAAACACCAGATGAAGAACTCTACTCTTCATCTTATTCAGAATTTGCTTGCATCTGATTTATGTTTGGATAAGGGTGAAAGCAGTCTGTTGGATCATTTTCATGGAATAATAGGCACTCAACTCTATGTCCATATTCTGATTTTCTGTCAACATATTCTTTCCAGTGTAATGAAATCATGCATCAAGCTATAAGTACATACAATAATGTGGTCTATATATCTGTGAAAATCTTAAACTATTTCAAAAGACTGCACAAGAAGCCAAGCATATGGTAAACTATCTCAAATTCCCTAATTGAAGAGAATGCTATGAGACTGAAAACCAGAAGCAAATGAAAAATATTCTGAACAGAGACTTGTGGACCTTTCTCAAGCAGGTCACCATCTCAGCAGAGGAAACAAAACTGTAGAATAAAATTCCCATAAATAAAATTGAAAAAAAAATATAAAAAATATAAAGAACCAATATTAAGAAAACTCAGAGGAGTTGTTTTAGAGGCAAGCCACAAAGGCTGACAGGCCGAGTGAGGCCGTCACTTAGGGGCCAAATTACAGTGGAAGGAAAGTCAATTAATGTGTCAATGGGTAGGAAATGTTCCTATCATTCCAGTGAATGTAATGCTAGCTCTACATCCTTATTAATCGGTCTCAGCTTCAGAAAAGCTTGCTTCAGGCTTGTTTTTCTCTTCAGAAGCTGAGAGGACAACACAATTTACTGAAAATAGTACATTGTTCAGTGTGGCCTATGACACTGACTAGAACACGTCATATAGTTTTCATTATATACATTTAAGTCCTGTAGTTGCTACGATTTTCAATCCAGAAAAGTAAGTGCTCTCTTGCAAGAGGAAAAAATAATTTGGATAAGGTAACTTAATATCAGGCTGTGAACTTACCAGGTACCTGGACCAAGAAAAGTCCTTTGAAAGGGATGCCAATGTTAAGTCAAAGCCCTAGACTGGTTTCTCTCACCCTTACCTGGCCAAGGTCAGAGTTCTCTGTATGCTTATGGAACTTTCTGAAACTCATATAGGATTTGGCTTTCATATTCAGTATCTGTAATAGAAGATACGCCAGGAGAGGGAAAGGAAAAAAAGCAGCAAACACCAAAAGCCTGACTGAAGAAAATGTTTTCCTGTAAACAAGCACTTCATATGTTTATACTACTCTTCAGGAAGTACTGGGGAAAATACAATAATTAATTCATTACAGTGTCTGCAAGGTGCTAAGCAGCTATGAACCACATGCAAATCTGGAAGGAAACTAGCTCAGCCTCTGGCTAGGACAGAATATAAACTTTTGAGATAAGAAAGGAGAGCTGCAAGTGGAAGATTTCTGGTCAGTGATGCAAATAATTTTAAGTGAGAGGGAAAAAAAAATCATAAAGAGCTGGAAATGGAGCAAGCTAATGAAAAAAAATAAAAAAAAAAAGTCAATATTAAATGCTATTAAGGTCCCTGGACAGCAAAGACCACTTCATTGGATAAACCAGCCAGCTAAGGAAATTGAGATTGTGACTATATATAGCTGATGGGTCCTTTTCTGCTCCCCATCTCAAAACGTTTGGGCAAGATTTTGTGCATCCATGGCTGTAATTAGAGCTGTCTATTAACTTATCATGTGTCTCTTCTCCCTAGAATATTAAGAGCCTTAAACCAGTATGACCAAAAGCCTGGAGAAAATTCACTAAATAGAGCAGATTGGGTAGCTAAGGGTGCTTTACAAAGAGAAGTCTAATGACCTGATAATTCACCTGTCTCTACCCTCCTGGACAAAATCCCATTAGCATCTGTGAGTGGATAGCCAGTAGGTGGCAAGAAAAATGGTGGGGTTAGAGAAATATTAATGGCAGCACACAGTAGGAGCAGGATGAGATCTAAACACCAAAGATGGATGTGAGGGGTTCAACTTAACATGCGATGGGGTAATGGATATCTGCTTAAATCTACTTGATTTTGGAGCTGTCTACTGAATTAAAGAGTGCCCACATTGCAATGACAGGGTGTAAATCATTACTAGCTCACCCTCTGTCTCAATAGGAGACAAGTGCAAACTATCAGGTCTAATGGTTCCTTAATATAACTATTTATATTGTCAACCACTGAGGACATTAGTGCACTGACTTACTACAAGGAGCCTCTACCAGTCCTAGTAAGCTTTTATTTTTCCCTTTAGTGGCTATTCTATAGAATTCCTTGTTGATTTTGTCCCAGAGGCCATTAAGCTCTAAAAGTAGTCATAAGCTAACCATGATGCTTTTTTCCTCCTGTGTCCCTGACAGCTCCCAAACAACCTGTGCTGGAGGTCTTGATGTGATAACACATCTCTGGACCCAGGGACTGAGAGTCCAAGGGGCAGAAGGTTAACAGGTTATTAACAGACCATTAACAGGCTTTTTTTTTATGCACCTACCTTTGATCTTGAGGGAAGTGTTTAGCTTTTAGAACAGATTCAGCCAGTGACCCACTGAGAAATCCATGTATTTTTTTCCACCAGTGCTGAATATAAGTGAAATGGTGTGTGACTGTGGAGTTTTCTTGCTCACTTGCATCCCTCATGTTTATTCTTCATCTTTTACTGCCCCTGGTTAGACACAAAGGATTATTCTGGAAAAAAAAAAATATGGCTAGTCCTAGAAAGTTACTGCACCAAAATCCCACTCTTCACATCTGGAAGAAGCGAGAATGCCCTTAACATAACCAGATATTTTAAGGAAGTGAAGCAGAAGTGACATAAGTCTGGGAGAAAGCCAGCTAATCTGGGTCACCAGATGGGATGCTGTAAAGGAAAGGGTGCAGTAGCAGGAGCTTTCTGAATGACAGCAAAACAGAAGGACATGGCCATTATCAGAAGTCCTAATGTTTTTTTAGCTGGTGGGGATGGCAACAGAAAAAAAAGCTGTAGTAGATTCCTGTGTGCATTTAAGAGAACAACATTGTACAAACCAGAAACAGTGTAGGCTATTTATTACCAAGACAATAGTGGCAAGACAGGAATATTTAGCTATTAGGACTTGTAAGCCAGAAAAAAACCCAAATCTTCTGTTTTTTAAAGGCTGTTGTACTTTTCTCCAACGGGACTTTTTGCACTCAGGCCAAGCTAATATCTATCCATCTCTACAGCTTTGGGGGTAGCGAGCAAAATCCCCACTGTGCTTTTCTGTTCAGTCACACAGCGTGAGGACTCTAACGAATCTGCTGAACAGCTTTTTCAGCCCAAAAAATTTCTCATTTGACTTGTCTTCAAAATGAGGGTTGAGACCAAGAGCTCATTTAACACAGTAGCCTTCTCTCGATATGTAGGGAAAAGGGCACAAAGATGAGATTCCTTCCAGAATTCAGTATCTGCAGCTGACACAGCTGGAAAAAAAAATGGGCAAGCTTCTGCCCATCTTCATCATAACTGATACAATAAATACTACCACTTTGCCTTGAAGACTTTTCCTCCAGGTATTATCCATGCTACAAAGCTGTTAATGGGTAAAAAAAAAGGCTGAAATATGTCATTCAATGTTCCTTATTCATTCCGTTTATGTGAGAGGATGATATCCCTTGTTGATTTTTGGATGGAAAATGTCTATTTTTCCTCCAAATCTAGTTTTCAAAATTAACATGTAAACAGATGAAAATCTTTTCAAATATAATAAAAAAAATAAATATAATATAAAAATAAAAAAATATAATATAATATAAATATAAATATAATATAATATAAAAATAAAAAAAACCCCAAACTAAATCCAAAAGGCCTGATTTCTCCCACCCCTGCCCAGTTATACTGTATGGGAGGTATCTGTTTTATTTCAGTAACAGATCTGGTGTGGCTTTCTGTCTTTATTTGATGGTTGCTCTGCAGGACTGGAAGAATTCATACCTTGTTTTGGAACAGGAGCTAACAGCTGCTTCTTGGTCACTTCACATGATGGTCTTAATGTGAATGAACTTCCAAGATCTGCTCACATTTGAATTGTGTTAGACTGGAGGTACAATAACTGTCAACAGCAGAGACAGCATATCTGAGAGTAGCACCAAAGCACTGGAAAAGACAAATAAATTGCCTGGGGCTAAAGAGAAAATGAATCTCCACGTCAATAAGGGTTGTCATATACATTAATTCCACTTTTCCATTCTATTACTCAAAATCCAAAAATATATAGACTTAATAGAAAAAAAATATTAAACCCCATTTATGAACTGGCTGGAGAGACTTGGTTTCTTTGGCTTCAGTTCAGTGAGAAGTAAAGATGAAGAAGACAAGTGCAAGGTCCTGCACCTGGGTTGGGGCAATCTCAAGCACGCAGGCTGGTTGGAGAATGGATTGATAGCAGCTGTAAAGAGAAGGATTTGAGGGTGTTGGTGGATGAGAAGCTCTACATAAGCTGGCAATGTATTCTTGCAGCCCAGAAAGTCAACTGTATCCTGGGCTGTGTCAGAAGAAGTGTGACCAGCAGTGCAAGGGAAGCAATTCTGCCCCTCTGCTCTGCTCTCGTGAGACCTCACCTGGAATATTGCATTCAGATCTGGAGTCCTCACCACAGGAAGGACATAGATATGTTAGAGTGAGTCCAGAGGAGGCCATGGAGATGATCAGAAGGCTGGAACACCTCCCATACAAGAACTGGCTGAGAGAGTTGGGGTTGTTCAACTTGGAGAAAAGAAGGCTCTGGGGAGAGCTTATAGCAACCTAGAGGAGGCTACAGGAAAACTGAGGAGGGACTCTTTATCAGGGAGTGCAGTAAAAGGATGAGGGCTAATGGTTTTAAGCAGAAAGAGGGGAGATTTAAATTAGATACTAGGAAGAATTCTTTTCCTGTGAGGGTGATCAGAAACTGGAACAGGGTGCACAAAGAAATAGTGGATGCTCCATCTCTGGAGGTGTTCAAGGCCAGGTTGGACGGAGCTTTGAGCTACCTAATTGAGCTGAAAGTGTCCCTGCTTATGGCAGAAGGGTTGGAAACGGATGATCTTTAAGGTCCTTTCCAGCACAAACCATTGTATGATTCTATGATTCTAAGTCTGGACTTAGGACTCTTCTTTCAATGTCAATGGGAACTTAAAGGGGACTTGGCTAAAGAAGGAAACCTGTTGTGACAGTCCATTTTTGCAGAATAATGCTGTTGCTGTTACAGTGTAGGAATATGGCAGTAGGGATTTTTTCCTTCTATGTCAACATATAAACTAAAAAATGCTACATCTCCATAAAACTATCAGCTCTCTGAAAACATAGGGCAGATGTGAAGGGATATAAAATAATAAGTAAGACTGTAAAATTGCTTGTTTTACAAAAAAAAATGATAAAAATAATAATAGCTGAATAGAAGCATTTCTTAGCAAGCTCTACAAAACTAAAAAAAAAAAAAACAAGAAACAAAAAAAACAGTCCTCAAAGGTCTTGTTTTTATCAACTGTGTGGATTTAGCTCATCAGCCTGATCTCTTTTTCAGTCTCTTCTTCTGCCAACTGCCCTTAATCACCAGCTGGCTAACTGAAAAAAAAATAAACGATCTCTGAGAGACTTGCTTGCAAGCAAAATCAGTGCCTGCCACAGCGTGGGATTCTTGTAATTAGGGCTTTAGTTCCCCTCCTTCTGCCATAAGTGGTCATCCTAGATTAAAGCATAAATGACTTTTTAATGCAGGGAAAGACTCTTACACCAAGACATTTTTCCTACTTTACCATCAAGCAAGTATATAAAAATATTCAAAGCAGTCAGATGGAAGGTTTAAAAGACAGAGTCGATTCACACAGCACACAGGGTAGAAATGTACTTGTTGGAATTATAACGGACCAAGACATGTTCCCTGATGCATAACTTCTTTGATGGACTCTTCTCCTCAAAGTATTGTGTTTTGAGCATATCCTGTGCAAGCTTATTAAATCATTCCTCTAATTAACTTGATAGTATGAACTTGCAGTTGGACTCACCGGTCAGAGTTGGATTTTGTTGTTTAATGTTCAGGCAGCTACAAGAAAAAAACTGCTCATGGGAAAAACTTGTTCCCTGATATTTAAGTCTCCAAATATTAACCAAACTTATTATGTAAAAGGCATAGAAAAACAACATCCCCATACATACACACACACACAAATAAAGCCTAAGGCTCTGCTATCTGTGTATCCCCAGAAGGGGAGAAGCTGAAAGCAAAGGACCCGTCCTACTAAATGGAGACAACACATTTCAGTAGCCCTTGTTAGATAACCTCAGAGCACCCTTCTTACTTTCCAGGAGAAATAGAAATGCAAAATCTGTGTTTCTGAATCTCCCTAACCCCATGTCTTGGGTCTGTCATGCCAGGTTCCCTATAAAAGAGTTATCAGGCTTCAATACTTCAAGAATAGGAAAAAACATTCAATTTTGGTTGCACTGCTGAAGTGCCTTCAGCAACACATGTGGCTTTTAAATGATGCATTGGAATGCTACACAATTTAAAGATAGTTAACAGCCTGGTAGCCCATTATAGTCCCTGTTGTCTCTTCTTTTTCTTTTCTTTTTTCTTTTTCCTTTCCTTTTTTTTTTTTTTTTTCCTGCAGTGATTTTGTTTCTATAACTTATAATTTCATTGTCTAAAGGACTTCATATAACAGAAGGGTAAATGCAACTTCAGCTGGTACAAACCAGCCCTGCTGGCTTGGCCTAGAGACCAAAATTGGGCTGATTTTAAAAGATTAATGATGTCATCTTCTCCAAATAGAAATAAAATATGAACACACTTGAGGAAAAAACTTTCCAGGCATCTGATTTACCAACAAGTGAAAAAAGAAAACATCTACAAATTTACACAGAGAATCATGTTTTTTTCCCCTTTTTTCCAAAGCCTGATTCTGTTTACTTAAGGTTGATTAGCAAAGTTAAGCACAGAGACATTGTCCTCAAGCTCTGTTTAGTGGAACATCACTGCTACTGCTTTTTCAGACTGGAGGAAAAGAGAGGGTGTTCCAAATCTTTTTTTCAATTTGTATATGTCATTCTAATGAAAGATATCACTTCTGTTTCCAGGCTTTGCTTCCTTTACAGCTGAAAGCAATCTTACTGTTGAATAAGGTCAGATTTTTAATGTTGCTAACATACACAAAGCAGATAATGGACATGTGAGTCAAAGTTACTCACAAATATGCCCTTTTCAAAGTGAGGCCTATTGGATCTCATTAAGGCAGGGATTTGTTGCATGTGAAGTCGGTAGAAAAAAATGTTCTGAACTCTACAAAAGGAGGATTCCTACACGATTCCAAAACCGGAATTGGAATCATACTACAAAAAAGAGCAAAAGAAAAAAACAACAATCTTCCTCAATAGCTGTCATATTTGCCTAGCTTTGTTGTCATGATAGAGCAGTAGAGTCAATTAATTATCTTCCACAAACATACCCTCTAATTAGTGACTGCTGTTTCTAGACTGAACGGCAGCAGACATGGCAATGTTTATCTTCAGTGGGAGGTAATTTTGTACATTTGTACATATATTTAAATAAAACCACCCAGAAACAGATATATTTTATGTAGCTTATATACTAGATAATTATTTACACTAAGCATATGGCTTGCTGGTGTCATCTGCCATTAAATGTTGTCATGGTGCTTCTGTCATCTGATGAAGAGAAGCTACGTCTATCTGAGCTCCTTTGGAGATTGGGAATAACTTCAAACATTGCTGCAGAATTGCCATTTTGTATATTATTATCACCATGCAGGAGGTTATTAACTTTGACCATCTTGTGGTCCCCTTGTTGAAGCTGCTCCATCTTTTAGCAAGCTCCCTTAACTACACGTTAAGAAGATGAGAAATGGAGCTGAGTGATAAGCAGCCATGGTCAGGTAAATACAGTTTGGAAACTGAGCACTTCTGGGATGACTCATTATCTGGCCAAGAAAACACCCGGGATTTAAGGAGAGCTTGTGCACAAGTGAAGGAATTGAGAGTGAGCATTAGACCACAGAGTTACATGACTTGGCTCTGTACTTTGGTGGGAAGTCACAAAGAAATGAGAGAGGCTGGGAATATCAGAGACATCAGGATGACGATTTAAGGCAGTCTTCCAAGCTATGTTGTTGGTGGGAAGCAAGGAGGAGGGTTACGTCTGCTTCATGTGCTTCTGCAAAGGTTCAGCTTCTCAAAAGCCCTGCTTTTAGCAATCCTCTATGCTGTCCCATCCTGTCTTTGCCCTCACATACATGAGGACAGGCTGAGAGAGTTGAGCTTATTTAGCGCAAAGAAGAGAAAGCTCTGGAAAGCCTTATAGGAGCCTTTTAGTACTTAAAGGGAGGCTACAGGAAAGATGGAGAGGTGCTCTTTATCAGGGAGTATAGTGATAGGAAAAGAGGGAACGGTTTTAAGCTGAAAGAGGGGAGATTCAGATTAGATCTTAGGAAAAAAATATTTCCTGTGAGGGTGGTGAGGCCCTGGAGCAGGTTGCCCAAAGAAGTCATGGATGCACCGTCCCTGGAGGCGTTCAAGGTCGGGTTGGATAAGGCTTAGAACCACCTGATGGAGTGGAACATGTCCCTGCCCATGGCAGGGAAGTTGGAACTGGATGATCTTTAAGGTCCCTTCCAACCCAACCCATTCTCTAAGTCTATGAATTTTTTCATTCTCAAGCTTGGTAAAGCATCCCAAAGCCATGCTTCTCACAAATACATTGTGTTGACCATTCCCACCTCTGCCTGCTTCTAAAAATCCAGATTGCTCTTAGAAAATTCCTCGCGGGGCCATCATTGTTCTGAGGGACTGAATCATATTGTATGACCTCTCTAAATTCACCTTCTGCTCATCCTCCAGGCAGGACCAGATGACTAGACTTGCGAAGAGCTCGGGTGCCCTCTGCGGGCAGATGGAAACGGGAATCCCGGCTCCTTCAGCAGATCCGCAGCTCCATCTCGTGTCACATAGCCAAATAGCGAGGGAGTGAGCAAATATCCAGAAACCAAAGGGAATACCACAAGTAAACTTACTGGTGTGTGAAAACGTCTTATCAAGAATAGAAAGGAGGTTGCTCTTTCAGAAACGGTTGTTTTGTTAACATATTGCAGCTACAGGTATTATTTTTTTTTTTTTTCCACAGCTTTGCAAGGGATAATCGATGTCTCCAGGAACTGGAGATACTGGGTGCCTCACAGGATCACTGTTCCTTTGGGGCTGAGCTTTGGTACTTTGGTAGAAAGCACAATGTGAGAAGTCAATTGCAGCAAGGCTGAGTACATGGCTTCATTCTACAGAGTTGAGTATCTTGGATATGTTCCACAGAGTTATATTTAAAAAAAACCCAAACCTATAAAAATATTAAGTACCAGCTTCCAAATCATGGTTCTAAAAACCTTTACACAGAACGGACCAGAACTCCATAAACACAACATTGTATTTTTGTCCTGCTTTTAATTATTCTTTTGGTTCCTAGAAGCACTTAGACTTCATGTGTTGAGGGAGTTTTATCTTTCCTCATAGTAATGTTCATTCCAGACCCTAAAATTGACAACTCTTTAATAGTGGAATTTCTTTGACATCTTTCTCAGAGGCTTTAAACAGGCGTGCAGATGTTTTCTGAGGTCACTTAATGGCACAGGATGCAGATGGCTCGTGGACGTGCAGTTGTCCCTTGAAAGAAATAGACAAATATTTAGAGCGTTCACACATCCCAGGATATAACCTAGAGTAGCCATCGCCTCAGCCTGTCTGGACTCAAATTGACCTTTCCCAGTGAAGCAGGTTGACTCCTGACTTTGCCTCCATTCCCCTCTGAAGCAAAGAAGAACAAGCCACTGAGCTCAGCGTGAGCTGAGCCACTCCAAAATCTGTGGGTACTTCCAACACTCATGAAGATGTACAAGCATTTCTATGTAAGATCCATACAGGCAGCCAGAGGTCAAATGTACTGGACTTAGGAAGCAAAACTGATTTTATGCCCACTGGTATTTGTTCAATGTGTGCAAATACAGCCTTGTGAATAACTAACTGACTTTGTGTTTAGTTTTCATTACTGAGAAATTAGAATTGTTGGTTTCGAAGTCAAAGTCAAAAGTGAATGTACCTGATATTTTTTTTTCCACATTTGACAGGATGTATGGTGTCTCATCTAGATTTGAAGCTCTTCTTGTCTCTTAAAATCTAGACATTTGAAAGTCTTCAAAGTAAAAAAAAAACAAACCCTCAAAGATTACAAAAGACAAAGTAAAACAAAAAAAAGTTTTCAAAGATTACAAAGGACAAAATAAAATAAAAAAATTTGGAGCAATTACTCTAAATTAAAAAAAAAAAAATGTGATTTTAGAATGTGGGAGTCCTCTATACTTGATTTTCAATATGTACATTTATTCAGGTGAAGGAAAATTATGAAAGTAACATTATTTCACCAAATGGTCCAGTCAATCAAATCTCAATTTTTCAAAGAACGGTCATTCATCTCAAAGAAAACCACATATTGTTATAAACACAGAAGTACCTTTTTCCCTCTAATTAATGGGTTAAAAATCATTTATTAGGTTTATTACTCTATCGTCCTCCTAACCGCCCCTATCAAACTGGATACAGGAAAAAACAGTGCCTCAGGGCATACACAAATAAAATAATTTTAAACACCAAATAACCAAATATTCCATGATTAATGAGGATGTTTCTACAGAAAAAGTTCTATTTGCTGGCATATATGATGCCACTATGTGATCATGTTCTATGCCAGTAATGCTTCCTTGACAAAAAGAAATCACTCAACTCAGTGTTCAGATCTTTTAGGTCCTAAACAATGCAGGTAATTCTGGAAACAGTGGATGATCGGTTTCTTTATTTCTTTGTATTTAAATAAAAATGAGCCTGAAAATTTGAACTCTCATGTGATTTCTAAGTTTGGTTTCAGGCACTGTTCTTTCCCCTCGATAAAGAGTGCTAAAGACGTCCTCCTCCACTATATGATTCCTTATTTTTGTTAAACTGGACAAAAAGAAATGTTTTTCAGCCTCTGTTTCTTTATAAAGAGAGGCTGAAATGGGACATAGGATTTAAAAATTTTTTAGGGAAAATAGGCAAGAGCACTCAAGTAGACAGGGATCAGGCATTTCATCTTCCATGAAAACTGCTTCCACTGAAGCAACCACAGTGTGATTATATTTTAAGATGCTCTGTACCACTAATTTCAGCACTGCATTTTGCTGTCACCTCATGATTTTTTTCCAGTGCCTGGAGGTTATTACAAAGCCTGATTTCTACTCCCCTGAAGGTAGATTTTTTTCCTTGATTATTGCTAATCAAAAACATTTTTCCTGGCATTACTTTTCACAGTACGGGAGCAGTTCAAGCACAAAAATGTGGATATCCAACCACCCTGCCAACATCCTGGGGTATCTCAGAGGTCTCCCACAAGGCAGATGGAAACAGCACTGCAATTAAGAGACTGTACTGGGGAAAAAAGAGGAAAGGGGGACGTTCAAATGACGATGCTTATCCTCCCAAATAAATCTTCAATGTGATGGAGCCCTGTTTGCCTGGAAATGGGTGAATAAATGCCTACCAAAGGGAAGCAGTGAATGAATTGTGAATGAATTATGTATTTTTCTTCACTTGTGCATGTGGGATTTGCTTTACCTATTAAATTGTCTTTATCTTAACCCATAAATTTTCACACTTTTACCCTTTCAGTTCTCTTCCCTGTCCCTCTAGAGAGGAAATGAGTGAGCAGATGTGTTCCCTACTGGGGTTTTACCTCAAAGGACTCATCTGGAGAAGCAGCTTGAGGCCAGGCAGAATGTCCTTGGGTATCTCAAATGGGGCCAGATGTCCATCCTTAGGCACTTGTATTGCTCTTTCAGTAGTTGCCTGGGAAAAAAAAAAAAAGATTATTTTTGTCCAATTTGTTGTGGAAATGTTTTTTTTTTTGTTGTTGTTTTGACTTGGAGGGTTTCAGTGAAACTTTTAACCTTTTCCTAAGAAAAAGGCTCACAAATACTATATGCATGAATAAAAGTTCCAGTATTTTGAGGAGGAAATAAAAACAGAAAAGAAAATTTATCCTGAATTTTTAATATAATTTTAAAGCGTAGTTCCTGGATTAGGGTTATTTTGGAATTGGGGTGAGGATGAAAGGACACAATTTAGGTTATAGACAGCCTTTCTTTGACAACATCCAGCTGGATTCAGAATAAAAATAACCAATTTCCATTGCCTTCAGATTTACCTTTGTTTATTGCAATGGAATGAAGTTTATACTTTGAGGTACAGTTATGAGCAAGACGTAGTCCGTAGAGTGCATCCTAAATATCACCTTATTGTTCCGATTGCAGATGTAGAATGCATAGTGTGAGTGAATATTTCCCTTGGATGGGATATCTACATCCTTTCTTAAAAGTCCAGACAGCAATAACATCTGATTATTTTTTGCTATCAGGCTGCCTGGATTTGGTCAAAAAAAAAAAACCCATTGTCAAGGATTCTTTTATCTATGACTTAATTTTCTCTTTTCTCCTTCTGTTTTCACATGGGTTTGTCATTTATATTTATGCACCAGCAGATCTTTTAAAAAGTTGTACAAACATTTACCAAGCTTATAAATGTGTATTACACACATATTTCTTGGCGTACCTGTATTTCTGTAATGTGTTCCATAATGAAGAGGATTGCTTGTCAGTTTTAAAATTATTCCATGTGATTTCTGTTAACAAGTGCATGCTAGTAAATCATCTAACTAGTTTCTAGCACCTTTCTGAGCTCAAAACATGTTTCCAAGAGCTTGACTTGTCTCAGTTTTGCACATGTATGTGGCATTTACTTCCTACATTTTGCAGTGTTTGGCCGCTACTTTCTTGTTCCAGCTTTGCAGAGATATGAGGAGATAAACTAAGGTGACAAAAACACCAAAGGGCATTTTTGTGTGGCTTTTTATTTACAGTATATTGATATTTACCTTATAACATTTGGTACGTTGTGATTTTCCATGAACTTTACTTTAAAATAGGGAATTAATAAAACATAATAAAACATAAGCAAACTATTCCTACTTACTCTGACCTGGATTTTTTTTTTTGTTAATTGCTGTTTTTCAGCAAGCTGAAAACTCCATTATTCCTGCTTCTCCACTTCAAAAACCTCAGTTCTGTAGTAACCTGACTTGCACCCTCTTTTTCTTTTCCTTCCTAACCAACAACATTTGCTCACTTCTAGTATGAAAATCAGGTGTCAGCGCCCTGCCAGAGGTAAGGCCTTTGTGTCTACACGGGTGGATGAGTGGAAAACAGCACAAAGCTCTTAATGAGAGGTGATGCCAACTCACCTGCTTCTCAGGTCTCCTTGCAGAAGACAATCCATGGGGGAGAAAGCATCTTGAGGGAATCCGTACGGGTTGCCTTCATTACCAGCATCTTTAAAGGCTGCCAACTATTTTTGCCTTCTTTTTCTCACTAGAAACTTGAATCCTCTGCTGTATGAATCTCTTTTTGTCCATTGCAGCTAAGACACCACCAAAATCAGCACTTGGGTACATAGCCCTCAGAATCTGCAGGCCACAAAGTAGTTTCACATTTAACCAACACAAAAGAGCACAGTCTTCCTTTTGCCTCTTCGTGTTTCGGGAAATGTCTTTTTAATTATGATGATTCTGCCTCAGTAGCTTTTCCACTATAAAAAGCCCTCCACTGTCAGGAGGAGAAACAATAATAACAACAAACCCTGAATCAGAAGGAAACATTTAAGCCCTTGACACAAAACTCACTGCCATCTATTAATTAACAGAGGCCGCAGGAGCTGTTTTTGTCATTCTAAGAAGAGAATTCTATTCACAACCAATAGTTACAACCTTTGTAATAGGAGGGTGCAGAAATAACCCACTAATCACCTGATCATTTCAACCTGAATTAAAGTGGTGATGTTTCCAAGAAAAGATCCGGGGATTTGTACTGAGGCCAGATCTCTACTCAAGGATGTAATCGTGTATCTTTTGAGGATTCACATGCCCTCCTGAAAAGCAATTCTAAGAATAAGCAAACAGGAAAGCATTGCTTCATGCATTCACCTTCATCTATCTTATGTTTCTATTTAATTTGATTTGATGGTCAATATTTGCAAGATGAGTTTCAGATTAGTAGTAACTGTAAATGGGAATGATGTTGTTTTATTGTTTCCTTAATAATCAGGGAAAAAAACAGGGGTCTCTTTATGGCAAACATTATAATAAAACATTATTGTTCAGAGAACTCTTATTTAAATACCAGAATTAACCTACCAGTCCTGAAATACGTAAAATGAGAAAATATATTGTCTTGTTGGGGTTTTGTTCATTTCTAAAGCTGAAGAGCATGAAAAGCAGGAGTACAGTGCAAAAGTATTAGTAGCTGATTTTGTTCTCTGACAGTGGCTGTAGCAGACAGCTCAGTGAAGGTACAAGAGCACAACCATACAGTGAGTCTTCCAAGAAGATCGGGTTGATTTCCAGCAATATGCAGTTCAGCAGCTTCTGAAAAACGTTCTGGGCCAAACTGATCAAAGTCTTAATTATTTCTTACACAAGTCATTGGCTTCAAACACAATGTATTAGGCTCAGCTGGCTTCATTTGATTGCCTCTCGACCAATTTAGCCCTATAAATTGGCAATTGGCTGCTATCAAAAGTATTTGTTAAGGATGAGGTATGTTTTCGGTTTAGTTTGGTTTTTTTCCATTGGTTTGCATCCTGTTCATCATTGTTATTTTCATCTCCTCTGGTATTTTACATGGGCTGCCTGTAAAGCTTGACTTTCCTTATGGATTAGAACAATATTAGGGATTTTTTTTCCACCAACGGTAAGGATTTTTGATGGACTTGTTTTCTATTTTCATTTTTCACATTTATTTTCCACGTAAGTGAAAGAAAAAATAGGGAAACAACCACTTTTATGATCTGTTCAGGTGAGTATTGAATATTACAGACACACACACAAAAAGCCCAAATATTGAAACAATAACTCTAACTTCTGCATCAAGAAACTAAGGCTAGAAGCTAAGTCAGTATAATCAGAGAATGTGAAGGTACAATGTACCTGAAGTTTTAAATCAATGTTACTTTGCCAGAGCATAAGATTTATTCATTGGTTTTTCAAATAATTAATCTGGGAGAATTAAAACCTGTTTGTAAAAAAAAATAAGCAACAGGAAAAGGGGTTCAGGGAATATGTATAAATTATGAACTGTTTACCATGTTCACCACAGAAATCTAGCTATTATAAACATAAATAGAATTATCCATGTTTAAGAGAAACTTTATGGTTTTGTGTTCTCTGACTTGATATATTTTGATATATTGTGGGAGAAAGAAGGCAATCACAATTGTCTTTCAAAGAAAGGAAATTTTAGACAAATAAGCAAATCCACACAATAGGATCTTTTAGAAGGTAAAACCTCACAATCCCAGACTGTAAGTTTGTCCCCTTTTCTATGCTCTGTGGCACACTTACACTGCTTCGTATTCCTGTCTTCATGCGAGTAAATCAATTGTAATACTGAGTTAGTTTTTGTGTAGTTTCTATTCATGAGTTTCTGAGTATAGATCAATCCTAATGCTGGCTTGGTTTTCATGCAGTTATTTTTCATGGATATTTACAATAAGACCTTTCTCACTTAATTCAACTGATGCTGTAGGAAATGATTATTTGAATATAATTGTGCAATACGCTCACTATTGCACAGTTCTCTCTCAAAAAATCCCCAAACTACCTTATGGCTGAGTTTCATGATTTTTTTAATGTAAAGAAAATTGTTTAGTGTTTTTTTCTCACATAGTTTTATTTCTGTTATTTATCATAGAACAATTTATAATGTTCCCTAGAAAAATAACACTAAAAATGGACAAATTCTACACCAAAATGTAACTATAAAACAGTATCTTCCCCAAATATTTATGATAAAAAGAAGTGCAGTTAACTTTTGGCCATCTAGAATGACTAAAACAAGCAATGCTTGATTTGTTAGATAGGATTCAAATATTGTCCTTTGAGTTGCAGAATTAGCTCACGTGGCATACTGTTATCACTACTGCTTCCTTCCTAAAATATGGATTTTTGAGCAGCACTCAAAATTCCTTCTGTTTAAACTTAATAATATTGAGTTATTAAAAAAGATGTTTAATAACAAAAATTGTATTAGATAACAGCAATAAAATATAAAATCTATTCTTCTGAAAAATTAAATTTGTTCAAAGCCGAGTCTCACTTACGTAATGAATCCAGTTAATTTTGACCCCAAATGGCATTTTGACTTACTAATTTGCAAAGATTAAACAATATTATTACTTTGAGTCAAATCAAGATTTTTTTTAGTTTTCCTGTCAATGTCACAAAAGTGACAAAGTGAATTTGTCACAGTTTTCCTGCAGATCAGTTAAATTGTTGCAACTATTTAAACTGTTGCAAGTTCACAAATTTTGCAGAATAAAACCTCCTCTTTGCTTCATTGGTCTGTTCTTGGGGGGAGGTTCATGGATTTTTCCTCCTGCACTTATGTGTCAGAGGGAAAAGTGATAAATATCTGGTGCCATACTTTGGTTAACACAAAATAAAAGCCTAGCTCTAAAAAAAAAAAATCAGGATTTCCTATTATTTTTGTCACACATTTCATGAAGAGATGTTCTGCCACTAACAAATGGACCTGTTCATTGCTTAATATATTGTGATTTCAGTTAGAAATGTTATTTGAAGTATGGTTTTCATCAAATCTAAAAGCAGTTATTTGAAAACCCTTTGACAGATTTAAGGGGGTTTTATTTATTTAATCTTTTTTGAGGCAGGGTGGGCGATTCTTTTATACTAGAACAGGAAAGAGAAAGAAAAATAGGAAGGGAAGTGGGAATAAAGAATGGAAGAAATGAGAAAAAGGTCTCTCTGCAGCAATTTTCATAACCAAAGCTGATAGTGGGTATTTTAATATAGTTTATATTTGAAACTTTCTCATTAGTAGTCTGTCAAATACTATTTGTGAAACAGAAAACACTTCAGCTCCTAAGAGTCTGAAGGGATTGCTGCTTCTGAGATGTGTGGTAGCTTAGATTGTGAAATTACTAACATGTGCTCCTCAGGGTACCATTTAGGGAACACATTTGGCAGCATTCACTTTGTTAAACTTTAGGTACGTTCCATAAAGGGAGGGTCTCCCTGAGTACCCCCCCATAGTCAGCAGAAAAGGAGAGAGATGCCCTTTTACAATGTAGTTCAGAGCAGAAGCCTAACTTTGGCATTCCTGGGGACTTCAGTCTCTTTAGAAGAAACTAATATAAAGATTTCATTCAAGATTAATGTAAATGGAGGTATTCTACAGTTCTCCTTCCAGAGTCCAGACACACACGTTGAAGGTTGTTTTATGTAAATACCAAAACAATTCACCTGATGGCCCTCATCTTTTTCTGATAAAGTGACTTTTTAGGGCAAATACTAGTTCTCTGATGACTACAACTCTAGCTGGAAGACTCAGAAGTAAACTCATCCCCGTAAGACTTTATTCTGTCCCATTTTGATGGTTGTGACTCAGTAATCTTTAGCTACAGTATTTTGCACTCCCAGAAACCGGGTCAATTAATTTTCCCCTAGGTATGGCTTGCAGTGCTTGGCCTTCAGTACACAGTTTCCCTTACAGGAAAGATTTTGGTTCCTGTTATGATTTCATTCTTCTTTACTTCACCTTTTCCCAAATGCCAGCACTCAGAATAATGAGTCTCCAGGGGGATTTATCTGTTGGTTTAATTTAATCAGTATAGCCAATGGCATACAGGATCCAATTGGTCTAATGCTAAAATTAAAATAGAAGAAAAAATCAGAACAAAAAGACACTTCAGCATGTGTGCTTTTCTTCTTCCATTACAAATGAAGCTATGCTATAAGCTCAGCAGAACATACCTACAACATAAAAACTTAAAGAAGGTGAGAAGAACCTCATACTTTCTAGGATCAGGGATGAACTAATAACCTAGAAATTGTGAGTGAATATGTCTGTGTTTTGTCTATGTATTTTTTATTTAGATATTTTGTATTATTTTTCTAATAACCAGTTATTAAAAAATTAAATATGTTTACATACTGCAGTCTTGCTCTGTGTTTAGTTCTTAGCTAATCATCCTCATTTATGGCTCTTCTTTATTCTATCCTATGACTGTTATGAAATTAGTCAACTCATCAAACTCATACATAAAGTGTTAATGTCTCACCTCTATCACCTTCTTTACACTGTTCCTCACAGAAGCGATGCTTCTAGACATTAAAAACTTCTGTGAATATATTTGCAGCCTTATCATCTCCTGAAAACACATGGGGGGTGTGACTGAGTTAATTGGGTGTTCCTCTGTCTTCATGCAAGGTCTCTGAAGGATGTAGTATTTCTGCATCTGTCTGACTCTCACTTTATTGACTCTGCTCTCACTTCTGCCAATGACAGATTAGGAGGGCACTTTCTTCAAAGGAGGATTATCTGCATGGCATGAAAAGAAGAAAATAAGGAGGGTCAGCAATAGATAGAAACATTGGTGTGTTGGTGGCATCTATGTTTTTTCATTCTTAGTGTAATACCTGGCATGGTTTGGCATAGAACTCGTTTAGATCATGTCTGGGCACAACTCAGGTGACAGCACAGCCCAGAGATTGTTTCCAATGGATGGTAAGGATGAGCCTGGGCTCTTCTGTGAGGGGAAAGAACCATATGGACTGGAACTGCCTCTAGCACTTGCTCCTGCAGCCACAGACTGGGTCCTTGCTCATTTTAATTTGCTAGGGCAGCTATAAGCTTTGGACCTATTCTCAGAAATTAGGATTTTGAGTTGAATAGAATGTGATAGAATACACAAAGCTGAGAAACTACAAAGAAATACTATGAAGATCATGTTGAATGGCAGGTGGAACTGAGACACATAATGACCTTTGTTGTTTTGAAAAATTAGCAGTGAAAAGACAGACTTCTACTCATTTTTAAGAGAAAGTTCTATCTCTTGGTGTATATCCATAACAAAGCTGACCGTAACTCCTTCTGTTTGTTGTGAAGAGTAACACAGGAAGGCACAGCAGAGCACTCTGTGTTTCCACAGGGATTGCTGGAAATATATGCCATTAAAAGAACAGAAATTCATGGCATCAACAATTTTTATTCAGTTTCTAGTGTTTCTATTAACATGTCATAGGTCTTTAAAACTGCCACAGAAACTCCATTACACTCTGAGTAATTTTTTTACCATGCCTAGGAAGCTGAAGCATAAAATTAACTTAGGGACCCTTTACATGTTCTTAGCTCTTTAGTATGTATGGAGGGACTAGCATTGTTCTTGTGAAGTAAGTCATGGACATCTTTCTTTTCTTAGCTGGAGTCCAACTGTGAACTGCACAGGACTTAGTTATGCGATCCCTTGTAATACGCAGAAATACAAAAACCAAGAACCCAAAATTTAACTAAAATTAAACTCAGTAAAAGACTATCTATATATTATATTAAAAGGTAAGTTTGAAGAGGTTGTAAAGTGAAATAATCAATGAAATGTACTGTAACAAGATAATAAAACCATGTAAGAAGCTCAGCATCCTAAGGAGAAACAGTTTCTCACTGCATGAAAAACGTGGGTTTAGATAAATGAGTGCATCCAAGCGTTACTGTAATTCAAATAATCTTTGAGAAACACATAGCATAGGATTCATCTTACTGAAGACGTATATTAAAAATTAACATAAATCAGAAGTCTACTCTGGCTGGGATTTATCTTATTCGATTTCAGGGCTTGACTGATTTACTCACACACAGGAATCTACAGGTAGCCACAATCTGCCATGCCTTCAGTGCCCATGTTTCATATCTGCCAGCCTCCTTTGAATGTAAATATTCTAAGGCATCTCAGTTCACACTTGTCATCTATTACTGGGAAACTTAATTGAGCCCTAAGGTCTATAAAATTATACAGGATCTTAGCCAATACAGCTAAAGAACCACTCAACAGATTAAATGAAGATGCCATTCTAGATGACCTTAACTGGACATTAAATGTCCAACTTGTATCCAGACACCTACACGTTGATATCTGAATTTCTCAAGGTCTTTAACAAACTCCACCTCTCATCTCTCTTTGAAGCCACTTAAGAGACAGAATAGCTTAGGACTCAGCATCTCCCACCACAACATATTTTATAACAGGAACTTTCCATGTCATTCCCATAGCCATAAAGGATGCCTAGCTAATTAGTTTAGACTGGCTATTAACCACAGCAGGAGCTCACTTTTCCAGCTTACACATCCAGATAGATGCCTGCATTAGGTGTTCGTACCAGCGTGTGGAATTCAACCCCTAAAATAAAATACTACACCTCAGTGATCACCCGATCCTCCTTTTAGGGATGGTGGAGAGTAATATGCCCTGAGGAACTGATAATCTTGATCTCTGTAGACATCAAAACTACATCAGGCAAATTGCATTCAACGGTGTCTGTGACTATGAAAATAACCTGGAATAATCAGTTCACACTTACACTCTTAATGTCTGAAATTAGATAAGTACTCCTGCAGGAGTGCAAGATCACTTAGCTGTTGGATACCTCTCTACAGTCAGTGGAGAAATTGGCATAATCATAGAGAAAATCTGGATAAAAGATGCTCTTCTTTATTAAACATTAAAGAAGCAGAGAAAGGTATAAACTAGTTACTGAACTTCTGTGTTGTTAAAATAGGTTACTCATGTTTGCCTATCTTCTATTTTGTAGATTCATCCTGCACCTAGGAGAAACACAAGTCTATGAAGGGAGCAAACTTTGTCTTAAAACAACATTTTAGTGAATAAAACCCAATGTTGTGCTACTCATCTTGAAAACCAAAAAATTTTGAGTTGAAACAGCCAGAGGAAAGCAAGAAAACAAATGAATAATACAATGCATAAAACTGTTTCTGAGAAGAGGAACAGCTGGTTTGTCAACTCTTCAGAGACTATTAATAGGAATGCAGATTGCATTGTGTGTCACTGGGAAAAGTAACTTCCCGAAGGTTTGAAAAAATTACTTTCTTATTCAACAAGTAAGATACGATAGAAATACAGAAAGGATTACTAATATTATTTTTTTAAGTAGAAATACTAAAAAAAAATCAAAGGAGTTTATTTTTGAAAGCATCTAAACAGCATTTGTGGCAGAGAAGTACAAATAGGAGATATTATTCAAATTCAGAAAGTATCTTAGATGTTTGGATTAAAACCTGTGATTGAATCCACATGATCCTGGTGTCCATGATTCCATGATGAACCTGGACGGCACCTCTTCTTATAATTCTGTGATGTCTCTTGAGGTAGCAGTAACAGAATATGGGTACATATGGAGTCAGAGCCTCAGGACACAGCAGGAGTCAATTTTACCTGAGTAAAATAGTAAGAAGATAACACAGCCAGTGTGTACAAAGACAATGAATTGGATAATTTATCCTCCTGCAGCTCTCAGCACTTGTTTTCAGTTATTCAGTGCCTTACCTTTTTAGTATCTGAAACACAAACCATTTCTTCAGTTGCTTTAAGTTTCTGCTTTCACCCCACTCTCTCTAACATCACACAGAAATCGTCAGGAACAAAGCTGCTATCCTTTTTATATACCCTCCATTCTGGAATTCTGCTTTTAATTATAGTTGCAATAAGTTCCTTAGTAATGTCATGTTATGTCTAACCATTACTTTATGTGCTTTCAGTAATTGCAGCCTTCTTCCCATACTTCCAGGACTTTCTGCTTTCCTTCTTTAGTCAGACTTATCAAAAGATAGTTTAGAAATGTCAATAGATTCCCCTTTATTTTCTGGCTGATGGCTTATATTGCAATGTGGTGCTGGTGCACTATACTTTCCCTGTCTAAGGAGGTGCTTTTATATGCATGGAGAGGAAACAATTGTCTTTCAGAAAGATTTTTGTTATTGAACAGCCTTATTCAAATAGCATATGGTATTGAAAAAACATCCTCCAGCTTCTACAAAGGTTCTAAACAGCTCAGTAAATGTCAAGTCATTTTCATTAAATGGCATCAATTGATTCAGAATATCCATGATGGGGATTAGGAGGACTCTCAAGTCTATTGTTTCATTGATTAAGTTTCAGACTATCACAACAGCTAGATTGCTTCTTGATGCTAACAAGAGGGCAATTTTATGCACATCAGAATTGTATTCTGAGCCCAGGTTGGTGTAGTAGAGCAATAGGAAAACAGAGCTGCTCCTTATCTTAGATCAGTTATCCTGTAATTGCTGAAGAAAAACAAATTGCTTGGTTATAGTCAGCTTATCAGGCAAGGAACTGTTTTGTGGTAAAAACTAGTAAAATGCATCAGCATACAAGAGATTATGAGAAGTATGGTTACTTTCCTGTATTGTTTCATTATTCAATCTTTGGGTACATACAGAGAAATAACAAAGAGTAGAAGGAATAAAGTAAATAAATACGATAACAGAAATTAGGTTTTAGCCTAAATAAGGTTTTAGCCTGCAGAAGGGCCTATTTAATGTAAAGAAGGTATGTAAGTAGATTAAGGAACTCAGTCACTTTAATGTAGGTGAGGTTTATAACATTAACTACAGTGGGATTGCATTAGCATGGACAAATACTCATAGAAGAGGAGTTTCCAGCTAATTAATCTAAAGTTCAAGGATTGGAATGTGGCCTGGTTTTTAGATCAGCTGGAGATCAGATAGAAAAAGCAAGCGGAGGAGAGCAAATTTATAAGGAAGGAAGCACTGAGAGGCCACATCTGCTCGAAGAAGCAATGCTTTATCCCAGGAACTGCTTATGAACACCCATGTAAGAAACCACACAAAAAATTATTCTCACTTGCTTTTTCTTCAAACTGAGAAACTGGTTATGATGACCTGAAAGACTTGAAGTGACCTGGGAGGCCTTAAATAATGGAATCCAGTTAAAATAACGTGGATCGCAATGTCGTAAAATCATAGAATCATGGAATCATTAAGGTTGGAAAAGGTCTTTAAGCTCTTTCAGTCCAACCATCAGTCCAACACCATTGTGCCTACTAAACCGTGTCCTGAAGCACCACAGCTTTTTAAACACCTCCAGGAATGGTGACTCCGCCACTTCCCAGGGTAGCCTGTTCCAATGCTTCACCACTTTTTTTCCAGTAAATACATTTTTCCTAATATCTAATCTAAACCTCCCCTGGTGCAACTTAAAGCCATTTCCTCTCAATCTATCACTTATTACTTAAGAGAAGAGACCAACATTCGCCTTGAATGCTGATACTAATTTAATTGCATTTTTGTGTTCAGAGTGTGCCTCTTGAGAGCAATTTTATTTTGAAACACAACACAAAATCCCTGAGCAACATGCCCTGACTTTGAAAATTGAACTAATTTGAGGGGAGGAGATGGTTAGGGTGAGAATTCCATAGGTCCCTTCTGACCTAAATTATTCTGTTTATTCTATGATCTCATATACTCTCTTCAGCAGGAATTATAATCTTTCCCATCCTGAGGGTATTTGATAAGTTTCTATTTTGCATTTTCCTTTGCATTAGAATTAGGAACTGCCTGATACCATGTGGTGCCTGCTTTTTAGTGGGATCCTAAAAAATATTCCAGTGTGATGAGAACTACCTTATTGACTAGTAAGAGCTGGCCACAGCTCTAACTCATCCATTGCAGATGGGGAAAAACAGTCAAATTAAAATTTCTTTTTAATCTCTTTATTTTATAAGCAACTTGATTTTTTTTTGAGTAGCATTTGAAGCTTATCTGTGCAGATAAGTGATCAGATGCCATTATGTACTAGTGAAAAAAAACACATAGAAAAAAGAAGTCAATGAGAATTAGGTTACAAACGTTATCCCACAAATCTGTGCCTTCCTCCCTGTCTTTAATACTTGAGCTTGGGGATCGTATTTGATTTTAGATCCCAATTCCTTTGATTTGCAAGACTAGACAGAAATCACCCATGTTTCAGCACTTTAATATATTTATCCACACATACACAGTTTTTCAACATTATTACAACAGAGTGATTTGGTCTGAATTATCATTGAGAAAAGAGAAAATTAATAGAAACCATTGACATGACTCAGTTTCTTAAACATAGCTAAGAAACATCACTCAGGATGCCCTTGTGTATGTGAAACATCTAAGTGGAGTTGGCCAACATGATATAGGACTTATAGGAGAGTATTACACTTACAAAGAAAGCTGCAGAAATATTTATTTCCTCTAATGATATTAGATGTCTATTTCGGGTAACTTATGTGAGCTCTGAATCTCCTCTGACCATATAAACTTTTGTGTTCAACACCATTGGGAAATAATGAGTGATAACAGGATATGAAATAGTACTTAAATCTTATCAAGAAAAATGCTTTTGCTGTGTCCACAATTCCTGCTCTCCCAGGCCCTGAATATAACTTGGTGCAATATTTACTGTGGCAAAACTCAAAACTAGTGCCTAGGTCCTATGGACCCTAACATGTAAAAAATTGCTGGGTTTTTTGCCTTTCCCCCCAGAAAATAATCTAAGCCATAGGCAAGAAGGGCTTTATCTTTTGCCTATTGATCCAAGAAATAAAGCTACATTTGAGGCATATTCATAACACCAGGGCTGGAAAGACCTTATGCAGCTTGTGAAGGAAATCCTTTGTCACTGCTCAAAATTTTCCATCCAGGAGGATGGGGATGCCAGAACTCTGCTCCACTGAAAACCCAGATCCTCTGAAAACCTGCTGCCACTTGGCACAATCATGGTTCAAATTAGCAACAGGACAGGTGAATCCAGCATCTCTTCTTGCAGAGAGAACATCTCCTTCTAAATGCACCCTAAAAGACCAGTCGGTGCTCCAGCTCCCTGCACTTTTGCAGGTGAGAGACCAGAGGATGTGTTACAGAGGGGTGTCCAAAATCCCATGAGAACGCTGGAGAACCTCCTTCCCTCTTCTGCTAAGCCTGGTCCTGAGGGGTGCGAAGGTTTCAGGCTGCCCCAGGTGTCCAGGAAGGGAGGTGCAAGGCTCTCCGGGGCGGGTCTTGGGTAGGTGGGGGCGGGCTGAGCTTCGTCTTTTGGCAGCTTCACAACAGGGAGAGGGAGCGGGGAGGACCCGGCAGCTGCTGCGGAGGATGCTAAGTTTGTGCTGGCTGCTGCTTCCGCTGGTGAGTGCCCGGGGGTGATGCTTCTGGGTTCGAGAGGAGGGCGTGAGAGTGGGGTGGGACAACGCACATCTGGTTCCTGAGACTGTTGGCCACAGCTGGATGACTTTGCCGCTGCCCCACAGGGTGCAGAGGGGGGCTGCTCACACAGGCAGGGTAACTTTTCTTGTAATAGGGAGCAGGTAGAAAGAAAAAAAATTAAGGAAAGGATTAAAAAAAGGGGGATGGGAATTTAGAGAGGGAAGAAAGAAAAAAAAATCCCGAATTAGATATTTGACCCAGCTCTTTTCTTTGAAATTTTCTGAACCTAAGATGCTATTAATAAATATCTTTGAATTTCAATTCACTAGAACTGTCAGGAAAGTATCCCTATATCAGAGTATCTGTAACATAGTATTAGAGGGACAGAAGAGGGGGGGCTTACTGTCCCAATTGTCCTGAGAAAGGTAACTTTGCTGAAGAATAATAATAAATAAAATGGAATAGTTCCTTCTAAAGGATTTGGTACATTTACTTCTTTGAAAGGGCACTGTTTTTACTTGTAGTGTCACAAAGCAGGAGCATGAACTGCTTATGTCTGCTATGCACTGGTGGCAGCAGGTGAGATTGTAACATTAAACATTAGGGAAGATGTATGAGCGGAGAGACACAATTCAAGCACGTATATCCCTCCCTAAGCCTCATGCTCTACTGCTGGCATTGCCTGGGCTGGTTAAGAAAACCTACTGTAAGCAGAAGTACAGTCATATATCCTCTTTCTCCTCAACCTTCAGCCTCAGAGGAGCATTTGGGACCTTCCTGGGGTCGCAGTTCTCAGGCACTCCTTAATTCCAACTCTAGCCTTTTCACAGTTAAATGTTTAATGTAGGCTGGGATTCAGGCTCCTGCTGTAGTCAAGGGGGAGACCGTCACCTTACCAGAAGGCACTTCATTTTGCCTGAAAAATGCTGATGGAGTAAATGTTCCTCTAGGCCCTGTTTTCTTCCACTGAAAATAGTGCGAGCCTAGATGGTTACAGGCTGGTCTTGACCCTTCAGTTTTAAAGCATGGGAGATAAGATGTAAATTTTCACATCTGCACCTCACATCCTCTGGAGCTTGCTATATAAACCGTGACAACATGATAAGGTTTACATAGCGAGAACCCATGTCCTATTACTTGAACTTAAAGATGTGTAAATACAGAGGGAAAAACAACACATATATAGTTATTATCATGTGTAATAACATTCTTTCAGGGAAAACTAGTCAGTCTAAGTTGTTACACTGCTATAGGTAGAGTAACTTTGACATCTGGACCAGCCTTTTTATACATAATGGATGCACAACTTATTCTTGCAGCTGTTAGCAGAGTGGAGCTAACTCGAAGTGATGTATCATGCACATCTGTGGGCTGCCACACATCATTTTAATGTTTTAGCATATTGCAGCACACTGTGCCTGAAATAAAAGAAATCCTACAAAATGCATGATCTAGGTAGCTTTTGGCTGCAAACTATTGCTAATTTATGAATTCCAACTATGTCTGTCAGAAGTCAGTGTTCTAAATATCAGTAGTTTTCATGCCTCATATTAGGTCTCATGGGAAGATTTGCACCCTAATTCAGACAGTCAGAGAAGACCAGAGACCCACAGGATGTACTGAAAACGCAGTCCTTTCATATTTCAAAAGATCATGTCACAGCAGAGAAATAATCCTAATGTGGATTCTGCAAAGTATTCATTATTCAGGTATAAAAGTAAACCAGAAGGGTAGTCCTGAAAACTTCCTCTGTGAAAATGGGTACTTTTACCTGCTATCAGCTCCACGGGGAGCTGTATGTTTCAGGATATACTTTGTGCCTTGCATAGAGGCACAAAATAGAGTCCTTGACATTAAAAATTACCATTTGCTTGTAGGTGACAAGGAACAGAGAATGCTGAAATGCATAAAAATGACTTTTCCAGTCTTAAAGAGTTCAGAGTCTCAGGAAACAGAGGATGGAGAACAGAAAAGACTCTGCATTCACTGTCCTTCCTGCTGAGCTAAACTGTTTTCTTTTTCGAACATGTAACTGCTTTTCACATTTCTGGGAAAGGGGTTCAGTCTGATCTAGTGAATGGAGGTGAGAAACATTGACAGGTTATTGCTGAGCTGTACGTTTGCTTTAACACAGCATTTCTTATGGTAACGGGTATATGGATCTAAATCCATGGCAAGATGCTAAGCTTCCAGGAAAACAGAGAAGGGTGCCTAAATTTCTGATATAGCTAATATTGGCTAATTTGGGTTGGAGAAATGTACATGATTCTTTTAGAGATCTGGTCCCTGCAGACTTTATTCCCCTCCATAGGTAACAGGAGGTGTGGAAGAATTGGTGTGTTTAGGCGTTTCATTAGCATGGAGGGAATTAATGGAGGGGGACAGACTCCTGTGCAGTGAGTCACTCTGTCCTCAAATAGGTGTCTGAGAGAGGCAGGAGGAATCCTTCCTTGGAACTGCTTGTCTGCCTTCATTGATCATTAAGGGAGGCTTCATGGGGGAGTTTAGATTAATCATCTAGAATTATCTATCTAAAATTAGGAATCTTGTCTAAAGCCGCTCATTTAGCCTCCTTCAGTACTACTGGGAAAAGTTGGAAACATTCTAAGAACAATGGATATATATTCAGTTGAGTGAACTTGCTGATGGGCTTTGACATGTAGGTTTCAGTTCTTTGGTATCAGGTGACACGAAGCCCATCTTTGGGGAAATGTGCTACACATGCAGAAAGGGAGAAATTTCTCTTCAATTTGGAGGAATACTTGCAATAGTAGAAAACAAGGATCTTTCATTATTGGTGTTCTGTTATTCTGTGTTAGTGAGAATTAACTGCTCTACCAAATTTAGTATAGAGCTAATAAATTCATCTTTATTTTTCTCAAGATAATACTAATTACCTAGGGTTTATAAACAAAATGTAGTATGGCTGTGTGGTCACATACAGAATAGCAGTGAGTAAATACATGTCATGATGTATACAGACATGTATATCCAGCAAGTACTCTTCTGTATAAGCCTATGCAGTTAAATACAGTCATATAAGCACAATCCAATACACAGAGGAGCATTCAAGCATTATTCCAATGTCTTAAAAACAATCTTGAGAAGATACTCCTCTAAATGACTGTAAGGCAATCAGTGTCTCAGCTTCTCTTGTTCCATAGGTAATCAAGTTAAAAAGAGAAAACAAACACTGAAAATGTCCTCTAGGCAGTCATTTTCAGGCAAAAAGACTCCTGAAATAATCTATTTAAATGGCTGAAGAGAAAGACTGGAAATAGGTCTTTACCCTTGGGATTGAAAGCTTCTGAGATCAAGACTGTGTCAGAACTTGCAAGGTGAGGGCAGGACTTTCTATGATAACTGAACATACTGCTGGTGACTGGAGTCAGGTCACTGCTGTGGTGATTCTGTTCTTGCAGTCAGTCAAAATCATGGCAAATATGGCTAGGATGTGGTAGAAACAAAGAGGGTAGTCATCTGTATTTACAAGTACATTTGAGAGGGAGACTTTTTTTGCTGCATAAGAAAACTTTGGGATTTTTAATAATTTCTTGCAGTTTTCTGACAGAACATGCTGCAAAATATATGGCATTATAAATACCCCAGAATTACTCATAGGGCACAGTGGATAGATTACTGCGGTGATTGTGAATGTAGTTGTACTAAAATGGGCAAGTGTTTATGGAGCTCCAAGTTGGTCCCACTTCCCTTTAAGGCACAAGTGAAAATTGACCCTTACATCAGTGACCCTTGTGCTTCCCAATCTCAAAGCTTTCTAATTAGCACTTGGCTTTTTGAGAAAGGAGATAAGCAGATGAGAAATTATGAAAAAAACTTCTTTGTCTTCAGTTATTTGACCTGTATTATATTTCATGGCTCTTCTTCCATCCTGTAAGACTTTCCTGTTCATCCAAATTTAAGTTTAAAAAATGTATGTTTTTCAGAGCATATTCTGGTTCTCCAGACTGTGTCTTTGGCTAATTTTCAGGATTAACTGAGCACTTCATTCCGCAGTTAAAAAGGGACAGGGATGCAGGATTTTTTGTCTCTGCTGTGCCCTTCTGCTCCCTAAAATACAAGGTGAGTTTTGATCCTCCAAAATGGGAGTCAGTGTGTGATGTGAATGACAGGCAACTCTGGTTTTGTATAAGGGAGAGCAAAAATATTCAGACATCAGAGCCTGATATCAGAAAAAATGAGCAGGGGAAGCACAGGCAGGGAGAACAGGGAGTACAGAGATGATTTCAGAGGAGATCTGAGATGAGATCTGAGACATGAATGCAAGCTATAGAGACAGAGGCAAAAAGAGCAGTGATGAATATTCTTAGTAAATGATTTATGCACTTGACGCAAAACCCAGTTGTGAGGTTTTAGGATTGCACAGCGATGGAAACTAAACTGGATCATTGGAAAGGCCCTTCAAGCTCTTGAAAACTTGCCATATTGCCAATGAATTCAGCCACGTCTCCCATTTTTGATTAATTTGCAAAAAGACTGTGCTACCTATTTATTTCTGGCTCTTTGATCCTATTGAATTGCTTTTTCAAATGTGACTAATCTATTCAGTGTCCAGCTTTGAAGCACTTCCCTTGTTTTCAGAGAGCATAGAAAATGTCTCTACTTTTTCTCAAGTGTGCTAATGGTCTTCTTAATGAGCGAAAGTCTGTCTTTTATGTGACATCTAAATTACAGCTTTTCTACCACCACAACAGCCTGGGGGCACCATCTTTGGATGGGTTCTTAGGAAAGATTGCTTTTAACTAAGTTATACCAAGCATGGCATGAAAATGTTGCTAGAAAAATTCTCTTCCCAGTGCTTGCTAGGTCTGGTGTTGTCCGACATGAGCAAATCAAAGCCTAAAGCTCCATTAACTTCCTTTTTCCACATAAGATTTGTGCAAATAAATAATCATGTAACACAGTAAATACAAAACAGTGTCGTACTTCTATTATCAGCGAGTATGTCACTTAAGGTTTCAATGCAAAACCTTACAAATGTTAAGAAAATTAAGTCCAAAAGAAAGTGTAAGCCTAAAATCTTTGTCTCTCTAAACTATTTCAAGTTTTTAGCATGCCCCTGCCTGTCACATGTAACATTTTAATGTTTGCTATGTGATTGCTTTCTTCCAGGCAAGACTGCTAGAGGGGCTAGGACTTAAAGTGCCCCTGTGAATTTTCACTGGTCACTAATGTTCAAGCCAGCAAAAACATCTTCGTGTTGCAATGCTCAGCAGTGCAAAGTTCCTTCAGTGCGCTCTACAACTCTGCATGAAACCTCTAAGTTTTCTGTATAAGCCATGGGGTGAAGACATCCCACCATGATTTTCAATAAGATTCGTGACAGGTTACTGCTTAGCTGCTGGGAAATGTTGATCTGAGAATAGCATTTTAAATCAGTATCTTACACTTATTACTTTAATAGGGAAAAGACTCTGTAAGATTGGACATTTCCCCCTCAGAATTCTCTGCTTTGTTTTCCTTCATAAATTATCCTTTTCTAAGGTTAACCTATTATTTTCCTACAAGAGCTCAATCGTTACAGCAAATGCCTCCCAAATTGCAATACCATGCCCCTGCAATAAATGCAGAGACCCTAGTTTCTGGAGAGCCCCATCACCTAACCATTTTAGGCAGATTAGAACAACAACATGCACTTTTGTCTCAAGGCACTTTGAGATTAATAACAAAAAATAACTAAGCCATATCCAATAAATCATAAGTAATATTCTGCCCAGAAGGCTTTTAACTGTAAAACGGTTTAATGTCTTTCTTTTTCTTAAAGCCTGAGGAAAATCAACAAATTGAGGCATTATCACTGTTCTCAGTTTCTTGTATGTGTAACTTTTTTATTAATTTATTTATTTATTTCCCAACAGTGGGATTATTTCCAGTAATGTTACAAGATTCTGAGTTAACAATACCAACCTCATTTTTACTTCTTATGGGATAGTCTCTAGGTTACATCTGGAATTACACTTGATGTTTGTTTTCAAACAATGACGTGTTGGTAGTATTTAACCTGTGCATTGAGCCTCAACAAAAAACTCTGAACTTTGGTAGTTATCACCATCTCCACTCCAAATCCAATAAACCAAGAGCAAAAAAAAAAAGAAAAAGTGAGAATGCTGATTAATTGCTTAGCTATCAGTGGCACTGGGACTGTCTATGATATCTTTGGTGAGTATCAGCAGCAGTTGGTCAAGATATCTAGAAGAAATACTTAAAATCATGGTTTTTATTGCTTTCAGAGGCTGGAATCTAGATGACACAGGCTAGGGATCTGGTCTGTTATGGCAATTCTTCTCTCATGTGTAAAACTTCCCTATGGGTAGGGTATTTGCTTCCCTAAATACCATAAATCAGTAGCACTCCACTGATTTCAGTACAGCTCTGCTGAATTGTGGTGACTAAGGGTCTGGTTCAACAGGTGCAGGCTTGCCGAAGGAGAAAGAAAAGAACAAGCATCCTAATCTGTGCACCAGGCACTCTGGCACATACTCGATGTACCATTTGAGAGAGCTCAGATGCTTAGTCTCTCATTTATGTTCCATCTGCATCTGCTGCATTTATTGCTTAAGTTGGCCTATGGAGAAAGATGACTATTCCTTCTCTGAAACTCTTCATAACTAATTATGTGTCTGTTCCCACCAGTAGCAGTACCTCTGGCAGGAAGAGGGAGTTAAGTTAATCAATCTTTCTCAAGTTTTCATTTCTTGAAGGCATTTCAAATCTCCTTCCATGGTTTTGATTTCATTTTGGGTTATAACCAGCCATTGCTTTCAAGCCTTTCTCCAGACGACACAGTATAGATGGCAAGTTGTATAGCATTGTGCCAAGATGTCACAACTCTTAAACATCAAATCTAAGAATATTCCACATGGAAAGTTTCTAAGCAGTAGTGAAGTCCACAATTTCCAGAAAGTAGAGATATTACTTCTTTCCTGTCCATCTGAATCTGTTTTTATAAACTGAAATGGTGAGAGATTTATGTAGCAGTCATTTCTCTACTACTACTCAAATCATTCATTCGTTATGTAGGCCAAATGCAAAGTGAAATGCATTTTAAAACATAAAGCAATGAGCAAGGATCCTATTAATACCTGAAAAATTGCATTTCACAATAGTGTTAATATAGTTGAACAGCAAGAAGTACTATTTTAAGAGTCACTCATTTATAAAATGTATTTTGAATTACCCACTGGAAGAATATAAGGTGTGAAAAAAGCCGTGTCTCAATTTTCTTTTCAAACAATTTTCTTAATCCTTTTTCTGTTCTAGTAATAGGACGTATGAACCATCTCTAGGGCCTCATAATTAAAACAAGTCTGACTATGTTACTTTAAAACCAAAATGTAGGCAGAATTCTTAAAGGTTTTTAAAGATAAAGTTGTGTTCTATTTTTTTCCCCCCAGACAGATATTATTGTTAAGATGCAATAGTCTACATGACTTCCAGTAAAGTTTCTGTGCAGTCTAAAAGAAGTTCTGGTTGCACTGCTCACTGAAAACGTTCTGAAGGCAAATAAATCGACTTCCTAAGATTGAAAAGGCAATATAGCAGTGATGTTTTCATCTGAACTGGGTTTTCAAAGTCTTTAGAGGTTTAGAATGGCCTACAGTCTTCCTCAGAAATTTCTCAAAGTCTTCAATCCATCATTTTGAATAAAATCACTACCCCCTGAGCCCTTGGTTTTGCCTTGAACAGCATGGCTTGCAAAGTAGAAAAACTGCTGTATTCCATATAAGACTCCCTATGTCTTGAAGATCGCAAAATCCCAAAGCAGGCCTTGGTGCACTATTATCTCAGTTAGGGCTATTTCTTCCAATAAAAAGAAAACTTGATTCTTGGGGAACTACCCAGAATGAAAGTAGGAATATTTTGCCAGTAGATGGTTCTGAACACCCAAAATAATTAAGTAAAAAAAAAGAATCCAAGCATGTACATATATATTTTTTTAATTTTTTTTTTTTATGGGGAAGAAATATGTAGATGGTCAGACAGCAAGTATGTTTGAAGGCTTCAATGTGAATATTCCCATAGCTGATAGATTCATCCAATTTTGACCAGCTGACACAAAGGCAGAGATCCAAAGACTGAAATCCTTTGAAATTTAGTGAAAAACATAGGTGTAAAGGAGAGGTGGTGTGAATGTCCAGATTGGCAAAGAGGTGCTACATGAACTTGAGTGTTACGATATTCTGAAGAATCTATATATGTATGCGTGTCCAAGCCTGTATACAAATTGATAAATTCACAAGACCATAGCCTCCTTCTGCTGTTTACATGTCCTTTTTGCAGGAAAGTCTTCAGCTGGAGTTCTCACATTCTTCAAAGTGAAAGTATCAGCCGCAAGGCACAAACTCGAAGGAAACCTGGCTCTTCTGATTCCAGTAATCTCAGAACTTCTTGATTTGTTTTGTTTTTCTCTCTCTGAGGTTGTGGGAATCCATCCAGAATGCAAGATATTCCAGCAGGTGGTCAAAGAGGAGGCTCTCTGCTTAGAAAATAATGAATCTGTTTCACCTGATCTTAAAGGTAATGGTCCTAACTTCAAGCTCTGTATATTTTCAGGGTCACAATGGCAAGTTCTCCTGAGGGAAGATTCTATTCCTATTTTATTTGGTATCTTGAATGTTTGAAGTGCTTCTTCTGTAGTCTAGGACTTTACCTAATTGCATTATAGACATCTTTAAAAGCTCAATATCTGAGTCAGGGCTTGACTTCTTAGATTCCCTAAAGTACATGGAGGAAGATGGGTGTCCCTAGTACATGTTTCTGGTTTAGAATCTTACTTTAGAACAAGATTAATCATTCTCTGGTGTTGGATTTCTCTTTGCTAACTACAGAATGAGACTAAGATGGTTAGTTAAGATTCTGAAAAGTTTAGATGTTTAGTTAGGGCAGGAAAACCCAACTTGGAATGCCTTACATTGCTGAAGTATTCAGTGTGTTCTTTACTTATATCCAAAACTTGAAAGAAACTTCCATAGAAGACAATGAAAAGCATGATGAAAGTGGATCGTGTTAGGAATTATTCCAATCTGGTGAAAAGGTTCTTTGTGAAAAATGAAAGAGAAAATTAATCATAGAATCATCTGGTTGGAAAAGACCTCTGAGATCAAGTCCAACCATACCTGTCCCCTTATTAACCATGTCCCTCCCAACTTCTTCAAAATATTCTGGGTTTGTATTTTTGGAGGTTTTTTGTTTCTTTTTTGAAAAGTTTTATTGTGGTGGTGGTTTGAAATCTATTACATGATCAAATATAATTATTGAAAATTAAAATTAACATTTCTGAGAGCCTGTAAAATATAAATGCTGTGTAGTGAATTCTCTTTGGTGTTTTGGCCTTGGGGGAACATGTTTCGAACTGATTCAAAATGAAATTTCAAAATGTTCAAACTCTTAAAAATTCAACAATATTTTTTCTGGCCAACTTTGCTTAGAAAAGTATGAATCCACCTCAGTGAGGTTTTTCAGTGACATGAATTATCAAATGTTCCTTTCCTACAGAGCACTTATTAAACAAAGATGCTTCATGCACTTGGAATGAACAGAGGTATTGCAACCACCTGGAAGCTGGCCTTTAGCAGCCTTCCAAAACTTAGAGACTGAATCCCAGGATATTTCCTGTATCTTATTTATTTTTCTGCAGTCTTTCCAGTCACTCTAATGTCTGATATCCTTCTTGTACTTGCCTACTCTATTTTAATGGTATTTTCAAATACCCTTCACCACCTTTAATCAAGTTCATAATACCTCCTGGGTACATTTTACTCTTGGAACTCTGAGTAACCCACCTAAAAAAATCTGGCAAAAATCAGGTGGATTTTATAATGATTTATTACATACATTATGGTATAAATGTATGACATTCCAGGTATTTATCTCTTTACCAGAACAATAATTACATGATTTTTGGAATCTTTTTTCTAGCAAAGGCTATTCAAAGAAATAAAATTCCCTCAAAGTTCTGTTTAAACTATTTAAAAATCTTCAACATTTTCAACTCTGAATTTCTGAAACCACTTCATTCTGCCTTTTATACTCTAAAGATGGAAAGCCTTTAATGAAAATCTGTTTGGAGATTTACAGCCTTTCATGATATATTTTAAAATGAAACACTAGTTCCACAAAAAGAATTCATCCCCAATATTTTATCAGGGGTATTTTAAAACTAGTCTAAGATTAGTAGAAGTCCCTAGCTTGCATTTCAATTTTTGGGGACTAACAAACTGAAGGATTCCAATTTGCACAGTTTCTTCTCATTGTTCACAGGGAATCTATGCTGGAATTCGTCTACGTTGCAGGCTTTTTAATCTAAAGCAGTTCCACATTATTGTTGTACAGAGCAGTGTAATAATGTGTGTCCTCAGTGGAGTCCAGGGTGCAATTCCTCACATCTTGAAGTACATATGTAAAACAGGTCAATTGAATCCAGCTCTAAAAATGCTTATATTTCTCCATTTTCTAAAAAAAAAAAAAGTAAAGAGCCCTGGGTTGCTAAAAAAGACTTAAATATCTGTGTTGTCAACACTACTTAATATAATTTCTACTGTAGTTGTCTTATAGAGTCTCAGGTGACTTGGATCATCACTAATCTCTTGAAAACCTTGGCTCTACAGTCAGTGGTTTCTTTGATATAAACTGCAAAAGTCACTGGATCCACAATGTGTCTAAAACATGCAAGTTCCACTCCTGCATAAGGTCACCTAATTCTCATTTTTAACCCCACGTTGCCGAATATGATTTTTAAACGCAGCTCCTCAAAGGTGCTATAGTCCCTCTAAGGGGACCATTTATGTCCCTAAGTCTAAGTGTGTGGGCCACTGCATGTTTAAGTGGGACTCATATTGCCTGACTTTATTAATTAGAAAATTAGCACCTTAGTTTAGGCTATAATCATCAGAGAGACTCAGGTATTTGCAGTGAGTGACTCATCCTGTCCTCAGTAAGCAGTGCCAACATGTAAGGTGAATCTTTTTATTGATTACAGAGGGAACATAGCTAAGATTAACTAACATATTTTAGACAATTAAAATTGGAGATAATGAATTAGAGCTTCTATTTTCCCATCTTGTGAATTAGGGGGTACTGGGGATTTCATCTTCCCAAGGGTGATGTGAGGTTAATGCTATAGGATATTTCCTTTCAGAAGCCAAACAGTAACTTTGCTCAGCTGCAGGCAAACAATATTGCTTCCACATTTTAGACCTTGACCATTCGAGATATCTCTTGTTATCAGTCATAGAAGAAACAGAAAACAATCAGTGAACGAAAATAACACCTCTCAAATGAAACTCATGCGCTGTTTTATATCCACCTTACTACTATCTAGAGATTACTTTCAGTTACAGCAAGGTGACTTTTTTATTGTTTCAAGCAGCTTTACGTGCTGATAATTTTCCTGTGCTTTACCCATACCTACTTGCTAACAGACACTGCGTGACCACAGCTGGAGACTCAGTGTGATGCACCCTTGACAAATGTGTGACTGACTATAACATCTGAAAATCCTTTTTATCAGACTCATAGCTAGTAGCATTCCTTGTGTTATCATCTACCAATGTCTGGTTTAGGGAACCTTGTGAATGCCAACCAGTCAGACCTGCTCCCGATGATGATTATTTTATATGATGTTGGGAATTGTTCTTCTAGACTGAGGTGGATCTCATTTCTGTTCAAGTCCTTTATAAAAATGCTGTTGACTGCCTAAGACCACGAATTCAATCCTTACTTTCTTCGTAAGGTGAAATTGGTAGATACTAAGCGTGGAATCAAGAGATGAAGGCTGAATTTTTAAGCCTGATGTTTTTCTGTCAGACTCTGAAACCAGTAATGAGACATCTCATGTGCTAATAATTATGTAATATTTTGATCATGTTTATTTCAACAGTAGAAAGTGTTCCATTCAATTTGACTTTCAGATTCTGCCTTGAATTTCAGGTACATTTTCTTATGAGGTAAGGGGAGGCGGGTCCAATTGGAATGCAACAATGCATTCAAGGAGAAGAGGAAAATAAATATAATCCTTGATTTGCAGAGCTCCATATCCTATTGTGGCTCCTCTTGCATGTGAATTAGTGGGAAAACCTTAGACAATTTCATTATGGAAATTCTTCTGTGTGTGTGTGTTTATTTAGAGGCTTTTTTTTTTCAGGATGCACCAGAGACTGGGATGGTCTAACCTGCTGGCCCAGAGCCACTGTTGGGGAAGTGGTTAAAGTTCCCTGTCCAAGATTTTTTGAAGAAATCACCAATATCCATGGCAAGACTCTTTTTCCTATTCTTTTTATCCCTGCATATATTTTAAAAGAAATTCTAATAGTTAAGGATTCAATAACTGGCATGTTTTCCTGGTTTGCAATGATTTCTTATGTCAGTCGATATACAGTAATTATCCAGATACACATCTTGGCTTATGGTCAATATTTGGCATCTTTTGTTTTGTGTTATGGTCTCTGGTGGTCTAAAAAATATGGATAATTGTGCTATGTTACGGGCGTTATGATGAAGCATAAGTATGTCACAGAATCACTGATTTATAAAGTCACAGTACAATTAATGTTAGAAAGGACCTCTTGAGGTCATCTATTCTAATCCTTCAGTCAGAGCAGTACTAAGTTAAAAAATTGTATCTAAATTCAAAGCTAGATCAGCTGGCTCAGGGTTATGTCCACAAGCACAAATTATGCTATAAATGGAAGACAGACTGCATAATTTGATTTCCTCTGTGTAAAGATCGAATTTGCAAAATGATTCCCTTATATGAAATTTAGAAACTCTACTGCATCTTGAAAGGATTTGAGATTCAAAGTATCAACTTTTTAACTGGTAGATATCTAGAATATTATGACTCTCTAGCTAATCTTGCTGAACATGACTAGACCTGTAAGTACTCAACTTAAGAATCAAAGTAAGAATAAAAATTGTTGATTCTTGTCAGAACGTCCTACCCCTCAGAATTATTTTTCTGATGTATTTTACCCTTAAAGGCTTCCTTCAGAGAAACTGTACACAGGAGGCATATTGGTCAGAACCATTCCCACCATACACCGTTGCCTGTGGATTTGATGAAGGTTCCAGTAAAGGGCCTGAGGATCAGGTGAGTTTTGTATTTCCTGCTTGTGGAAACCTCCAGAGCACACACTTCTGAGCGTGCTGGGTAGCTGGATGCTACCACGCATCCGAGCCTTGTCACAAGCCAGTAATTAGCCATCTTCAGTGCTAAGCTCAATCTTTTAGGTATATTTAGAGCTTGTTTAATACACTAGATTTAATATAAAGCAAGGGAGTATCAGGCAGCATTTTCCTCTCCATCTAGTTGTCTGCTTTTGGTGTTAACGAGCAGACTCACAATTAGTTCATTTGTTCTGCCTAAAATAGTCTTTGGTTCTCTGACAGAGGTGATTTGAATCCTCATCATGTCCCCCATCTCCCAGGGAAGCCCTACCAACCTGTCTGGGGCAAATTTTCCCAGGAAAATTCCTTTAGATACCTCTTGCTGAAATTTGTCCAGATTTTCTTTGACTCAGAGAAAAAGATTCCATAACTTTATAGCATGACGGTCAATGCATGTTTAGGAGGGAACTCTTGGATGCTGTTGAATATTTTCACAATTTATCTTATGTGTTCAGTGAAGTAGGAAGTGAACCTCTATTTTTCCTATATGATGATCATCATTGGTTCTCAGTTAGGCTCCAGCAGCATTTTTTCTTCACCCACATCTTCATATGTTTTAAATTTCCATGTTTTTCATCATCATGATTGGCCCCAGGATAGGAATGCCTTATACTTCATTTGTGGTGTTAGCGCCCCAGTGGTGAACTTTGCCTTGTGTCTGAAGGTTGTTGATTAACAGAGATGTGTTTGTTGCCTGTACCTTTGATTTCTGACCTTTGCTAAATGAAACAGTTTCAGCAAGAGAGAACAGAGATGTCTCCATCCTCTCATCTCCAGTCTGTATTGAACAAAGCTCATTCATCTTGCACAAATGCAAGATGGGGTGCATCACGGCCTCCTCCTATTCTGATATTTTTCATAGAAGTGATGAACTTCCTCCCATCTATTAAAGAAAAGACTAACTCATACAGCTCATTGTGAGTGTGCAGTAATGACTCAACTGAGGGAAAAAGTAATTTGTCACAAGCCAAAGCAAGACACAGAAAGATGAAGAATGTTGCTGTAACTAAAATTCTGGGTGTTATCTGGAGTAAAACCATTTGGTTCTCCAGGTATGAAACTCAAGCACAGAAGTATTAGTACAGGTTTTTGTATCTTCAGTAAGCCTAGACACAATTGGCTTTAACCATTTGGCTCCTTGAACTTAGAAACCCATGCACAGCTGTAGCAAGCAGTATAGATACCTGGAGCTTAATTCCCCACCTTTAAATGAAGAATGTTTATACTTCCCCACACCATGGGGAAGCTAGAAAGACAAATGCTTAAAAAACTTCTGGAAAGATCCCAGAAACCATGCAAACAGTTCAGAAAGGATGTAAGACTCAGGGTGGGAAGTATTCTGGAGAACATTTCTACAGCTGCTCTGGCATGGCTCTCATCCCTTACTCTCCAGGGTGGCTTTCTCCAAGCAGTTCCTGGCTTGTGCTAAGCCAGGCATAGTTTGTAGCTGGCCTGGGCTGAAATCAAGCAAAGGACTGTATTTACATTTTAACATAATGGGAAGATTTCAGGGTAGAGCTCAGGCTTGTGCTGCATTTCGTTTGTTATTCCAGTCAAACCCACAAGGTCTACGAAAGGAAGGCAAGATCATTAAGCTCTACTGCATTGTAAACACAGGAAAGTAAGAAAGAAGAATCCCACTTATATTCTAAGAAGAACCAGTTATTTTGTATTTTGTATCTGCATTGAGGACTTATGAGGTCTTCTGCAGAGTGTTGTTTTTTTGCTACACTACAAAACCAGATAAAATGCATTGAAATGCTTCATCATTGAACTGAAGAACATATTTTCTGATTTTCACTGCTGTTTTGAAAATACTTTATAAAATATTAGGAATATTTCAGAAACACCAGGATCATTCTTAGGTTGTCAGGGTTGCCTGATTTATTTATAGAGATACTTAAAACTGATAATCTATTGGCTCAAACTAGGATTGTTACCTTGCAGATAAATAGAGTTTGGATCAATTAGAGAACTAGGTTCATTGCATTTGCAAATAGGAAACTTTCCTGGATTCAGAGAATTTTTTTTTTTTTGATTTTGAATAATTAGGTGATCTTGTAGTAAATTAGAATAAAATTTGCATAGCTAAACCAATGTAAAAATGCTTAATTTTTATTAGGATATATGGTATTTAAATTAAAACTAAATTAATAAATGAACTATAAAGAATTTACAGTGTTAGAGTCTATAATAATTGGACGAACTTTTTGGCCAAAGAATTAAAAACTGTGACATTATTTTCTTGGCTTTAATCTTCTTGCCTCCACAACACAATATGACTCTTTAACAGTGTTTCAGTTTCCTCACCTGTAAAATGCAAGTTTTACTTCCCTTTTAGCTATGGCTTTTTATGAAAATCAATACTTATCAAATCTGGCCTGAGTCTAAAGTGATGGAATCACAAATCACCCATCAGCACGTTTCAGTGCCCCAGAGTCTTTATGTACCTATAGGAGAAAATGTAGTTACTTAGCAACATAACAAAGTCAGCATTTTTTCTGTTGAAACTGCTCAAAGGAGTTAGTGTTGTTGATGAACTTGTGGACTGTGAAACCTGTCTCATGGGTAAAGTTAAGTAGGATTCCAAAGAGAAAAAAAGGATGTTCTAGTGATGGAGGGAAAAACCTGAAGCAGATCTCAGGCATGCAAAGCAGTGCATAGGTGATGGGACTGACTAGTGAGGGAAAATGTATCTTAGTGAAATAAGCACACCAATGTGCACGCTGCATTACCACAAGCACTGGTCTGTATTCTCTTTTTCTCATAGAAATCATATTATTCTGCATTTTGGCGTGTCTACACTGCTGGCTATGCAGCATCAGTGACTTCACTCATTACAGCTCTAATTGTCTTTGCTGCCTTCAGGTAAAAAAAAAAAAGGTCTTTTTTTTATGGTGTCTTAAGAAATATTCTTCGGAATCCCTCTCAAATCCCTGTTTTTTTATATTATTTTCAAACCTTTCTCAGACATAACACCGTTGATGGCAGTAGGTCCTTCTCTACTCATTGTAGCAGTTCCCTGAAGCTGTTTAAACTGGCTGGGCAGTCTGTCTTACTCTCTTTAATGATACCATACAATGGAAATGCTTCAACCTGTTATCACTATTAACATAAGATAACTATAGCTCCAGTGCATAGCAGGATATACTCTGCAGAAACTGAGTGCTTCATGCCTCTTAAGCAGCAGTAATTCTAAACTGTCTGTTCCCTCTGTAGAGGAACATTGCTTCCATAATTGGGAGCTATAGAAAGAGATGAAAAGAAATTTAAATATCATATTTGATGATGCTGGATATTAGAAAATAGACTCTGGTTTTGATTGATTCCAATGCACTCGGACAAAAGCCTTAAGCTTACCCAGCACACAGGAGTGCAGAGTGCAGAAGTAGCTTTGTAACTGGAGTGAACTGGCAGTTTCAAAGATCATATCACTTATAGAGGGACTCAGGAGCAGGAGGCTGATACGTCCAAACCTTGAAGGAGATTCTTTCATTTCAAGGTAAAACTGTGGACAGGGCAATCCAGGGCAATAGAATCATAGAATCATTTAGGTTGGAGAAGACCTTTAGAATCATCAAGTCAAACTGTAAAGATAACACTGCCAAGTTACTAACACTGCCAACACTACCACTAAACCATGTCCCTGAGCACCACAGCTGCACGTCTTTCAAACACCTCCACGGCTTCTGACTCAATCACTTCCCTGGACAACCTATTCCAATGCTTAAGAACCCTTTAAGTAAATAATGTTTTCCTAATATCCAATCTAAACCTCCTCTGGTGCAACATGAGGCCATTTCCTCTTGTCCTGTCACTTGTTACACAGAAGAAGAGATTGACACCTACTTCTCTACAACCTCCTTGGAGGGAGTTGTAGAGAGCAGTAAGGTCTCTTCTCAGCATTCGTTTCTCCAGATTAAAGAGCTCCCACTGCCTCAGCCACACCTTGTAAGACTAATGCAGTCTAGGGTAAGGCAGCTACTTTATTGGCAGCCATCCCCCAACTGACACCCACTCTCCTCTCCTCTGGCCAAAAAGGGGCTGAAGAGCCTGATGCAAACTTGTTCAAAAAAGCATGCTATTTAGAATAATAAAAAGGCCTTTTTGTAATACAGCCCAAGAGTCCCAGAGTCACTCTTTGCTTCTGGCATCTCCTTTAAGTGTGTGGTGATTCAAGGACAATTAGACTTGCACTTTTATTAGCTTAAACAGACAATAACTGCTCTGTTCCCTTATGTCTAGCTCTCTTTCAAATAGTGCCAGATCATTTATTTGCTTTGGACTGCAGTCACGTTGTATTTGTGTTTGAATTTTGATGAGACTATGAGAAATTTCTCTTGTAGAACAATTTCTACTTTCTTCTTCCATGTCAGAAAATTCCACTGTACACGGAATTACATCCATATGCACCTGTTTGTCTCCTTTATCCTGAGAGCAATTGCTGTTTTCACCAAAGATGCTGTTTTGTTTGCAGATGAAACTATGGATCACTGCCTAATGTCAACGGTACTAAACTTCTCCTTTCTCTTATCTTTGGTTTAATATTTAATTCTTTACCTGAAGAGAATATAGAGATTTTTAAATCTAATTTATCTTTAGTTTTCTAGAAATGAAATCTTAAAATAAACAATACTACACAAACCCAAAGACCACACACTATGGCTACATTCAGCTTTAATATGTAAGATAGAGATCTGTCAGCTTTCATGAAGCTGTAAAAATTTCTATCAGTAAAGAATTTCCTCTATAAGAAAGTGCCAATATTTCCTTTTTGAAAAACTGAAGTCAATTGAAATGATAGAATACCAAACCTACTGAAATCTTGTAGTATTTTCTTCATTTTTGTGTGGTAACTTTTGATTTTACCTATACTTGTAGAGAAACCAGAAACAATGGGAAGTAGACCTGATAGTTTTTTTTCTTCCTCTGCTTTTCCAGGTTGCGTGTAAGGCTGCTGTGGCATTCTTCCAGTTCAGTATTTTAGCCAATTTCTTCTGGCTTCTTATAGAGGGGATATACCTGCAAACACTGCTGTTGCTGACCTTTGTTTCTGACAAGCAGTATGTATGGTGGTTCATATTTAGTGGCTGGGGTTAGTACTCTTTTGCTCTTTGTGTTATTTGATATAGAATCATAGAATCATTGAAAGGTTTGGGTTGGAATGGACCTTAAAGATCATCCAGTTCCAACCCCCCTGCCATGGGGCAGTGACACTTTCCACTGGATCAGGGTGATCAAAGCCTCATCTAGCCTGGCCTTGAACACCTCCAAGGAGGGGGTATCCACAGCTTCTCTGGGCAGCCTGTGCCAGTGCCTCACCACCTTCACAACAAAAAATTTCAGCTTAAAACCGATGTCCCTTATCCTACCACTGCTTTCCCTGATAAAGAGCCCCCCCCCCCCCCCACAGCTTTCCTGTAGGCCCCCTTTAAGTACTGAAAGTACTTTCTTTTTATTTTCCATTTATTTTCAAAAATAAAGTATTTGTTCTGAGGTAAAAGGTGGCTATTAATGGTGCCACCTTTCTGATGAAAGGTGCCCATTCATCCAGTATTACTACAGCAAAACCATACCATTATACTGTCTTTCTTCTTATCTGGTCAGGTATTTATACCATTCAAAATGCCAAAGGATAGGAGAGGATAGGGTGGGTTACTAGAAGCACTAAGATATGCCTACTTGAAAGACTGCAGCACTTGTCTTTATGATTTGGATTAATTTCATGCAACTACAATAATCTAAAAGTTAGCCATTTAATCAAAATGGTTTCTCCAGGTTTCAGTCAGAAGAGTGATGTATACATGCCCTAGTAGTGATTAATCCAGTCTTCAAGAAGATAGTGATATGGTTGGATAACATCCTGGAAATACATTGCCTTCCTCCACTGGCTAAAGAAGTTTAGGTGACTAACTTTATATTGACAGTTTGCTTTTAGCAAGCAGAATTATGCGGATTAATCTTAAATCATATGAGTTCAGGCCTAGGAATAAAGCAGTTCTATTTTTTTTTTCAATGACCTTCTGAGTTTGAGTTTATACAGCAGTTAAAATTACCTCTGGTTTTCAGAATATGCATATGTAATACATAAAATTTCTTTCACTCAACAGATATTCTTGTACCTCATCTTGGCTATTCTAAAACAGAGGCATCCAAATTAACTGGTTACCTTTTTGGCTTAGGAATAGAATCCAAATTCTCCAAATTTATCATTCATGTTCAGATTCTCAGACTTTTTTTAAATTTAATTACACTTAGAGAGTCTGAATTTTATAAAGAGAGTGTTGACTTGGAGTTATTCCAATTGTAATTGCCTGAAACTAGTTACTTAGACCTTGATTAATCACAGCTAACTTGAAATAACAAAGGAAACATCTCAATTAACATTGTGCTAATCCTCATCTCCTTCTGTAATCAATGGAAAATAAGAGATGTCTCAGGGGCAATTCAGACCTTAGGTGACATGGATGGAAATATTACTTTTCATTTAATAAAAAGACAATTTGGACTAAATATGCTCCCATCTTAAAGGCCTTGAACAGACATATAAAATCAGGAAGGACAATTTCTCGGCTTCTCCTACGGATCTCAAATGATACTTAGAAAGATATTACCTATATTTCTAGAGATTTATCAGTGAAAATATTACCTACTTCAGATTACAGTCCCTTTTATGGCAGCTTTGAAAGTCTTTCAGTCTTTGGAAATCCAATTCCACGGAAGACAAGCAAAAGCAATTGCTTGTTTATAGGTCTGCTTAAAAAAAAAAAAAAAAACAAAAAAAAACCAAAAAAAAAAAACAAAACTATTCTGTCATAAATGTAGAAGGACAAGCAGTGTCAAAGCGAGGCTAGAAATTACCAATTCCTGGATTTAGCTGAAATTTTGGAATGCTCATCAATTGATGGGTCCTCAGCATAAAAATCTGAACTCTTCCAGCTAGTATACAGTGTTTTATGCCAGCCACAATACAAAAGAGAGAAGTGCCCTAGCTAAATAAATGATTCCTGCAGCTTCCCAAGTGCTCATAATTCAGATCCAAACATTCAAGTAATTCTTAGCTGTTCCTTTTGAAAACATGGTTTGGCAGCATCCCTTTTCCTCCTCTGTTTTAATTTACAGAATAAAAGAATCAGAATATCCTGAGTTGGCAAGAACCTACAAGGTCCATCGAATCCAACTCCTGTCTCGCATAGGACAACCTCAAAATTTACACCATGTGTCTGAGGACATTGACCAAATGTTTCTTGACTATTGTCAGGCTTGGCACCATGGTGGCTTCCTTGGGGAGCTGTTCCAGTGCTCCACTACCCTCTGGGTGAAGAAGCTTTTCTTAATATCCAACCTAAACCTTCCCCAACACATCTTTCTGCCATTCATTCTTCTGCTTTTTTTGCCTTCTTTTTCTTTCCCTGAACTTAAAGTTAAGTTCTTCCATAAAATTATTTAAAATTGTCTGGCCCACTGTCTGAGCATTACTGTCCATCCAGTCTGCTGCACTGTGAACCTTCTTGTAATAAAGTTTCTACGTGACACGATATTCAAAAGAATTATATTGTGTTCCATGTCAATTTTTCCAGGAGCTCCCACGGCTGTGATGTTTGCTTGGGTCCTCACAAGAATCCATCGACAAAATACCGGGTAAGTTAGAGCTTGGGTAGAGAAAATCAAGGACAACTTATTTTATATTGTGTTTTAATTTGATAACAGGAAAAAAAAATAGAGATTAAAACATACGATAAAAAAAAAATATTCCAAAGTTGTTCCTCTAAGCTTTAAAATTCATACACAAATAAGTGAGAAAATAATTGTTAGTCTTGCAAGTTTGATGGAGTAATAAAAACTGTAAATATCATAGTAAGTGTTGAAATTTCATTTAGTTTCCTAATTCCCAATCCTTGAAATAATTGTATTTTAAGGAAAGCCATCGTTTCTATTTAGAATCAGCCATAAGTGACTAAATCTTATCTCTTCAAATAAATACCTCCAAACCAACACATTATGTCCTGATAAGTAGTTTCCTCTTTTATTTCCATTCAGTACTTTGATTCTTTTTATTATTATTATTTTTATCTTTTAATATGGCAGCCAGGTGTAAAGCAGATAATGGTTTACTAGGAGCTGCCGTGAAGGTCTTCGGGTCATCTCACATGGAAGATATTGTTATTATTTTTCATTTTCCTGCTCAGGACTCAAATTAATGATGTAGAAGCAGTAAGTTCTGTTGTCTACATTTGGCACATCCTATTTTGCTTTCTTCTTCTTTAAGGAAGAGGGAACATGATATAACCTAGAATTTATGATGCTTGACTGGAGGGAGCTAAAATTGGACTGGTTTTGGTGTTAGATTTATGCACAGCCTCAAAACAAAGACTAAAAACCCACTCTAATTTCTCCCTTCAGAGTACCTTTATCAGGGGTCTGGATATTTCTTGTCTACTTTCCCCATGACCCCAGGGTCTTTACATTGGTGAATGCACTGTAGTTTAGTCTCTGATCTGTGCCCTGTAAACCGGCCACTTTTTGAACAGAAGAGCAGGACAGAAGCCTGCAAATATAAATGTGCATTTCTTGACTTAATTTTGGTTCTTTAACCTTTGTCTCTTACTGAATAAAATTCCTTTAGAGCTGCACATAAACTTTTAGGGAGGTCTCAGAACTGACAGAACCTTTAAATACTAATTTAAAACTTAGTGTCCATCACTGTCCTGTTCTGTGACAGAAATACAAGTGCTGTGAAAACCTCATATAGGATAAATAACATGATTGGTTTTGTTTGCTGTTTCAGATGTTGGGATGATGATGAAAATGGTGTGGTGTTATGGATCATCAAAGGCCCCATTGTGCTAACTGTATTAGTATGTTTTCTCATTTTGTCTTAAGTATCTTTTGAAATGTGAAAGCTAAGATAGTGTATCCTTTCAGTAAGCTGAGAGAAAAGCAAACACACGTCCTATAGTATTGAATCTCAATTAGCTGGAAATTATGTGGGTTTTTTGTTGTAATTTTTGCTGACTTTGTTTTTTTTTACCTCCCAAACCTCAGCCTTGAGGCTATATTCTATATTTTATAGAGTCATGCTAGGACATAATGGAATTGCCTTGACACCTCCATTTCAGTCGTGTCTGTGTTTCTGTAAGTCATTTCTGAAAGGCAATCCCTACTGGTAAGATTCTTAGAACATGAAGCTGGATTAATATAAGAAACACATATAGGTCATTTTAGCTACTATATATTTAAATGAGTTCTTAGGATATAAACATAAGCCAAAAATTCTGCCTTATGCACTCATTTATTCCATCTAAACTTAGGGAAGAAACAGTATGTCATTTAGAACTGTATCTGTTATTAACCCTGTCATAAATAATCATGGGAACAGAGGGGACCAAGTAAGATATGCCAGATGCTGACAAGTACAAGGAGTTATTGTCGGACAATAAATAATATTGAAATATGTAGATATGTACTAATTCAATGTAACTTTCGTCTTATCTTTATGTATAGCTATTTACTGGTGAGAAAATGAACACTATTTCTAATGCTATTGATTTGATCCGAGAGCAGATCTGCGCTGGTGCAATTCCTATGACTGGGAATTTTTAGTTAATCTCTAGCAACTGAATATATGTCCTGATTTGTAGTAAGCTTACAGATTTTGTCTTGTCTTTTCAGATTAACTTTATTATATTTGTTAATGTGATCAGAATTCTAGTTCATAAATTGAAATCTCAAGAAGGAGGAGGGAGCCATTCAAGCCATTTTGTGTAAGTATTTAAGGGCCACTTGATATGGGCTCAGTCTATATACTTTAAGAGATGTTTTATGGGCAAAAGCACAAGATGTTCTACTCCTAACTAATAGAAAGAGAAATCCTCATATACCCACAACAATATAAACGTTCCATTTATTCCAAATATCACATCTCTTTTTCTACAGGGGGAGGAGGGTGGAGTAGATATGTTGGGCACAGAAAAGTAAAAGTAAAAGTAAAATATAAAGTATTACAACTCCAACAGGACCCAGCTTGAAAGTGTAAACACTGAATGTCAGGTAATGCATCTGTCTCGTTTCCAGTCCTTTCCACAACAATGGCCACTTAGAGAAAGATGTGGATAATTTCCTTTAAATTCTTAGCAGTGATATGATTCTGATGTGCTGGTAACTGAACTCAGTCCTTCCTGTTTATGAACCCCTTCACAGTCAATGGGGATGTCATCAATGAGTCAGAGGACTCTAGCGAGCTATTTGACTCATCCTAACATGTGTAGGTATGGCTGTTAGTTATGGCACAGGACATAATGTAAACCTGTGCCTTTCTGCAGTGAGCTGAAGGTCAAATAGAATGGCCTACAGCACCATCAATGGCTCTCACACCACTGTTTAATCACCTGAATTAAGTCATGGACAGTGATGATTAAATCTCCACTGACAGTCTTGGAAGTTGAGATACTTTATAAAGGAGATACATTTGTGTAACTGAGATTAGTCTCAGGAATGTAGAACAGAGTGCTTAGGTTTGTGACTCTGTTTTTGCATGTATAGCAGGGAGAAGAACTCTTAAAGGCCAATTAAGAAAACCTACATACTGATTTGTTTATCTTTGTTCCCCAAGTGTTGATGGAGGGACCGACAGAAAGTAGTCTTTCCACAACTTTGTTGGATGTAATTTTCACCGTTATGGAGCTGTCCTCTGTATGAAATTTTTTTCCAACGTAAGATGGCTATCATTAATTCCATATTTCTAACAGTGCATTGTTATTTAATTCTTGGTTTACCAGGAGACTTGCTAAATCCACATTACTTCTGATCCCCCTCTTTGGAGTGCACTACATTGTATTTGCATTTTTCCCAGAAAGCACTGGTCTGGAAGCTCGCCTTTATATTGAGTTGGGCTTGGGCTCTTTTCAGGTAAGCTGGACAAAATGTTTGCCAGTTCTAAAAGATTTGAGCTGAAATACCACACTGTTTGGAGTTTTACTTTTTAGGTTAGTTTATTAGAGTAGGTGTTAATAATGTACCTAAATTCAACACACATGTGCCATCTTATTCCTTTGCAAGCTGTTGCTATTGTTTGTTCTCTTATGTTATTATTTGAAATCTCACACTAGTCGAGTTCTAACTCAGACTTTGTATTAATGTTCACCAAAAAAAGTGTATCTGCCCTTGTTGAATAATATTGACTGAGTACCACCATGAAGACTGGTCTATGGATTGAAGTGAACTGTTTGAAACTAGTTCTACATATCATAAAGAGGCCTGAAAAAATAAGGATAATGTATAACGATTTGTCCTACTTTTATCCTTTAGCAGTAATGAACACATCATGTTAATTCTTCTTTGTTGCTTTCATTTTGCTATACCACTGCTTAGATCAAAATCTTGGATTTGAGAGGGCTACAGTCTGGTTATGGTACACACCATAGTAAATATATCAAGCCTTTTCCTTCCCCCTGTACCCCACAACAGGGTGTCCATGTTGATATGTATTGAAATTATCCCTCTTCCATGTTTGCTTCTTAACCATGGGTAGAGTGTTTGGGAAAATACTTGCTGGTCCAACCAAAGCTGTGTCATGGACCATGCTGACGTTTTAACAGAATAGAGAGGCAAATATCAGCATTCATGTCTGTGCCTTGTTCAGTTGACTAATACAGATGTAGTGTAGCACTACTCAGTGTCTGCCTGGGTTAGCACAGTCTGTGAAATAACTTGACTCCTCGCTGACTAATATTCCCCCAAACAATGCCTGACTGCAGTTCTGGGTAAACGTGAATCCAAGACCTTTCCCAATAGGTTATTTGAACATAGCCATCATCTTATGAGTAGAATAAGAGTTCAGCAGTAAAGACATAAAACAAGAACAAGTCCTCACCCAGTTTATTCACTACAGTAAATATAAACTAAAACAAGACAGAGGTCCCTACTACCTAATCTATGGAAGAACTTGTTTGTGGCATAAACAGTAAGTTAATCCTTAGTGTCTCCATTTAAGAACAATAATATACACATCGTGTCATCAGTACATTGAGGACATTAGTTCTATTGTGAAACCCAATAACTAGTGTCACTTCACCTAAATTCAAATGGAACAATGGAAAAATATGTATTTTTGCTATCTAACACAAATTTTGAATTAAACTTCATGTCTGTCTCTGATTCTATGCTTTAAATTCTGATAGTTGACTTTTTTCTCCATACCCTTCCTGTCCTAGGGTTTTGTTGTTGCTCTTCTATATTGCTTCTCAAATGCAGAGGTGAGTAACAAGTACCTGTGATTATCAAAACCCTTTAAACTCATGGGACTCTCTTGTTTTTCATTTTTTTGCCTATTTACAGAACAGATCTGTGCTTTGATCTGTTCCTGAAAGCATGAAATGCCCATATGAGTTTTTTTCCCTTGGAACCTTTCTTGACTTTATTTGTATTCATACAGTTCTGACAGAAGGGCATAAAATAAGCTTTGAAGTAATGACCCTTTACAAACAGTTGGCAACCTTCCTGTCAGGGGACCTTTTTCTGCTTGTTGTCTGATAGTTATTGTGCTGATGTCTCAATGGAAATCTTGTAACACTCCTTACTTTCTTCAGGTTTATTTTCTCCTAGTGAGTTACTTCCCTTTCTCTTTGCCTTTCATTTTCACTTTGCCTTTCTCCTTCTCTTTTCCAGTGCAGTCTGTGCATTTTCAGTAGCTTTGTTGAATCCTTCATTTCCCTTTTATATCACATTGTTAGAATTTTGATAAATTCCCTGTAGTACATTTTAGAGGCCCTGTAATTTAAAAAACTGACTATATTTGCTTGTACTTTCCCCAAAAGAGCAAAATGAAACAAAAGTTTTGAAAAAATGTAAAACCACATCTCATCTGCAGAAAGTTGTGTAGGTTAGATGACCCATTAATGGTTCCTCAGCATCCCTACTAGCTTACACTGGACACTTCTCATACAAGTGGCTAAATGCAGGTGAAATTAATCCTACCCAAGGATGAATGATGCCTAAAATAAATATGTTACTTAGGAAAGCAATTTATAATGGCCACTCTAGTGCTGTTCTGAGAGAGTGCCTTCAGGACTAACTGTAAATACAGAATGCTGTACTTCCCTCCTGCCCTTTTTCTGCATAGACTATTTGCCAACAACATTTAAATAGCTTGCATATTGTATCTCCCATCACACACGTCTGCTAGGTGCTAAAATGGAACAGGTAGAGAGAGATCTCTAGCCCTAAGATTGGGAGGTATGAGTTGGCTTACATCCATACTGCTTAGAGATAACTGCTTCTTGAGCAGACTGGCCACCCATTACAAAAGGACAGTGGATCCTTCCTGCATCTGTTATGGTTCCCTGCAATCATAAATAAAATATTGAATATTTCTGTCTGTTTCTTCAGTTTTAAGTATCTGCAACAATGTGAGAGACTGTGCTGCTACCAAGATGAAATTGTATATCCTGGGTTTTTTTGGAATAAGGTACACAGAAATGTTGAAGGGCCTTGAACTTGCTGGGATAGTACTGGACAACTGTTTGGTATATTTTACCTTCAATGTCCACGATGTCTTAATTTTCTATTTATTTGTTTCAAATTCCTTTTCTGTAGGTTCAAAGTGAACTGAAGAAGCAACTCTGCAAATGGCAGTATCAAGAATACCTGAACTTCACACAAAAGCACAGGACTTTGTCCAGGGAAAACAGTCCAGTCAACTATGTCACCCAGTTATCATTGCTTGAAAAGATCAGTCCAAAGAGGAAAACGTCTGTGTACCAGAATGGTGTAACCTCTGTCTGAGCATGAGTTGCCGTGACATTGTAAAATACTACCTAAGAAATGGCCAGCTTGGATGTTTTATGGCTTTCTGTAGTTTAAAGAACTTCTGTGAATATCTTGTCCTGAACACGAGCTGCTTTTCTCATCTGGCACAGATCAGTGTCACAGCCCTTGTTGTCTCCCTTTAAGTACACAAAATCCACTTGTTTTGTTGTAAACCTTGAGCTAGTGTGAATCAACAGGTTAACACCCAAAAAACCTTGAACTACATTAATTCCTCCCAGGCCCAGCATGTTAGTCATGTATTTTTTAAGAGTTTTTTAAAATTTCCAGTTTTCAAAAACACTTCCTAATCTTCACATGAAAGAATTATGCTGTGCAATAATTATTTGTAATTTTTTACTAATTGTTTTGAGACAACTTGAGCCAACTTATAGGGAATTGCACACAAACTTACTAGGCACCTACCTATGGAACAGCAACCTCCTTTAAAAGGAATCAAGAGTGACACAAAAAAAGAACAAGTTACAGTAATCCTCTTGGGTTTTTAAATTCCAGTCCCATTGAACAGAGAAATTAAATTAGGCCAGAGGACCCTAAGCCCTTTCTTGTCCATGGGAAGACATGGAGTAGCTGAACATTAGGCAGATTATGTGTGTATGAAGGAAGAACATAGAGCAAATCCAATGAAGTATGCCAGCTGGGCTACTTTGAGCTCACAATAATTTACAGACCTAGTCTTAGTGCCCAGATGCTGGTCCTTGTGTAGCTAGCACAGACCTGCCTCCACGACCTTGAAGGTTAGCTGGATCCATCAATGAAATACATAATTAAACTGCTCTTTTGTGCTTTTTGGAGGGCCTGATCTTTGAAGACTCATCTGCTGTGATCGCTAAGATTATCTCAGTCCTGCCTGTTGTTTCTCAGCTCATTATTGCTCCACTCAGTGATGTTTCTGTGTGTTAGAATTATCAACACAACGGTATGGACTAATGAAAAAAGTATGGTCTAGTAAAACAAAGCTAGCCAATGTTGTGCTTGCATCACTTCTCTGGGTGGCCTTCTTTTTCCTTTAGGACTGAGCTGGACTCTTCCTTGACCTCTCCAAAAGTAAAGAAATGGTGCACAAGGTACACTAGACACAGCTATAGTTCCTCTTGAGATAGAGGCTTTCTTGGGAATGGTCCTATCCTGACTTTAAAGCACTGATAGAGACCATGGCCAGTACATACTTGGCTTTGCGCAATCTACAGTTTAGCTTTTAAAAGTAGTGCTCCAATCTCTCATTTTGCAGTACTCCTGGTTATTATTTAGGCCAGAAGACATTTGATTTCATGGAAACCTCTTTACTTATTTTAAGTGTTTCATCTCTCATTCCATTTTACAGCAGAGATGAATTGTCCAGATTTCTATAAATATAATTCAGATCAGTCGTTTATTAATTATTTTCTCCATCCATCCAAATGAAACAGATGTCCTCTATAAGTTGTAATCTTGCTCATCCTGACCTCCTTGTCATCTTTCCTTGTAAAAGTAATCCTTGTTCCTGTGTTGTTTAAGTTTGTTGCCTAACATAGTAATGTGAGCACATTTGTATGATGTATATCTATAAAATGCAAGTGATAATTGCATCTATTGTGAGTTTGCAAATTGCAATTATCTTATGTCAGTTTTGAAATTTTATTTGAGAATTTTTTAAAAAAGTCTTACAATTGTGTTTGCTGTGGATACAGTTTTTGCCAATGAATATGCACAATTTTGACCTCTTCATTCAAGAAAAGATTTACGTTACATGATCATTATGTCGACATCCTGGAGGGAAGGAGTGCCATCCAGAGGGATCTTGACAGGCCTGAGAGATGGGCCTGTGCAAACATCATGAAGTTCAGCAAAGCCAAGTGTAAGGTCCTCCATCTGGGCTGGGACAATTCCAAGCACAATTACAAGCTTGGCAGGGAATGGATTGAGAGCAGCCCTGAAGAAAAGGACTTCAATGTGCTGATGAATGAGAAGACAAACATGAGCTGGCAATGTGTACTTGCAACCCAGAAGGCCAATTATATCCTGGGCTGCATCAAAGGAAGTGTGACCAGCAGGTTGAGGGAGGTGATTCGACCCCTTATCTCTGCTCTCGTGTGACCTCGGTATGAATATTGTGTTCAGCTCTGGAGGATATGGATCTGCTGGAGTGAGTCCAGAGGGTCGTGAAGATGATCCATAAAGGGATCATCATGTCCCATACAAGGACAGGTAGAGAAATTTGGGCTTGTTCAACCTAGAGAAGGTGCCAGGGAGAACTTACAGCAGCCTTCCAGTACATAAAGAGGGCTACAGGAAAGCTGAGGAGAGTCTCTTTATGAGGTAGCGCAGTGACAAGATAAGGGGTAATGGCTTTAAGCAGAAAGAGGGGAGATTTAGATTAGACATTAAGAACTTTTTTTCGTGTGATGTTGGTGAGACACTGGCAGAGGTTGCCCAGAGAAGTCATAGATGCCCCGTCCCTGGAAGTGTTCAAGGCCAGGTTGAATGAGGCTTTGAGCAACCTGATCCAGTGGGAGGTGTCCCTGCCTGTGGCAGGAGGGTTCACACTGGTTGGTCTTTAAGGTCCCTTCCAATCCAAACCATTCTGTGATCTTGCAGCCTGAGTTATTGCCCCACTGCTTTTCCAAGACACCATCACTAAGACTCATGTCTGTGGTACCCTGCTTCTATCCATTCGTTAGAGAAGGCCAGTAGCTCAGGTATCTGATTAATTTCTAAATGTTTCTTCAGGAAATAACTATATTAAACATTACTAGGTTGTCTGTATGAAGAAACTGGTCCATATCTCTTCATCTTCTTTGGGGAAGAAAAAAATTGGAGTGAATTATGCTTCTGCTTTTGGCTCACCTGGAAACATTTCTTCCACAAAAAACAGCATGAGCCATTATGTTATGGACATTTATACTACCAGTATAGATGTCTCTCTATTTTCTGTCCTACCTAACTTCATTATTTTGTCAGTGTGTGTATCAGCTTTCTTGTGTCACACAACAATTCCCACTTCCCAGATGAGCTCCCAGGATGGTCTTCATTTGACTTGAGCAGCACCCATCTCACTATATGTCCTCTTCCTTTATTACTGGGAAGCTTCTTTACTGGACCAAGCATCCCGGGAAAGGAGAAATGATGGCAGGGGAAGGTGATAGGTCCCAGTAGACCATGAAGTATCTTTCCATCGGTGATTTGGTGTTCAGTCTCCTCAGAAAAATTCAACAGCTCTAGCAACCCCACCATTCCTGGCAGACCCTTCAACCAAGTTTGTACCCAATGACCATCACCATGCACAGTCAGCTTACATTAACTCCCCAGATCCTCAGGTTTTCCTGGTCATCCTCAGAATTCGTCTCACAGAGGTAAAACCCAATGCCTCAAATGTTCTCCAACAAGCACAGCAATGTTCCAGCCACGCAGTCTGACCCTACTTTGTCTAGAAAGTCCATGCATCCTTTCCTATTCTTTTGGTGCTACCAACTCTTTAATTTCTCCAGCATTTTTTTATCAGGATGTGTAAGACGTAAGATGGAATTGAGGGCTATATGAAGATATTCTGCATATACACAAAGCTATTATTTGTATAATTGGTATAAAGGGCATACTTGAGCCAACTTAGTGATGAGGTGAATAATCCTAAAGAGTGTAAAAAACTAATAGAATCACAGAATCATGGAATGGTTTGGGAGGGAAAGGACCTTAAAGATTATCTACTTCCAAGCCCCCTGCCATGGGCAGGGACCCCTCCCACTAGAATTTCTGGGATAAATGTTTTGTTTGGGCTGTGAAAAGGCTGCTGGTCCCTTCTTGATGACACGTCTGAGGACACGTTGGTGTGTGTAGGAGTAGAAAACGCTTCAGTGACCTATTGCTTCAGAAATTGTTCCTAGAAGTGCTGTGTGATCTGTGCGGAGGCACTGCCACCTTGTGGAGCGTGGTGTGGGCTGGGCACGCTGCTGGATCTGTGCCCTCCAGGCAGTGCTCCAAAACATCGCTCCTTGCTCACAGCTGGTACGAATCTGATATAGGCTCTTTCCTGAGTGAGGAGTGAATGATTAGCAAGGGATAAATGCAGTATATGTTAAGTTACATCAGCTAGGAAAAACTGCTTTATCTTTTTTCTAATTCCCTGGCATATTTTACACAGTTTAACTCTTCAGAGTTCTTTTGAAATACCTTTAAAAACTCCACAACTTAAACTGTTGCAGCTGATTTTTTGGTGTTGCAGCAAAGACAGTTGTTAAGGTGAATGTAATTTCTTGCCAAGAGCAGATTTTTAACTCTTACCATGTTACTATTTTTTTCTGCAGAAAGTTTGATTGTATGGACTCCAGAATAAAACAAATCCTTCCAGCAGGCACCTTTACCTGCTTTACCAAGGCTGAGCTTCCCCAAGGTTGCCTAATCTATCCAGAGCTGGATTTTCAGAGCAATGCAGAGGTATGATAGAAGCTATAAAGGGGAAAAAAAGCCTGAAATAATTTTATTTCAAATTAAGGGGGAAAAAATAATAATTTTAAAAGTGTATTGCATGACAGAGAATGATCTTCAGGAAAAATTGAATGCTGATATAAAAATACCCACGTTTCTGTAAAGCAAAGGTGGTCTTTACCTGACAGGTTATGACAGCTAAATTCAGGCACCTGTATGTTGCAACATTTATATCATTTGGATATCTAAGGCAGTGGAAGTACTAATAATACAGTTAGTGAAATCCATGAGCCACTCAGCTCTCCCTAAAGTAAGTGCCTACATTCGGCCAAATGTATAGCTGTCTAGACATCATTGGCTATTGATCTGAAGTTGTATTCTATTGCATAAATATGGCTACCCAATGCCATTTGAGATGTCTTGGGGCATTCAAGACATCTGTGCTGTCCTAGAGATGGAATTTGGACACATATTTTTCTGGATGAACAAGTGGAGACCATACAGGACACCACTCAACTCCCAAAATCACAGCAGCTACTTGCATTTAAGCATTCAAATCCTGCTATTGGTATGCATTATCTGTAATGAAAGCTTATGCACCTAGTCCATATGTAAATGCCTTCCTATTCTCTCAGTCCTATTCTGGGAGATAAACTCCACCCTCTATCTAAAGCATATTAAATAAGGGTTTTAGCTTGATTTCTTCGCATTCAAGCTACCTATGTGGTTGCATGACAAGCATGTTATGTCTTTCTTTCCATCTACTGAACTGCTGCGCCAAAATGACTCACTTCCAGAAAACTCTATCTCAAGTCGTGTTGAGTGGGCAAAATTGATTTGATCCACGTACAAGATTAAAAACAGACTTTAGAGGAGCCCAGACAAACAATGGATGAGGGACTAAATCATGAAATGCAAAGATGAGTTCAACTGGTTTTGAAATCCAGTGTTTACTGATTGCTCAGCTACTGGAACAGGCTACAGAACCTGCCGGATACATTTTCATGGCTGTACCTCACTATATAGAAGCTGCCAGAAATAGTCCTTTGGTAAAGTCAGAGATAATCTGGAAGTCTTGATGAAGTAGGGTTAAAAAGTGTTTTAAAATAAAATTAAAACTAGAGATAGGGAAAAATACATAAATATATATTAAAGAATTTTTTAGTATGTGTATGAGAATTTTTTGATTTTTGAAAATGCAGCTGGATTTGAGGTATTACTGTCCTTGCTGTCTTGACAGACTTAAAGAAACAAATTTTTCATTGTGTCTGGTTCTTGGAGCAAAGGTACTATAATGTGATATTGTTTCTTTAGAATTGTGGATACTTGCCACAGAACTTTTAGAGTGGGCTGAAATACTTCTGGAGGTACTTTTACTTTCTCTGCTTCCTGAATATAAAAGGAGCTTAAAAACATCTCTTAGACTAGGCATAACCTTCAGAAATATGGCCTTTTCTAGATTTCCTATTCCACAGTTGCTAATCTCCCTGTTTAGTAAGATAGTGACTCATGCAACCTTTCTGCACACGGTGGAAAGGGAGGACACGTTCTGTGCAACATTATCCAGCACTCAAAGAAAGGGCTGAGGCTGCCTCAGATCACCTAGTAAATCCATGTAAATGGAGTATCATAGGACCTTTACAATGGTTTGAAGTGTAGCAAAAATTAAAATCAATACCTCTTCCCTGTCCCCCTCAACTCCTAACCTGCCCAAGGGACCAAGATCCCATTTCACTCCAGGCCCTGCCTCAGCAATACAGTAGAATGCTGATCTCCAGCTTGCAACAGCCCTGACCCACCAAGAGTTCCACTGATCTGAAACAAATCCATGGGCTGATGGCCTGGCCTGACCTTGGACCTGTTTTGGACTTGCCTTGAAGCCATGAACTTGTCTGATGATCTGGACTTTTGCTTGAACCTGGTCTCTATCTCCAGGCCTCTCTTGCTTCCTCATTGGTTCTGTGACTGGCTTTACTGCCCATGTAATGCCTCTTGTCTCCCAGCCACCCTCAGGTGGTCCTGGCTGTTCCCTGACATATCTCTGACCTCAGTTTCAATAGACATATACTTACTTCCCCACCAAAGAATGAAACCCCAAATATCTGACTTTGACTAAACAATGGAGAGCAGCAACTGAATGATTTTATCTTTGTAGAGAATTCACAGATCCATGAGAGCCGGACTAAGACTTACAGTAGGTGAAGCTAAGGAAAAAGATGGGAGAAAACTCATAAATAGGTCATCTGGTCCCCTGTTTCAGTAGGGTGAATGTACCTAATCTATTGAAAATTAACCTGATAAAACTCTTGAGTTTGGCTTTGACTGGAAAAGAGATGAAGTCCCAAAGCATCTCAGATGTGACAGAGACTAATTGTTTTCCACCTTTGTCAACTGACAGTGCCTTTTTTTGAGACCAACAGACTTTTTATCCCTTAGAAATAATATGTAGGCCCCAAAGGACCCATAGATCAAACATCAGAGACACAGGGACTATTAATTGCAATGCAGTATGCATTGCATTTCTGTTGGCAATATTAGGTGGTAGTCATGTTCAATAAGTGCCAGGATCTGCATTTGTGTCAGAACAACATTACAGACTTGGAGAAGAATGGCCAGAAAACTGCTTGGCAGAAATGGACATGGGGGTGTTGGTTGACAACGTGCTGCATATAAGCCAGCAGTGTGCCCAGGTGGCCAAGAATTCCAACAGCATCCTGGCTTGTATTAGCAACAGCGTGGCCAGCAGGAGTAGGGAAGTGATCATCTCCATGTAGCTGGTGCTGGTGAGATTGCACCTTGAATCCTGTTCTGTTTTGGGCCCCTCACTACAAGAAAGACATTGAGGGGCTGGAGGACACCCAGAGATGCAACTGAGCTGGGGGAGGGTCTGGAGTGCAGGGGGTATGAGGAGCAGCTGAGGGACCTGGGGCTGTTTAGCCTGGAGAAGAGGAGGCTGAGGGGAGACCTTATCGTTCTCTACAACTATGTGGAAGGAGGTTGTAGTGAGGTGGCTGTTGGTGTCTTCTCCCAGGTAACAAGTGATAGGACAAGAAGAAATGTCTTCAAGTTGCACCAGGGTTGTTTTAGACTGGATGTTAAGAAAAATTTCTTCACGGAAATGGTTCTTAAGCATTGGAACAGGTTGTCCAGAGAAGTGACTGAGTCAGAATCCGTGGAGGTGTTTTAAAGATGTGTAAACGTGGTTTAGAGACATGGTTTAATGGAGAGCTTGGCAGTGCTAGGTTAACAGTTGGACTTTATCTTCAAAGCAGTTTCCATCTGTAATGGTTCTGTGATTCAATGTGCTAAACATATTCCTCACGTAAATCCACTAAGTGGTGGTGAAGGAAGTGTGTGCGTGGCCCACTAATGGCAAAGATTTCATGACTAGTTGACCCAGCAGAATACAGCGACTCCTTCCCATGAGAAAGTAACATAACACTTTTATCCCAGAAAAAACTCCATCCTGCTGCTTCAGGAAGAAATACACTAGCCTGTAACTTCACAGACAAAAGTTTCTCTTTGGTGCAATTTTATATCAGAACGGACTTATACAAAATGACAATACATTTATTGTGTCATCTACAGCGGTATACATGTTAAAAACAATTTCTCAAAACACAAAAAAGGTTAGAAAGCAGCAATTGATATCCGTGTTCCCACCTCATAACAAAGCTGAATAACCCCAGATCCTATTACCAATTAAACCAGTTTTAACCGAAAGAAAAGGTCAGTATTAGACCCAACAGGCCAGTCAGTTTGCACCTTGACACAGTCAAAAGCCAAAATACAACCTTCCATCTTGGCAATTCTCAGAGCTATAGCATGTTGCATTGCCACTAAATTGACAAAAAGAAGAGAAAGAGAATGAACACACCAAGTATTTGTTTTTACAGATTATACCAGTACACAAAGCCCTCTTGAGAAAGGCGTATTCAGAAACCTAAATCATTCCAGATGCTTAGGAGTGTCTTATCACACAGTGCCGTCTCACGCAACAATCCTTTACATGGATGAATTCCCCAAAAGAAAGCCAATGGGAAATCACAATTTTAATCATAAGAATGTGAAAGACCACGAGGTTCAAAATGGTTTTCAAGCTCTGCTGGTGTGTTTTGATACACAAAGTACAATGTGTATTTAACTGAACTTATCCCTTTAGTACAGGTATGCATGGAGGTTAACATCAGAGCATCATCAACTACTGCTACACACTCCATATCCTTTTAATATTATTCTTAAAAGCAATTCTGAACTGGTTGCACATGCCTCACTGCTAAAAGCAGAGGGTAAAACCTGAACTTATTTTCACTGCAGGTGCACTATATACCACAATTGGTTTCTGGACACAGAAGTGCTGGTCATATGGACACAATCTGACAGAGAGAACAAGACTTGCTGAAATCTACTCGTGGTGAGAGTCACTAAGCCTTTATCAGGCACACACGTCCCCCAAATCTGATTTGTAATACCCAACAAAAGCCACATCAAGCTTTTCAAGACCATTATTTCTCAACTTGCATCAAAGAGAAGAGCAGTGACTGTGCAAAGTTGCCAGAGGAAAAGTCATCTAGATGTAGACTTCCACAGTGCCAACATATGTCTCTGATCTGGTCAGCTAGACTTCCTGGTGGAAGGAAGTAGACGCCTGCAAAGTATGAGTCATCTTACCCTTGAGTAGCCATCAAAAATATGTTTGATGCTTGTACTGCCATTGATCATTTCTCTCCTGTAACTACAAAGGCAAAGAGGAGATACTAGATCAAAGGAAGATATCTTTACTATTCATGTCTAAAGTTAAGTGATGTGGATATTTCCTTAGCTGCCTGCTTAGTCACACAGGATCTTTTCCAGGACTTTTCCTATGAACCTATTTTCAGCCTAATGCTGAAAGTGTTGGATGTTGAAAGGGGTACATACCTAATATAGCCCTTGATATTTGACTCTCCAAGAAAGAAAACCAGATAAAACCAGATATTCAGTTGTATCTTTGCATTATGTACATCTCTACAGTTGAAGACTCAGGAATCCAACAGACACTGCCTGCCTAGATCAAAGTCTAGCTATCTGAATTTGGAGATGAATCCCATCCAGTGAGTTTATTTCAGTGTCTAACAATATCCACACAGAGCTTATACATATGACATAGGAACTGTAGGAGATATAATCACAAGTCTGCCAGCTGAAGTCAAAGCAGAGTCGCATATATCCTGCTCTATCCCTTCTTGGTACCTTTTCTTGCATCTCTTTAGACCTTCCATGCTGTAATAGCTCTGCTGGGGTCATATTTGTTGCTCTGCAGTATCATGTTACAGATGATTTTAAACATCCTACATTTCCCTGGCAGCCTTGCCCTAATGAAGAAATCTCAAAAAAGGAAGCCTTACTATCAGGAACTCACATAATCTAACCAAGGAGGCAAAACTTCCTTTTTGAACTTTCTAGGTACATCCACTGAATGGGGAAGACTATGGGGAATAATTTTGGCATTTGGGTCCTGTAATTTGTCACGTAAGAAATCTTCATAGGACTTGATGGCAGCTGTGAAATCACAGCTTGCATGTTTCTGTAGATGTTAAGGACACAGAGGGGTAAGTATAGTAGCTTCATCCAGTGTGCAGCATCTGATATAGCATCTACCTGTATCTTCTCAAACTAACCACTCACTGTCAAAAGGCTAGAGAGATATGGTTACACTGCTTTTTCATGCTTGTCCTGTAATATTGGGGTATAGATAATCCTTGTGATTATAGCTGGCTAACAGTGGTCCTACGTTCCTCTTCATCTCCCATCATTATTTGATAAAGTGGATATTGCGAGGTTCAAAGACTGGATGACAGTATGTGCAGAAAATGGAAAAAAAAAACAGGCAGCCATCTAGATTATGATGGGAAAACAGCTTGAAGTAACTCATCCTCAGCTGTACTTTTCAACTTTTTTATCTGTGGGAACCTTAAGGTAATTACTGGCAAGACAAAAGCCCTTCAGGAGCCTCACAAGCATATATTGTAATAATGGTCTTCAGTGAATTCTTGTAAAATAGTCTATGGGAGCTCAGTTTTCCACAAACTACAGGTTAAAAACCTCTGCCAAAAGTAAGTGTCTGTGAAACACTATTGAAAAATAATTTCAAACCTCAAGGCAAATAAAGCCTATTAAATGAATGGAGTTTGCATTTATTTTATTGCCATGGTTTACTAAAGTCACTCTGGACAGATTTTTTTTTTTTTTTCTGTATCCTCTGAAATGTTTATATCCAAATTCTAGCAGGAAAGATAATGTAAAGTTAAGTAGATGCATTGCTCACAGACCAGATTTGGAACCATGCAGTCATGGTCAGAATTTAGTCAGTGTCAGACACATCAGCACTGAAATCTCACAAGCAATCAATATATTTTTTCCCGTTTTACTGTTGCTTTCCTGCCACATTTTGACTGAATGAGTGTTCTATGTCTTTGACTGGAATTGGCAATAAAGCTTCTTTTGCAAAATTATAACTGAAACCAGAAAAGGAGAAGATTTGGATAATTTCTGGCTTTAGATCTGACTGAAAAAAAAGCTGCTCAAAACTGGATCTCATTTATACATTTTCAAGAACTGGGAATCCTTCTCTGAATTTTTATTGCTACTTTTTTTTTTTTTTTTTTCCAGGGTGCTTGGCATGCTGCTTCTAGTTAATTTTCCTGCTGTTCTCAGTGGATTTCAATATGTCTCTGTTTGCTTCTTTGCATTGTTTTTGCAGCCCCAATTCAGGTCAGAGCTCAAATAAATGAAGCTTAATAGCGTGATTATTTTTAGTCTTGTCTTTCAGCTGCATGATCAAAGACAAACTGTAGACTTCAGCTGAAATAAACCTGTTCATATTTCAGGAAGGGAAAAAGAAATTGAAGGCAAGATTAGCATGACCAGGAGCGAAAGCAAACCAGGAGTTATATTAATTTGGAAATCAGAAAAATGTTTCTAACTGCCAGAAGAGTGGAGGTTTATGATAACTTTCCAATGGGAAGAGAAGGAGAGAAAAAGAAAAGCCTACTGAATTTTAAAAGGGGAATTGATCAGTTTAGGAGTGGAAACAATGTGCTGTGAAAATAATGCCAATTACAGAGTTTCCTTCAGATTAAATGTCCTTACGGCATTGTGCTGCTCTGGAACACTGCAGGATCAGACACCCACAGCATATTTTTAGTTACTGATTTCCTTTGTCTATGAGGCTTATGAAAAAACATCCTGAATCCTTGAGCCAAGTAGAGGTCTTGTATAGCCTGCCATATGCAAGCACAGAAGCTATCATGGTATTTAGACCAGAATTTCATCCATCATTGATATGACAAAACTATGAAAAGCCACAATTTTACAAAATGACATCGATAAGGCAAATTATGGCAAATAATCCTTTCATCACTGCTGAAGAGGATCAGATTCTCCCAGGTCAGGTTTAGAGCAGGAGTTTAACAAAGTCTATATTGTGTCCAGTTCTGGTCCAGTCTGTGGCCATACTGGAGAGGGTCAAAAGGAGGATCATGAAGATGATCAAAGGGATGGACAACTTGTTGGAAGAGGAAAGACTGCAGGAGATAAGTCTTTCCTCCCTGAAGAGGAGAAGTGGGGGGGAAGGGGGAAGGGAGAGTTCAATCACAGTATTCCAGTACTAAAAGGGTAGCTATAAAGAGGAAATCTGTCTCTTCACAAAGACAAGGGGCAACAGGTACAAGCTGCACCAGAATAAGTTTCATCTCAATATAAGCAATAAATTTTTTACAGTGAGAACAACCATTCACTGGAACAAGCTCCCCAGGATGTGGCAGAGTTCCCATCACTGGAGGTTTTCAAGATGCAATTGGGCAGGATAATCTTATCTAGGCACTCTTTCTCATGAAAGGTTGGACCAGATGATCTTTCGAGATCCCTTCCAATCTGGGCTGTTGATTGTATGATTTTTATGCACTGCTCTACATTGCCTCACACTTGATAATGGAGTGAGTCTAGGAAGAGTCGTTTCTGCAGATGTAATCTCAAACTATTAGCACAGCACTTCTGGTTATATTTAGCCCTGAAGCTGCAAGACAGAATTCTTTAGTTGCAATGATGGACAGCTGCTGAAAAGCAGGATCTAGACACCAACTACAACATCTGAATTTAACTTCTAAATTGCACCTTTTTTTTTTTGCATTTCACTCTGGACTCCCCTGCCTTCATCACTCTCCCTTCTCTCATCACCCCATTGGAACACCTGGTTTGCAAATACAAGTGTTCGAATGAGGCAGAGGAACTTGGGTTTTTCTTCTATGAAATAAAAACTTCCTCAATTAAGCCTTTAATTTTCATTACCTGGGCTCTTAGTCCCATATATACTAAATGTCAATGAAGGTTAAAGGAGGTGAGGTCACCATGCAGCAATGAAACAAGACTTATCCTTTGAAATATAGGTTGTAGTATTCATTTTGGCATGTTAATCTTCCCTTAGTACCATCAAAAAGTCAGTAATCAAACAGTGGTTAGATACAGTAAATAGTCACAAAAGCTGCATCACAGAAACATTTTGTACATTTACAAAAGCAAGGTAGGAAAATTAGACAAGAGATACGTTATGGACATGGTAGAAAAAATGGCTCAAGGAGCACTGCACACTTGTTTTTCTTTTAATTACGTATTGTTTTTAATAACATAGCCTTTCTAGCTCCAAAATATATTTCACAGTGAAAAATCAAACAAAGCGCTGTTACACTCAATTGATATTTACATATGCTTAGAAGCAAACCACCTGTTGGTTTCTTCCATCCTGAAGCAAATAGAAATGACAGCCACTGTGAATGGTGGCCATGCATGTCCAGCATCTTCAGCTTACATTCAACATCAAGAGTTCTTAAGAGCTAATTTGTGCGATGGCATTTGTCTGGTTTAGATACCTATATACACCTGAAGTATGGTCTTTCCAGTAACACTGAGAAAGTTCAAGTGACTAAGGAAAACCACATTTTGCAAGTGCATCAACACTATCAATAATAAAAATCTTAATGGACGGGGGTTGCTTGTATAATATATTTTATATTAAATATGTCGAGAGATACCATTTCTTGTAGTAAATCTAGTGCTGGTGAAAGGTACTGAAGTTTGTCCACTGAACAATAAACAGAGGGACTGCAACAGCAGAAATTTCCCCTTCACTGCCCAACCAACTTGTCCTGCTCTTGAGTGTTTGCTTCAGGAATTTAAGGGGCAAGTCCAAAATTTTATCACTATTTAGTCCCTGGCCTCTCTTATGGAGACCACCAAAAAATAATAGTAATAGTAATGTACTGAGGCCAAATCCCAAGCCCAAGTGAAGTGGCTTCATTCTAACAATACCAACAGTTTACTCTTCTGATTTTATTGTAGCTGAGAACCTGGTCTCCAGTCTGCATGATTGGAGGGTGGTTTTTGGTGATGTGGACGTTTGCCCACGAGGCACTGGACTGAGATCCACCTACTCAAATTGCAGAGCATTCTAGGACAGACAAGAAAACAAGAGAATCCAAAAGTAAGCTCAGAAAAATCCTCAAAAACAACAACAAAAATTTAAAAAAAAAAATCCAAACAATACCTTGCTCTGGACTGAAACATGGCAAAAAGTCCATAGCTAGAGGCAGTTATTTAATACCTTTTTCTCAAAAGTTCTGATTTATTAATGCTTGAAAACTGGCTACTAGCCATTCGTGCAAAATATATTTTGATATTTTTAAATAATACTCTTACAGTATTGTCACTAGAATAGCTTGTGAAAGCCCATACTACCTAAAATACGAAACTAAATGTTATCTATCAATCTCACATTAGATAGTCTCATTTAAAAAATGTATAAGTATGCATTTTCCTGATAGAGCTGACTTTCCCCATCTCCCTTGCATTTCTGGAATGCAAAGTTCATGGTTCCTTGGGAGACTTTCTAAAATAGCTTTTAGCTGTTTCTAATGAGAGAGGAAGCTCCAATCTATCAGTTAAAAATACTTCAATGACTTTTGCAGAGAGCCTGGTAGAGGGGACAAATTCTGCTCTCAGAGCAACAAACCAGTGCTGAAGACTTGGGAAAAACTCCTACTTAAGATACTGGAGTACCACATAAGTGACTCAGATCTTTTTGTAGGTCCTCTGTGCATGGGTAGATTTCACCTGAAAGGTGTGTCAGCGTTTCTTAAAGAGTATGAGCCTGTACAAATACAAACTCGATCTCAACATTCCTGTCTGTTTCATATTATTTTTACATTCATTTACACTACTACAACTGAGAACAGATTGTATCCCCTAAAGCACTATGTTAGCATTAAGTATTATAATTAATATGTCTTTCACGACTTTCCGAGACCTTTTTCTTCTCCTTTTAAAAATAAGGAAACTAGAATTATTTTTAAAAACCTATGTTTAAAATGACATTAAAACTTTTTTTACCTAAACTAACAAAAACCAGTGAAATTAAAAGCTCAAACTCAGCTGACACTAGAATTCTGAGTCTTTCAGTTTTCTTTTTTAAATCATGATCATGTCAACTAACACCAAAGAACAAGCCTGAATTTTGAATTTCCTGGTTACCATTAGTTTCAATTCAAAACTTCACATTTAAAATGTCATTTTCATTTTTGCTTTTTAATATATGCATACACATACACACACATATATATTTATATATATGTATATCAGTTCATAAATCCAAAATGAAGTGAGCATAGGACAGTCCTCAAAGCCTTTATGCACTGTATAAAGACTTTTAAGAATTGACATCATCGACATTTGATTGAAGTAGATATGTACCAGTCGTGGCTTTAGCTACAAGGCAAAGATTGAAAGAACATTTTAGTTCCTCTCAAAGAAAATCAGTAAGACCGTTGGTGGTTAAACAAACAGAATATCCAAAGGGAAAGAAAACTGCCAGGTGTGGGAAGTCATCCAAAGTCTTTATCTTTTCTTCCATACCATCTTATTCTTCAGTTTAAGTTGCTTACCAAATGCAGATGACGTTTACTTTCCAAGATGATCATGCCAGATCCCTTTTGTGCCTCTTGCTCTGGCAGGGAAGAGTCAACACACAGAAGTCAACCAGGTTGCAAAGGCACCACATTCTGTGTGACAGTACTACCCCAAACCATGCCATGTTTGGACATGGATGCAGAGGGTTCAAGGTTACCTGGAGGCAAAGGCCATCCTGGAACTGACTTTTGCTCTTGTGGTGGGAGGGACGGAACAGTTATTTTATTGTTCAAAGAATCCAATCAATTGATCTTTCAATCAATCAATCAATCAATTAATCAATCCTTCAATGCCAAAAATATAAATATATCTCAACTACATGGCCCTTTTTAGAAAATTCACAGCTTAGCTAAAACATAAAGAATTCTTAGGAGTGTTCCTGGATGTGGAAAAAGACAGCTGATGCCACCTCTGTTGCCTGGAGCCCCCCTATTGATTGATGGTAGCTACACATCTTCACATTGGCACAACAATTTTGTTAAGTCCACTGGTTACATAAATCCAGTCACGGATTTTCTGGAGTTCTTCCTAAACCAAGCACGTTAGCTCCACCAGAAGACTCAAAAGAGAAACACTGCAGAAATTCACATGACAAAACACAGGGACAGGCTGAGATATCTTCAACTAGGGAAAAAAAAAAAGACAAATCCGAACCAAAACAAAAACTAAATTGAAAAATAACAATGATGATGTCTGTTCACAGATTAGTATCAGTTTGGCAACCAAGGATCACAACTGCACAGCAATCACTTGTTACTTTTGACCGACAATGGATTACTTGCAGATGCTCTGAAATGTAAATCATTGAGTAGGTGGGCTTGGCCTGTTGTTTATCTGTTAAACAGTTCTCCATTAATGGCCTTGAGTACAGTTGGGTATTTACAGTGACTGTTAAAAGATATATATACACATTTCCTTTGCTTTTTCAAGGAAAGGAAAGGAAAGGAAAGGAAAGGAAAGGAAAGGAAAGGAAAGGAAAGGAAAGGAAAGGAAAGGAAAGGAAAGGAAAGGAAAGGAAAGGAAAGGAAAGGAAAGGAAAGGAAAGGAAAGGAAAGGAAAGGAAAGGAAAGGAAAGGAAAGGAAAGGAAAGGAAAGGAAAGGAAAGGAAAGGAAAGGAAAGGAAAGGAAAGGAAAGGAAAGGAAAGGAAAGGAAAGGAAAGGAAAGGAAAGGAAAGGAAAGGAAAGGAAAGGAAAGGAAAGGAAAGGAAAGGAAAGGAAAGGAAAGGAAAGGAAAAAGGGAGACCTACACCACCATCATAACTATGATTTCTTTTTCTTCTTTTTAAAGGGATGTTTTTGGTTTCCTTGTTGATTGATTTGCTTCCCTTAGCTGCTCATGTCGCTAGGTTCTCCGCATTTATGCTGGACATCCGAATCTGAGAGCTGCTCTTGCTCAGAATGGAGAGTTGTGTCCCCCCGTTCACTCCGCTGCTCGCTAGAGAAGGATGACGATGTTTGAAATCCACAGCAAAATACCGGTTGACTTTCCAGCTCCTCCATTTTCTCTTTATTTCTGATTGCACCTTTAGGGAGAAACTTCAAAAGGTCATTTTTTATGTACTTAGCCGCTCGAGGACATGCTGACAAATTATAAAGTTTAGAAAAAAAGCCCACAATTTGACAGAACAATTTTTAAGACTATTATTAAACTCCTCACTTCAGCAAAATCTGAAGTGACTTCACCATTTCTGAAGAGGTCCAAGCATGTAGTGGGAACAACAGCTCAGGTCTGTGTCTCTGACTTCAGGTAATTTAGGATCAGTCCAAAGGTTCATAGAAGACCTGTTCAACACTAAGTCAAACGTGGTTCTTGAGCTAACTTCTTGGAAAGAATATCTTGTTTTCATCAGTGACCAATGCCAAATACACAACAAGGAGCCAAAGACACCAGGAACCAAAAGGTACTAAAAAGTAATGAAATAAACTGTCCACAAAGGCAGCTTGTCTGTCACCTGCCATTAATGGATGCATGTCTACTGAAAACTTTGCCTCCTAGTTTCAGATCACGTCTAAGCAGACAACAGCTCCTGGATTCCTGTACAATCTGTTGTACTCTACTTTCACTTCAGCTATTTTGTGGGTACACACAGTGAATCACCAACAGTAAAACAATCCACAGTCAGAAGACCAATTAGAAAATAAGCAAATAATTCTACAGCTCTTCTAATTTTAATTCATCACTGTTTACTTGGCAATCTTGCTAGGTGTATGCACATGTGTGTACGTATTTACATAAGACCGTAAGGATTTGAAGTAAGATACTGGCTCAGACCAATGTTTATTTGGTCTGTTACTCGTTCCTGAGAGTGGTCTGTAGCATATTTTTTAATAAATAGCATAAGAACAAGGAAATACGTAGAAATATGTTCCCAGTAGACTTTTCCAGTCTTCAGTGAGATGCAGTATCAAAGATGCTCCTCTTGTCTTTAACCATCATTGCTAGATTATCCTAGACTAATACAATTGTCAAAACAGATCAACATATATCATAATGTTAAACAAGGATTTCAACTGTATGGACAGTGACCACAGAGAGGAAAAATCTATCTGGAAAACTTACATTCTCCATCTAGTACCTCTAAATTTCTATTCTTTGCTGAAGTAAAGATAAATAGGTATAGATTAGCTAAAGCATGGAGGTATATTACCTCTGTAAAAAGAAAATAGTGCTTGCATCTGTAACAGTGTAACACACCACAGGTGAATCCTTTCCTACCCTAAGAAATTTAGCAGAGGCAGAAGACATTCTGTAATGTCATGAGAGGTAGAATGGTTTTAATTAGGCTGGTTGTGTCAGTTTGGCTAAGAACCACTACCCCCTCCTTCAAGGGGTTATAGGCAATCTGTCACACTGTGCCTGTAATTCAGATGGTGCTTTTCTCCATATTAGTTTTAAACAAGACATTGTTGTTATTCTTTTAGCACTGAAGGAAGGTAATAGATAAAACAGCAGTTGCAGGTGGAAGAGGTGGATATCCAGTAATGCCAGCTGGTGAAGTATGATTGCAGCCACTAATTCCCGAAAGACATGATCCAGAGCTCAGCTTCTTGGGACTGAGCTATGAATAATGTTTTAACCAGCCTATGGGTTCTATAACAGTCACCTTGACTAAGCCCATAAGCAAAGTTGACCTCTAAGTTTGTTTGATGAACTTCAGGATAATGTTATGGTTAACTGAATTAAGGAGTCAAAGATCTTTTGTGCTAGAGACAAGATATGGCACTCTGTATGTGAACAAGCACAGCACATCTACCACGCTAAAACTGGTAGAAATAAATGGTCTTAGCCTTCTTGGAGAAAAAAATGGAAGATTTTAGGAGAAGTCTTGTCCTGTTAAACTGCAAAATAGATGTGTATCAGTGAAGAAAGGAATGGATGAACTGTAGATATTCCTTCTAAGACAGCCTTGAGGAGCTACCTTTTTCTATTAATTCAGAGAACTATTATCTCAGATATGGTCTGATAAACAAAGGTACATTTCAATGTGCAGAAGGGTGAATTAGAAAAAAAAAAACACATGAGGGAAGCTGACTGCTAGCAGCAGAAGTTGCCATGTGTTGAGAAGACTGTGAGACTTTCAGGGTATCTGGTGGGGGTGTCTGCGAGGGTTTCTGGGCATCCAGCAGCCTAGGACTGTGTGTATGGAGGGACTGGTTGGTAGAGGCCAGGCCTCAGGAGAAGAGTGGGCAACTGTCAAGTGGTGCCAGCTTACCTGCAGGCTTAGGCTGCAGCCCTGATCGTCACTTGGGCCAGCTGGTGTCTGTGGAAGCTTGCCAAACAGACTGAGGTCTCCAGGGAACTAGAAAGGGTTAAGGGTAGTGCTTTGAGTTTTTTGGAAGCGTCGTGGTGCAGACAAGTGCTCTGCTCTGCAGCAGAGAGGAATCAGCTACTTAGCCAGGAAGAGTGGAAGCAACCATCCAGGCAAAGCTTCCAGTCAGGGAAGCTGCTGATCAGTTGGAGGGATGCAAAGATTACCACCCTGCCTCCTGGGTGGAGGAAGGTGGAAGGTGCATCCACTCAAGGTGGGCTCTGGTGGAGTCATTCAGGCAGCAGGTGGAGGAGACGCAGAAGGAAGTTTGCAGGCTATGCTGTATTAGAGAGGGTGAATGAGAAATGAGTATTATTTGAGACTGCAAGAAGAAATATTAGAACCCTATGGCACTGACTTCCAAGGACTACCATGCGAAGACCTTCAACAGCAAACAAACACCTTTGGAAAGGAGGCACTGTGGTCTCTGGTGACCCATGGGAGAAGACTTCACTCTCTTTCTTACATAGCAGCAGGTATAAAGCCTTGTCAATGGACACAACGAATGAGCAATATTCACAGGGAGAAGCTGCACCAGTAGCACATACTAAAACCTGCTAGAAGTGCTAGAAGTGGGTGATTTCTGCTGAAGGGCACTGAGGCACCTAACTGCCTTCCTGATGTGCATTTTGCTGATTGCCAGGAGCCAAGATCCAGGATATCACAGAGAGATTGCCATAACTTGTTAAAAGCAGACTACAATCCCCTACTTCTTTTCCACATGGTAGAGCAAAGCCTGGACAAGATCAAGCAGGACCTCAGAACCTTTGAGGCACAAGCAGATGTATACCTGGCATCGAGGCTGGTGTCTTGCCAGGGTTTTTTTTTACAGTCATAGATTTAATTCAATGAATACAGTCTGTTGGTGAGAGATGGGATACACCTACCTAGAAGAAACAGGAGAACTGACTCACTTAGTGAATTGTGTTTTAAACTAATAAGCTTGAGGGATAGTGTCTAAAGCTGTGACATATGCATATTCATAAGCAGTAGGCTGGATGAGTTAATCAACCTGAACAGTGAGGAATACTCCTCTCATCCTCATCTGGATGATGGGACTGAAAGCACCCTTAGTAAGTCTGCTAATGACACCAGTCTGGGTGGTGATGTGGACAGGTCAGAAGGGAGAGCCACCTTACAGAGAGTATTGAACAGGCTGGAAGAGTGGGCTAGCAAGAACTGTAGGAAGTTTATCAAAGACAAGTGCAAAGTTCTGCGCTCAGGATCCATAATCAAAGAGCCCAGTACAGTTCCTACATCTCTTAGGGAGCATTAGTTTGAGCCATCATCTCTGGCAAAGCCAATGTTCTGGCTTAATAAAGGTATCATACATGGTCTTTCTTTTGCTGAGGCATTGTGAAATTCAGCCTAAGGTATTTGGAAATATGATAGATGATGAGTTACAGTGACAGATTAGAACAGCTGCTACTCCCACAAGCAAATGGATGTGTGTGGTGGGTTGGGAAGGTTAAATATTAAAAGTCTTACCTCCCCATTCAAGAAACAGTAGAGAACAGCAACAACAAAACCCTATGTAAATGGGAGAAAAAAAAAATGTAATTCAAATACTTCAGTAAATGCTAGAAAACTGATGAAGTTAAAATAAACAAACACAAAATCCTAGTGTAAAACATTTACATAAATTAATAAACACACAGTCTAAGTACTGTGCATTCAAAGGAGTTATAACAAATAGAGATTTCTTTTTAACAATAGCAGAATTCACTGTATAATCACCTGGAAAGATCCCAGTCCCAATTCAAACACTAGTCTCTCCCGCTTACTGACATTTTCAGGAGAAAAAGCAAACACCGTGTAGTGAATTCCAAACAAGGGGATAAGCAGTAGCGTAGAGCGAGCCAGTCTCCTGTTGTAATAGAGTGAAAGAACTTTAATGCAGCCTTGTAATAAAAAACTTGTGCTTTAATTAAAGAAGAAAACACAGAAAATATTTTGTTGCCTGCCTTTTGGGAAATGCATACACTGTATAATTAAACAAACAAATGTACAAGATTCCCATTTGTTCCCAAACAGTGATTTCACACACACTGTAGTTTGCTCCCACTTCTTCACACTGCCACAATAATAGCACATTAGTAATGCTTAATACTCTGTACTGTTATTTTAATCTGCATTATTATAAGCAGAGATCTTTTCTACCATGCCAAATGTGAGGAGGGTGATCTTACTAAGGGATTCAGACTGCTACCATAACACAATAATAAACCTCTCACCCAATTGCTTAATTGCAGTGGAGTGTTTGAACCCACTTTGTGTGTGTGTGTGTGCATAGCAAAAATTCCAAACCAGCAACACAGATAAAGCTAAAGCCCTCCCTGTATGTTCTTATACTCATGGCTGCTTCTCAAGGTTTTGGGTTTGGTATCATTAATACTCTTGGATATCTAAGTGTAATTCATTGTGTAATTCATTTTCATTACATCAAAATAAAAAGGTTTTAGAGGGAAATAAAACTCAATTAGTACAAACAAAAGGGCTGGAAATGAATGTGTGTTTCTGTTCCTGTTCCTGTAAGCATTTAATTATGAATGAAATTCCCCAAAAGCAGGGGTACAGACAAGACTTATGCCTGTTTTAGTCAGTGTCATTTGCTGGTGGAGCAGAAAAGAAGACCCAGCAGAAAGGAAATGTTGATATAAAAATAAGGCAAAGGCTTTATTATAAACAAAGTGGCCTGAAGTAACCTTCTGGACATTTTCAAGTGGAACAATATGATTGATTTCCTTCAAGTAAGTTAAGGAGACAGATGGAGGACAAAAGAAGCTAAAAAGCTATAAAGATTTCTGGAAGAGCTGGATACTTTCTAAAATTCTCTGATTTTATCTACAAAGTATATGGCAGAAATTTGAATTCTCTTATATGGGCTCAACAATGTCCCCAAAAAGGATGTGTTTGTCTTACTGAAAGTGAAGACAATTAATACATTGCGAAGGACTTTGAGAACATATGCTATTATATCTAATCCTAAACTAGAAATGGGACATCACTTCATTGCTGGTGTCCTTCAGCCATACTTTGTGCACTGATGATGATAAATATATTGCAATCCTTGCCTTGAGATTGTATTAAACGCACATGATTTATTAGTCTGATGCATACCAAATCTCAAGCCTTGATGAAAGACCCCACTAACCTGAGAACACAGTTCTTGTAAACTATCAAGCTAGAAATCAGCCAGAAGTTTTTATAACAAGAGAGGAACAGATTGACGAAGAACATAGAGATTCTTCAGCTTTGGTGATTTCTAGAAAAAGAAAGCTATGCGGGAGTGACACAGTATAATGGACTAAAAGACCTTTCAAGGTTCCTTCTAGTCCTTTTTCTCTATGGACATATAAATAGGTTAATGAAAAGAAATAGAAACATTGTGGAAAAGACCATAGAATAATAATATCTCCATAAAATATAAAAGATGTAAAAAACATAAATGTTTCAAACTAGCCATGTTATTAAAAAATTAGGATAGTAAACTGGACAAAAAAGTATCATCTCTCAGAATTTGTTACTGTTTATATCTAGAGTTAATGAAGACAACATCAAAAGGATAAAGGTTATTTTGATTTAAAAGTCAGAACAGAATTGTCTATTAGTATGTTGTATCTCACTGCAGTCATAGGAGATTAATTTTGGTAAAGATGCAGAGAAAGGCTTCTTCTATTGTCAGTTTTCTGGCATTAATTATACCTAATTAATCGTATATCAACTTATTTGAGATGCTGTCTTCAATTATGTCATAAAAGTCAGGTAAAAAATACATGAAATGTAAGAAATAACACATTCCGACATTTATAGATTGTTAAGCTTTATAAAGAGGAAAAGAAGATTTTAATGATGAAAAAATCTTCAGAGATACTAATGACTGTGTCAATGATGAAGTTCTGTGTTTCTTCAAGAGCATTAGAAAGAAAGAAGACTTAAAACAGGACCTGTGAGAAATGTAAGTTTATGTGCAATGGTGAAATGGAAGATGTTAAAGTATACTGTGAAATTCTTAGGAGTGTAATAGCCAGGAGTGTAATCCTCTTTTCTTCCTGCATTCTTTCAGACAAGCATGAAACTTGGGGGACAGATTCAAAAGTTTTGAGAAAAATAATCCCTCAGCTGGGTTTAAACTGGCTTTTTGCAAGACAGATGTTCTCCAAAAGGTCTAGCAACAGCCTTGTTTACATTCCAAAAAGTAGAGGAATGTCTTAAGGTTACTTTAAAAAAAAACAAACAAACTGTATTTCCATTTTTGTTGAGGCAGACATTCTACTTTTCAGCTGTTATTTTCTTTCAAAACAGTTCAAACATAAGATTTTCTCCAATAAAATTGTTGTGAATGTAGCCTTTCCATAAAGTGTTAGTACAAAAAACTATAGATAATGGTGTTCTCTCAGTTTCCTTAGTTCTCTACTGAATTATGGAAAGACATCTTTATAATAAATGCAATAGAAAGTCGCAGAGTTGTCTAGCTTTGACCAATATCCGAAGGAACCATGTCTTTATTTTTCCATTGCACATCCACAGTCATTAAGGAGACTGTTGAAGAGTCTACGGGTATTACACAGGCCATGACTGGGCATGAATTGGAAATGAAAATACCCAGTAAATTGCATTGCTAAGTAGAATTTCTAGTGATTTATACTGAATATTCCAGTGTGTTCCTATTCTGTATTTTAAAACAGATTTCTAGAAGAAAAATTATTGCTGTGATCTAAACAAACACAGTAACTGTACAGCAGTTGAAAAAAAAAATATGTATTTTGAAAAACTATACATTAGGGAACAAAGACCAATGGGTTCTAAATTGTCCATTCAGTTTCTTCCAGGTTTTGTGAATGTGATGTAACAAAGACACATCTCTAGAGTCCAAACCTGCAGATACAACTGTAAGACTTGCTGAACTGCTGATATAAATACCATTTGGAATGATACCATTTGGAATGAATGTAGGAGGCCATCAGAAAACACAGGTCCTCTACAATAGGGGAAGCTTCAGATGCAATGGCAGTTATTCTTTTTTTCTGTTTCTGAGAGAGAAGTGAAAATTACAACTTAGAGATTAATCTCCCATCAATTCCAGGAATCTCCACTGCACTGAAGATGTGTCTTGAGCCATTTCTGCTAGGACTGTAGCTGCTTCTGTTGGACTAATTGCAAAGTTGTGTAGCTAAAAAACTACATGGTAACTTGTGCAAGATTTGACAGATAAGACTGTGTGCTATTAAGCTAAGGATAAAATATATAAATAAAATAAAATAAAATATATTTTCCTCTAGCAAGGAGTTTGTTGCCTTGGTCCTAGAGGTTCTCACCACCCAACTTTGTTGAGAAAAATATCACAGACTGTCAAAAGAAGAAAAGATCTAGAAATTGTAGCTTTTTAAGAAATAATATGTATTTTTAGGACTGCCCCCACAAAAGAAGAGAACTGTTCAGTTTAAATGCTGAGTCTTAAGTGAAATTAATTTGACCCAATATAAACTTTTGCATTGAAAATATGAGGGTCTGTGGTAGTCATGTAGAACAACATTCATCGCACCAAGGTCTGGACATACCTAATGTAGATATCTATACTGAAATTATTAACATAGTGTCTCTAAAGCAAATGCAGAGAAAATTGTACTTTCAAGGTATAGTTCTTGCCTGCTATAGATGCCTCTTTAAGAAGAAGTGACTCCTGTTGTAAAACCCATTGGTATATACTGAATGCTTCTATTGATGTATGTATTGACCAGCTTAAAGTTATGAGGTATCTGCAATGATGTCATCTATTTTTAGATAAATTAATTCCACTCCTACATTCCCTTTATTGTCAATGAATTGTAGCAGGCATTTATGGGCAAGGACAAATGATTTTAGGCTTGATGTTAGCTTCGTCAGGGAAAGTTTAGACTTGATGTGAGGAAAAAATTCTTCACTGAAAGGGTGATTGGCCATTGGATGGTTGGTGTTAGTGTTAGGTTATAGGTTGGACTTGATGATCTCAGAGGTCCTTTCCAACCTTATGATACTGTGATACTGTGATACTGTGATACTGTGAAAAAGTTCTTCACTGAAAGGGTGATTGGCCATTGGAATGGGCTGCCCAGGGAGGGGGTGGAGTCACCGACCCTGGAGGTGTTTAAGGGGAGACTGGATGAGGCACTGAGTGCCATGGTTTAGATGATGGGTTGGTGTTAGTGTTGGTGTTGGGTTATAGGTTGGACTTGATGATCTCAGAGGTCCTTTCCAACCTTATGATACTGTGATACTGTGATACTGTGATTTGTCCCTAATGAAGGGACAACCACATCCTAAGTCTCTCGGTTGAGTACAAAGGGAATCTGGACTGAGTATCATATAAATGGCTGCACTGTAGGCTTGTAAAGTTTAGGTTAGAGGAATCCCATCTTTTTGGCCATAACTCAGTAATGAAATGTACAAAAAATAATCATGGCAGTATTTTGAGTACAAGGATAAAGAGCAAACCATGAAGATACAGTATGTCATTAGTAATGAAATGCTTAGTACAGCTAATGTTTAATAAATCAAAGTACATATTTATCACAAAGATGCAAAACGTAGTTACCATGTGACATTCAGGAACCTCATTAATCTCCCTGACAGATACTTATCTTTGCCAAAAGCTTAAGTAGATCTGTAGGATCACTTTCAAAGGCCTGAGGTAACACCTAAACACAGTAATCAATTATAGCTTTTTAATTTTCCCATACATAAATCCCATTTTCAGACTTGAAAAAAGTGGAAGCCTAATAAGACTTTCATATTTTAGCACCAAAAAATAATTAAAAAAAGTTTTATTTATGTTTATTGGAAGTGTCTGGAGTTTTCCTGGGCTGCTGTTTAGACTGATTTTTTCTTGCCACTGACTAGGTAGAGAATTTCACCGTAGAGAGTTGTCAGTCTTTCTGAAACACTGCACTTATTTAATGCAAAGTTTGTTTCTCTGCAAAAGCCCAACATGAAGACTATACTGCAACAAGTTGTAAAGTATTGAACTTCACATTTCAATTTCCTTCTAAATGTAGATTCTAGTTTTACCTAACTGCTCTTAGATTTAAATCTTCTCTCAATGTAGAATGTGGATCTGCTGACTGTTCTTCTATTCTCTATTTCTTCTATCTGCTTTTACACAATGTCAGTCTGTTAACTGAATCTTTTGAGCACTTTCATTGGTCTATTCCTTAAATACCTCAAGGAGAGGTAAAATCACAGAAAAATGTATTTTCAAATTTTAAAGTTTGTTTCTTTCTAACTAGCAAACATAATAAAATATGCATCTGTAAGTTACAAAACAATGTTTATTCCATAATGGTGTCAAAGATATCTACTAGGTATTCTTCAACAAAATGCTGGACTGTTGGGCCTGTGTGGCAGGACATCTCTTCGAGTGCTGATTTGCACTGATAAGACTGCTGTGAAATTCAGGGGAAAATGCATCAGGAAAAATACTGTGTAAGAGATTTCTGATCTCGTATAAGCAAATCCTGTGAGCTTCCTGTACAAATAGCAGAGTGAGGTACACTCTAAGAAAGTGATTAATTCACGTGTCTAAATTACATGTCATTTATTCATTTTCTAGATACCTCACCCTCCATAAGTAAATCTTTGACAAAGACATCTGAGTAGATGCGTAATATTTAGGTATTAGGTTAACTTTGCCCTTCCTTGCTCTTGGTTATATACTAACACAACTTTACTCAGTTCAATGAACATGTTGTTTTACACCACCTGAGAGTCTGATTCACTCAATCCTATCCTGCCCCAGTTGTTCTAACAAACTTCCAGCTGAAACATTTACTCTTACTAATGCTCATCTTTTTACTGTACGATAAAGAGTAACTATTAAAAATTTCTGTATGGACACTACTCAAACCCATAAATAACAGTGATAATTAAAATTGTATTTTTAAAAAATAGCCTTAAAATCTTTGATTGTGGTGCAACAGCAAAAGCACAGAACAACAACAAAAAATTCTACATGCAACAAGAACTAAATGAATGCTTGCTCTCTGGTTACTACCCCTTTGCTAATCATCCTTTCATTTATGTGCAACATGCGTCATACAAACACAGTAATGTCACAGGATTGCGTACACTTACAGGGTAATGGTTGATAGTTCTGACATCTTGCAAGAGTGCTGGTTAGCCCTCTTAGGCTTACAGTAGCATTTCTGAACGCAGCTGCTAAATATGACAAGATTAGCATTTTTTTCAGCATATTCTGAACAGGCCAAGGTAGGTCACTTTCAACACATTTCATGAGACACGTCACAAAGATGGAAAAGCGGCCACGACAGAATGAAATTACAGCACAAACCAGCTGCTTGAGGGAAGCAAAAATAAACAAAAAAATTAAAATGCACTGGCTGCCATTGGCAATTGGGATGTGTTGATGCAAAAACAAAGCAAAGGTTGAACAACCTGGAGGCAGGCGGGCAGCGTTACGCATCCAAAATACACACGACCTTTGCAGTCTGATACCGTACAAAGGGCAACAGAGCAATATATTAAATGAAAGTTGACTGCACACTCGTGGGGAATAATTAAATTGTAACATAAACTTGTAGGATGGAGATTAATATAAGATGAAGTTGGGTCAGATGTTCCTTATTTTCACATGAAAGTACCCAAGGTAGTGTGGATCCTTTCTTTTTAGTGAAGAGTACTAGTAAAGATAACAAAGCACTTTTTCACCACGTTACCTTGACTCACGGAGAGGAGAGTTCAGTGTGGGAAGTGCACGCCTGGTTGGTGATTCAGAGGTATCACTTATTTTTTGTCACACACACTAAGACAGGTGTGGTCATAAAAGAATTAGGCACGTATACCATGAACCAGTACCATAGTCTCTACATGTTGTATTCTAGAAAGAGCAGCTCTGGAGAATGGGATGGTCACGTTTACAACCAACTAGAAAGAGGCTAATTCAAACCAGCTGTCAAGAAAGGTAATTTGAAACAACATGAGAAAGTGTTTTGGGAGAACTGAGGGACAAGGATTTTGTATTTGTTATGGTAAGCTGAAAAAAATGAGAAGTGAAAATAGTAATTTCTTCTTGACTTTTGAGGGGAGATTTTTTGTTTTATTTTCAACACATGGTTGTTTTGGTGGGATTTACCTTAGGGAAGGTTGGATGTTTGTGGTATAGAAGCCAAAATACACTGGACACCCTCAGTCCCTTGAGAATCAACAGAAAGAATAAGTAGCCAAGAAATACATACTTATTGGTCAGGGTATATTTGACCTAGTTGAGATGTCCACTTTAGGATGGCATGAACAGCACACCAAACACCACTGACCACCTTGACTAAATCTCTGTTGACTATAAAGAATTATATGATTATTTTTTTAAAACAATTGCCTACAATGCAAAAGTCTAACTTTATTCAAACAACTCAGACTCTGTGTCTGTTGCTCTACTAACATACCCAGTCTATGATTTATGTTCCCTTAACCATAGATGGAAGATGCCTTTAAGGCAAAACCATTTATTAGTTTTATTTTGATTTGTTTATTTTTTCCTTTTGGGTAAACAAAACCTGACAGCTGTGTTGTTAAAGATGCACACATCCAGCAAATAGAAATAGCAATCGTGTTTCAACTTGCAAAGTGAATGTCAGTTCTTGAACCATGTTGAGGAAGTAAATATGAAAATGACTGTTCCTTTTACAGTTTTGGCTTTGTGAAAAAATTTTGCACTGTCTCTGTTGTTCACATGGCTGAGCTGTACATTAATTGTAAGATAAGACTGATCAAAATCAAGGAGGGAAGTTTTAAAGGTATTTAATTTTTACTATGGCTGAGACTTCCCGAAATGGCAACAGATTATAGCAGCCTTCCAGTACTTAAAGGGGGCCTACATAAAAGCTGGGGAGAGACTCAGTGCAGTGACAGGATAACGGGTAATGGTTTTAAGCTGAAAGAGGAGAGATTTAGGTTAGATATTAGGAAGAATTTTTTTCCTGTGAGGATGGTGAGACACTGGCACAAGTTGCCCACAGAAATTGTGGAAGACCCATCCCTGGATGTGTTCAGGGCCAGACTGGATGAGGCTTTGAGCAACCTTATCCAGTGGAAGGTGTTCCTGCCTATGGCAGAGGGTTGGAACTGGATTATCTTTAAGGTCCCCTCCCACCAAACCATTCTGTGATTCTCTTCTATGATTCTATGATTTTGAATGTCATTCTCATTTTTTGGTCAACTGATCTGAAACGCATTTTATCAGACCAATGTTAAGCACAAGAGGGCTGCTCAGCACGTATTGAAAAGCAGTGCTTATGAAGACTTTTTAACATACACAACCTGAAAATGCAACATATAAAAGTCAATAATCACTTTCAAAACTCTTATTCGTCGGGTATTGTAAGGGAATGTGTTTTCAATGACATTTTTAATGTTACCATGGTGATCTGGAAAAAGAAATCCCCATGCATGTTTCCTTTGTTGCTTATGTCCTGTTTTAGCTGGCAGGTATTGTTTTAATTATAGGTTTTCTAGTGAGCAGAACTAACATGACAGCACTTGATATTTACTAGAATTATCAAAAGGGACAGATTTAATTTTGAAAGTCATATCTGAGGATTAACTACTTCTCCCCATCCAATGAGGGCATATTTATAAATAGACTTGTAATGGAAAACTTTGCTATCGCTTCATAGGAAAACATTCATATTTTAGTGCTATTAACATTTTTTTCTGCCATCAGTTTATAAAGAATAATATATCTGATGTAAGATATTGTAAAGTGACCCAAAATCTTTAGAGTACAGAATTGATATTTTTTTTTCTTTTTTAAATTTTTTTTTTACTTGCTTTATTTAGTTATCTGTTTATTTATTTATTTATTTATTATAAAAATAGAAGTGTTGTTGTAAGGAAAGGAAGCAAGAGAGGTGAGACAGAAGAGGCAGGAACCAGAAAGAAATGGGAAGGAGGAAAAAATATCTAAGTAAGAGAAAAATAACATAAATGAGAATATGGATATAAAAACATGACGTTAATTAGGGCAAAATCCTCAGATCTCTGTAAGCACACGCAGAATGGAACTGGTCACATCTAAATTTGTGTATCTAAGACAAATGTATCTCAGCCAATCATGGAAAGAAAAAGGTACTTTCAGAGGCTGAGCTGGCCTGTGTAACAGAGGTGTCTAAGACATAGGAGAGGTGCCCTGGTCTCTCAGTTTGACCATAGATGGCATCTAGGCTGCTCAGATTAAATACGAGACTTTAGACAGCTAAAGGCAAACAAGCTGAGTCTCACCGCTTGTGTCCTGTGCATGGATTGCAGCTGCATCTGGGAGGAAGAGGGAGGGTGCTAGGGTGGAAGGGGAAAGAAAAAGTTAAACATTCCCAGGATTAAATTGAGTGATGTACGATGTGGCTGAAGATCATTTTGTCAGATGGAACACCTTGACATCTGACAAGTTAATGCAGATGAAAGAATACATAAATTTGAGGCAAAGGTAGTTTCATTAAATTTTGACTACTTCATAAATGTCTCAGAGGTGCTTAAGGGAAGTAAAATGAGCACAATGATTTAGGGGAATGAATTTATGCTCCTTTACCAAGGCCATGTAGATCCATAATGAAAAAGATGAGGGTTTTGGGTTTAGGTCACTCATAGCACACAGGCAATCACAGAATTTGTGGCTCATCTCTGAATATGCTGAAGGGGAATCCTTTGGGAAACACGATAAAGGTAAAATTTGATTCATGCAAATTAAAACTGTAGCTCATTAAGAATCTTTGTGCACCCTGCTTGAGTAATTCTATGTAACCTTACTACAAATAGGATTCACAACCAGAAGTAGGAGAAGAAATGTAGAAACAAATCAATGAAATAAAGTACTGAGAATACAGTAAAAAGTTAACCAAAGTGAAAGTAGAAAGATTGTATGAGAGAGAAAGGAAAATATTGAAAAATTGAGCTATACCACCTAATATTTATGCCACGTGCCTACTTACCTACAGCTGATGCTATTATAGGTTGAGGGACTTCTTTTCCTTGCTACTCTGTAGGGAAGGATTTCCTGAAGCTACACTTGTTTCCTGGACAAAACACCAACTACATTTACAAAAACCCTGGACTTACAAATAAGATGTCAACAATTTGGAAAACTGAACTTGCTCTGTGAGCAGAAAAGAGACCATACAATTCTATCCTGCTGCAGTGACTGTGACCCTGATCTTCTGTGTGCAAGTAGACCCATTCACCCCTCTCATCCAGACACAGAATAAGCATAGGTTCTTTTCAGCAAAGCTGTTATTTTTTTCCATCTCCTCTAATTTTCAAAGCTACAATACAGGTGTATGCCTTTAACCTTGTCGCTGTGTTTTAGCTTTGCTGTCAGTAGTAAGAAACAGACCATAAATTGAGATTTATCTGACCTATTTAAACATATTGTATAGAATGAACTAAAGTGTACAGAGGATTTTATTCTCAGGACTGGGTAGATCTCAACTGTCTATGGAGGCAGCCCAGCATGATTACCTTATTAAATGAGGTAGATCTCATGCTGTCCTTGTAAAAGGACACATATTGTGCTCTTCATAAAAAAAGGCAACTCCGTTTCCCTACTATTAATTGAAAACAAGTTCAAAATCTTAGTGTAGTCCCCTTTTGCCAATGTCTTAGTCTTGTTGCCTATAGCTCTACTTTTCACTTCTGACACCACCAAACCAAGAAACACGTTCCCCTAACCTTTCTAAGGGGGAGAAGGTATTCCAATATAGTCTTTTGACACCTGGGAATAATCTGAAAACCAACTGGAAAAAAAAAAAAAGACAAAGTATGAGCTCTCCTTTGCAGCCGTTGTCCAAACCCAATTAAAATCAGTTAACTTTAATAGGTGGTTTTAACCTTCTTTGATCTTACTTTTTGGTCTGTACTTTTTTAGGGCTTTTGGACTGGTTTTACATATAAGGGGTCAGCTTTGTTTCTCTTTGTTGTTTTCAGTAATTTGTCTTACAAAGCCCAGTGGATTGCACTTTTTTTTTTTTCAGTGATGGAGGAAGATGAAGATTTGCACTTTTAGTGTCTGTACTTGTAAGGACAATGAACTTCAAGCTAAAAGCTAGGACATTGGTATGAAACTTCGCAAGGGTCTTCTATGGATTTCAAAGCTTCCACATTATAGAGAACATTCAACATCCTCTATATCTTTTATATGTGTTTACTTTTAATTCCACCAAAGTTAGGTTTTATCTATTACAACTGAAATCATGGTAATTACAACAATAATATGACACAGAAACAGTATATCTACAAGGAAACCACTATCACCTCTCCAGAGGCTGAATCCAGATTGCTTCTTGGAGGCTATAGCTGTGGCTGAAAATGAATGTTCAACAAATCTTAATTTCATTTAGAACCTGCTGTGCAGTAATTCTGGTCTTTGCACAGAAGTGAGTTAGTGAAACAGGGTGGTTAAAGAGAGCCAAAAATCATCTCTGCGCTGTTCATTCTTGGCTTTGCTATCTTATAAGTCTACACACAAAGATGGAGAAAACCATCACAGAATAATGAAAAGACAAAGCTTAATATTTAGCTGTGCTCTAGAGAAGAAACTTGGTAGTAGAGAGCAGTATACTTCAGTCAAAACCAGACTTCAAATGAACTGTAGCTTCATGGTTACATGTTCTGATCCTTCCTCTGTATTAATTCTGGAGGTCCTATTTTAAGACTATGAGTGGATATAGTGGAAGCTGTGCCTGTCCATGGCAAGGGGCTGGAACTGGATGGTCTGTGATTCTGTGAACTGTGATTCTATGATTCACTGGCTCCAAAGCATAGACTAACGTCATGCATTATGGAATAGTTCTGATGGGGGTACAGTAATATAATTGTAGAATTGTGATGTAGAAGATAATAGCATGTTTAGTGAGAAAAATGTACTACAGCAGATGAGATTCTTAAATGGTTTTGAATATAAGTTTACTATTTAAAATGAAGCACATATATGTCCAAATCCAGACATAAAATTTCTGAGAATGTGATTAGCTCATCGTCCTTAAAACAAACAAGTAAACCCCACAGAGTGTTTATTGCCACAGTTTGCCACAACAAGTGGATTTTCAAGCTCTATAGACAGGTCTTGGGACTGTCAGCTGGCAGAGCTCAGCATCAGTTTAGTTACACTGATTTGATATAATTTTTAGCTCTGAAGCTTTAGTTACATTATTTTGCCTCAGCTGCCTGCAAACAACAATCCAAGTTTCAACCCATCTCTATAACACTCCTTCATGAAAAAAGAGAATGCTCCCTTTGTTGAAGAGTCCTGAGCCTAAAGACCAGCTTAGTAATTCCAGTGCTCTCATTGAAAATATATAAGAAGAATTTTTTCCTGGTCAATTAACCAGTTACTTAGTTTGCAACACACAGTTCCTTCTATGCATAGTAATAGTTGTGAGATCCTCATGAGAAGTTCAGCCTTCGAGATCAAAAAACTGCACTGTGACAACATCAACTTTGTTGCTCCTTCCATACCTCAGGCTCTAAGTACTTGCTTAGATTACACCCTAATGATTCTTCAGACATAAAACTAAAACCACTGGATGTGAAGCATGTTAGCTGCTGAAGTGAGACACAAGAAATCAATGGCAAGGAGAAGCAGAGACACCAAGGGGAAATTAAACTCTTTTTGTTCTCATACAGTAGGGGAAACAATGTGAATGGTAGAAAAAAAGTAAATGGAAGATCATGGATGCTGGTGTGCATCAAGCTTTGATGTAAGTTGAAAGGCCGTTCAACGTCAGAGATGTCAGAATTATTCCCCATCCTCTGCAGTCTTGCAACAACTGCTGCATGACCAGTTGCTTCAGCTCCACGTTTGTCTATACACTATGTAACCGATTCAAAGAAATGAAAGTGTAAACTAATTTGGGGACTCAAAATAAAATTCCAGATCTATACCTTTCAACATAGCAATGCATTCAAAACAACAAACTTAGCTATGAGCAATGCTGGATGGAAAGGGAAAACAGCCAGAACGATCTCATTTGGATGCTCCCACATTAGCTCTCAGTTTGAAGTTTCTGAAAAATTACCTGAATCTCCAAAACCATTGTCTTTCCCAGTCAGAAAGCTACCCTGATAAGGGATACGACACTGCACCCAAATCCATGGGTAATTAGTAAAAATGCATGGACTTAGGCACTGGACTTTTTTTAACCCGCTGATCTCCATGACAACTGAAGTTTATCAATACAGATCAGAATTAAGTTAGTCACGTTGATGAAGTGAAGTGACTTTAGAAGCATTTTAGAGGTATGGACCCCATTTTCTTTAGGAAGGCTACCTTATTTTTGCTAATCACTAAACTTGAATGCATGGCAAAATTTATATTACAGAGAATTTAGTTAAGTGTAGTCACTTTCAGAGTAAAGCAAAACGCTTTATATTGTGCACATTGCTAAAGTATCTGTGGTCTTTTAAAAAGCAATGCCAGGACAATTTTACATATATATTGCATTTTAGACATTGCATGTGCAGTTAAAATCTATGTTTACACAGGTACAGAAGCACAGAAGCAAATACTGGCTTGAGCCTTCAGGTGTTATAAGTGCTGCTCCATATCAGTAGCAATCAAGACTCTAAGTTTTAGGTACTGGCTTTGAAAGACACCAAAGTCTGAAATATCCAGATAGATGGGAATTCATAAGACACTGTTTAGCCTTTCTTTGAGCCTAAAAATCCTTGGAAACAGGGCTGTTAGGGTTAATCCAACATTTGATAGAACAGTTGAGGATGCATGGAGCTTATGGAGCTTTGCACTACTGTTTCTTCTTAAATAAATGAAAAGAGCATTTCTATCAAGAGAACCACACTGCTGAATATAACATGGCAGTGTTCTCTCCCTCACTAACCTGCATACATCCTTGACCTTTCTGAAGAAGGACCATCTGTTAGTGGCTTCTCTTTTAATGCAAACATACTGTTTTTGTGGCCTGCTCTTGTAACAGACGGGAAAAATGTTGTGCTTTGCTCATTTAGGACACAATCTTGTTCTATAAGGCTGCCACAGAGCATGGAGTCAAGTGGAAATTTTAAGTCACCATTAGAAAATTGTTAAGCATGAAACTTAGACAGATTTCAAAGAAGTCATCAACCACATCAATCAGTGTTGTACCCCTTCCTCTGTCTCTGTATCTATTGAAACCATAGAATTGCCAATAAAAATACCTTATAGCAATGTGCAGAAATAATGTTTGAATACAAAGTCATCCTGCTTTTCATTACTACTTCAAAACAAGAAAAAAACCAGGAGTCAGCCTCCATCATAGAGACATCATTTGCGTAAGCCAAGGCACAATGGGCTTGTACTCTAACCACCTTCTAAGGATTTCAAAATAACAGAAGCAGAGAACTTTTAACATTGTGTTCATCATAGATGATCTCGTAACCACAAGAAACAAGTTTTGTGCTCGGAAACTGATGGAATTTCCTTGGAAAACACTGATTTGCTCTTCTGGAATATCCCTCTGGCCAGTGGCCCAAGAAATAACAAACCCATTTTTAAGGTGGGCATAGTTTTAAGTCTGGTCTCATCATCATTGTAGGAATGTAAAGAATTCATGCGAGATGAAATGACAGCATTAGAGTTAGAAAGCTAGATTTGACAACCAAAGATGTATATTCACGTTCCTCTACAAGCCACAGGCCCCATGGGTGATTTTTAGTAGCTCCCTTTGTGCATCATACCCTTTTCAACAAGAATAACAGCTCACAGGAACATTATAAATGCAGTAAATATTCTCTGCTGTTTTATTTTACAGTAGTTGAGATTGCAGCAAATCTATAGATAGATAATCAAAGCAGAATAATGTTGTCCATTACTTTATCTGAAAATGAATTCCTGATAATTATATTGTCGCTAACTATAGCACATAGCCTACATGAACTTACGGTCCTAAGGAGTATGCTCATTTTATTTTGCCTTATCCCTTTCTGAAAAGATTTAGCACAAATTAACATCCCTTCCTCCCACTCCAAAAAACCCCAAAATAGAAACCAAAAAACCCATACCCATAATAATAATTTGTCTTGGGATATGTAGATGAAAAGTATAGTAGTTGTGAATGAGAACATTTTTGTTAAAGTGTTAAATAAATCTAACAAGAATTATTGTCAGTCAAAGTAACAAACCTCTACTTTCCTAGAATTTCTTATAAATGAGAACTAGATCCTTGCTGACCATGCACTGACACCAAATGGCCATTGTTTCTCTTTTCCATTATATTTTCTTGTGATATAAAAGGACTAGTTTTCTTTCGTTTACTGTGTTAGTGGGCATTCCAGCACTCAACTGAATAGTACCTCAGGCTAAGAAATTAAAAGTGCCATGCTAAAGAACATACCATTCATCAAACATCTTGCCATTTTCTGTCAAAAATGAGACCTTTGGCATGAATACCCTATCAATGATTATTAATGCTGGCAGTCTGAGCACTTGCAGCAAGACAAAGCGGTAGCAGAATGAATCACTGAGTGCCCAGTGACATTGTAACTGAGCTGCAGAGGAGTGTTGTTTACCAAAACATTTGTGTTACAGCATTGTTTCTCCTGCCCTAACCCTCAAGGTTGCACCATATGTAAAATCATACCTACCTATGATATATGCCATGTTTCTCCTTTCTTTCCAGCAAGATGCTAAGGAATGACGTAGACCTGAATTAGCTAGATATATGTGGGGTTTATTTTCTTTTCATTGTTTTCGACATGTGATACAAAATTTATGAAGAATCTGTTAAAGCAAAAGCAGAAACAAGCTTCCCCCTCCCAAATTATTCTATTAATGATAAACTGGAAATAATAATCAAAAAAAAAGCAGCTTTGCCAGTTAAATGTGTTTGATCCTTGAAAATGAATGAATAAGCAAAGACTTGATGGAAATGTGTGGGCCTTTTTAATCTTAAGGGTTAGTCCACCATGCATCTACATCATGCAGATCTACTTAATTACTGTAGTAGTTTATGGTAGTGATATTGATAGATGATCTTCTTCTATAATGTCACAGCAATGCAACAATGCCCATATGTAAACAATAGCAGGAATTTAAGCTTTGTGTAGGCATTTCTATAGGAATAGGGTTTTTTTGGAGGGTGAATGCACTCTTTCTACAATAGCTTAACCAAAACCAGGATGCCTCAAAGCAGATGCTGACATACCATGCTACACACTATTGGCTGGATTTCTCATGGGAAAAACAATGAAGTCTTCCCATATCAATTTATTATGTTTACTACAGTTCCATACAAGGGAAGGATGTATGAAAATCCATCCAAATAATGGTGGCCTGATGTGATGCATCATGTGCCGAATGAGCCATAACAGGTTTGTGAAAACATTTCCAATTGCCAGTATTGTGAGTGCACAATGGAATTGGATTTATGGACTTCTGATGTGGTGCTATTTGGTGTTAGCATATGGTGTAACAGCATACCTAAGTGATCAACTAGTGCTTGGAAATATTTACAAAGTGTGCAACTAGAGATCGCTGAAAATCAGGCAGTTCTTTCTCTTTTAAGTAAAATATAACTGGATTGCATACACAAGTACAAATATAAGACATTTTAATTTGTACTATAAAGTTAAGTATGCCATGGCCATGGCCATGGTACTTTACAATTGTTTATGTAATTCATTCACCAGATGGGGCAAAAATTTTGCCTGAACTATGTAGATAACTGCCTTAATTACACTAGGAGTGGAATCAATATTACTTTATGCTTCTCCAGCACCTGAGGATCTTAGAACTTCTCACTCAGATACAAATCTATTGCATTTACATTACTGGACTTGCTTTGGTTTGATGATTAATTTGTCGGAATTATTCAGGACTGACACAAGGTTAACTGAAACTAATCATGGTTCAAGAAAAACAAGTCATGATTTTTTTTGTCTTTGGCAGTTCACTTCTCACTAAAAAGTAAATAATGACTATAATGACTTCTGGGAGGAAGCATGAAAGCTGCCTAAATCTATCAGAAAAAAATATATAACTAAAATTAACATTAAAATGAGTGGCTTTTATTTCCTTTTTAATTCCTACCTCAGCTGCTTAGACAGTTTTGATGAACCTAGCCCCTAAACATTTCAGCCATGAGGAGGAGATTCTACCTAAAACATTAGTAAAAGAAGGGTGGAGTTACTGTTTTCTCAGTCTGACATGTTTTGAGCCATTCGGTCTGTAATGGGATCGGCAGCATGCAGGCAGCTTTGAGTGAAAAAAGATTGATTAGGCATGAAACTGGTAATGAATGAGTGAACATACAAGTCTATAAAATGGAAGTTTACACTCACTAAAGCATTTTCTGCTGCAGGAAGTTGTTAGGAATTAGCTACGTGTGTCCAAGTTCTCATCTGCCTAAAGGCAAAGGCTATTGCATATGATGATCATCAAGTTATTTAGAAAGAAAGTCTGTTTTTTACAGGGAATAAAGCACTTGTTATTGTGCTGTAAATTAGACAAATTATTTTTCAGCTTTTTTAAAGCAAGTCTTACAATCTCTAGTGGCTACACTGTATTAATTAAGCATTAGCTCCCCAGTAGTGCACTCTTCTGTTGTGTTCCTGTCATAGCTGGCAGCTAACTTCAGTAATGGGAATTTTTAAAAATGAGTGCACAGTGGTAATGATATATAATTAATCTTTGAATTTAACACATCCCTAAGGCTTTTAAAGCCAAACACAGGCTTAAATGATTTGCAGAACCATGATGATAGTGTCTATAAAATGGAATTGGAGGTAGATTTACTGAAAAAAAATCATAGAAGGACCTGATCTAAACATATACTACAGATATAAATAAGGAAAAAAATAAATCCTATCCAAAATCAATAGCCAAATTTTTGTGGGGTCTCTTATTTTCTCTTTTGATCATGGAATTCCTAGCTAAAGGGTTATTCCAAAGAGTAGAAGATTGATATTAGAGTAAATCTTGATTACTGCTGGATATATCATGTGATATCACCTTCAGAAACAGGCTGAGCATCCACACCTGATCTGTATCGTGTACTAAAGGCAAAGTATGTTGTGAAATAAAGATCTGGATGGAGAATTTAGTCTGATGGGATGGCATTTAATAGTTGAAACATCAAAATAGGACATGGAAAACGCTTAATATGTACCACGGTCTAAATGCCACAGAGATTTCAATATGGTGACATAACTATGGTATGATCTATCTTTGCTCTTCATTATAACAGCTTCATTTTTACAGCACATGTGTGCACAAATTTGAATATGCCTGATTTACACATTTAATTTCTTTTTCTAATTTCTGTGTGACTTTCTGTAGTCAAATCTGTTTGGATAAACAACACTCCACTCCATAACACATACATAAATGCAAGATCAATTTATACACACCCATTTATAAAGTTGCAAAAAAATATGAAAAATAATGGCAGCGAATGAAACAAAAAGTATGATGTTTTCTCTTGGTTTTGGTGTCTAACTATACACATAGGAAAAACATCAGTGAAACTCAGTCACCATATTGATCACAAATTACAAGGGTGTTTTATAATCTAGTTAAATCACTGGAGTCTATGGCATGCTTTGCTTCATATGTGAGAGATGTGCACCAGACACCAAACATGCATTTATCAGGTTGTAATCACAACGAGCTCTGCACATCTTGGGTGCTGGTTACAGTCTAAGATCTGGTGGACAAATTCCCAGCAGCACCCAGATGGGAAGTCTTCATGCAAGCCCTGGGCAAGCCATGCATAGTTAACCTATTCACTACCCTTTCTCATGAATTTTAATACATATCCACCTGCAGAATGAATTTAAAGCCTTATTTTTATCTGTGGAAACACAGTTTAGAGCAAGCTTCAAGGGCACTACTTACAGTAAGTGGCTATCTGACCACAGACATGAAAAACTGATGCATAAAATACTAGCATTGTAAATGCAAACAAGACAACAGGAAAAAACATAAGAAAAATAGGCAGCTGAAGGACATATTTTTTGCTGAAAATTGTCATTTAGATAGATGACATCATTATAAGCGTGTTTTCTTAGGGTGGAACTGATCACTGGGGTTTTTTTTAAAGTATTAAAAATAAAGGTTTCATACCCTGACATTTTTTATTTTTATTTAAGGGCTGTATGACATTTTTCACCAGAAATCCACTGCTAAATCACATAACCTTACCTATGTTTATGAGTGCTAGAAATCACCAGAGCTCAGAAAAATTGTGAAGCAAATGTACGTAGTGTTTAGGCTGGAAAGCCAAGAAAACACCAAATGTGCTGCCACATATCCCAGTTATTCAAAATGGTTCTGTAATTTTTATGTGGTGAATGACTGCATGTATTCAACATGGGAATAATGCCTATCTCAAGTGGCCAATCTCTGTCCTCTAACGAGGGGGAAAATAACAAAAAAGGCTGTTGGCTTTAAAAAAATGTCATCTGATAACCAAATCAGTATAATTTGATAACCAAACTTTTCAAACTGCGGAAGAAAAATTTTAAGATTTGTTTTGCATTTTCAAGTAACTCTAGCTGGGAGATTGGGAATTGTTTAACTTAGGTTGAATGCATTCAGGGTTATCAGAAACATGAACATAAGCAACTTCAGGTTTTCCTAAATTACAATTCAGTCTAAAGTTAATGAAATCTTTTTCACCAAATCTCATGGCTTTCAATGAACTCCAGACCATGTCCCTGGAACTTATGAAGCACAGCAGGCTGACCCACAAATATAATAATATTTATGCCTGATCAGCATGTTTGTTTCCAGACAATTGACCTGTAAAGACGTTTTAAGGTTTTTTTAATCTTGTATGCATGCTTTTATTATTAGGCTTTTTAAGGAAAGATGGAAGCTGACATTAAAAAGCAAATCAATGGCTTTTTTATTAAAAAAAATTCAAAATCAACCAAAGCAATTTAATAGATCCCGTGACTTCTTTTTGAAATTCAGATTCATTTAGCTGAGGTATCTTTTGACTTTGTCTTTTTTTCCTATGTGTATATTAGAAATTTAAACTGATTACTACTTTATTTGTACTTACAAGTAAATGCTGGATTCGTTGCCCCCGATATCAGGTGACTGGAGTTTCTGCACAAGTATCACAATTATGCCAATAAAAAGCACAAAGTTTATCTAGGGAAAAAAAGAAGGGAAAAATAATATCAATTATATATTTTTTTTCAAGTATGAGAATGAGACATTCCCAGTGATTTGCTGGCTCCGTTGCCTTATTGTTCACCAGACTGCAGTTTACAAGTTCTATAGGGTCAGGTATAATGGGATAAGTTTGTAATAATTTTATTTTTACAGGTAAAAATATTCCACTCAATGTATCCAGAGTAAGGCAGAATTTCTTCAGGCCCAAGCACCAGATAAGACAAACATAAGTTAAAGAATTTTAACTTGTCATCAACTTTAAAGAATTTTAATTTGTCATCAGCAATCAGTGCAAACAGAACAAAAAAAGAGAAATATCTGAGCACATCAAAACCACATAGCAAAGTGCTTAACAGCAAAGTATCTTTAACTCCCATTCTCTGAACTAAGGCACTTCTCAGCTTAATATCATCCACCAGCTCTTACTTCACTCACAATTTAGTGCCTCCACTTTCCTGGAAATTCCAAGTTGAGTCTCTTTCCCTCTGCTTGGCTGAATCTGTCCCAAGATGAGATGATCCCTGATGTTTTTGTAAGGGAAGGAATGCCTGTGTGTGTGTAGAGGGGTTAATGTCCCCCTCCATGTCTTTTAGTTTTATGTCATCCAGGGTTTCTTTCTCTTTTGTAGAATTGTATCATTCCAGGTATAGTTTTAAAAAATTGGAGATTAATAAAATCAGTTTATTTTGATGTTTTGGCTTCATATTTGGCTGTCAGCAACTACAGTTTCCTAACAACAGAAGAAAACAGTGGGAAATTTAAGATGCTCTCTTACACAAACTTTTACTCCCGCATGGAGACCATGAACTTAAACTGGAAATGAGCATCTCTTTCAGAAGAAATTTCTCTCTGATCTGAGGACTACAAATGAATGGAGAAGCCCAGTCAACCCCTTCTAGATTGCTTGAACGTTTACTGCCTTCCAAAAAAGACAGGTATATCTGATTCCCCAAAGCTAGAACATCATCCTTCATAGAGTATGTCTGTAAAGCATGGAAATTCACATACATTGATATCACAAAAACCCCAACCATTCGTCCCTCTCCATCTCAATATTCTTCAGTGTTACTAGCTGAATTATTTTTCATGTGTCTGAAAGCTATTGTTATTTAGAGATCTATCCAATTACTTTAAAAGAGAGGCATCAAACCTGATGAAAACACCTACAAGTAGATAGCTACATGAAAGCTGTATGTTTAATTCCCACAAGAGTCAATGAAGACCTGGACAATGCTGTCATTGCAGTACAGAGCAGCTTAGCATGCCCAGAACTAGACACCTGAATGTGATAAGCCAAATAGCTTTTCAGGTGCCACTAGTAATATTGTTCAGGGATTCGATTTAACTTCCTAACTGGAGGAGCACAACATCATTTTAAAATTCCCGTATTCTTTTAGGGCAGCATTTGGAGCCCAAACATGCTTTAGAACTTCTCAGTCATCCATACACGGGTATGTAGTATCATTTGACTCAAATCCAAGACTTCTATCAACTAAAGAAAGCTTAAATACCTTGCTGACAATTGAACATCATCCACAATAACCAAAAAGCTATTACAATATAAAGCTAATATTAGATAAATAAATGTTACTGTAATTTAATTCCTTTCAACATAGTCTATGTTCCTAGTCACTGGCATCTAAAACTGTTTTAGATGCCCTGAGTTGTCTCACTTGGCCTTCAGCTGACACCTCAAATGGCACAGGATTCCCATAAATCCTGTACCAAATCTGCTAGCCCCAGGCAATTGTTCCATTTGCTGTAGGATCTTCCTTTTGGCATCTGGTATCTATGTTTAAGCAAGTGAATAACTCCTTGCCTACACAGTGTTTGCTTGCAGACAGAGCACCATCATTTAACCAGTACTAAACCTTCTTTATGACAACGGAATTGTGGATGGCAAGTGGTAGACCTTCAGACAAGCTTTTCAGTAGTTCAGCACAGCAGATGCAGTATCATTTGTAAAGCCATTTGAAGCTATTTGTATTGGTTATTTGTCCTCAGAAGTGTTGAGGAAAACTTCCTCTAACTTACCATGATCGATCCAACAACCGGACCCTTAATCACCCACCACAAGGCAGTGTTGTCATTCATGTCCCAGCAGCTGCAGTGGTTCATGAAAGAATGGGGGAAGAAAAGAGAAAGATAAAGACATAACAAGGAAGTTAATAAACTTATAACATTTTTTTAAGAGGGCAGAGAACGGGAGATTGGTCTTGTAGATAAATTATTTTATTTGAGTTGAAAGTTATTAGTTCTTTAGCCTGTCCCTGTTGTAGCTCTCTTTCACAGCCTATACTCAACTTACCTGAAAATAAAATAAGTATTTTTGTGGACATTTCAATGGTACATGTTACTAAACACTTAAGCCATTCTGGAAAATGCCTCTATGCATGTTTTTGTGCCTGCAGACAGTACAACTGTAAAATAGTCTCTTTAAGCTAACATTTCAGTGAGAGATAAAAGAAAGACAAGGATAACTCAAAGGCTAAGAGCTGGTTATTCCAAAGTCTGATGTCCTGGTTATTTTTCCAAAGTAAACAGATATGAATGTTGGTTCCTTAACCTGACATGAGTACCCTTACAGATATCTAGTACATGAGGATGCACTAGAGACTGGTTGTATTCACATATAGGAATGATTTTTCAGTCATTGGGTTGCAAGTCCTACCACGGAACAAGAATTGATTCAAGAAGGTTTAAGTACTGGCCAACAGTTGGGGTCAGGTTTTTTTTAAAGCTGTTGGGAGCGAAAGAGTATAAACAAAATGACATTTCAACCTCAGCATTTAAATCTTCCTCCAGATTCACTAAGGGATTTTACTGATGTTTATTCCATATACATAGAGTTGGACTTATATTTGTAGAGAAAGCTAATTAAAGGACCCATACACATGAGTTTTTAACTTTAAAATGGTTTTAGAGCTAGAGAAACACTAATAATGAAAAGAAATCTTATTTCCCCTGCCACACCATCCCCACTACATTATTTTAAGATCTTAAGAATTTGATTGTCAGTTAAATATGTCTTTTATTTGTCTCTGAATTCTTCCCCTCATCCTTCTGTCTGGAAAACATGAAGTCACAGAGAAATGTCTATTTGTACCTGCAGTTCTGAGGAGGACTGTTCCCCTCCCACTGGGACAACAGCCAAAAGTCCCAGCCAGTGGTTGTCATGGTGCATTTGTCAGATGCCCAGAAACAGTTTGAAAGAGCATACAGGAATAAAACAGTGATGATCTTAGGAGAGCTTAATGTAAGTTCTTTGTCATTTAGATGGTTGTTTGGTAGCATCTGGGTGAAAAGTGAAAATCTTTGTTTTAAACAAAACCATATACATGTGTAAATGTGAAGAGTAGGAGCTAAAATTCCACCATCAAAGTGCACATGTGAGAAATCCCAGGTAGCTGAGTGATGCCTGGTTTAGAAATTTAATTTTGACTTACATATGCAATAATTTACTATTCTCACAAATCCAAGAATTGGGACATGTCTGATAAAGCTGGTGAGAAAAGAGAAAATTCAGAGCTAGGACATCAAATTTGCAAAAAAATTACATATTTTTTCTTCTTTCTACAAACCCTACAAACTTAAAATCCTCCAAATTCTATGGGACTGATGTCTGAGATTTTCAATTGTAAAGTAACATTTCAGAGTTGCCTCAGTCTGGATATTCAAATTAAAGTATTTGAAAGTGAACAAATGTTCACAGAGAAGTCCTTCTCCCACAGTCTGGAACAATTGGATGCCACAAAACAAAAACATCTAAAATCATCAATTATCTTTTTAATTCTTTATGTATTTATAAATTCGGTGCTGTCTTCTGAAAAAACACCCCCTATTTGCTGAGATCTGCCTCTCTAAGATGCAAATTTAGTCTGCACTGGAAGTCTTTAGTGAGTCGACCAACACAGGAAGAATCTGGGCAAATTATAATATTAATCTAGCTGTACAAAAGAGTTGTATAGCAATTTATCTGCATAGAAATGTGAAATTACAGGTGATGGAATCAAAGAATCATAGAATAGTTTGGAAGGGACTTTAAAGATCACCCAGATCCAACTCCGCTGCCACGGGCAGGGACACCCTCCATGGGATCAGGTTGCTCTTAGACTCATTCAGCCTTGAACACCTCCAGGGATGGGGTATCCACGACTTCTCTGGCCAACCTGTGCCAGTGCCTCACCACCCTCACAGTAAAAAATTTCTTCCTAATATCTAACCTAAATCTACCCTCTTTCAGTTTAAAACTATTACCCCTCGGGATGTACTTGTTCTAGTTCCAGACATCTATACTGAAGACATGTAGGTCCAGCTAACTATCCCAGACTCCATCTGGGACAAACAGACATGTGGAGGTTGTTGTGTTTGTTTTTTTTTTTCCACACAGATGTATTTAAAATGTCTACACTGGGGCATAGCTCACCCCCTACAAATGTCTATTCTTCTTATACCTATTTGTCTTCTTTTACAAGATGTGTCCCAAGTAAGATCAGTTACCATTGTCCACTTTGGAGATGTTAACAATGAGTAGCTCAAGCACACACAAAGGATTTTTCAAAAACTTATTTATAGTCCCTGTGACATCTATAAGATGGATGTGGTGGAAAGAACATCATCTTATCAGATGAACATGACCAGGAGGAAAAAAAATGCAATACACAACAGAATGGCCTCTGATATCAGCTGTACCACATAAACAGGCTCCCTAATTTCATTCAGCTGCACTGCTACAGTGGAGGTCAGCCATACAGGGCTCTTTTTCAGTATGGATGAAGGGACAGGAGCCAGTGAGATGGGGGAGGGATTGATTTCCATCTGAAAAGACCTGATCTCTTTTATATCTCTGGTTTACATATGGAATAACTCAATTTAATTCAGTAACATACCTCTGGATAAACAGACAGTTGCATTTATCTCCACAGACCTGTCACTTAAAGTGATGTGAGTCAGGAGCCCATGTCAAGGGAGCTCTGCCAGTTTTACAAGAAGCAAGCAGGAAGAGACTCAGACTTAGTCTGTATTTTAGTCCATGCCTTTGCAACTGTGGTTTCCCAATTCAGTAATTCCTGCAATGTTTTCAGGCTCATGTTGGCTTCTCCCTTAACCCTAGAACAATGCTTGCTGATTTTTAAAAGTAACCACTGAGACGCTCAGCTACAATCTGTCTAAATGTGTTGCATGCTAAATAGCTTCTCTAATTAAAAGAAAAGGTTTTTTGTTTTGTTTTGTTTTTCCTTCTTTTTAGTTCTGTGAGACCTTCCCCTACCCACAAAAATGCAAGGACTGTTTGGACTCCTAAGAGAAATTAATGCATTTAGGACCAGAGTCGTAATCATAATAATGACACAGCAGGGGTGTCTGGATTGTTTTGCATGGAAATAAATGATTTAGTTTGTCTTAATGTTGAAATAGAACATTGGGTCAAAGCACTGGCTTTCCCAGTGGAGGAAGGGCTTTATGTGTTTTCCAAAAAGAGTATGAAAGACTAAGGAATAAGAAAACCTGACAGAACAGTGAGTCTTGTGGAAATTTTGGATGCAGGTATCCCTAGTGTGAAGCAAAATTAAAACATAAGCCTAAATTTCTCAGAAATGGGACTTGGGTACATAAGTCCCTTTCAGATCAAGGTCTTCAAATGACCATGGCTGGATTTTCCAAATTTTAGAATAGAATAGAATAGAATAGAATAGAATAGAATAGAATAGAATAGAATAGAATAGAATAGAATAGAATAGAATAGAATAGAATAGAATAGAATAGAATAGAATAGAATATATCAGTTGGAAGGGACATAAAAAAAAAATCACAGTATCACAGTATCACAATATCACAAGGTTGGAAAAGACGTGTGAGAACATCTAGTCCAGCCTATGACCTAACACTAGCACCCACTCATCATTTAAACCATAGCTCTAAGCACCTCATCCATTCTGTTTTTAAACACCTCAAGGGACGATGACTCCACCACCTCACTGGGCAGCTCATTCCATTGGTGAATCACCCTTTCAGTGAAAATTTTTTTCCTAATATCAAGCCTCCCCTGATGAAGTCTGAGACCATGTCCTCATGTTCCGTCCTCTTGAGACCAACACCTGCCTGCCTACAACCTCCTTTCAGGTAGTTATAGAGAGAAATAAGGTCTTCCCTGAGCCTCCTCTTCTCCAGGCTAAACAATTCCAGCTCCCTCAGTTGCTCTTCACAGGGCTTGTGCTCCAGCCCCTTCACCATCTTCGTTGCTCTCCTCTGGACACTCTCCAGCATCTCGACATCTCTCTTAAACTGAGGGGCCCAGAACTGGACACAGTACTCAAGGTGCAGCCCAACTAGTGCCGAGTATAAGGTGATGATAACTTCTCTAGTTCTGCTGACCACACCATTCCTGATGCAGGCCAGGATACCATTGCCCTCTTGGCCACTTGGGCACACTGCTGGCTCATGTTGAGAATCATCTATTCCAACTTCAGTCTCCCTCATTCCCAGCATTGTCTCTAATGTTTTGCCAGTGTCAAACATAGCTTTCACTAAAAACTATTGCTAAATTTCTATTTTCAAGGGGTACATTCAAGTCCATTCCTACCAGCTATGTCTGTTGCTCTATCAGACCAGTCAATCTACTGACTACAAAGATGTGCAGGGCAATCTCTAGAAGCAACCTTTCCTTCTGGTCCTTTAGAAAAAGGTACAGGATCTTTGCCTTTTTTTTTCCCTAAAGAAAGAGCCAATTTGAGTGGGATCTACCTTCTTAAGTTCTTTCTAAAATCATTCCATTTCCTCATTTTTTCCCATGCAGAAGACAGGATGTGTATTTCTGTCTCAGATCTACTCATCTCCCCCACTGGATTTGTGGAAATAACTCTCCAAGGGGAAGCTAAATCCCTCATCACATCAGAGATATCTGCAACAATTTCTACAGACGAGCTCATCACATTCATCTTCATAATCAGTTGGACAAGACAACCACAGGTGTGATTCATCTGACAGCTCTTTTAAGAAGAAATAAACCATACCCTGAACTCCACTAATTTAACTGAGCAGTGAACAGAAGGTCTCTGGGTCAACTGCAGGTTTACAGGGTAGATGCCTACATCTTCATTAAATCACCAGAGCAATCGAGACATAAATATTAAACTATAGCTATTTATGCAGCTGAATACAGAATCATAGAATTACCCTACTTGGAAGGGACCCAAAAGGATCATCAAGTCCAGCTCCTGTCCCTACATACGACACTCCCAACATTCACACCATGTGACTGAGGGCATTGTCCAAATGCTTCTGGAATGCTGGCAGACTGAGTGCTGTGACTGCTTCCCTGGGGAGCTGTTCCAGTGCTCCACCACCTGCTGGTTAGAGAACCTCTTCCTAACATCCAACCTAATATGAAAGTACTGTAGGTTGAACAGTGGACCTAAGTGACTCGCATACACAAATCAATGTCAGAAATGGAAGGAGAAACTAGTCATGTCCTGTGATCACTATGTTTCAGTTTCATCCTTGCTGTTGTGCTGAATACATGTGAAATAGTTTCCCATGCAGCAATACTTACCCAGTATCATCAAAGTGAAGCCTCAGCACGGCCCAGACAGTGACACAAATCGTTGGGGTACCTGCAGAAGATAAGATGGTGATATCGTTAGCAGTCAAGACACATTTAGTACCCAACAATGAGCACTATTTACAATTTCTCTAGTAAGGATTTATTTAATAACAGCACCCGTGCATGAAAAAATGCAGTTCATTACATTAATTCAGACTTGAGAAACCTCAGTCTCAGTCAGCAGATAGGTTAGACTGGTACTGCAGAAGCAAAACTGGCAACAGGAAAGAATGATGTTGTTTCGGGTCATTAGTCCCCAAAGTTATCGTACTGCATCTTGTTATGTGAACATTAAAACATAGTCTGTACAAAATAAAAACAGAGATATCAGCTTCCGTGTCTAGAGCTACTGTAATTATGCAGTCACTGGAGAGTGGCAGATGTTGAGCTGTAATGGTGTATTGTATTCTTCGTACTTTTATGTGGTTTTGTTGTAAATGATTTGTGTATATTGTATTTTCTCTTGTTATTGTGTAAATAACTGATTTTGCTTTAATTATTCAACCACAACAAATCAGTAGAAGATAGTATTCCATTATTTGCAGGAATATTTCATTTTTTAAATGAAAAAAATCTCCAAAATTAAACCCCTGCAAGAGAACAGAGGGAAGAAGAATTTCATTTCTATTTCAGACATTTTTTTACTGTTTAAAAATGCATGTAAAATACAAATTAAATCAAAACAGTAAGAATCCACTTGAGAAACCTGGATTTACTTCTCTTTCTGAAAATATAAATTTATATTTATAAAATTATGGAGTCCTGCAAGAAAACTGTGAGCAAACTAAAATTACATTTTATGACAAATAAAATTTTTGACTAGGAAACTGCCTACATGTATTCAAGCACCACTGTGAAAATAAAGGGAAGCAAACAAAACAGGGGCCTTGATAACTCCAGCTTGCAGTAGTGAACAAGACTGTCATAAGTTGACAGGAACAATTGTGTTTCGTACATTTTGCAAGGCTGTGTTGATATCTCATTAATTAGTCATTCAACTGAATCCGCTTAAGTCAGTCTCTGTCAAATCTCCTATTGCTGCTATCAGAAATAAAAATATTCCTGATAGACTTGGATGACTGATGAAGCTCTCCTCCTTTACAAAAGCACACAGAGAAATATTTGAAAGAAAAATGATAAAAATAAGTAAAATGACAGGCTTTGGGGAGAAGAAATCGTGCATATTTAATTTAAATTGCAGTCTGCTTTTGTCACATGAGAATACCTATAAAACATTGAGATCTCTGTGCATGTATCAGATGCACAATAATAAAAATTATCTTTAAATATCAGTCATGGGTCTGATGTTCTGTGGCTGGAACACAGGAAGAAAAACAAGGTTATGAACTTTGGAGGAAAGGGCAGGCAGCTCAGGAGGACTACAAGGGTGTTGTGAGGCTATCCAAAGAGAAAATAAGAAGGGCCAAAGCCCATACAGAACTTTATCTGGCTACTGCCATAAAAGGCAATAAAAAAATGTGTTTATAAATATATTAGCAGCAAAAGGAGGGCTAAGGAGAATCTCCATTCCTTATTAGATGTGGGGGAAACATAGTGACAAAGGATGAGGAAAAGTCTGAGTTACTGAATAACTTTTTTTGCCTCACTTTTTAACAGCTAGACCAGTTGTTCTCTAGGTACCCAGCCTCCTGAGCTGGAAGACAGGGATGGGGAGCATGATGAATTCCCATAATCTCAGAGGAAATTGTTAACAACCTGCTACGCCACTTAGACAGTTTATAGGGCTGGATGAGATCCATCTAAGGGTATTGAGGGTGCTTGTGGAAGTGATCACCAAGTAAGTTTCCATCATTTATCCACAAGCCTGGCTAATCAGGGAGATTAGCAAACGTGATGCCCATCTACAAGAAGGGCTGGAAGGAGGATCCGGGAAACTACAGGCCTGCCAGCCTGAGCTCGGTGCTGGGGAAGGTTCTGGAGCAGATCATCTTGATCACAAAACAGATCATCATATAGCTTACACAAGCCCAGTCAGTATGGGTTTAGGAAAGGCAGATCCTACCTGACTAACCTGCTCTCCTTCTATGAAAAGGTGACCCACTTAGAGGATGAGAGAAAGCCTGTGGGTGTTGTCTACCTAGGCTTTAGCAAAGCCTCTGACACCACCTTCCCCAGCATTCTCCTGGAGAAACTGGCTGCTCATGGCTTGGACAAACACACTCTTCGCTGGGCAAAAAAAATATCAGGATGTCCAGGCCCAAAGAGTTGTGGTGAATTGAGTTAAATTCAGCTGGTGGCTGGTCACAAGCGGTGTTCCCGAGGGGCTCGGTGTTGGGGCCATGTCTGTTTAGTATCTTTATCAAAGATCTAGACTAGGGGTCTGGTGCACCTTCAGTAAGTTTGCAGACAATGCTAAGTTAGTTGAGAGTGTTGATCTGCTCAAGGGTAGAGAGGCTCTACAGAGGGATCTGGACAGGCTGGAATGATGGGCTGACACCAGTGGTACAGTGTTCAACAAAACCTGATGATCTCAGAGGTCCTTTCCAACCTTGTGATACTGTGATACTGTGAAAACTAAGTGCCACCTGCACTTCAGTCATAACAATTCCTTGTGATGTTACAGCCTTGAGGAAGAGTGGCTGGAAAGCTGCCTGGTGCAAAAAGACCTGGGGGTTTTGGCCAGCCCCGAGATGAATATGAGCCAGCAGTGTGTCCAGGTGGCCATGAAGGCCAAGAGCATAGAGCATCCTGGCTTGCATCAGAAACAACGTGTCCAGCAGGACTATAGAAGTGATCATCACTTACTACTGGTGAGGCCATAGCTTGAATACCCCGTTCAGTTTTGGGCCCCTCAGTACAAGAAAGACAGAGTTACTGGAGCTTGTCCAGAGACGGGCAACAGAGCTGGGGAAGGCTCTGGAACACAAGTCTTATGAGGAGCAGCTGAGGGAACTGGGACTGTTTAGTGTGGAGAAAAGGAGACCGAGGGGAGACTTTATTGCCCCCTAAAGCCTGGCAGTGCCAGGTTAAGGGCTGAACTTGATTATTTTATCAAACAATTACATGGTTCTATGATTCTATAAATATGTCATAAAAATACAGTTCAAAAAGCACATTTCAGTTCAGCTTGGAGTTTTGAACCATCTGCTATATGAATATACATATACTCACATTACTTTTCTTTGCATCAAAAGATATATATATATCTTCATCACATTCCTTTCAGCTTCTGAGTAACACTGGAAAACAGACAAGCCTCAAAGGCAGAGAAAAGAGCTATTCTTGCTGACTACATTTCTGCTCTGTAAGGAGCAGGCATTAAGAAAGATCTCAGGAAGACAGCAAACTATCCAGAGAACTTACCAGAACATTGTATATTTAAGAGGAAGAAAAATGTCTGGATCGACAGCCATAAGTGGTTCTCATTAATCAAACGAGGACACTGCTGTGCTCAGCACATTTTAAGAAACAGCTAAACATCCAGATGCTGCAAAATGCTGAGCTTTTACTTCTTGCTTCTTCAGTGTAAGTCCCTCCTCAACAGCTCTGAGCTGAGGAGCTGCCTTTACCCTAAATGTCTTGCATTCAGAGTTTGGAAGAGCTTCTGTTCTTGCAACGTGCCAGTTGCCCCTAGAGGAACTACTATCGACATTGAAATATGCAGGGGTTGAGAAAATATTGTATTTAAAAAAACAAAACCAAACAAAACCACAAATCAAACTTATATACAATTGGAGAACCTCTTAGTGTTATGTGTGTATGTATGTTATTGATACTGCTTTGAAAATGAACTAAATGAACTGATAGCTGTAATCTGAACAGCTAGATCTTACTTATGGTATTCAAAACAAGACCAAATATTCCGAGGTAGTATTAGAAAATGAATCAATCTGGGCAGTTCTTTAATTACAGAGACTTATTTCTTTAAAAAAAGAAATAATCAGTTAATACACTGTGTTGCAATAATCACACAATCAGAAAAAACCTACTGATAAAAAATTTATGCAAACTTAAGTAAAAGAATCCAGCCTTTGATTTATGTTAAGATTTCAAAGATCTACACTTTTTTTTAATAAATGTCACATTTCCATGTACATGATCCTTAAGTTCTTTTGAAAATAATATTATATCTCAGCTATAATGTGATTATACATCTATGAACTGTAAGAAAATACCTCTGAACACCCTTTTCCAACAGTTTCTTTTCCAAGAGATTTTTCCAAGGACCATCCTTTTCCAATAACCTCTCTCTTCTTTATTCTCTATATCTTTGCTATTATTGTAGGGAGTCTTTGCCAAGAGATAAGACTTTTTGCATAATATACAGCTGCCTCAGGAGGGGAAAAAAAAAACCCAAAACAGCTGTGGATTACTTGAAAGTTCAGGTTATATTATGATTTTTTTTTTCCAAAGGAAAATAGTTTAAGGCAGATGGTTTGTATGTAGACTTTACAAATAAATAGACAAGCTTATTCCATGTTGTTTCAGAAGAAGTTTAAAATACAGAAGAAGCTTTAAATACAAAAATTGAGCTTAAACTTCTTAGGGAACATTTAAAATTGATGTATTCTTCTGCATTCACCACCTGATTTCTGCACAAAAATGTCAGTAAAGAACAGCTTCAACTAACATGTTGCAGGAATCAATTTATCTCTAGAAGGTCAGCATGAAAAATAATTACACTGGTCATCATCATACAACTGGCCTTTCTGAAAAAGGTCTTGTTTCTTCCCATTGCAAGTTCAATTTCCCACTCAGGTATGATAAGCATATGTGGATACCCTTGGGATATGTTTTCAATTTAGCTATTATCTAGAAGAAAGGCACAAATGAAGTCTTAGAAAATGGACTAGACATAACATTGTAGATCTGATTAAGCTGAAGAACTTGGCATATAGATCATATCACGTAGAAGGCAATTTTCAATTGCAAGAGATGCAGTGTCCCACAGACTTCAGTTCAAGTCTATACACACAAAAAAAGTGCAGTGAGACTGCTGTGCTAAGCTTTGAATCTGTATGTGGAAATATTAGACAATTCATGGAGCTGTTTTGCACAGTGAGACACATTTTAGACAAGAAATATGACTTACCCCAGCCAATAATAGTGTACCAGTAGAAATATCTCCTCTCTGGGAAAAAGGTTTCTACCAGTAAGGTGAAAAGGTACAATCCCTCAATGAATAGCCAGAAGTAGTTGGACATGACACAGTAGTGAAAAAACACCATCACAGCTTTGCATTCCACCTGCAGAGAAACAAGAAAAACAAAATTATTTCCATGTTGTTTCTGCAGAAGAGAGAGAGAAAATGCTTTCATGCTCTCCAAAACTCTTAGTGGAAAGGAACACAACTGGGACCAGTATTATATATTTTTAATGGTAAGTTTTTAAAAGCATGAGAAGAATGTGTGGTGCCACTTAGAGAGCAAAGCTTAAAAGGACAGGCAGCCAATTTTACCAGTGGGAGGTGATCAATGAGTGCCTGCAGATAGCTTGAGAATGTCTTGTATTAGTGGGAGTTCACATCGTCAATGGAAGTTAATTGCTAGATTTACCTCCCTTTCCAAGAATTATGTACAGAGAAGAAAAGATATCAGTTGTGTACTGAGAAATCTAAGGATGTGAAATGGCAGGATGATTGTGGAAAGCCCTAAGAAGTGAGATCAGAAAGGCTGCACCCTCCTGTGTGCAGCTGAGAATTTTACTTCCTTGCTATTTGCTGGTGTTGCCACTCAGGGACAGAAAATGAAAGTAAGTGTAAGTGTAAAGAAAGTAGAACGATTTACTACAAAAATGACAGAAGCTTTCATTCATTTATTGGGAGTAAAAGCAGCAGACAAAAGAATACAGAAAAGAAACAAGAAGGAGTTGCTTAGTCTGGAGAAAAGAAGGCTGAGGGGAGACATTATTGCTCTTTAGTACCTGAAAGGAGGTTGCAGTGGGGTGGATGTTGGTCTCTTTTCCAAGTAACAAGCAATAGGATGATAGGAGATGGCCTCAAGTTGTGCCAGGGGAGGCTTAGATTAGTTTTTAGGAAAAAAAAAATGATTTTCTGAACTGTTATCAAGTATTGGAACAGTCTGCCCAGGGAAATGGTTGAGTCACCATCCCCAGAGGTACTTAAAGGACATGTAGATGTGGCACTTAGAGACATAGCTTAGTGGTGGACTTGGCAGTGTTGGGTTTACAGTTGGTCTCAATGATCTTAAAGGTCTTTTCCAACCTAAATGATTCTGTGATTCTATGATAAAAGCCTCAGCTGCAAACCAAGCTCTACCCTGACTCTGTGAAAGTAGGACACACTTGTCTTTCGTGTTGCATCCCAGTGAGACATTGTTATTCTTACAAAGGCAGGACTTTTCAACAAATCAGAGCAGAATCACTGTACAAACTAGAAACTCCTGCCTGGAGCAGTGGGAGGCTGACAATTTTGACTAGTCTCACTTGCACTCCATCCTCTGGGACACATCTACAACCAATATGTTTAAACCATCAGATCTTGATGTTCTGCATGGAAGCTCTACTGGAGCTGAAGATCTGGTCATGAAATGGATGATTTTAAAATGTTTTATGCTTCGAGGATTTCAAAACAGAGACAGATGCCACTATTAGAAGAGTGGTATGAACAAACAACAGATCTAACATGGTTTCAGCTTTATCATGGAGAAGAATTAAAAGCAAAAAGTACATTCAATTACAAAGAAAAGGCTGACTCAGAAACTACACAGCTGCACTTTCTTTGTGGAAGTGACTCATAGGGAATTTAGCTCATAACTGGATGGATAAAGACGATCTCAGTCTGGGAATTCACTGTAATTCCATCATAATTACACCCAGTGAGCTGATTTATCAAATCAAATACTAGCCTTAAATGTGAAAGGAATTGGAATTTACATGTAATATATAGGGAAGTGCCTCTGTGAAGGAGACTGCTTTCCATGAAACCACACATTTCAGAGAGAAACATGTGACTGATAGTAATGATTTTTTGAGAGTGTGGCTGCCAGGGCTATTTCCTATGTCTGAATGGTCACCCTCTCTACACATGACTCTGCCTGACATCCAGAACAAATAAGCCTCTGGAGAAAAAACAGACCTTCAGATGAAGGAAATTATTTATGTCTGGTCTCACCCCACCAATCACTACGTAGATTTGTGAAAGGGAGAAACAATCTGAATAGAGTCAGAAAACAAAACCTGTAGGCTTGTCCTGAAGGACAGACTTTTGGACACTGATGACATCATGAGGCAATAACATCCATAGTTTTGTTGGTAACTTTGCAGGTAATTTACCACCATTTGTGCTGAAAAAAAAAGGGAAAGGCTTTGGTTTTACTTACTGTTGAGATAAAACAGTGATTTCCATCCTGTTCAGCGTAAAGAACCCCATCTTTAATAAACACAGATATTGCACGTAGGATGAATGAAACAAAGAGGTTCATGTGGATAAAATTTCGAGTGCAGTGAAGCTTCCTAGAGAGGAAAGAGCGAGGGAGAGGAACAGAAGAAAAAGAAAAGAAAGACTTATCTTCTGTGGAAACAGCACACAAGTCTTATTTGCACATGCGGCCATAGTTAGCTCCAATCACCCTGGTGACAAGAACGTGAACATCTGAAAGTCAAGAGTGGGGAAAATACTGACTCTAAGCCTGACCAAGAGGATGATTTGTTTTTTTTTTCTCCTGTAAAAGTATGCAGAGTAGCATAAAATAGACCCAGTCCCATGCAGCTTCTGCAGTTTCATAAAATAGACCCAGAGTTTCTGCAATTGAGTTTGCAGTCTACCAAAATCCGACCACTGGACTGGGTCCAAGCTGAGGGGAACAACTCTGTTAAAAGAGTTGTCTCCCTCTTATTCTACATCTGGTGAGATAAAAGGTCAAATATTGCTGTGGGCCAAAGAACTCCAGCTTCTTTCCTGCAGTGGCTGAATAGCTCACTGCTCGTGTCCTGACTCACCTGAAGCGACACAGGATAACCATGGCGGTGGTGAGGGAAACAAGAGAAGTGCTGTATCCCACTGTGTACAGAGCCTTCACAGACAGATAGTAGTAATCCTTGGAAGGCAAACAACACACGGTTAAATGGTTCATCTACAGCCACATCTTCTTTACCCTGTCAACCAGCAGGGCGAACCACAAGCAGGATTTGTTTCTTGAACAGCCTGGTTGCTTCTTCTTTTTGGTTCCCCTGAGATTTCACTTTGTATCAGAGCACTGCACTATATTTGACATACCCTTGGGTCTGCATATCATGAAACTTATTTGTCAGTGAGCTAGCAAAGGCTGTCTACATTTCTTTGACCACTATGCATGTATCTGTAGAAAAAAAGATGGTTGGCTAAAGGATTCTTTAGTCAATAGGAGAAGAACTGGGGGCTAATCCATGCTTTTAAGAGTTAAAAGCTGTATTATTCATATTATGGAAATATTCAATATGCAGCCAGGAAGGATTTAAATCTTGCTTCTCACATTTTTATATCCATAAATATCTAATTGTTTCATTCTAATCACCAACAAGAGACTGGACAAAAAGCAGCCTGCTGATCCCCGCCTGCCCCCAAATTTGTTTTTACTTAAAAGATAAATTCCCACCTGGTTATCGGACTCTGTTTCATTTTCATCAAAGCCACAAGCATCATAATAGTGGGGAAAAGGTTCAGACCAGCCGTCTTCAGTGCAATTTCTACTGATGTCCCCTATGTCAAATACAGTTGGGAATGTGACATTGCTGAAGCAAACCCCAGGACATACCTTCCCTCCCCTTGGTACATGACCAAAGACCACCCTACAGTATCACTGAGGGTACTACTTGTTTGGTTGACTTTAATGGTACATTAATACATTAATAACCTAGTTTTGTACTAGGTGCCTATGGATATCTACCACTACAGCTGATCACCAGAGTAAAAAAGGTTTAACCAGTATAACAAATGCCTCCAGGCCACAATGTTCTCATTCTCAAGAGGGTATCTAAATCAGCTGTCAGCTAAGCTTCCATTTCTCTCCATTGACTCTGAGAGACATCTAACGAATTCAGCTTTGATGTAGACATTTATTCTTCAGATGGCTACAGGTCAAGTTCAGTGCTCAAATATAGGTAGGCACTTTGTGCTATTTAAGGTGATCTATATCTGAGGCATATGCATGGGACTGGTAAGAAAACACAAGGCTAACATGATTTTTTTGGAGCAGCTGCTGGAGTTAGGTGTGATACTCTAAGTTATCTAATCTAGTCATTATATGTCATTGGTGATGCTGCTGGGTTGTTCTATAGTCAGATAATATGGCAGGGGGTTTGGAACTGTATGATCTTTAAGGTCCCTTCTGATCAAAACCATTCTATGATTCTGTTCAATGATTCCAACATGTATCCCATTCATTTATCTACAAGATCTCTGATCCGAGAGTGACTTTGTGAGAAGAGTCTGTAGGAAAACAGAGGAAAGACAGAGTTGGAATCCCTTCTCTGTCTCTGTCTTCATAGCAATAAGTTCATTTATATCTCCAGATGCTCAGTGAGGCTCCAGCTGACAATTTCAAACCTGTTTCAGAACTTCTCACATTCCTCTGGAGAATCGTTTGGTCCAATCCCAGTTTCTAACCTTTCTCTACAGAAAGTGTCTGCAAAGGAGGCTCAAAACAGATTCAGAGAAAACCTCATTCTCTTTTTCTCTTTCTTTTAACCTAGTTGTTTGGCTAATCTCATATATGGACTAGCTTCTAAGTGACTTTCACTGACAATCAAAAGCTTAAAACTCTGTTGAGAAACAAGAGCTGGGTGTTGAAGAGGAAAGTGTCTCTTGACACTGACTTTGTTACTGCGGCTGCATAAGGTGGGATGGCCCCCTTGGTGCTCTTTTTAAGCACCATTACTTTTGCTAGAGCTCAGTGACATGGTTGAAAAATTTGAGCTGGGTTGCTGGCTGTACTTATTCCTCTCCAGTTTCCATTTTTTAACTATTATAGCTTTTGGAGTTTGAGCTGTACCTTGACCAAATCCAACGGAAATTTCCAAGGTATTTTTTTATTGTGGTTTTGCTGCTTCGCATTCTTAAAGCAGTTTAGTCAAATAACACTAGCAGTGACCTTATTTTTAGATAATCTATTTGCCATCCATGCAGCAGAATATATCTATTTAATCACAGCATTCATTTAAGAACACCACATTACTTGCCAGATTTTGGTAATTTACTCTTGCACATTCACCCCTAGTTTTCTGAGGAAAAATAACCACTGAATCATGGTGTTGACTTCCCTTAGCACCATTAAGTAATTACTGTTAAGCAGGTATATATAATTTATAACAACATACTTGCTAGATTGCAATGCTTAATAGTGGAGGAATAAATTTTCATAATACTGCTAAAAGTAACGCATCAGAAAATGTGTCATCATAATTGGAACTGATTAGAAAATAATACCTAAATGTCAAGGGAAATAGCTTGGAGTCTCCTTTTTAACACAGTTAAAATCAAAAGAGAAACATTCAGTGGTTCTGCTTCTTACCTAGGGGAGACTGGGCTGTACTTTCCAGCAGGTCATAATCACCTATAAAAGTGAAAATTTGGTATGAAATTGTTTTGATTTTGTTTTCTATTAGGATCCAAACTGGTCTCTGTGGAAATCAGTGCCTAGAATCCAGTTGATATTTATTAGTTTGGATCGGGCCCAAAGACAATAAATACCTAATTCTTTCTTTTCAGGAAGTAAATGCAGTTTTATTTCTAGTTTAAATCAAAGCTGAACCTATAAAATTTAAATATTGCTACTGCGAGCAGTGAGCACATAGCTAAAACCCACATACAATCACATCAAGATGAATGTATTGAAAAAACATAAAAGCCAGATATTATAACTTTAGACATTTAAATTCATAATCCATAGATATTTAAGAAAGGTCAATTCTCATAGAACTGATGAAAAATTATTGCAATCCATCAATGACAAAAAGCAATAATGAATTGGTTTTCAGTAAGACAGTTTAATTTTGTGGGTTTACATTACATCACACTGATTTCTAGAAACTTATCAGATTTTAATTTCACTTTTTATCACTATCACAATGAACTACATGTATTCATTATCACAACTGTTGATACACAAACAGCTTTTCAATAATCTGGTATTATGATGTGATCTACATACAGTTTTGACAACAGAGAGACATAGGAGGTAGTAAAGACAACTGGTCCTTACCTGCATGGGTTTGCCCCAAGTTATCTACTTCCCAACCTGAAAAGAACAATAATTATTAATTTGATTTTCATGATAGCTTGCTATAGTGATGTAGCAGAGCCCAAAGAACTGAAAGAAATTATTATTTAATTTTTTTTTTCAATATCAGTAGTGTTCACTTATAAAAGAAAAGTGGGTTTCAGAAGATGGCCCATTGCATTGTATTGAAATCCATAGTTATCATGGAGTTTCATCAGACTCAAGGAAGGGCATGAAAAAGAGATTGCTGAGATTTTTGTGTTTGTTTGGGGTTCTTTTCTTTTTTTGTAGAAGGGAAAGGGTTCTGAAATAAGAAAGATGACACACGCATTTCCAAAATACTGTGCTGAAATCCATGTTGAATTATATAATAGCATTTCAAATATTACGATATTGTAAAACTTTGAGTTTGCAGTAAAAAAATTCCTTTTTCTTTCTTTTGTCCTTCCACAATAAAATGCTGGAATTCTCTCAACCCAGACTCCCACTCACCCTATTAAATATTTTCCCTGAATTGCACTGAAGTCAGACTGTCACAAATCCTCAGTGGGTTTTGACTCAGGCTGTGTTGGGGGATGAATAAAGGCAAGCTGCCTTAAGCCACCGAGTGGTGCTGCTGCATCATACACAGGCACAGAGGAGCCTGACCGAGCCCTCTGAAATAGCGCTGCCACTGGCCCGTCGACTGGTGAGAAAACCTTTCCAACAGTTCATTGACTGCTACAGCAAGCTAAATATTTAGATCAGCTTAGTTCTGTATCCTCTTGAGTAACCACGAGGCTTCAGGTTGTTCTTTAACCCTGAACATACGGTCAAATCTAAAGTAGCAATTAGAAAAGCCATTCACCAAATTGTGAAATTTGTTTGGAGTAAAATCCAAACAAAAATTGATTTTGATGCCATGGGAAAGGAGAAAGACAGCATCTAAGGAAACAAAATTTTAAAGGAGCATTTTCAGTACAGAACAAAATGCATTTTTTTTTACACTTTTTCAGATTCCTTACTATGCAATCATTTTCAATTAATAAGTTTTCTCTCTCTCTTCTAAATAAGTCAGATGTAATTTTTGTTCATCTAAGACAAAACCCAGAGAATTAAATGTGAAGATGATGGTAGGAGTCTAGAAAACTAAGTTAAAGCATCAAGTAGGCTTCGTGTGTCTTTGGGTAGACGTGCTTGGGGCCAGGTTGGATGGGATCTTGAGCACCCTGGTCCAGTTGGAGGTGTCTCTGCCCATGGCAGGGGAATTGGAAATAGATGATCTTTAAGGTCCCTTCCAACCCAAATATTCCACATCAAACCTACATATTCAACCCACCAGTTACTTTGAATGGTTAACACTGAAAGCCTGATGAGAACATCCTTTGTTTCCTGTCTTCTTTGCTCAACTCCTGCTTCTTTCACGATTTCTCATATGAGAATACTTGTTTCTTTAAGAATATTGGCTAGGTACTAATTCTGAAGAAAAGTCACCAATGCCTTTTTCAAAACTTCTTGCAGCAAAGATCATTCAGCCTGCTGCATCAGACTGAATTACCAGATGCTGTGGAATTACCAGATTCTTGGCAGAATAACAGGTATGCCTCTGCAGAATATTTTGGACAGACCTGTTTAACTCCCAAGCCTACCAAACCCTAGATATTTTTATAGCTCTGGTATAGATACATATGTTCCTAAAATCAGTATTCAGAATACCAACTTTAGGATACAGAATCATAGAATCAGAGAATGGTTTTTGTAGGAAGGGACCTTAAAGATCATTTATTTCCAACCACCTTAACATGGGCAGGGACATGGCCTCATCCAACCTGGTCTTGAACACCTCCAGGGATGGGACATTCACCAATTCCCTGGGCAACCTGTGCCAGTGCCTCACACCTCTCACAGGAAAAAATGTTAAAATATTAGGTTTTAGTTAATTTAGAATATTGTGACACAAGTAATAACAGTTAAAATACTCTATAAATGTAGGTTTGCAAAATGAAGAGACTTTTTGCATTAGTAATTTCTTTTTATACCCAAATTATTATTGCCTTTTTAACTGTGGTTGGACATGGTGAAGCGATTCACATTTTCGACAATGTTAACTTTCTAATTGCTGTAGGAGCAAATCTGTCTTTTATTAATATATTTTTCTACATCTGAATCCTTGCTAATCTACTGAAGAAAGTTCCAGTACAACCTTTTTATTATACAGGCTTTTTAGACTTGATTCATCAACCTAATTTTCACTAATAAGTTAAGCTACTGGAAAGTCAATTAGATTTACACTAAACATTATGCCCTGAATTACAACTAAAAGTCAATGTTCATCTAATGAGTGTTGGGATAACATACACACATATACAATTATGTGTGTATATATATATATATATATATATATATTAAAAAGCACAGAATGAAGGAACATACAGCCACCATCTGGCTTTAAATTCCTACATGCTGCTGCTGCCCTTCTCTCTGAGACCATATGTTTATGTATCCTGCACCAGAATATGGATGTTTACACGACAGATAACTGTGCCAATGGCTACGTTTACTCACATGTATGAGCATGATGATAGAGTTCATTTGGATTATTTTTGTGCTTAACATTTAGGATGTCTTTATATATAGAGACAAAGACTGAGCTTGCATTTTAGCTGGGATTGTAGGAAGTCCAGACATAAAAGCAGCCCTAATTTTTCAGACTATTACCCCAAAACTGTATTTTTATGGCTTTTACCTAAGTGCCTTTCTCCTGTGAGAATTCAGCAAATTTACTCTGATGTCAGTGATTTAACAGGCAAAACTGCAGGGCACCTTGCTGGGCTTTCACATGAATCCTCTCATTGCCTTACTCTTAGGATATACAACGAGAAACTGGTGCATCAGATGCCAATGATAAAGCAGAGAAAGCTCATCAAGGTGATTATGCAAAAGGCTATATGAAATACATTATTTTCCCAAGAACAAATAAAATACACTTTTTCATCTGCATTTTGACTGGAAATCCATTTTTCAGGATTTAAATTCAAGTAATGCATCCGTGAGTTACTTTGACATCTGTGCTCCTTACATGTGGTTAAATAATGGCACAGTCCAAGCTACAGAAAGATGGACTCAACAGCAGCTATTAAACAATGTCCTAGAACACCATTTTTTGGATCAATAATTGTTCACATTAATCAATTATCTCCTACAGTACTAATATTATCCTTGGCAAAGGATGGTTTATCCAGTATATTGACAGACAATGTTATTCCCTGTTTGAAAAAACTGAGTACGTAAGTGCCACTCTTTGGGAAGTAAAGCAAAACATCCATTAGTGCTTTAACTGTCATTTTTAATTAGATGCTATTGTAATACTACTTAGAGACCCTGGAGAAGATCCATCAGAATGCTGAACTGTCAGTTCCAAAGACCAAACATTGAAAATATTGCTCATTTCTAATTTCTACATGAGCAGGTGAAAGAGAAGAAAAAATAATCAAAGGACTCGCCAGTGGCTTCCCATAGAGTTAGTGGCAGACACCCAGATCTTTCTTGCATATTTATCATACTTTCTTCCTTGGTTTTCCTTTGCTGAGTCCCAGAAAACATAACTACTTCATCACTATCCTCGAACAGATGAGAAATTTGATGCAAGGAATTGTTGCATCTGTTTTACAGTGAACAGGAGCGATAAAGCTAAAAGCCAAGAAACAGCCTGTGTGTGATGAGCCTCAGAGCTCACTGCAGTCTTTTAGATGGCCTCCTTTTTGCCAATTTGTGCTGGCTGCTTTCAGTGTCAGCTGGCATGACTGCTTCATCTCCCATAGATTTGTTTATCTGAGCACAACTTGCATTTAACCCTTTTGTTCCAGCAGTTATCCCTTTTGTTCCAGCATTTAACCCTTTTGTTCCAGCATTTGTCCCTTATTAGTGGTGGGGAGTGGGAATGAAAGGTTTCCAAAACTATTCTGCCCTGAAATGACCTGTCCATACTTTTCTCTTATTCCTATTGCTCCTATCTCAGTATTATTGATTGGAAGACTGGTCCACATAAGCAATCCTCTGAAAGGTTGGCTTGTGACATTGAGATCAGTGTGCAAAGCTTGCACTGCTTTTACCACATGTTGGTTCTGTCTCTTCAGAAAGTGCAGAGATTGGGGCAGAGAGAGGCTCTGGAGAACATTTCCTACCATCACTTGTTATCACACTGTCCACCTATGTGGATAACGAGCTGGCTAGGCAGGAACCTGACTTCTTAGTGTTTCATAAAGCACTGATTAGAAGCTTAACATTTAATTTACAAATACGAAATAAATCAGTGAGCTCTCACACCCAACACCACAGCACCCAGCACACTGTGTCTTTTCACTCTCTTCCCTATTGCTGCATGCTGCTCCTATGCACCAGCAATCTGTTCAGCCGGCTGGCAAAGCCGCAGTCGGGAACAGCAGTCGGCTCAGCAGCTTTTCTGTGCCTTTCTGACCTCCCCCTACCAGCACGTCCTACCCGCTGCTCCCAGCGCTCTCTGCCCAGTCCTGTACCTGGGCACACACCATACCACATGCACACTACCCAAGAATCCTGGTTCCCTCATGGCAGCTGTTTTCTAGGTGGCAGGGGAGACGTGATCCAGAACCAGGCACTAGGTCTTTACAATCTTTTAACAGGATCTGTAGGAAGTGGCAGCCAGGCAAGGTTACAAACTATGTAGCCTCACAAGGTCCCACACTTTTCCCTATGCTAGAAGTGCTTCGTTCCACTCTTTCCAGGGGTTTTGGTCTCTCCAAAACCTCTTAGACCTCTTTGGTCTCTCTTATGCCTCTTAGATAACACTTAAACTACAGATTGAAAATGATTAGTCAGTTGGCATTTGTGTACTGCTTTTTGACTCTTGAAGGGGATTTGTGAGCATAATGCTTACACAGAGACAATACAAAATTAAGTGGTATTGTTCACTGTATTTAGAAAACAGTTTAGTCTGGAGAAAAGGAGGCTGAGGGGAGACCTTATCACTCTCTACGACACACCTAAAAGGAGGTGTTGTTGTGGGTGCTGATCTCTTCTCCCATGTAACAGGCAACAGGACAAAAGGAAATGGTCTCAAGTTATGCCAGGGAAGATTTAGGTTGGATATTAGGAAGAACATCTTCAGGGAGAGTTGTGAAGCATTTGAACAGGGTGCCCAGGGAAGTGGTTGAGTCACCATCCCTAGAGGTGTAGATGAGGCACTTAGGGACATGATTTAGTGGTGGGCTTGGCAGTGTTATATTTACAGTTTGACTCAATGATCTTAAAGATCTTTTTCCAACCTAAATGACATTATCATTAGATGACATATGAAGAAATGAACCTGTGGGACAAATTAATCCCATCAATTTACACACATGGAAATAAGTTCATGTAGTCTTTAAGTTTCCTTCCATAAAAGGCAAAGCAACTAGCACTTCCAGAGGCTGATAGGATGAGAGAAACCAGCCTCTGTAACTTTTTGTTACCCAATAATTTGCACAAAACATTGCAGTTAAGGTAGTGATGGAATTGATATACAAGTTCTTTCTTCCTATATCCCATAATAATTGCAGGGTGCATATATTCATGACACATAGACAAGAAGACCCTGTGAATCACACTGTGAAGTCATGGGAGAATACCATTGAAGTCCCACAGGGAGAACATAAAAGGCCATGGCACATAGGGCTGGCTGAGGCAGGACTGATCTATGGTTATGATCAATAAAATGGAAGAGAGATTATGAATTTCTTATTTTCTTCGTCTTTCTTATCAATGGCTATGAAACTAGCAGTGGACTGAGGTCACCATAGCAACTGCTAGGCATCATCTAAACATTATGTTATTCTTTCTATGAGGCTGGCTGTCATAGGAGCATCTATCAGAGTGCCAGAAAAATGCAAAAGCAATTGAAGGACACCCTAGCTCTGAGAAGGGCAGGGGTCATAGTTCAGAGAAAGAATGGAGATTATTAGTTATTAAATAAGTCACAGCAAAGAAAGTGCATTACATTACTTGTTTAAAGGCAAGAATGAATGCATGCCCACCACACTTAAAATCTTGCAGTCAAGTGGAACTCCTTTCTTGGTTATTTGAATCAAAAGGAGAATGAAGAATAAAGCAATCACTGCTACTAACGTTGAGGTATCTACCCAAGTTTCACCTACAGTGCTACTTCAGTGTCCAAGTGCTCTCCAAACTACTCAGCAGCTCTCAGGATGTTCCACCCTTGCACACTTCCCAGATGAGCATGATTTTCCAAGGCCAAACTAGCTTTCAGATCATATTGACAAAGGTTTTGTGTTGTATTACAGTTTTCCCCTGGCCACTGCAGGTCGTCATCTTGCAAAAGACCAAGGACTTGATTTTTAGCTGAAATTCTTGGCCATACTGTATGTTTGAATATTAGAGGAACAGAGCCTAATATCTCCATAACTTGGTGGGAACGGCCATAAAATGTCCTTCTCTTGTAGAAAGCAACAATCAGATCTTAACTACTTCATTAGAAATGTAGATACAGTTACTGTTCTTTGATGGCAATATTTTCCTCCCATTTTCCTCTGCATTGCAGATAGACTTTGTGATGCTGTGACCAAAGAGGCATGCTTAATTATAGCTTGTCCTCCTCGCTTTGTGAAAGCTGAAGTAATGCTATGGCTTTACTGCCTGTGGAAAGCCTAGGAATGAAAACCAGCAGGAAAGGACTTGTTATCTAGTAAGCACTATTATCTTGGTTATTGGCAAGACATTATTTTTAACATCAACACTTGGTTTCTTGTATTCATGTGTCACAATTCTTGTGACTTGCTGAACACTAAGCAACAGTGACACATATGCAATCTGCAGACAGCTTTGAAAGCTGTCCAAAACTTTAGCTGGTATATGTATATATAAAACCCCCAGATATCCTGGCATTGAACTTGTTTCTGAATGCTACATAGAATCTTATATAAGGTGAAGGATAAAACTAAGGTATGTAGAGAGTCCTGATTGCTTCAAAGACTAATTAAGCTCTTATGCCCTCATTATTATTCCCAGGATGAAAACACAATGGGATTGGTCATGTCTGTTTTTTAGAGACTACTCCTTGGTTCCTATATTTTTCTTCCCTTAGTTTTCATGCAGGATGTTAAAATACACACCAGGGCTGAGATATACTTGAATAGAAATCTAGACCTTTACATTGATCTTTTGCCATGCCTAGTTGACAAACAAATGCAATTTCCAATTACAATCTGCTGCAATGCTGACCTTAATTTCAACTAGCAGCAACGAAAAGCTGCATCTTCTACTTCAGTACAAATAAGTGCATGATCTTACAAATGTATCTTTTTGTTTAAAAGTTGCCTATCTTCAACAGCCACCTTTTCTTTCTGTTTATGTCAAAAAATATCAATACATAAACGAAAGTAATTGAAACCGAAACGTGCAAATATTTTCAATAGCTTTTACCTTGGGAAGACAATGACTTTTATTGCCTTTTCACCCATTTTGGGAATTACGTTTCATTTTCACAGTGGCACATAGTCAGCACTTAAAAATTTTATCAGAACTGTTTCCCCAGCAATACAACAGAAGGGCTTTCCGTATATGAACATGTAGTATCACTTCCTTCTCTTTAGCTAGTTTCTTGTCATCTTATTCTGTTTGATTAGAGATAACATCTAAACTCAGATGGGAGAAAAAAGCCACAGATGGCCTCCCAAATCCAATTAACCCTGCATTCATAAATCCCATTGTCCATGCATGATCTCTCTAGTGCAAAATATGAGGCTTGTTCTTATGACAAAGTACTTGAGTGTCTCTCAGTGTCCCATTTCTTGTTCTCAAGGACAACAAAGCTTGTTGGCTGAGCACTGAACCCGTATAACTTCCAGAGCAGCAGCAAGCCAAACACTTTAGTCCAAAAATTTGAGCATAGGATATAAGCCTATCTTAAACTCTGTGATACCTGGCTACATTCCTTATTCTACTGGATTTTAATTAGGACTCTTGAATCCCGGTATCAGCATAGGATGTGTTTTATGTCTTTGGTAAAAATTGTGTACTTTTCTTTGTCTTACACAGTAAATTATGCTTTGTAGTAATGTTCTTTTGGGAGTAGCAGGTAGTGTCCTAGGCTGAGCACTAGATAAACATTCTGAATTGCTGAAAAAATCAGTAACAGCTAATCATATTTCTTATTTGGATTTATGAATGAAAGCGTTTTCTCATTGTCGAGCATATGGCAATGTTCACAATGTGCTTATTTGTATTAGATTTTTCAGTAAATCAAAGATCTAAAAATATGCTCATTTCTGATCTGGCTATTGGGTTTCTTTCAATGGTCTGTTTGATTAATACTGCTTCACAGGCTCCAGAATATCTCAGCTGTGAAGGGCAAAGATAGAAAAGCACAGACTTGGCTTAAGTGGGTTTCTAATGCTAAGCAAAACATCTTTGTCTCAAATAAACAAACTAACAAACAAAAATCAAGCAAAATGCTGAAAAAATCAAAACAGAAAAAATCTTCCAGCTGAGAGTACAGATCACGATGTTAGGGCCATCTCTAGGTCTTACTATGTCATACTGAAATGCTTGACACAGTTTTCTTTTTCCTTCCTTTGCAAAGATACCTTAGAATGCTTTAAATATACTCAGTTCTAGAGTAGCTGTCTCTAGAGTTGGCATTGGGAAGACGCTGGAGAAAGTAAAATACACAACAGCAACATCACAGAAGTTATAGCTCCCAATTAAAATAAAATCATGAATTGATGGATGTCAATCAAAGAAATGAATGTTGAAGAGGAAAAGAAATTAATATTTAGAAACCATCTAGAAGGAAAGCCATTGTAAATTCTTAACCTACAACGTTAGAAAAGACTCAGAGCTAAAATGCTTTTTTCAAGCGGAGAGATTTTGAAAACATTCTTTTGCAACTGAAAGGAAGTGGAATATTCTAGTGATTTTTGCAGAGCAGAAAGGTGAAATGGAGTTTTACAGGGGAAGGTCACAAAATACACAGCATGGGATTTAACACTAGGCTTTCTGAAAGTCATTGACAACAGTAGATCTCAGTTCAATTACAGTGAAGGTTAGAGTAGAGTGTATTTTCAAATTAAACCCAGCAACAGCTAATATTTTCAGCTAAATTAATAGCTATTTTTTTATCAAAACATCTTTCCAGATGACAGTTAGGTTGATTAACTCTTATTTTGTGGTCTACTTTTTTCCCTGTTTTACTACACATGGAAATCAGACAACCAAATCAAGGCAGCAAAACTCCTTTCTGAAATTCACAAAACAAGCAGCCCCCTCCTGTGGCTTCTTTCACCTCAAGATAAGTGAGATAGGTCAGAATACTCATTGTTTTCCATTTACTGAACCAGAAATCACAGAGTAATAGAATCATAGCATCATTAAGGTTGGAAAAGACCTCTAAGATCATGAAGTCCAACCATCAGCCCAACATCACCACACTTACTAAACCATGTCCCAAAGTGCCATGTACACATTAAACGTTATCTACACATCTACTTCTACACATTATTTGAACATCTCCAGGGACGGTGACTTCATCACCTCCCTAGACAGCCTGTTCCAACACTTTACCACTCCTAATTGCCAACCTAAAACTCCTCTGGTGCCGTTTCCTTTCATTCTGTTACTTGTTGCTTTGGAGAAGATACCCTACAACCTCCTTTCAGGTAGCTGTAGAGGTCAATGAGGTCTCCCCACAGCCTCCTCTTCTCCAGACTAAAGATCTCGAGTTTCCTCTTCCACTCCTTTTAAGCCTTGTGCTACAGACCTTTCTCCAGCTCTGCTGCCCTTCTCTGGACACACTTCAGCACCTCAAAGTCCTTCTTGTACTGAGGGGCCCAAAACTGAACACAGGACTCAAGTTGTGGCCTCACAATCACTTCGCTAGTCCTGTTGGCCACAGAAGTCCATATGATCAGTCTGGACTTAGACATATAACTTCTAGATAGTGAAAGCCAACTCACATAACTCCTACCCCTTCTTTAAGATTAACACATTTTATGGTTTGCCTGTTATAGAAGCAGCTGTATCTATAGGTGTTTCAATGCATCACAAGACAAACATTTTAAAAGTATGATTTAAAGTTATTGTTACAGTTCGTAAAAATGATTTATGGGTAGATAAATCTTTTTCTGTATTAAGAATGAATATACAATTAATAAAATTAATGTCAGTGCCTAGCCTATTTACATATTCTGGAAATACTGGAGCAGACAGAGGATACTATAAAAATCTATAATATGTGATTAGCCACATCTTAGAAACATTTTAGCTATCTAATAATCCTTTATTTAAGGAATCATCATAAGATATAACTTTTTTCATTAAGCCCTCATAGAAAAAAATGACACTTGGCTAATTAAAATTATCAGCAATGATAGTGAAAACTCATGCTGATTCACCCAAGAGAGTGATTATGGATGTCGATATTTCCACCTCGGGGTCACTAGTGCAAATCCAGTCAGACCTGTAGAGATTTCAAACTAGTCCAGATTAAATCTTTCATTTTTTTTTTTATCTAATGAATTATGAATCTTGGTTTTGTTCCTAGTGAACAGATGTCCAAAACCCCCTCAAACCCAGCACTACAAGAGGTAACAGCTGTCACTTTTATTGGTGATGCTGTAAGTAGATAAAGAAAGCAAGACATATGTTTACACTGGACAGACTGCTCTTCTTAGGGTCATACTTACATCTTGCTACAGGTCAAATGTGAATTATAGTGTGTGAAAAGGTCTGTAAAACCTGGGGAAATAATTTTAAAATATTATTTCATCCCTTTATTTTATTTCTCTAGTTATGATAGAGCTTTTAATTTTCATATAATTATTTTTGAGTCTATTTTTCTAAAAGGTATATTCTTTTTTATGTTAAAAAATAAAGCATATCCTGTTGAAAGGTAGTGGGTTAGTTACCCTCTGGAATACTTCATATTGAGCTAACCTTGTCTTTGAGGAGGGAGATGGTTTAGATGATGTCAGTGATGTCAAGGTTGGAGGAAGCCTGGGTTGCAGTGATCATGCACTGGTAGAGTTCACAGTCTTAAGGGATAATGGGTCAGGCAAGGAGTAAAATCTCAGGATCCTGAATTTTATGAAAGCAAAATTTCCAGTGCTAAAGGAGTTGGTTGATAGGATCCTCTGCGAAACTATCCTCAGGGACAGGGGAGCAGAACAGAGCTGACAGATCTTTAAGGATGCTTTTCATATAGTGCAAGAGCTCTTGATTCCTAGCTGTTTGAAATAACAGTAAAGGAAGCCAAGAGATGATCATAGGTGAGTCAGGACCTGCTGGTCAAAATTAACAGCAAGAAGGAAATGCACAAGAAGTGGAAGCTAGAACAGAGGTCCTGGGAAGAGTATAGGGACACTGCCTAGTTGTGTTGGGATGTGGTCAGGAAGATCAATGCATGAACGCAGCTGAACTTGGCAAGGGATGCAAAGAATAACAAGACAAGCTTCCACAGGTATGTCAACCAGAAAAGGAAGGTCAAAGAAAGCATATCCGCCGAATGAGCAAGACTGGCAAACTGGGACCAACAGACAAGGAGAAGGCTGAGGTACCTAACAACTCTTTTACCTCACTCTTCACCGGCAACATCTCTTCACATATCTGACTGCAAGATAAGGGGAAGTTTATAGATGACATCAAGCTGAGTGGCACGGTTAACACACTTGAGACACAAGATGCCATCCAGAAGGACCTGGACAAGCTTAAGAAGTTGGCTTATGTGAACTTCATGAGGTTAACGTGACCAAGTTCAAGGTTGTGTAAATGGGTCAGGACAGCCCCTGATATCAACACAAGCTGGGAGATGAAGGGATTAAAAGTGACCCTGATGAGAATGACCTCAGGATACTAGTGAATGAAAAATTAGACACGAGTTGACAATGTGCGCTCGCAGCCCAGAAGGACAACCATATCCTGGGCTGCAACAAAAGAAGCATGGCCAACAGGCTGAGGGAGGCAATTCTGTCCCTCTGCTCCACTCTGATGAGACCCCACTTGGAGTATTGCGGCCAACTCTGGAGCCCTCCACAAAGGAAAGTCACAGGGCAGTTGGACTGAGTCTAGAGGAACGCCGCAAAAAATGATCAGAGGGATGGAACACCTCTTCTATGAGGAAAGGCTGAGAGAGTTGAGATTGCTCAGCTTGGAGAAGAGAAAGCTCCAGGAAGACCTTGTGGCTTTTAAGTGCTTAAACAGGGCTTATAAAAAAGACATGGATAGCCTTTTAGCAGGGTCTTTGTGATAGGACAAAGGGTAATGGTTTTAAATTAAAAATAGACATAAGGAAGATTTTTTTTTACAATGAGAGTGTTGAAACATAGAAATGGGTTGCCCAGAGAGGTGGTAGATGCCCCATGCCTGGAAACACTCAAGGTTAGATTCTATCTAGTTGAAGATGTCCCTGCTCATTGGCAGGACTTGATGACCTTTAAAGCTCGCTTCCAACACAAACCATTCTACGGTTCTAAGATTTATCAAGAGGTCTCCTAGCCTTAATTACTTTAGAAATAATAACATCATGGAAAAGAAATTTCCTCAGTAAAAGTGAAATGGTAACATATTTGTGTGGTATATGAATAGAAACATCAGAGACAGCCCTTGAAATAAAGAATGTTTAAAAAGTCCATGACAACGGTGTGCGGACACATTGGCAGTGGAAATTTCCTGTGCTGTAGATGAACACGGCATCACACTCCACACTATCAAACTAGCAATATCTCTGAGCATTGCATCCAAAGTAGGCAGGGAGAGAGAGAGGAGTGTTATGTTATGTTACTATGTGTTAGCACACCATAGCCTGAGGGTACGTAGGGGGTATAGATTACAAGCCACTGAAAAGGAGGCATCCTAATGGAAATTCAGACAGGCACGGTCTTGAGCATCAGGCCTCCTGCAGTCACATCAGAAGATAATGTATCAGCTATCTTCTGATGCACAATGAACAACACTTAAGTATTTTGCCTGCTGGCTGCAAGCATCACTGATAACTGGATAGCAAAAACTTTTGGTTAAATGCATCCTCTGCACAAAGATGACCAGAATTGGTTTGACAATCAGGCTAAAAGACTAGTAGCCAACAAAAATTCATTACAAAGCCACAGAGAATTGAAAAAGATCCATAAAGAAACCAACAAAAAAACACCAAAAAAAAAACCTGAAAGAGAGAAAAATATTTCCTTATCCTAGACATAAGGATCCTGGATGCTGACATGTTCGGTTTTTTTGTATTATCACTAAATGTGGATGGCTCAGTAAGTACCGTTCTACCAGATGAGTCAATGCAAAACCAGTATTATAGCAGTAAAGATTATGTGTAATTATATTGGCTATAATTAAAGCACATTGTATTACAGTAGTAATTATATTTTTATACCTGATAGTTTAAAGAGGGACTTCTCTTCCCCTGTTTAAAAATTAGGAGCCTAGTTTAAGTAAAATGCCCTTAGTACCTTCTGGATAAAGAGAGGTATCTTCAAGGTATGATTCATCTCATGTCTCTTGGAATAACATAAATTGCATTCTGTGGGTCTCTCTCTCCACTGACTTCAGGAGGACTCATAGAGAAATAAACTCGTGTATACTATGGGTAAATTTAGATGAGGTATTGATTGCCTTTCTGTTTTGCAAGATCACTGGCACTTGCTTCAGTGTCTGGATGAGTTCAAATGAATGTATTTAAAGGTGAAGATTTTAGCCTTCCTGGTGCTGAGTATGAAACACAGAGAAGGTGAATTTTAGACTCAAGACTGTAAAAGAATAACTCATTGGTAAAATAATCTTTGGGAAAAAGGATCCTGGGAGAAAATGATGAACTTGTTCCTCAGTGGACAGTGCCAACTAAGTGATCTGCAGTAGCCTAGATGAGTGCTGAGAGGAGATGGGCAAAACTGTGTTTATTATCAGCAAAGGCTTGTTGTTAGCTAATATTATAGAAGAGCTTTGCCTATCTCTGTTGTTCATCTGGGAAGATACATTCATGGTATCACACATACACACAAAGGAATTTCAAGAGAACAACTAATTGATCTACATATCTGTTGCGAACAATTTACAGTTATTTCCTCCTGCCCATATACTCTTATTTTTATCTGGCAAATTTTCACACATTTCAACAGTTGAAGAAAAATCAAGAAAGGACAAGGGTTTTTTTGGCATCATGCAAACAGTGGTTTTCCTATCAGAAAGCACTGGGTAATATTAACAAGTAGGTCAAATAATTACCACTGCTAAGGTAGGTTCTCCTTTTAATAGCAACTTGTTTGGAAGCAGAGGTTGGGCTGCAAAGGATTGAAGCTGAAGTCTAGAAGAGTTTGGTTACCAAGTACGGTGAATTCATACGGCTTTTGGTCCAAGCTTAAAGTGGTGGCAGAAAGACAGAAAAGAGAAAATGCACCAGCCTAGCTAACCATCTACACCTTTGTTTGCAAGAAAAAGGACGACTCTGATAGGCAGCAATGCATGCTGGAAGCAGGAACAGCCCACATCTCTGATCTTTTATATGCTTCCTTGGTTACCGGTACCAGCTGCAAGGGGCAGAAGGATAGCAATGTCTCATTTCTAGAGACCACAAAAATGCATGATGGAGCTTCTGTATCTCTCCAGGAATCTTTAATTTCCACTGACTCTTCCCTGGACTTTGAGATCCTCACACTGGTCATCTCATACTTATGTTCTACTTAGGCATGAGCAGAATCGACTCTGAGTTTTATTTACTTTCTAAAGTTGGTTTGAATTGTGATGATTAGGTATCCAAGACCCAGACACAGTTGCAGGTCTCAATGATTTCAATGGAGACTTATGGGCAGAATGTTCTCTTTAGCTGTTAGAGTTGGTTATATTTTCAATTTGTATATTCTGTGAAGGCTTTTTTCACATATTCCCTTCCACACACACACACACACATCTACACCATCTACACACAAACATCCTGGTTTTCTACAGTACTTTTTTTAAACTGAGGCTTAGCTCTAGACCACTGTAGAGTTTTTTACTTGCCTTACTGAGTATCTAAGTGAGGTTTTACACCCATGTTGGCCATGTGGCTTAACCAGACAGAGACAAAGAACAAAGAGAAAATACTTTACCATCTTCAGAGATGATAAACCGAAACAGTGCTGGACACTTGACAAAGACAATTTCACCCACACTTGCAGGTTTCCAGCATGTAATGTTGTCCCACATTCCTGGGCAACCTATGGAAAAGAAGGAGGGATAAAATATATTAGTGGTGGAAATCCATTCCTTCCTTCACACTGTAGTTGCACTTTATAGTTGGTTCTTCTATATAAATGTGCTTTTTTAGAATAATAAACAGTATCAATTTCTAATCAGCTTTCCCAGGAATAAAACTATTTTCATTCACTGGAATACCATAAAATATATAGTTGTTTGGCATAAAAATCTCCAGACTCTACCCCCATAGAAGATGACATTTCTTAATCCCAGCTGAATCACTCCAACATACGCCATAAACAATTTTTCCCTTGAGCATGAAATCTGTTGTCTTTTAGCTATCTTTTACTAGTGCCAGGTTAAGCATTTTATTTATGGATCACATCTTTGATTTAACTTCTACAGGTTTCTGTGGGCTCTAATCCTTGTCAAAGGTTGTGAACTGGCACATTTTTTAAAAAAGTTGACCCAGGAAAATGACTGGAAACTGAAAAACATATTTCATTCTACAGCAAGTTTTGTGGATATGTGAGGGAAGCTCACCTCTTTCTTGTTGTTGATTTCCTTAAAAAAATATTTGGAATAGAAATGTCCTTCCTTAGTAAAGAACTGTTGTAATATCATTCACTACTTTCGGTGCAGTCTTTGGACTAGAAAATATAAACTCACAATGTCAAAGGGATGATTTTGAGCTGTAATGACCTCTTGCATAAACTAAAGACAGAATCAGGCCTTTAACAAATGTTTGTTAATTAGGCTTCAGGTAACCATCTTTGAACTAAAGATCTGAGCATTAAAGAACCAACCTCCTGTTACAAGCATGCAGAAAGAGGAAGTAATGAGGTTGTGGATGGGAGTTGTCTTCCCTTAGGAGGTAGGAAAAAAATCAGGTCCCATGTCCTATTGTAAATACAACGAAGGAATCCAGGTCCTACTTCTTTTGAACCACTTTGACAGAGACATGACAAACTGTGGCTGGCCTTCAAGAAGCATAAGCCCTCCTGTAATTCTGTAGAACACCATCTTACTCTCTCATAAACTTAAAAGACTTATCCAGTGAACATAAAGACAGAGTAATCTACTGATGTTTTAAAAAACAACTCAGCAAAGGAATCTGAAATAGCAATCATCTACCTCAACAGGAAAAGAAAAAAACTAAATTTAAATACATCCACTACTTATTTGCATTTGATGTTGAGATCAAGCACATAATCTTATCAACTGCTAAAAGCCACAAGCTTCATGATTTTGTCAGTGGTTTTCCATTAAAGTGCTCTTGCTTTGAGGGCGTGCCAGGAAAATAAGATCTTCAGTAAAAGTGGATAATACTTCAAAGTGTCACACTTTCAGACTGGCACGGGTACAATATAATGAGGTATGGGTGATCAACTTGTAAAACCAGTGTGAGCTTTATCAACTTTAGTGATAGTAGCAGATTTCCATCAGTAGAGAAAGTATGCTTACAGAACTGGAACTGGTGTATTTTTTCCATCATCTTCAATGGTAGGGAAGCAAGCCCTGTGTTTTCTTACAAAAAAATATGTCAGATTCTACCACCATGTGTGAAGGATAAGGCAGTTCTAAGTGATAAAGTGTTGGAAGAAATACATCAGTGTCAAACAACACTGTTGTGATGTTACAATGATGGCATATGCTAAGCAGTTAACAATCATTCTTTCAAATCAAAAGGGGTAGCAGCAGATTATATAATAGAAATTAATGACTATATAAAATCCAGAACCTATTAGTTAAAAAAATCCCTTAGCTTTGTCAGACCTATCAAAAAACAATATTACTGCAAAAATGCTCATTAAATCATTGCAGAAGGAAAAAAGGAATCCTTTACATTTCCTCCTCCTTCTCTTTTTCTTCCACTCCTACCCCAAGTTATTTCCTTTGTCAAATGAGGATCTCATTTTATGAGTACTGTGATTCATTAGAACATGTCCAAAAGGCTCAAAGACTATGTTTTGAAATGTTTTGTGATACAGTTAATGCACTATAGATGGAAATCAAGATCACGTTGAGTACTGTTAGATTTTATTGTCTTTGATAGCTGGTGCCTGACTATGCAGTAGAAACTGTATTTACTATGTAAATCTGAAGACGTGTAGTAATAGGTTTATAGTTCACTGATGTAAGGCACTCTGTACAAAAATAAAGGATATGTAAATATTCATGGTAATGAGGCATTTGCTTACAAGACGTGTTAGAGACAATCAAAGTGGCTAATAAGATCTCCTGAGAACCACTTGCTAGCACTGCACTCTCAAATTAAATGGAGTTTGATAGGAATAGGGAAAGATTTCTTATTTCTTGTTATTACTTCAACATCAGTTGTCTTCCAAACACTGGGATTGCAGTAGATAATTGCAAAGCAGTGTAGGGAAATGCAAGGAAATCCTCACACTGCAGAAAATAAAGTGTTGACATGGAATAAATATTTCATAGCACTGTGTATCAAATTCAGCTATATCAGGTGGCTGCTTTTGTGGTAATATCATGCAGAGAAAAAAATAGGCACATTTAAAAACACATCTTAAGTTCATTGTTCTAGAAGGCACAAATGTGCTGACATTGGAAGACAGGGATAGAGAAGCAGAGTGTCAAGTAATTTGCCTTAGTTACTAAAATAGGTGAGTGATGGAGACTGAAAAGGATTCATTATAAATGAGAATATAGCCTAATCCTGCCTGGAAAAGCATGTTTGAAACAAATGGATTAGAAAAGCAAAGAAAAGTATGACATACAAAAATGGAATAAAGACCAGTGTGCACAAACCCCTTGCATTTGTAAATGATGATACAGCCAGCATCTCCTGCTAGGTGAAATCTGCCCACGGAAATCAATGTGACTTGAGTGTGAAACTGCACAGCGGGGTTCTCCTCTGGCACTGATGGTACGTCTCCATCGCCATGTGATGCAGGGAGATCCAAGCCAGCTCTGAAAGAGGTAGCTCAGACACTACAAGTAGAAAGGTGAAGCTTCAAGTGGGCAAATTTCACTGGTTCTTAGCATGTTAGAAATAAGTAATAAAGACAGATAGTTTTAAAGAATAAGATTTCATGTGGGCCAGAGTGAAAAGTGGTTGTCTTGCTAATGGATGGTCTTTAAAACAAAGCACCCTGCAGAAAGCACAAACTCTGCCTTCTCTTCTCATGTCTGGAATCATGCACTGCAGACTTTAGACTGAAATTCACATTTGGTAAGCTTTGTGGGATTCATCCCAGCTAACGTAAGTGGTATAGAGTTTAGAATATGACCCTGGGTATGTACTTATGCCCTTTTTGTAGCAGTGCTTACTCAGCCAGTCACTCCCTCTCTAATGGGATGGATGAGCCCTTGAGAATGCCTATCCCTTGTCACTGACTTTGGTTATTCAACTATAGGATAAGTTGGGGTTCTTTTAACTTCCAGTGGCTAAGACTTAACTTTTTGCCCTCATTCAGCTAAACAAATTTTACTCTGTAGTTCATGGAGAGTGAGTTTCCAGACAGGGATAATCCCATTTTAAGGTGGTGATGGTGGTGAATCCCGTTGTAACAGTACTTCTGTCACTCCACTGATTACACCCTGTAGAACGAGGCTAAGAACTAGCTTAACCTAGACAGCTGTCTATTAAATGGATGAAGCTTCTATTCCTCATAGGGTCTATGTGGTCTTTTGGAGTGAACCAAGTCTACCCTCTGGACAGAGGGCTGACCCGTAGCTACGCTGTGTCCCCCAGCCACTTCCCAATGCTGAGTGAAGGAGTCCAGCTGAGGGCTGAGACATGTTACTGCAGGCTGTGAACTGTGCCAGAACAGCTGTGTAGCTCCTGAGTTATTCAAACCATGGGCAAACCACAGTGGCTGCTTATCAAAAAACACATGGTCAATCTCTACATCTCTGTCTCAAGCTTCTTCTTGTAAAAGTAAGACAAAAGTCATGTTTAGACTGTAAGCTTCCTGTAACAATATCACCTTGTTCTGTTCTTGTGAGAAGTACTCACAAACCAGAGGTATGATTTCATCTGAAGTAAAATATGTATTTTACATGAATTTCATGTGAAGCCTCTGACATCTGAGTCTAAATTCAGTATTGTTGAAGCTGAAGGGGGTGCCTCATATAGCTAAGGATGGATCTGACTTGGCATCCACTGAAAAAGAACAGCTTTTCATAGAAAGGCCAAATTTCATAACAAGGAGAAAACTATGTGTATTTATCACTTCACTGCAGAACGTTCTGATGCAATTTTAAAATTATACCTAACACTAAACCCATCCTAGTCATTCTACCTCTGCAGAAGTTCACACAAGCCTTGTTCCTGTCTTTCACTTCAAACTAGGCTCTCAGAGCAAAGTCTTTTTCTCTAATCTGCTACTCCTAGAAGCTGAAAGGCTCTCTTGCCTGAAATGCCTGGACAAGCACCAAGAGAAAAAGATAAAAAACCCCAAAGCAAGCCATGCTGGCAGAACAGCTGTGATAAAGTGCTCTTGTGAAACTGCTTATGTTCCCTTATCTTCTTTTTCTCTGTCTAGGGCTGTCTTGAGAGTCTCAGTTTTGATAATAGTTAGATACAAAACCAGATTTTAGGTAGGCCCACAGCTGAAGTCCACTGGGTTCAAGGAATGGACCTCACTTTAAATTCAATGAGAGCTTGTTATCTTCCACCAACACAGAGTTATTATGTCACCAAGACTACATACAAACTGTTCCTATAGATTTGTGTCCTGTTTTTTTCATGGTGCCTCTACTGCAATACCCTCATTTACACTTTTTATATTTTAATCCTCTTTACAGTATCCACAGCATCCTCCCATACCCTTATCCTGTCCTTAGTGCAACATGCCTCATCTCTGCAAGGTTTTTGGCAAGATAAGGTGAAAAGCAAGACCCTGAGTACTAATTCACTACTCATATATTCACTCCTCTTAATAAAGCAGGTAAGTCCTACCTGTCCCCCTCTCCATGAAAATACTTATTTTTATGTTTCTTGTACTCAGTACATAATTTTCACAAAACATATAGGAATTTGCAGCTAGTACCCCTCTGTAAAATGTTACTGACTTTATTAGTTGACTGAAAGTTATTGTGTGAAGATGGGATATAGGATAAATAAAGGAATGACAGGACAAAGGGATTTATGGATTCATACAGAGAAAAAAAAAGGGAATAGATGAAAATTTGCATAAAAATTGTTTCCTTGGGAAATCAAGAAAAAATGTAAATACATAAATGTTATACTTCTGTATTTTTCATGTACGGAAATAAAGGCTTGAGATTAAAATCCATCATTTTGTCTTAAAGCATTTGGTTTTATTTTCAGTTCCTCTCCCGATTTATTAGTTTAAAATACCACCTTCAAGGTCTTATTGCCTTTGGGAGAGTAATATCAAAGGAAACATAATGTTACAAGCCAGCATATTAGACTGAATTATACGATGCACAATAACTTTTAAAGGGCATACTACATATAAAGCCTTTCAGAGAGAGGGGGATATGAGGTAGGTACACTCTGTTCTTTCATAAATCTAGACAAATACAAAAAAAAATAAAGGCTTAAGCAAGGCCTGGGTATGGAGCCTAGATTTTCAAAAACAATTGACATTTCAAAGTAAAGGTATCTTAAGGGAGCTCTTATTTCAGAAATGGACATTCTGTAGGTGTTTCAAGTTAGGCAGTAAGCTTATACCACTGTCAGATTCAACAGCTTCTTTTGAAAGTCCAGACCATAAGAGAGTAGTAAAAAAAAAATCAACTGAAATTCTAAAGTTATAAAAGATAGGAATAAACACAAAGGGGAGAAAAAACACTAACGGATCTCAAGCCAAAAAAAAAAGCCATTCCTTGCTTAAAATTAAAGATCAAGTACAAGGGGAAGCTTAGCAGAGTAAAAGGAAAGGTTTTTTACCTTCTCAATTCTGCTCCCAACAGATTTTGGAACTATTTGAACATCACTTATTCTTTCAGCACAATTCTTCTGGATCAGCTATTACAATAAGAATTTGTTCCTCTATCCAAATTTTGCTACTGCTGCACTGAGATGCACTTTGCATTGTCTAACCTGGTATTCATTCACTTTAACAGTATCAGCATTATATATGTAAAGCTGAGCTAGGTTCATCTACATTTCTTTTACAATGCGTGAAGAAATGCAGATACCTCTGGAGGACATTGCTAGAGGGTTTCTGAAATAAATTATCCTTTGGATAATTAGAAAAGGCACCAAGAGAAAGCATAATTTTAGGTTTAAAACAGATGGACTTAGAGCAGAGGAATTATGCATGTGTAGTCCAAGTGACCCACCTAGGCCTGCATGTAAAGAGAAATAAATTGTGGTCAAACTTACGAGGAGTTGGCACACCTTAACATTTTCCATTACCTCTCTCTAGATAACAGCTATCCCTTATATAGAGTTTTGCAACACTGTATTATGACTATTTAGAATTGGTTTTCTATACAATGGTAATTGCATAAACTATGATCATATTTTCTACTGATACATCATCACAAAAGTGAGTTGGTTTATGAGATGACATTTTCAGAGATCTAAGATTTCTTAAATGCAGCACTGTTTACAAAGAACAGAAGAAAGAATATGGGAAAAAATTATTTCAGATATTTCACTTATCTACCAAGCTAATCCTAGATTAAATTAAAAGAAAGAAACAGAAAAACTGGGATTTCTTTTTTTTTTTATAGCATAGCAACAGAAAAAGATGAGCTGGAAATAGCAGGCTTTAGCTCTCAAAAGATTAAGTGCATATGCTTTGCATCTGCCAAATGTAAATTGTATATCTTAGAAGAGGGAGCTAGTCCTCTTCTTTCTTTTACCAGAGTTCACCAAAGAGGATTTTGTCTTGTTGGGATGTTCTGCACCACTCTAGGACTTTGGTTCCTCTTCCAGCCACCTCAGAAGTGAGCCACACATATTACAAATTGGAATTATCTCCTTATTACTACTATTTTAATGGGAAAAAAGGTAGATAAAAATACACACACAAGTCACTATTTGACCATGATCTGTCTCATGGGTAAAAAGACAATGAAGATCCTCTCATTTGTACAAACATTCAACTGTTAGGACTCCTCTCCTCAAAATTATGAAAGGTTCTTGTATATGTCTCATGCAAAACACTTTCAGCCCAAGTGGAAATTGTAATACCAAATACTTTTTTTCATTTTATACATGGAAAAGAGCAGCTTTTAAATGACAGCAGCTGTTATCCATAATTAGAGAGGTATAAACCTTTTCTCTTTTTTTAAAAGTTGTTTAATTCTTTCCAACCACAGGATATTTATTCTAAGTTCACACTTATTGCATTATTGCCTGCCAAAAATACCTCATCCAAGAAAATCCCCAGAATCCTTTAAGTGCTGCCAAATAATTGGGCTTAGGTGAGTTTTGGAGGGTTTTAAAGGGAAATTTCAGTTTGGCAAAATCTTTGGAACATTTCTTGGTCTAATTATACAGACTAGCTAAAAGCCAATAATCTGGGAAATGGATAGGTGTTTCTTTTGTAAAAAAAAAAAAAAACTTTTCTTTAAATATAGTAAAAATGTTTGGCTATTCATCTATGAAAAAGTCACTATTTTATTGCTCTGGGAGAAGAGGCTCTGTGAAATTACTCAAAAAATTGGGAGATGTTAATCCAATGCTGCTGGAGGACAGAATGATACAAGCTGCCAGAACCTGAGCCAGTGGCAAGCTCACCAGCTGTGCACAATGTGGCATCACTCAGGACATGGGTTATGTGAGAACATGGGTTACTGATGAAGGCAGCCTTGCCTGGCAGCAGCTGGTACTCCTTACTTCTTTTGTTGCTGGTGGCAGTGGGAACTGCTGTCATCGTCCTACCCCACCACCACACCATTCTGACTCACTTCCCTCCTTTCTTAGGAGAGTTGTGCACTTTTTTTTATCAACTCTATCTTCTATCAAGTGTACAAGCTGAAAGAGATGGGGGGAAAAAGGGGACTATTCCACCAGTACATCGAAGGTTTCCATATATCATAATGCTACAAATCTTCATCCTTAAATAACTGGGCTCAAAGTCATTTCTGGGAAGAGCAGAGTAGAAATACTGGCTGAAGTCTGCAGAGTTAAGAGAGAGTTTGAGGAGAAATCAGTGGAGTAAGAACCAGGAATATGTGTTCCTCTTCCACAAAGCTCTACCCTCCTCTGTCATATTATGCTCAAATGGATCCTGCCCTTCACACGCACAACCTACCAATAAAAAGTTACTGACTAAGGACAACAGTGTGGAACTCAGCTGTGTCCTATCTTTTTGGAGAGCTTCAGTTAATAATATTAAGTAAGCATACAGCTGGTTGTGGTGATAGAGGAGCAGGACAGAAGAATATATTATACATTTATATATAATATATTAAAATTATATTTACTTTTCCCCACAGGTATTAATGTGTCTCACAATGAACCCTGGCTTTCAAGTAGGGCTGTAGGTGAAGAATCTTTCCAAACTGTATTGCCAAACAGTTCATTGCCATTGTGTGGCCCATGGAGATGTAGTGATATTTGGCCTATTATGAGACTTATGGGCCTGCAAAGAAGTAATCTGTAAATATCACTAGGATAAATACTTGCTATGGATACAGAGAAAGTAGAGATTTTTTCAGATTGTCTTCTTGGTGTTTTGGATTCTGCATTCCTTTGAAAATGGAGAGAGAATTCAGCTGCATGGAAGAAGTAGAGAAGATTTCATAGCACAACTCCTGAACATTTAGGTTTTCCAATAATAAAACCAGGACTTCCAATCTATTCAGTCACACAAGAGAAAAAAAATGATAGCATATTCCTTTGATTTGTTAATTTTTAACTAATCTCACAACAGTATTGAAGTGGGGCTAAACTAGGACACAAACCTTGAACCAGCCTCCAGGTATGGGGTTGCACTTCAATCTTAAAAAATCCTGATGCAGTACAACAGGATTTTCAATGTGACTTATTCAGGCAAAGCCTGGGGTCAGCAGTTGCCTGGTCATTAGCATTTGCCAGGAATTTGAACTGCTTCTTAAAGGATAAATACATCAAAAAACCCACACAGACATTAAACAACTGATAATAGCTGCTGAGCTCAAGCTTATGTGACTGATAATTTCAGAACTTATATTCAAATGTTTTACACATATATTAACTTCCTCAGAGGAATTTACAAATGATTATTATTTAGGTTTCATAGTAGCTCAGGGGGTGAGGGTTTCTACAGCTGGAAAACAAAACAAAATGTAACAAAACAAAACAAAGCAAAACAAAATAAATAGTGACATTGAAAGCTAACACTCTCCAGAACAAGAGCAGTAACAGAGCTCAGAAGAAAGCTGCCCTTTCATATCCAGACTCCTGTCCTCCCCAGTTTCTTGTTTTTCTATTGATTATAAATAGAGTTATCTCAGTGGAAAAGGCACGTCTGTAGTAAAAGATAACTCATTACAAATCTTAGGAGAAATTAATTCCTGATGTAACCACAGTGACGCCAATGTGGATACTCTTGAGAGGCATTTATTCCTTGTTTACTCCTTCAAATCTTCTGAAAATGAGAAATGACTGAATTAAATAACTTAATTTCTTCCAATGTGCAAATTCCATAATCTCTCCTGGAAATCGTTCTAGTGGTGAGTCAAACAATTCCTTGTTAAAGCCCATGGGACCTTATGATCTAGTGGAAAAAATAAAGGAAATAAATACATTATCAAGAGCTGGTTTAGACTCTGTTGAGGCATGTTAACACATTGTATTTCATACTTCTAAACAGGAAGACAGAATCTGTATTTTGTTCAAGCTTTTGGAACAACTGAAAAAGAAATCTTGAAGCAAAGATATGACTCAACAACCATATCAGAGTTTTAAAAAGCCTGTCTCCTGTTTCATATTGAACTTCTCTGACACTGCAACTTATTCAGACAGTATAAAAAATAACACAGAAAAATAAACCTAATCCATCCTCACAAGGATTTGCATACACCTGGGAAATATCTGTCAGTATGAAAGAGACTAAGAGAAATGATATTACTATTCAGAAGTTTCCCAGCTACTAGCTGCATTCCTGTCAACAGCAAAGATATACAAAGACATACAGATTGATCTGGGTAGGTTACAATTTGAAGTCAGTGAAAAGGCAATGTGAGTGATGTCAATGGATGAAAATGGAGATAGAGTGCATCCTGAAGAAGGACAAAGGAGATACTGGTGAAGCATAGAGAACTCATGATCATTCCACAGGTAATGAACAGTGGATGATTTCACCTTTATTTTTTATTTCTTTTGGTTTTTCCTCCAAAATATATTTTTACAGAGAGAGAAGGGGAAGAACAAATGGAATAGAATGTAAACTGGGAAGGAACTACCAGTGTCATTACACCCAGACCAGCACTTTCACCAGCAATCAGAGGCCATATAAATTTAACTCAGAAAAAGTAAAAGTGAACACACTGGCTACAACTCAGCTAAAATGCTTAATCCCAGGGTTGTTGGTTTGAGCCCCACCTTGTGTGACAGAAAGGACTGTGGTGGCTTGACCTTGGCTGGACACCATGTTCCCACCAAACCACTGGGTAAGTCCCCTCCCCGGAAAGACAGCAGAATGAGAAAATGAGATGGAGAAAAGTTTTTTTGGTCAAGATAAAGGAAGTTTAAAAAGCAGAAGCAAAGGAAACTAGGATGTATTCTCCACTTCCTATCAGCAGGACATGTCCTTCCACTTCCCGGAAAGCAGCACTTCAGTTACACACAGCATTGCTCCAGAAGACATATGTCATAATAATGAATGCCCCCTCACCCCCACCTCCTCCTTTCTGTTATCTTTTATTGCTAAGCAGGCGTCATGTGGTATGGAATATTCCTTTGGTCAATTTAGGTCAGCTGTCTTGGCTACACCCCTTCCCAAGATCTTGCTCTTGCCCAGCCTACTGGGTGAGGAAGAGGAATGCTGCAGAGACAGCTTTGATGCCGTGCAAGCACTGCTCAGTAATAGCCAAAACACTGGTGTGTTATCAGCACCTTTGTGGCTACCAATACAGAGGACAGTGCTGTGAGGGCTGCTATGGGGAAAATTAACTCCATCTCAACCAGATTCAATACAATTGCATAAGCTGCAGAAGATAACATCTCGCAACAGGTTATAGTGAAGCACAAAACTCTTGAGCTCAAAAACATCATAATGAGACATAGGAAGAGGTCAGAAGTATTTCTTACATTTAGATACATTAAACATTAAATGAAGATGCCCAGAGAAGCTTTGGAAGTGAACACAGAGAGGCCCAAGAATACAGTGATGGTAATGCAAATCTGAACTGTTGAAGACAAGATAATTCCCCTTTGCTTGACTTTCAATCAGATCCTTGGAGATCAGAAGTGATGGAACTGTCTTTCTTCGTCTGAAGACAGGAATTATACAGGAAGAAAAGAATTAAAGAGTGAAAAGCTGCCATCACTATTTGATAGTTTTTGGTAGAGGACCCAGTAACATCATTTTCAATTTCCAGATATGCATCTGACATCCAACACAGTTTAGCCACCATCTCCAACAAAGCCATTACAACAGTCATCGCAGAAAGTTGTGTTTTGGGAAGAATGCAGTCTTTATCCATATTTGGGAAAAAAGCTCTGCAGTTCCTCATTTTTCTTTTGCTTACTCCTGTAAATAAGGAGTTAATTCCAACAAAGTTAATGTTTCTTCATATATAAAGCTACTATAAGTCAGAGACTAATTGGTTTAGGGAATTTAGAGATGGATTAAAAAAGAAATATGGAAGTTAACTAAGTATATTATTCCTTCTCCTTCTCACCTAGAAAAGGTTAAAAACCTAGTAGGAAGAGAAATTTCTCTTTTGTGATGCTCAAAAATATGTGTGGGCAGGTAGTTACACTCCCATCTGAAGTAATAAATAATGAAAATTTGCATACATATAATCAGTATGAATTTACTGTTGGTATTTATTGGAATGTGGAATGATTATGAAAAAAAAAACAACCCAGAAAATAAGGTTAAGGGACCTGTCGAGGTTGTAAAGATTATTAATTACATCCTGGCAAAATAAACTATAACTCATCTAAAGAAAGTCTGTGAGGTCTCATTGTCTGTGATAATACCTGAAAAAAGAATGAGAAAAGAACATTACAGAGCACAATTCTGCACACTGAAGTTATAGCATAGAGGTGTATAAACTTCTTCATGTTTCAATAATTTGATAATTTTTGACTTACAGGGATCGTGTAAGCATCAAGGTCATATATAAAGATGTTAACAGATTTCCTCCTTATATTCTGAGAGTAAACAGATATTTTATTTCTTAAAAGATAGAAAATTAACCTTTACTGTAAAACATAGTTAGATGTAGAAATTATTTATAGTTATAGGTATTTATATAGGTATAAAGGAATGTATTTACATATATCCTCCGATACGTTATTGTATTCATAGACAACTGTTTAGTGTATGAGTAGAAGAAAAATTAGAAAGTGTACAAAAAATGCTCTATTTTTAACCCAAGTGAGAAATCTGGTTCAAGTGTACAGGAATGATCAGCTGTTGTAATTACACCATTCAAACTTTTCTTCATCTGTTCTCAATCCAAGAAAAATAATGGGAAACAAATCAGTTATTCTGGTAAATCCTGTGTGAAGACAATTATGAAATAGCTCTACCAGCTAGGACTACTGTATTAAATATTGTTCTAGCTTATTCAATTCTGATACCAATGGATTCTGTTTTAACTAGTTTACAATTTAATAGAGAAGAGGTAGAATTATATTAGTCATTTGGCTGTACCATCAAAAACTTGTAGCAGATTCGAGAACTTCAATATTTTGGAAGTAAAGATGATGCATGGTCTCCAAATGTGTGCAGCAGTTCTTCAGAGTATTATTTCAGTTTGGCTTTGCTCTTGTCACATGGTTTGGGTATACTCTTGTTACACACTCTGGTAATTGTCTTTCTCTTCTAAAGCATTTCATTGTGCATTGGCTTCTATTTCCATATTTTTTTGTCACACTGCTTAATCTCTCAATTATGGATTATTTAAATGTTGCCTTTTGTTCTGGTTGTGATTTCTAGCTGTGGTTCTTCACTGTGCTTGCTTTGATTTTTTTTTCTGTAAAGGACACAGACCAAACAATTCTAGCAGCTGTGTGAGCATGAAATGTATGGCTTGATTACCAAAAGTGAAAGCTGCTACGGAAATGTAGGCATTCCAGAAGTCTGAAATGGCTTTTAGGGTAATCAGAAAGGCAAGGAAAAGGATCAATAAGAATAACACCTCCAGGTGCTTATCCATATGACTCAATTATATAATCTTGAAGGGTGAAAGATGCACCATCTAATTTAAGATATGTGCCTTATCTGGAAAAGCTAGTTAGGTAAAAAAAAAAAAAACTCAGAAAATACAATACTATATGGAAATTATGGAGAAAGAGGAAATCCGGGACTTAGAAATTTAATAGCTAAACAATTTGAGATTATAAATACATCTGGAGTGGAAATCAGCTTGAATATTAAGATACTTTAATTTGAATATCTGAATATGCAAACTGCATGTAACTCTCAGCATCAAGTACATCAGTACAAGGAGCCTTGGGAGGCTAGCCAGCTAATTTAGTCAGTAAATTGGATGTCTAACATCCAGTGATGCAATTGTTCCCTAAGGAGGACATTTCCCCCTAAACACAGAGCCCAATACAGTTCTCTTCACTGAAACACAGATTTAAAACATCTGTTGAATTCAGTGGGAGTTGAGGTTGTGTATGGACAGCAGCAGAATTACACCTGGAGAAGAGCGAGAGCTGTTCCTGGTGCTGAATGCAGAACCCTCCCACCGCTTGCTATGTCTATTTTGTTAAAAGCTGTGTTTCATTTAAGAATGCTCAAAATCCTAAAAGTGTGATTTTTTTTTTATGATCTTTTCAGAAAACCAGATGCTGGTAGCTGTAAATATATTATTAGCTAGGAAAATATGTTATTAGCCGGGAGGTGAATCTGGATATTTCTGTATGGCTTGAGGCTCAAAACGATCCGTGTTAAAAGCAAAAGTACACTAAACTATGTGTTTACAATATGGTGCAAGGAGTAGGTGATTATTTTGATTCATTTGTAAATCATTTATAAGACATGTTCTATTCATCAAGCTGTCAAAATCATGAGTCTTCATGGAATCCATGAGCAAAATCCAGAAATGAGAAATAGAATTTTTATTATAACTGAGATAAATCTGAAGTCTAGATGATAAGTTTTCTAAAATCAATTCCTTTCCAGCTGTCTTACAGGGATAATACACATATTTGAAAAAAAAAAAAAAAAAACAAAAAACCAAAGCCTGGCTTAGAATTGGATTCTTATGTTTAATGTTCCTGTAGCTATGAAATGCAGAAAAAAAAGATCACAAGGAAATAGGACAGAAAGTATACTATCCTACTACTTAAATATCTGAAATTACAAATTATCTTTAAATATATATCAAAGATAGGCTGGTCAAATCACTTCTTTGGTTATATTTGTTTGTTTGTTCGTTTGTTTTTTTGAACATTCTGCTTTCAGACAGCTAACTGGAGATTATTTCCACCTTTAGACTTCAGCATGATATTGCTTAAGTATTTCTGCACCGTAGAATAACCTGTTTCTGTGGAGGAATTCCTATTAAAAAAATGAAATTTCAAGCTGGGATGCATAACAACAACACAGGCAAAGGTCTTTTTTTTTCTAATATACCATACAAAATCCTTCTCTCTAGAATGACGTATTTCAATACATTAAGCTCTATGACTCCAAAACCGAAACATATAAGAAGAGTTCTTCTTTGCTTCATTTCTTTCACAGAAAGGTGGAAAACTGCATAAAATTAAGAGACTTTTCCTTTTTTTTTTTTCTTTTTCTGTTCCATCTAGATCATGGGAGGAATTTAGGGAAAGAATTGCACATTCTCTTCTCTTCCCTTTTGCCAGGAGCAAATTACTATGCATGTTCTGAGTCAGCAGTCCTGGCTAACAGCTCATGGGCAAAGCCAAGGATCTCCCTTTCCCCACCCCCATCCTGCCTTGACCAGAAGCTAAAAAATTACAATGAATATTAGACATGTAGTTCCTGCTGCCTTACTCATCCAGTGATGCAAAAGGTTATGAAGTTCAGCAGATACTGCAAAGCTGTCTGCACTCTACAATTCTTCAGCCTCCTACAGAGAAAATCAAAATCTAATCCATCATAACTTCCAACAAAAGAAAAGGCATAGCTTAAGTGTTCAAGGAAGCAGAAATGTACAGAACTCTGTGAAAAAACCCAGGACTGAGATATAGAGTAAGGACTCAGGACTTCAGTATTTAAGGTGTTATTATGCATGTAAGTTGCTTTGCACTTCTACTGTTGAAGGTAAATAAAACAGAATTATCTAATTTTTACTACAATGAGAGGAGTTCATACAGATATTTTTCTATCAGTTAGCAGATGGAGAACTTAATAACTTGTTATAGTACTGTAACTTGCTTGTCTGTCTGAAGATGATTTAACATATTTCAGTTCTATTTTGCTGAGGAAAAATCAATATGCACAATCTGTCAGGAGTCCAAAATATTACATTTATTCAATTGCATGTATTATTGAGTAGGCAGCTTCTTGTAATGAAGTTCTTGGCTTAAGTTTGTAAGGTATATTAAGAAGTAGAGGATGTAGCTCATAATAAGCTGAAACAAGAAATGAAAGTGTACAATTGGGCAATTTTAGTCATGGGCCACCTATACGAGAAAATCAGTGTTTGATGAAGTCCCATCAGAAAAAAACATTACATGATAAACAACAGGCTGAGAAGACTCTCTTGAGTCTGCGGTTTAACAACACCTGATCCATAACTAGATTTCCGTGTGATTCTGCAACACATGCAGATACCAAAAGGAGTGATTCTAAATGGACAAAAGGTATCATGTCAGAAAGCTCCTCCAGAAGTCCATGCACTGGTGAAAAGAAAGTAATTCTTAAGAGCACACAGAAAATCTCCTAATTAAAGTTATTAACGGAAAGGCAGTGGAGTTGTTTCTAACCCCATTCCTCTTCCCATCACATTTACTGCTCTCCCCTTAGTGGTCTAAGGACGGGCACCCATTACCATTAACAAAGCAAGCATTAACTTGCAAATATGCTGACCAGAATGGAATTCAATTGACCAATTGCAAACATATACATTTGAGTAGCCCTGAAAATTTTTGTAGTAACAGATAGAAACAGGCAATTCTAGAGGACAATGTCTCTCATCTGAAAGCAGACATTTGAAATAGGTCTGATGAGTCATTCCCTCAAGAAGCCAACTTTTGCCCATCGATTGTGAAAGCAGCTTTGGGACAATAGCTGAGATAGAAATACCAACGCATAGAAATCTCAGACTCCGTGAGAAAAACCCCATGCCTCTCCGTGGAAAAAAACCCCACCTTATATTGTTCCCCTCTTCATGCCAAGGTGCAGAAGAGTAACACTTAAACATGCCTCTGTTAGTCAGTGCTCAGAACACTTAACATGTTTTTCTTTTCTCTTTCTCTACAACCAATGGAAAAAGACAGACTTTTTTTATAGGCTGATTAACAACTTTCAGCAAACAAACCTTCCTTTACTTTTTTAAAAGAATCTCTCAGGAAACATGACTGATTCTCTGCCCGTCTCTTTCCATCCAGATTCGTAGAAACATAGAATAGTCTGGCTTGAAGGGACACTTCAAAATCTTTTAGTCCAGACCCCCTGCAGTGAGCAGAGACATCTCCAACTAGATCAAGTCACTCAGAGCCCTGTCCAGCCTTTCCTTGAATGTTTCCAGGGATGAAGCATCTACAGCCTTCTGGGCAACCTATTATACCCATTCACCACCCTGATTCAGTGACTCCTGTAGGTTCAGACCAAGAAACATAAGTATATATGTCTGTACGCAAATTGAGGTGGCTTCACCTGGCTCAGTGCAGCTCACTAGGGCCCCCTGAGCTATTACCCAACCTCCTGCTTCTATTCCAATATTGTTGCTCCAATAAGTCTGTGCTTCATGCCTCAGCCATGTCTGGGTGTCTCAGACATCCAAAGCATCTCAACTGGCACTGGATATCTGCCTCTGTACAATAAACCCCTTTCCCTGGTGTCTCAGCTTCCATTATAGTCCATGAAGTCAGTACGTTCACTAGACCCCTGAAAGTAATTGCAGAGATAAAATGAGGATGTCTGAGGGTAACGATCTGCACTCAGAAGTCTTCTGGTTTTCATCACTGATTATTGTGGGAGTCTGGGTAACTAACTTAGAGTGAACATGGAATTCTTACATAACTGTATCAGGTATTTCCACTGTAAGGATTGAATTTATTTTCACAAAGATAGGTTTTTAGTGTAATTTGAGATGCTAAAGGGCAAGAAGTTGCCAGTGCAGATAGACACAGACCTTCCACAGGCCCCATGTCAGAATGTCTGGATACACTAAGGAACCTAGAGATATGCTGCATTTATGTGCATTTGAATCTGGTCCTAAAAATCTCCGAAGTAATTCCCTTGTTCTCTCGCTTCAGGAACTTATTGAACACTAGATTACAATTTGCATGCAAAGCCTAGGCTTCTTTTAGGATGTCTCTGAAACGCAGTCACTGCCAGTGCAGAGAAATTCAAAATCAATCAGTGCTGTCTTAATCCATGTTCCATCACTAGAAATAAAGATCCTAGAAACCAGTCAACTGTGACATTGATTCCAGCAAGAATCAAACTCGCTCTCTCACTGCTGTGTTTTTCTCAGGGAGACTAACAATCTAAAGAAGCAATAAAGACTCACTTTTGTCAGAAAATTAGAGCAGCCAGCAAGAGAATATGCCATGGGAATAAGAACAAAAGAGCATTTTCACAGAATTACCTTTTAAAAGAATAACTAGTTGTCTGACACCTGACTCACATATTTTTACAGAAATACAACATGTTTTTAGGCTCTTCGTGAAAACAGAGTTTGCATGCAAGGAAACGCTTTAATTGAGCACCGAACTGTATTTGTTTCTGCAGGAGGACTGCAGTCACTGCCTGATGGGATACAGCACAAGCACACAGTTTAAGAGGAGCTGCAAAGATCTGATGAAAAACCACAGTAAAATCATAGATAGTCACTCAGTTATAATTCAGAAATGCTATTTGGGGGTTTTTTTCTGCCACAGTACTATAGCAGCTAAATGATTGCAATTTGCCACAGTTTCTGTGATTCTGATACTGACTGATCATAGTAGCACAGGAATGACCATCACTCATTTCATAGCAGTTTTACTGCTATTCATTGTTCATTTTATAACTGCCGTGACTTGCTGTATCGTGCTTGCAATTACACATAATGCTCACAGTTGCAGCTCGGGGCAACACAAATTGATGGGTAAAATCCCTTGCAAATGCATCTACTACACTTTGTATTTAAAAATGGTCATTTAAACAAAAACTAGAGTGAAACAAAAAAAACCCAAACCCAAAGTAAGTCAGTAAGCGTATGGGGCAAACCCTCACTTACCAATGGCATCTGTGTACACCATAAAGAAGCTGACCCTGTTAATCTAGAGCAGCTTCTCATTGCACATGATGTGTACCATGTAGCTGAAGGTTACAGTGGGATTCTTAATAGTACTTAATTTGAGACAAAAATGGTATATGGTATGGTTTAATGAACTATCTGCCACCATAGAAACAAAGAACTCATAAGGGGAACTGTGTAAATAATTGATATTTTTTTCAATACTTAAACAAAAAAAAAAAAAAAGGAAAAAATCCTAATCTGCTCAATTAGGCAAGAAATACAGAAAGCTGGACAGGCAGACTATGACTTCTTTTTTAACTTTTCATTTTTAACATTTCTTTAATTATTAACCCAAATTAAATTTAATTAGCTGCATTTCTGAAAAAGTTTTCTCTCATGAAATGTCGATACATACTTATTTTCCAAATTTGCTAATGGTTATTGTATTTTGGCGTCGATTATTTAAAAATTTAACCTGGACCTATATTTTTTCTGCTTGCAGAAAAACTACTTTTATTCAGTCCTGCTCCCAGAAACTAATCTTATCTGAGTCAATATCTTACCCAGCTGCCTGGACACATTCCATTCCACCTTTTATTTTCTTTTAACTTAAGTTCTTCCATTATTAAAGAAGGACTTCCTGGCAATACCGGAAATTACAAAAGTAATAACTTTGAAAGAACCATGTAGGAATTATTACAATGAATATAGTATAGGATGTGAATAGTAGGTCATACGCATGCTTTGCAGTTAATGGTGTTTTCAGAGCTGTAGGCGTTAAATTCCAGTGCTTTTCCTTCCCTTCGTTTCCCAGCTGAATGGAAGCGCAGCAAATGCTGAGAAGATGACTAAACTCAGATTTATCAGCAAGAGCTTGCAAAGGAGGTAGTCCTCATTTAAACTACAAAAATGCTGCTGAATGTGTTGGCAGAACATGTTCTTGCTGCCCAAGGAGATAATAGAAATTTCTGCTCCATTACAGCAATTTTTGCATCTTTTCTCTGAGTCATCTTAACTGGCCATTCCCAGGCTGATGATGACCTCACCTAAGTTTTAACTACCTTAGGGAGTCCACATAGCTTAACTTGCTCTCAAGCTTCCCTCTGGAGTCAGTAGTGAGAAAAAGGCCATTTCAGAGAACAGTTTATCCCACAAATGTCAAAAAATCCAACATTTTGAAAGGAATAGCTCTAAAGAATGACCCAGAGCTCTTCAATGCCTACTGATACATTGACAGTTGAGGTGTTAGTTTCTAAAATCAAGCAGGACAAATCACATTCCTGGAGACAAAACAGTAAATAATAATAGTAGGATTTGGGGTTAAGACTCTTAGGACAGAGACCAAAGTAACAATACCCATCATAAGTGCTGTAGAAAATACATGGTAGGATAATGCTTTGGTACTGCATGATTTATCTATGGCCCTAGACACTCCATCAGTCTGCATGGCTTAGCACTCTACTATGGGTGGCACATGGCACAGAATAGAAAGGGATAGTATATTACGGAAATATTTCTTTGACACCAAGACACATAGATTACCAAGACTCTGTAGTCTCTAATGAAGAATGATACAGAGATCCCCAGTCCAACAGAAACCCATCTAGATCTGGAAGCAGAAGCTGTAGGATTGCATAAGCACAACATTGCCCTGGAGCAAATTATTTCTGCTTCCAGGACCAGGATCCCAGCTGAGAGTTACAATGTCAAATAAATATTCCTGCTCAAATGACATTAATACGTACATCTCCACATTATGTTTCAGGTACAATGTGGATAGATTTTTAATCCTTCACCAGTAAAATTATTGTTATTAAACTCTTTGTCTTCCCAGGTTGACCGTATATATATAAGTATTGCTTGGCTGTATATTTCAGAAGAATGAGAAAGAAAGATGCTAGAGGCTTTTCCTACAAAAAGGAATATACCAATGGTTCACCCATTGGAGATTTGTCCAGTCTCCAGCCAAAACAGTCTGTGACACAGCACCCTTCCTTACCCTGTCCAGTTGATCCTGAATTTTTTCAATGACAGTGAACTTCCAGGCTTTCAGCTTCACTAATGTGACTGTATTCACAGTAGGCTAGTAACATCCCCTTTAGCTTCTGCTGCTCAATTTGAAAACAAGTTTCTTTATAAACCCTGCAGCTTTGTTTATAGCAAGATTGCAAAGATTTTGTTCATTTCAGTAATTCTACATTATTATAGACAGAATTTGTACCACTTAACTTCAGACTTTCATAATGATTGCTTAAACAGGCAATGGAGAGGAATGGGCACTTGTCATGCTGTCTTCTCAACATAAAATAGATGTCTACAATAGGGTAAGTTTAAGTCCTGTACTTATAAGTAAGTGACTTACAAGTAGTTATTTTGATCTACTCTCTATAAACACAGGTTAAATAACCAGCACTGGCCTCTCTACTTTATAAGCCCATCCACTGTACCTGATGAACACACATCTAAAAGGTGTGTTGGTAAACTCAGAGCTAAATAATGAGCTTGGGAAACAAAGATCAGTGAAGGTCTTTTCCTTACATTTGCCTGAGAAAGAGTAAAGCTTGATCGCAGCTCTGGTACCAAGAGTTGCCCAGCTGTTTTGTTCAACTACCCTAAGTCTGGGATCACATGGTCCCTAACTTCTACCTTGAAATTCTTGCTTGTTTCTTCCATTTCTAACACGAGATTAGTAGAAAGACTTTATGCAGGGTCACATGGATAAATCCATAAGTGCAAAAGAAAAGCACCTTTGACCAAAGATAGATGTATTCAGGCAGATCAAAGCTATCTAGGTCAGTACCCTGGTTAAAAAAGAGCCAAGAAGAAACATTTAGGTATAAGACATATTCTTAGCCATACCCTCCCAACTATAGGAATTCAATAACTTTTAAAAGCTGACTGTGAGAAGAACAATCCCAGTACTACTGTTCTTGTGCACAGCTGCATCAATAAGGGAAGCATATGCACACATGCACATGCACACAATGAACTAATATCTTCTCAGTGGTGCCAAGGGAAAAAAGCAGATAATTAAAAGCTCTGAAAGAACAGGAGGGTAATGAGGCATCCAATAAAAATCTAAAACTAAAAAAAACACCTGCTCCATCATCACAGGAAGATGGAAACACTTTGCAAAATTTACTCCCTCCTTAAATTACCACCATTACCTTCTAATTACCACCTCCTACCCCCTTGATACCCTTCCCAGTTTTTTTCCTGTTGATTTACATGGTAACTTGCTGATAGGATTCCTCTGAAAAAGATCATTACAGATATTGCATCCATGTAAACACTTATTTCGTTTGAATTTCTTGACTTGCCTGCAAATGCTACTGCCCTTCAAATTTTTTCAGAGGAAGGGCAGGAGGAGTGCTATAAGCTACCCAGAACTGCAAGTTAAAGATTAATTTAATAGTAAGTCATGAATCATATAATCACCAATGAGTCTTCATCACTTCTATTTATATTCAAATTGTTGCACTGTGTCCACTATTGTCACACCTTGGCTCATTCCACATTAGTGCATTTTAGGCACTATAAACATTAAATCAGCAGCCCAAATGTGTCAATCACTCAAGGAACTCCCCAGTAATATGGAAGAGAGCCACATTCAGGGGACAAGTCCAGAATATAAACTTACAATGTGGAAAGCAAAGACAGGCAACAGGTTGGGAAAAGTCTGTCAGGCCAATCTACAGCTGGAGAAATATTCTACACTTCATCAGCAGGGCTCCTTTCATCATGGGATTTCTCTGAGCAGTGTGTTTCCTGTGATCCTGTTTCCCCATGGACAGTATCAGATACAACTGATCAGTAGATCCCATATCAAAACAGACAGTGTATGCATGTAGCAAGTATGAATGTGCAGGCTACTGAATACTTGACTGTCTTGTGAGGTCATCACTCAAGGAAATATTGGCTGCAAAACTTGCTCACACAAGTCTAAGTATGTCCATTACAGTTTAAGTACCTGAATGACATGAAGAAGGTGCCCACATATCAAAACATCCCATGGTAAAAATCAAAGTCCAGATTTTTTGGGGTAATCCAGTCCTGTAGCATGACCTAGTCAGTATAACAAAGCTTGATGGCAAGGGTAGTATCTGTCTGATAAATTGGAGACATCTATAGTGTGAATATTTGTAGCTGGAATGGTCCTTCTTACAATATATGCGGAGAGAAAAAAAAAGCATCATCAAATCTACTTTGAGGTTTAAATTAAATATATCTCAGGCTCTACTTATTAGATATCCAGAGCTACAAAATAAGCAAGGTTCTTGCTTATTTCTAGTATATATGCATTTGCAGGCATCAACATTTAATTAGATGAAACCCATGCTAAGTGTACACAAGCCAGGAAACTGTCATTAACTAACTGAGTAACTCCTGTGCTATTCTTTCCTAGCCCCAGGGTTGGGAAGAGGTCAGCAGAGTATGGATAAGAAAAACTAGAAATTAAAAAAGGTGCATGCTGAATAGCAGTGAGTTCTATTGATTCTTACCAGGCAAAAAGTCCCTTGAGGACTGCTGACAACTAGAAGAGGGTTCAGCAGGACCTGGGGCAGCTCTAGACTAGAATAGGGACAAATATTCAAACAAGGAAGATTGGAAACAGTGATGCAAGAAATAGCCTCGATCCACTGCCTGGAGAAATTGAGTATAAAATAATAATTCCCCTTCCTCCTTTCTTTTCTACCTGTGGCTTTCATTATTTCCCTTTATCACTTCTATTTCCTCTCCAGAGCAAAGGAATCAGATTCTGGGTCCTGCTGAGGTTTCATTTTCTTCAAATTCTCTTTATCGCTCTGGCTGTAGGTGATGGCTAAACAGGGATGGACACAGAAGGTCAACACATGCCCCTTATTTCTTTTCATATAAAGGCTCCCAAAGAATTTAAAGCATTTAAGAGGAAGAAGGCAACATAAAACTCATGGAAATAACAAACAGAAAATCTCAAGGCCATCATTGTCTCTGAAGCATTATAGATATTACAAAGCAGCAGAAGGAGAGGAAACATTGCTGTGAAGAATAAAACAACAATGAGCTTAACATCTGGGCATGAGAGGTAGAAGAGGAGGGAAAAGGGAAACCATTAGAGCCCTGACAAATAAGAGCTGGATGCTTTCCATAATTTAGTGTCAGCCTTGCTCTTCACGCCCTGTGGTTGCAGTTGTAGCATCAACATTGTGCTTGTCTTGGACCTCACCCAGAGAAGCTCTGGGGAACCATTTAGTTTATGCCTGTGTTCACAGATGCTGAACACAGCAAGGAGGCCAGGCAAAGGCAGGAGAGTTGAACGAATGCAAAATGTAGGAACCCATAAGATGTTCATCATCTTTTGATTTCAAAGTACATTGCTTTCCATGCTCTACTTTTAGGCAGACAAATATCAGTGCAGAAGACAAGTTCTCTAAACAGGAGCAAAAAAACTACTATTACCATTACTATTTTTTGCCCCATGTTGGCAAGTTGGAGTAGGATTCATGATCTGTAATCATTGTTCTGGACACTTTAGACACATAAATCACAAACAGTGTTCATGGCCCATATAGCAGTTTTATATGTGATTGTTTGACTTTGTGTCAGCTGCAACAGAACATTGAGCTACTTTGCTTACAGAGGTTACTGAAGTTCAGCTGATTTGGTAGTAACTCAAATATTCACCTGCATTTCTACAGTCTCCCTAAAAACTCAGAATCCCATTTTATATCCTGTAAACTGAGGAGAAACAAATCCTCAGAAAATTTATATATTGAGTTGTTCTATAGAAAATTGCATGCAGAAGTAGTCAAAGAGGGGAAGAAGCAGTTTAGTTCTTCTCCTTGCTCTTGAATAAACATGAGTTTACTCACCAGCCAGAGGGATTTCTTCCTTCTTTCAGTAGTTTCTGACAAGCAAGGGAGTTATTTCCCCTGTTTCTGTTTCTTTGAAGGAAAAAAGCTAATAACATTTCTCCACTACCTGCTATCATAAGAAAGTCTTACTGCTACAAGTGAATAAAAAAAACAAATATTGGGTAATTTTCACTTCTCTTAAGTGAAAATAGTTTGTTCACAGCAGTTGAAATTGAGAAGAATCAACACACTGCACATACGACTGCTTAATGTATGGGCAGTTACTATTTCTTCAGGGAGCTTTGTAATGAAACTCTTCCAAATAATGCTTGATAACTTATTTAAAGCCAGCTTTAGCTGTGGTGAAAAATGCTTCATTCCCATAAAAGACCAGGAGCAAAAGTGCCTTTGGAGTAAACAGATACCTGTGGTGTTTTCCCAAATACTGTAGAGTGTGAATCCATCATGTGTGGAGTATCCCATGTTGCTACACCTCTTGTTAGCAGGCAGCAACAAGGTGTCATTCAAAACTCAATTACATTGACAAAAGAGTAAGAATGTGATACAGTTCTGTCCCATACTTTAAATATGGAGATGAGCCTTTGTTCTGAATGAAAGTGTCAAGATCTGGCTTAAATTACTTTCCATGAAACAAAAGGTGAGTCTGGAAGGTCAGGGGATAGAGTAGAATGCTATAATCCCATAGGTAAAATGATATATATGTAAAATGTCTACAGTAATTAAAAAAAAAAAAAGGTAGAGAGAAAGGTCAATGAACAGGATCCATGGAATGAAATGACTTTGAAACAAAAAATACGCCAGAACTTTTCAATGGGAAATAGATGCCTTTGAGGGGATGTGGCTTCTTTATCCAAAGCTACATAAACTGTGGTGTTGTTCAGGATGTGGTGAACAACTAAATAATGCACAATGAGCCTGGGAAAATCTTCTTTTATAGTCATTCAATCCAAAAATACTGGGGGAACAGAATAAAGAGCAGCTGGGTTTTGCCACTGAGCTAGTGCTTGAAAGGATTCAGCCCCTTCCTGTCTGAGTGGGTGATACATTTTAATCACATTGAGATGCAAAACCCTTTCCAATGGCTCTGGATCTCCTCTATCTCTGAGCTGTGCTCTTTGAATTTGGAAAAGGAAGGAGGGAGGAGTCTGGCCTGAGTACTCCCCAACTACCAAGGTTATTCTGGATTTGAGTTGCAAAGAACAATCTATCTGGTGAAATGATTTCTTTTGATCTGGGAAAATACATGAATCCTTGAATCCAAATAGTAGTCAGGAAATAAATATAAGAAGTAGGGTTTATGGCTATCACTTGACATCATTCTAGGGGCAGGGGAGAAGAAACAGGGTTTTTTCCCCCTTTTTTTCCCTTGTTTATGCCAGTTATGGACCAGGGAAGAACTGGGAAGCTCTTCTGTAATACACATTAAGGGTCTCAAAAACCCCACATCCCTGGGGTTGAAATGAAATGCCTGAAGCACGTGCTTTCCTCAATTCCACCAAACCATACAGTTCATTCGCCCAAAAGCTGTGAAGCAGAAAAAAAAAGAGCTTCTGTAATAAGATGAACAGCACGAGTCTGATGGAAATATTCCAAGCACCTAAAACGCAGGAATAGCTTGGTAACAGAGATCTGCATCCTGCCCTACCTTGCTTCTGGGTTAAAATACGTGCTGAGGAAAAAAGGAGAGTGAAATCTCCCATTTTTTATCGCATGCAGAATGTGCTTTATCTGCTTTTTCTGCAGTTTTACCAATTCTAGTCACAGTAGAAGTAGTTTGGATACAACTCTGAAAACAGACCCTGATTTCCAATTAGTTTCTTTGTCATTCTTTGCCCTTCTCTCACTGGTGCTGGCCATAGGCAGCTCCTGCTGCAGACAGTGGAAAATGAGACAGGATATTAAACTATTTATTTCTTCTTTGCTTGCTGCCTCAATTTCTTATCTCAGCAATAACACAAGTATTTTTATCAAGACTACAGTCATTGCAATGTTAATCTATGTTAAGATCACATGAGAAAGAGACACAAATTATTACTGAACTGATGAGGGGGAATGAACTGTTACAGAACAGGCCAGGGATACACTAAGTCTTATGTTCAGCTCCCAATAGCTGTTGCCACCTGCACCAGCAGAAGATATAAATGCTATGAAGGCAATTCTAGGTACACACTCAATTTTTTTTTTTGATTAATTTTGCAGATACGTCACCTAAAGTAGAGAAGCAAATTCCTGTCATCATATAATAATCAGCAATTGTTCTTGTACATCCCCATTGATTGATTTTTTTGTCCTTAGAATGTTTGTCTAAGCTCATTCAGCCGCAGTGACCACACCTATTACAGTAAGATATTTGCATTGACATTGCTGGAAACCCCTGCAGGCATGAGAGGAAAGGTTTAGAAACCATTAATTCAATGTACATGATCTATCCCAAGCTGAAACTCACCTGGAGAAGAGTCATTGAGAGGATTCAGGGCAGCTGCCCTCCGTATCTTCTCCAGACAAGTCTCTTGCTCCTTTTTAATGATGCAGTTGGAATGCGTTGCTGTAACCTAAAATGTGGGGAAAAAAGTGCACAAAGAGAAATTACAACTTAAAATAGTTAGTGAATTTATGATGAAACATCTGGAAGTTTTGAGGTCCCATTCTAAAAAGAAAAAGAAATAAAAACATCCTTAGAAAATGACAGAGAATTGCAACAAACTTACTTTTTTTTCCCTTGAAGGTTGAAGGCCAAACTATGGAATTATAATGCTTATAAATTGTTCAAGGTGTTCTTATTCTTCTCCCTGTCAAAGGGTGATTTCTAAAGTGTTTGCTTTATTTTATTGTATTCCTTCCTCATGTAATGCTGAAGCAAAAGTACCTCTAAACAAAGAAATAATTTAAAGAGGAATCAGAAATCAATTAAGCCTCAGTTCGATCTTCCACTGGTTTCTTATGTCTTGCACAATCCATTAACCTTACTCAATACTCAAACTAAATTAAAAGGTCTTTCTCTCAGTCTTTTACCCTGTCCATTCCTTAATGTTTTCTTCTTCCTTTATTCCCAGTGAATACAAAGCAACTTTCTTGCCAAAAGAGAAAGCAATGCCAATTAAACTGAGATGACTTGATCCAAATATTTTCTTCTTTTTTTTTTTCCTATTTTTAAGGCTCTAGGGTAGCCGATGACAAAGAAAAAAAGTGTGTTTAAAAAAAAAGAGATTAATGATTCTATAACAGGAACACTGCAGCCAACAGAATGTAGGCAATCCCAAAGCACCAACAAAATAAAAAGAAGACACATTCCCAGAAATCAATACAAGATTTCAATCCTGTTGCAGAAAGTGGCCAGGGGATACAAATTCAAAGGATATACAATCTCAGGCTTTATTAGATCTTTTTGTAGGGGCACTGCTAAGTTTCAAATCACATTCAATGGAAAGCATCATGAAAATCCGTGCACTGTTTGAAGATGGGACAGGACACCCTGCTTCTCTGCAAGCAATTTTGCAATTTCATATTTCCCATTTCCTTCACTCTTGATGCTGGAGAACTACAGAGGAAATGGGAGTGTTTTACAGAAGCAGCCTGCTTTCCCTTAACTGCTAAGTAGGAACAGGCAAACTGGGAAAAGTAGTACCTCAATTCAGTCTGCTTCAGTTTATTTGGAAACCCAACCTACACAGTTCAATTCTACTTCCCTGACATCCCAATAGAGAGAATGAAGTGAACAGTTTGGGTCATTAATCCTTTCACTTGCCACCGCATACTTGATACACACTTAGAGTAAATCTCAAGGCACACGTAATCCTCCTTGGGTGATGTTTATGCTGTGCTTTTGCACTAGGAGGCAGGAGCCATTTGCACACTTTTGACATTGTAAAAGTTACAAGCTACCACCTCAATTTCAAAGACAGACGGGGGTTCCTAATGAACATCTACTTTTTTAACTTGCTATTTGTATACCATAATGCTAAAGTTTCATCTACAGGATCCAAGTAATAAATTTCAGATATTTTCCCCACAGGATATAACAGGCATAACCATATTAGATTTGTTTATCTTCAAAACAAACACTGTTATGTTCTAAGGGCTCTCAAGGGCCTGGAAAATATATATTGTTACCAACCTCTGGAATCTCCCAAGAACATAAGGGATTTTACTACATCATCCCTTAAACCTCACCAAAGATCAGGAAAATTGCATTGCCTGATATTCAAGTTCTTAAAATATCTTTTAAAAAGATAAAAGAGAAATTTCAAGTAAACTGGGCTTCTGCCGTCAGTTCTGGTTCACTCTCCACAAGTGCCCAGGTCTGAAAGTGGTGCCCAGGGGTTGTTCCAGTACATAAAATGTCAGTTTCTATACTGTTCAGTATATGCAGATTAGAGAAGCTATCATTTAATAATAATCATAATTATTTACATGAGTAGTATATGAATAAACAAAAGGAAGTGTTTCACATACTTATTGTTAACATGCAGCTCGTTACTGTGGATGTTAAATGTTATGGGACTGGAAAACCTATATCATAGAACTATAGAATGCTTTGGGATGGAAGGGACATTTACAGGTCTGGTCCAACTCTGGAGAAGCAGGGATATCTTCATCTATATCAGATTGCTCAGAGTCCCATCCAACCTGACCTTGAATGTTTTCAGGAATGGGGCCTACACCACCTACCTGAGAAACATGTTCACTGCCCTCATTCCTTATATCCAGTCTAAATCTATCCTTCCTCCATTTAAAACCATTACTCCTTGTTCTGTCACAACAGGCCTTGCTAAAAAGTCTGTCCCCATCTGTCCTGTAGCCCCCTTTAAGTACTAGAATGCTTCTATAAGGTCTCCTCAGAGCCTTCTCTTCTCCAGGCTGAACAATCTCGACTCTCTCAGCCTGTCCTTGCAGAGGAGATGCTCCAGTCCTCAGATCATTTTCATGGCCCTCCTCTGGACCTGGTTCAATGGTTCCAGTGTGCTGAGGACTCCGGAGCTGGATGTGGTACTACACATGTACATATGCACATATACAAAGTCAGTCAAACTGCACCAAACACTAATATATCCATCATGCCCAGCTTTGCTATCTGATGGAGTAATCCTAGACCTTTAAGAAGGTTTAGATCTGGTCTATAGCAAAAGAATGAAAGAGGGTGATTTGTCCTTACTATTTCTGTTGTCTTCTTTAGGAAGAGGTAAGTCAAAGTCAAGTCTTGATTGATTATAAGGAAAGCCTAAGGTTAAAAGCTCAGATCTTATTGCTTTTCTTTCAGACACGCACACCTAGTCAGATGCTTCTGACTAGACTGACAAAATGTAGTCAATTTTTTTCTGAGGAAGTCTGGCTCAGGAGGCGTTTGAAATCCAGACTGCTGGGCACAGAGAGCACTAAAATGATGAGCTTCACTCACCCTTGCAGCCTTCTTTAAGGTGTCACTATTGGCAGGACATTTTGATGTGACTTCCTATAACCATCTTCATGCCATTATGTAGCACTTTCATCAACAGACTTAAAAAATAATATTGAGGAATACAGAAACTGAGACAGAAAACAAAGAAAAGGAGAAAATGGTAAACTCAGCACCAGAGGAGAGAACAGAAACTGTCATCTCCACTAGTAATACCTTATCTGAGAAAATAAAACTAGGTTTGGATTATTTATTACAGGAGGTTTCTCTATTCAATGCAGAGATGCATTAATGTTACCGTGTTTCCCTGAAAGGATCCGCACTTTTCATGTTTCTCCACTAACTATGTACTGGTAGAGCCTTTAATTTATCAGGTCAGTCTCTGACAACTGAATGGCAGAGCACAATTTAAATGGAAGTGCAAGCCTGAACTTCATGGCCTCCTGATTTCATTTCTTTTGCCCCAAGGACATTTGCAATTTCCTGAGTTCAGTAGAGACTGTCTGGTTTCAGTTTCCCAGAAGACATCAGTGATACGTGCGATTAAAGAATATTTTGACACATATTAGAAAAATCAAGAAACCAAGTGGATACTGCATGAAGTTCCTTCTTTTTAAAAAGTTTGTTGCTTTCAGTGGAGTGAAGGAGTTAGTTAGACTCACACCAATTTTGAAAGGGCATACATTTATAAATACAAATACAGTAAATTCAATAAATGTTTCGTTCTGAGAGAACACAAAAAGACAAAATCAGCTGGGCAAAACACTACAGATGCAAAACAAATTGAGAGTTTTCATTTTTCTTCATTTATTTTTGTTAAGGTGGTCCCCACAGAGATAAACCAGCTTGTGCTATGTGTAATTTATAGTAGTTAACTCTTTGCTGTTCCCTTGGCATTATAGTAATATTAATAACAATCCTGTTATTACGTTGCAACCTACATATATTCTCTCTCACATATTCTCAAGTTGTTGCTTTATGGGAACTGTTCCATTAAGATAGCCATTATTACTACATAAATCCAAGTAGAGAACCAAGTGAACACATCTGTACTGTCTCCAGACCTCTCCTAGCTATATTATCAAATTTGAGAGTCATGATTAAACAAGGCATTGCTTAAATATACAGATGCTCCAGGGAAGACACCATGTCGAAGGAATTGTGGAGATCACAAGAGTACCATACACTTCCCTGCTTATAAAAACTCATTGCCACGTTATTCTACATGGGAATTTAAACAAGATTTCTTTCTTCTTGTTTTGGTTCAAGTACATTAAACTCTTGGAGCAAGGGAAGTGAAGGTAACTTCAAGAGTGACTTCTTTGTTTCCTCAAGATCTCTATACTGGAAAGACAACAAAAGACAAAGCAAGTCTGTGAGCAGGGAGCTCAGAGAGCAGGACTGGACTGCATTAAGAGGATACTTCTTAACCACTTCTACAGAGGAACAAGGGATATGAAATCAAACTGAACATCGTGCTTAGATACTTATCTTGCCTTTTGTACTGTGACTGTGACACTAACTTACAGCTATACCCAAAGTGAGCAGGTCAGAAGCCTAAGCCCAGATGTCTAGACCATTTGATTTGCTGCCCTCAACCTCCAGTCACTGCTGGCTGCCTGAGTCTTTACGTTTGCTCTTTGTCAGGATATTTTGGACACGGAAGGTTGCCTCTGTAAAAGACATTTATATTTTGGCACTTGAACCATTTCCTTATTTACAGTGGATACAGGCCTTAGAGGAAAATGGGGACATTCTCTATGAATGGGACATTATTCATGTGCCACACTCACAGTCACTGATTTAGACTTACACATAGGAGAGGAGATTGGGTGGCTGGAATGATTTGGAGATTTTTTACCACTTCATATCTGGACATTGAAAGAGGTCTCAATGTTATAGAAACTAATCATCCAGCGGGGCAACAGTGCAGAACGGTCTAGCCAAGATACCTGAACTATCTTTGACTACATCCAGTCATGCAATAATTACTGCTCTGCTTATTTTAGTCTCTGTAAGAATAGTCACAATTGCTTCAAAACATGATCTCACTACACAAAATTAACTCAGTGGATCTACAGCATTGAGAAAAGTTACCAGTATTCTTGAGAAACACCAGGAACAGAAAATATGCTTTAAAGTCATAATAAAGATGTGACAACAGACTGCAATTCACTTGGCATTTTCCTTTCTGCAAAAACATGATCAAATAGAGTAATTCAGTACTATCAGCTATTTTTTTTCTCTTCTGCATTCCTGTATAATGCCTGTAAAGGTCTAATTCTTTTTTTTGCAAAGCAAATGGGAATATTTCCACTCCATTCAGGATATGTCATATCAAACCACATGACGATAAGGAGAGCAAAGAAATACTGGTAAGAAAAAAACAAATAAATAAAAAAGCAATAACAGAAAACCTTCGTTAAATCTCTTATGGACAGTGTTTTACATCAACATAGGGAAAAAATGAGTCTGATTCAAATTTTGACTGTGCTGTTTCTTAAGTAATGCAAGAGAAGAGCTTAATCTACTAGGTATATTAGATCACTCACTGCACACTGTATTACACTTTTTACTAATTCTATTATGATTTTCAGCTTTAAGAAGACAGCTTAAAAAGATACATTTGCAGCATTGCAGAAAGGAGCTTACTTTGCCATGCGAAAAACACTACTGGATTTAAACTCTGTTCTTTTCAAGCAATGATTCAACTGGTCAACCACATGGCATAACTTGCAAAACATTGCATTAAAAATAGAGGTGTTTGGGAAGGAGCTCTGATTATCTGGATTTTTTCAGAACTGATTTACATCATTTCTGGTACCCACAACACTTACTTGGCCGTTGAAGAAATTGTTGTCTCCTGGAAGGCTTTACACTGTTAGTTGATTGTGTTTTTGTCTGCCTGTGTAAATGGCACCCAAACTACTGCAATTGCAAAGCACTTTAGACTAAATGAAAGGCTAAAGTGATTAGAAACTTATTCAAACCAAGGCACAATGGTACAACCTGCAGCATAGCTTTGAAGTTACCCTTTAGGCAAATTGTGAAGGAAAGAAAAACCCTGCCAAATAAAGGCATTGATCACTTCCAAAGTGGCTTATATGAATTTAAGATACAGTTATTTTCTAACACTGATGGCCCCTGGAGAGATGCATTTCTCACTGCAGACTAGAAAATATCAGCAGCATAATCAACCATTCCCTTCCCTCAGTGGATTCCTTTTGAAGTGGTAATTATGGACAAAAGGAGTGTTATGACACATGGGGTGAACATATTTTTGAGTTTGCCTTAACTGTCTTTTTCTCTTAAAGATCATCTGAAAATCTCTCTTTGAGCACGGTGAGGCATTCTTAGTATAGCTGATGACTTCACAGGAACTGACGCTGAGTTAAAATAAAGTGTACCTTTATCCTATCTTTAATAGCAGGCAATATAAGCAAAATTTCTCAAAGCCTTGTACTGGCAGGATGTAACCACTCATTGGAAAAATGTTTAAAAATCTTGCTAGACATTATGTGCTTGAGAAAGGTTCAATAGCCCTTTCTGATCACATGGATGCCCATTCCTGGAGGTGTTCGAGGCCAGGTTAGATGAAGCTTTAAGCAACCTCATCCAGTGGAAAGTGGTCCCTGCCTGTGGCAGGGGGGGTGAAACGGGATGATTTTTTAGGTTTTTTCCAACTCAAACCTTTCTATGATTCTATAAAATGTCTTTATTCCATTGTTTCTCAGACTTCCTTTTCAAAGGTAAAACTCCCAGCTGTACAACTCCCAATAACACATGCTAAATATCTTCCTCTTTCATTCCTTGGACAACCAATGCCTGAAAATCCTAGTGGTCAGAGCCTCAGCTGCCTGAGTTGGGGCAGTTTCTGCACAACAGTTCAGATTTATTAATAAGTAGAAATGACTGGACAGGAAGTTGGATGATAAGATCTACTTTTGCTAATATACTGTGTCTGGCTTTGAAATGAGGAGTTATATTTACAGAAACCAGGGCTACAGTACAGATTCAGCTGGACACCTGCAATGAAAGAACAGAAAGAGGAGCTTTTCAATTTTTGATCCCTCTGGGAAACATTGTTAATCTGATCTGGGAAACTGTTGATCCAATGGGGTAAGCTTGTAGGTGACAATTCCTTGATTTTTCTTGACAAGCTCCCAGCTTCTCTCTGATGAATTAGTCTGAAGCCTGAAAATTTCCACCTAAACTCTGAACAGGAGTTTACGTTTCTTCCAGTTGCTATCTGAGAAGGTCTCTGACCATCGCCCTTAAGAGTTGCCCCATGCTTTGAGCTGCCTGTTCTGAGGGCAATAGCAACAGACAGAAAGTCTTGTTGCACTCTAGTATTACCTCAAGAGAGTTTTTTCGGGAAAGGTACACCTTTCTTTCACTTTTCAGGCAACAGCTCTAATGCAGGAATATTCCTGGTTCAAACTAGTGTTGGCAGGCTGTACCAGGTATCAGAACTCTAACTCCAAACCAATAGGATATAGAAGATGGCCTAAAGATGTCTTAACCTTCTTTTCCTGGTCTACAGATTTTGTGTTAAGAGTTTTAGTTGCTCACATACCTTTGCCTCCACCCAGATTTCCTTGTCCTCGGTGGCTGCAAAACCATGAAAACTATCTATGAAATGTCTTTCAGATTGAATTATGGAATCATAGGATCATTCAGGTTGGAAGGGACCTCCAGTTCAACCCCTCACTCAGCACAGGGTCAGCAATTGGATCAGGCCAAGTTTCTCAGGGCTTTTTCCACCTGCGCTTTGAAACTTCCAAGAATAGAAACATCACAGCCCAAATTTTCTTCCTTATGATCTTCTCACAGGTATGTAAGTCTGTTGGTTACTAATTTGTCCTAGAAGCCTCTCTCCTTCTACCAGCTCAACAAATCCATTTTCCTGGTCCTCTCCTCATAGGCCATCTTGATGGCCTTCCTCTGAACTTGCTGTGGTTGACTGACATCTTTAGTATATTGAGGAGCCTAAAATTAGATGTAATATTCTAGAAATGGTCCAGCATGTGCTGCATAGAGGGAGACATTCATTTCTCTGGATCTACTGGCTATGGTCTTGTTAATGCAGCCCAAAACACCGTTGGCCTTTAACTGCTTCCCTCGGAACCTATGTAAAGTGTGCAGAGTCAAAGCTACCAAGTATCCTTGAATGGTTTATCACATTGAAAAAACCCTTGATGAGTTTTATCCAGTGAAGGCTGAGGGACTCTGTGCAAATGTAAATTCTCTCACTGCAGGGACACTGGGAAACAAAGACGCTTTTAGGTGTTCTGCATTTGTGTTTTTGTCATGCTGCTGGATGCCACATTCATTTGCAAGGCAAGTTCTTGTTATTACTCGTTATTATTTGCCTATTTATACTTCATTACATTTAAACAAAACCCTGAAGAGAAAAGATCTAAGACAGGAAATTTGTTTTGTGCAGGCTCCCAGCAAGTTCAATAGAAACCCCATCTGAGTCACACTTGGAACAGAAATGCATGATGAACAGCTACAAGAGCCTGCTGAAACACTTTCTCCACACACATAGATATACCCTACCCAAGGGAGAAAGCTTTAATTAATCTACTAATTAAATTAAAGCTATTTGCCCTCAACTATCACACACATTCCTCCCTTTCACTCCTCCCCACAGGCGGCTCCAGCAATTGCGTGGTGCTACAGCTCTCACTCTAATATTCCCCCAAAGGGCCTCTGGAATTGGGGAGAATGTTGAAGAACTGAAGCAAAGAGCTCATTACAGCAGTGGTAATGGGAAGTGCTCAAACTCATTCTCAATTTCCCTCCTTCTCCTGTCAATACTAAGAGACATTTGTTTAGATGTCGTGCCAAAGTGGAAGGGGAAAAAAAAAAACCACAACCAAAAAAACCCCACTTAAATCTGAAAAGGAATCAAATCTTTGCACAAAAGACTGTTCCTTGAGTTGCTTTCTCAACAAACTGTTCTTTCTCCTTCCTGTCTCTGGAGGGTTGTGCCACTATTTCACTGTAAAAAACCCAAGGAGGGGGATAAAGTACATATTCATGTAGGAAAGGAGGGAACAGACTCAACAGTGTGTCAGAGCACCAACAGAGTGAGATGAGCCAGCACAGAGCTGAGTGGAGGAGATCAGAAAGAAAGACAGGCAATGCAGGAAAACTTCCTAATGATAATCAGTGAGGCCATACACAGAAAAAGCAACACCCCTACCAATGAACTACCGGAGAAGGAGAAGAGTCATCTTAAGAGATATTTATGACCAGTTTTGGTTGTCCTTTAGGCTATGGACACTGCCTGTGAGGAAAGTTACAGCAATGGCTGTAAGGAAACTGCTGGCAGAGCCACGGTGCATGAGCTCCCTTGCTCCCCTGACATCCCAGCTTCTGACTGTGCATGATATGATCTAGCTGTAATTCCCCATGTGTTGGCCACATTCACAGCCTTTTAACATCAGTACAGATGCAAAATACAATATGAAATGTTGCACTGATGAGTTGAGGAAGCGAGGTATCATTTCAGTAATCCAGTTCAGGGGTAAGGAAAATTTCTGCTCTTCTTAAAGATGTCAGCGTGAAATATCTCACTATTTTGGAACCAAAATTTTAAAAACTAATTAAATCTTATTGGGGAAGAGTGGTGGGGTGAGGGGAGTCCAGATATATGAACATATTCCTGCAACATGACAAAAGAGATTGAAATAACTGAGTTTTCCAGATGATAGGAAATTTCAAAATATGTCTGTATAAAGTTCTTAAGCACTGTAATCCTTCAGTCTGGGTTTATACTACAGAGAATGATACTGATATTAATTTTATTAGGTGATCTAATAAAATAATTGTCTATATAATAATGGGTACCTTACCTCTGTATTTAGGACTGCATCAACGCTTTGCTGCTGAGAAGTATCAGCAGACACCTCTCTCTCAAGGACATGGTTTGGACATTTAGTGTTGGTCAATATTTATGGCCTAAGTTATCTGAATGAAAAACATGGTATGGAGAGAGATTTGCATGGTCAGCATTTGTTTCTTGCTAGTAACAAAAATGAGAGCCCGAGGTGACCTGTGCAGCTGTAGGTATTGAAGTAGTGAATCCCATTCTTACCCTGCTTCCTGGAAACTTTTATCTGTGCATTGCTTTTCCACCTTAAGCACTCCAGATTTTACAGGCCAGCAGAAGTATTGCACAGTCATTTGGTACATGATTTAACCATGGCTGATAACTAGTATTTAAATACCTGACAAGAACTCTTTAACAGCAATATTTAAATGTAATTCTCAGAAAACATGATCTCTGGTAATATGTAGTTATATCGTGACAGTGAATAGCTAAGTTCTGGCTAGAAAAATCATTGCCTAAGGAATGATCAGTTCCACCAACACAACTCCCTTTACTGATGCAACAGACAATATTTGGTGCATTTGTGATTCATAGCAATTTAGCCACATAAAACATTGCTGTCTTGGGCATTTGTAAGCTTAAAAATTATACCATTTTAAAGATGTCCTAGACATCACTGAATGAAAATGTGAATGTGAATGAAGCCACATTACCTGTTGCATAGTATTCATCTCACTAAAATGAAAGAGTCAACTCCTCAGCTAACGTATATTGACAAATCACAATGGGAACTTTGGCCTTCGTCTTTAAGCCTATAAATCATATTTTCAGAACTTGAGAATAAGCAGCTCTGAAGTAGGATCATGCCTTGAGATCTGAATGCATTCAAATGTGCCCCACTCAAGAACATGCAGCAAACAGGTGACGGAGTGCAATTTTGGGCTTCAATTCCCTGATATTTCAACGGAACAATAAAAACATATTGTTTCATATATACAAAAAAGCATATGCCCAGACTCACTATTAGCAGGGACACGTGCATTAGCCATGATAAAACACAATAGGCAGACAGTATAACTGACATTTTCACAGGCACTTGAGATACAGAAACACAATCACACCAATTCCTTTCTTTAATCACAAAACTTGTACTCTAGGATATCTTAGGCGAGGTGTGACATGTTAGTGGGATTGTCTTTGTGCACACTATAAAAGACCAACCAACCTAAAGCCATATTCTGAGGAGCTCAGAGATGCAGCTATATGGAAGGAGAACAGAGATAGGAACCAGTAATGCATGACGAAATCTCCAGTTCACATCATGCACTGGGCAGAATATTCAGCAATGCTGCATCCTAACAGTGAGCCATCTATAGCCTTACACCACAATATATCTCCCCTATTAAAAAGCAGCCCTGAACACTCCTACTTTTCAATTTTATTTTTTTTTTCCAATTGCTGTGGGATAGGATGCTCAATAGTGGAGAAGGTGTTTTGGAAGGGTAATATACCATATGAAAGGTTTGGGTCCACATGGGACAATGTATTTGTGACCAGTTCTAGCTGCAGGTGGGTTAGATATACAAATCCCCTAATATTTCATGTGCTAATATTATTATTTATTAGTTGCTGCATCAAGAATACTCTGCCATTACAAACTCTCACTCAATGTTCTTATGAACCATGACGTAAGAATACTACCATCTCTTGCAAAAAGTAGGATTCCTATTCCTGTGTGACTCCTTATCTAAATGCTTTGCTTCACATGTCATGAGGGCAGATAAGTCACACAGAGGCTGCCCATGAGGCAATCATGTGGGCAGGAGATAGGTGGGATCCATTACCTGTTCTTCTCACTATGCTGTTACTAGCATAAAATGCATGCAAACATGAACTTATCATGTATGTACTGCTCATGAGGACATCTTAGAAAATCCTACCAATACCCACACCAGATTTCACGAGCCGAACCTCAAGTAGGTTTCAAAAATTCAAAAATATTTGTGTGTTAGAAAATAACACTGCAAAATTACTCGAAAACAAAAAAAAAAGTACAAAACACGGTGCCAGATTGCACACCTTATATCACTGCAGGGTAAGATTTGATTTAAGGAGGGACAATATACAGTGGTAGAGATGGTTTTCTTCTAAGAACAGATCTCTCCCTTAAAGGGTGACTTAATTCCAAACAAACCTGCCGGATTTGGATGCATTTCAGATTCTGACAGATAAGCCACAGGTGTCATTTTCAGAGTCTCGTTGTGACCCAGATTCTGCTCCATCATTTTCTGCTCTGCTCAAATAAGGAATATCTCACTGAACAGATTCAGGATGCCTTTTGTTACCCTCGTGGTACACCTCCTGTTGTTCTCAGCCCCAACAAAATGCAGCAGGCATCTTAAGTGTTAAACCAGTCACCTCATCTAGCAGGTACAAGGGCATTCTTGATGCAGAACTCGGTGGTACAGGAGCTCTCTCCAAGGGAAACAGATGCTTCATCTGTGCTGTTTGCAGCTGACCGCAATGCACAGACATTCAGGACTCAGAATGCTTTGCATATTTAAACAAGAGAAAATTTCTCAGTATCACAAAAAAAAGAAAAAAAAAAAGGTTTTAAAGTCCAAGCATACATGGTTACTGCCCTACATTAAAGATAATAAGTGCTGGCCCATACATTCAAACCCCTCTTTCCAGATTTAATTTGCTAAAAAGGTGGAAGCGTCAACAAATTTGCATCCTAGAGAAAAAGCTAAGGGTTCTGCTGGGCATTTATGCATGCCATATTTAATAGAGCCCTTGTATGTTGACTAAGGAAACCTGATATTACCTATTTGAGTTTGAAAATACTGGAATCTACTTCATCTGTGACAAAGACCATGTCATAACCCCAGTGATACTTGGTTCTGAAACTTTCAGCCACCCTAGATTCCCACACATCTTGGTGTGTCTTGATGTTATATGCATCCCAGTTATACAAGCCAAATTTTGCCACTTTAGTTAACAATGGTAGCTGCTGAGAGCCATACAAGACATGCAACACAACCCAGAAAAGAGGCCTTGCCCAGAGTTCATGCCTGGATCTTCTCCTCGATTGCTGTTCTTAGTAAGCCAAAGCCCTCAGGTAAGGTTGTTGCTCAGGTTCAGATTAATTTCCCATATAAATGTCTGCCCAGGACCCAGAGTAGCCAGAATTTCTAAGTTATTATCCTTAACAGCTTCATTTTCAGCTGCCTGTTCATATCCTTTTCTTACAAGAATTTAATGTCTCTTCTGATGCTGTAGTTCCAGTCACAGAAAGAAAACTTGGTTCCATCATGGATACTATTTTTACTTCTCAGGGAGTTCAGGTCCTTTTTGCCAATTCTACAGCTGTGCATGTGCAAAGGAATAAAGATGTGCAAGGCATTTCCTCTAAGGTAAATGGCTTAAATTTTCATAACTCCATGTATTTCTGAATTGTACTATGATTTATACAACAAAAAGAGGTATAGAGCCAAAACCCTTGAAAGGGTAACATGAAATTGTGGTAATGTTTTAATTTGATTCAGACTGAAGTTCATAGAAAGAAGGTTTCATTTTCCATGAGAAATGTATGGTCAGAAATGGAGGCAGCTATTTTGGATTGCTTTGATTTTTCCGCTATCAGAAGAAAACATTAACATACTGTATGTCTAATATACACTGGAGAGAGAGAAAGAGAAGAGATTCCTCTTCTGTGAGAGCAAATTGCTGTCCTATTGAATGTAAACAGAGACTGGAAAGCAAAATTTGTGGAACCTATTTTATATCGTTCCTCCTGGGTTATTCTGGTTTACTCCTGTGTAGATCAACTGTCATTTGTTTGATCCTCAAGATTACTGTTTGGAATTTCTACATTGCACCTTTGACAACAGATATAAATATCTCACATTTTCACTTATGAATAAACCCCACTGCCCCAAAATGCAAGCAATCAGTACTGAAAACAGAATTTTCTCTAGACTAATGCTATTCATTCACATCCGTGTCATTTTAATTTCATTTTTTTGTTACATTACATTAAACTCAGGATTTCATTCTTCCATAATTTTGATGGTGTTATTTCACAATGGCTTCTTCCAGTTCCTGCAGCTGTTTGGTATTTGGGTTTTTTTCCAAAGCCATGAGCATAGCTGGAAGCTTGCCACCTCATATTGCCCAACATCCAAAAGCTTCCCTTTATAAGCAGCGCCATGTAGTGGGAGTTGATCTAAGCACAAGATGACTTGCCCTCAGATATTAATTGTTATCCACAAGGTGTTATTTCGAATTTCATTAGCAGAGATATAGGAAAAGTCCATGGGTACAAAAGGGAAAGGATACTAAATTTCCATCTCTGTGTCCTGTAATTAAATATATGCAGAATTAATGTTGTAACTGATGAAAAACAAAGCAAAATAAACCTTTTCATTTGTAGTCCCCATCTACTCCTGTAATTCACAGAAAAATCCCTAAAACATTAAAATACAGCTAGAAAACTGTTGTATACACCAAACAAATAAGCTCCTGTGAAGTAAAGAAGGAATAAGTATGTCAAAGCAAAGATGAAGACATTCCTCAGATGAAGATGAGACTCCACACCAGTGTTAGAAAATCATCCCCATCCTTTCTTTTCCAGAGCACCCAAGTGTTTACCCCAGCTGCTATGCCTTGTACCAACAGTACGTGTGCATGGATTTTATGGGTGAGAATACATTAGCTTCCCCTGTACTCAACATTGCTCCCAAGTAACAAGTGATAGGATGAGGGGAAATGGCCTCAAGTTGTGCCAGTTCAGATTAGATATGAGGAAAAACTTCTTCACTGAAAGGGTTCTCAGGCACTGGCAAGAGGCTGCCCAGGGAGGTGGCTGACCGCTGCTTAGCACATCCCTGGAGGCGTTCAAAAGATGGGTAGATAAGGTGCTCAAGGATATGCTTAAGAGTGGACAAGCATGGTTGCACTCAATGATTTCAAAGTTTTTTTTCCAACCAAATGATTCTGCAATTCTGTGATACCAGGTCAGGTTCAAAGAAATGTCAGAGAAAAGGCATAAAAAGAGGGATGCCTGATTGTCAGTTCAGTACAACAAACTGATGAAATAATGTCACTCACATAAGATTGATTACTTTGTTTGTGGTTTGAGCTTCAGAATAGAAAGAATACAGAGCCCAACACTATTTTTTTTTCAGGCTAGTGGAAGGTATGGATTTCAGAATGTCTGGAATCCAGGTGTCTCACAGAGCTCATTAATCCTGAACAGATCTCCAGGCAGCTCACCAGCACAGGCTGCTCCATAGTGCAGCATCGACATTAACAAAACTTCTTATAACTCAGAGCTGTCTTTGGCACCATCACTCTAAGACTACAGCACACCTTAACATTAAGTGGATTTATCTTTTCCAGACCTTTTAGAGACAATGCAGTGCTGCTGCCCTTGTCTGACACAGAGACAAATGAGGAACAAGAAGCTGCAGCATGGCTCAAATCAAGCACCAGTTTGGAACAATAAGAACATTTGATCTTCAAGCTCTCATATCTTACGTTGCTGCTTTAATTGCCAGTGACCTTGAATTCTCAGATACCTGAGCTAGCTGTTAGATTAAAAAAATAAGAAAAAAGCTGATGAGTTTTGTGAGCAGTGGCACAAGGCTCTAGCCATTGATCGCATGGATGAGCTCCTATTTGGATACTCAGCTGTCTAACCATGCTTGAACTTACATCATCATTATCATTATTATTATTATTATTATTATGTAAGGAATTAAAAAAAATTCTGTCTTTGCCTAAAAATTTGTGTGAAACATGTTTCTAACATTCGTATGATAGAAAATTAATTTGTCTGAGAATGTCATCCTTCTGTTAAATTTAGTTGAAACCATCTACAGCATTCAGGACCTACAGGAATGAAAAATAAATACATATGCGTAGATGTGATCACATTTGTCTGTTTTTCTTAGAGTATCAATCAAAGATCCTTTAGCATCTTACAGCCCACTCCCCCTGACTTTGCCTGACTGTACAAAATCCTTGTTTCTCCCACAGCTGCTCTGCAAATAGAGTGTGCAAAGGAATGCCTGCAACTGCAGTCAGTTACAGCATGAACAGTAAATTCATCACTTTTGGTGTCAAAGTTTTTAGATTCAAAATATACAGTGAGATTCAAGTTATTTTAAATTAGCTTGCAGCTTGTTCACCTAGTGTTTTTGCATTAATTCAAACATAATAAATACATGATGACCAGAAAGGTTTAAATTTTATACCTCTACATTGCTGGAAGAGGTATTAAAATCAAATAGCATAGCCTGTAATTTCATGAGAGTTTAGTTTCTATTGCAACACAAAAATGTCATGTATTTTGTTATGTTTTTTAAGTAATGGAGGAAATTATCATAAAACCGGTTAACAGAGATGTAAGAACTAACAAAATCTTGGCCAGAGGGCAGCAAGAAAAAAATAACATTTTAATGTTTGTGAGGAAATAAACATAAAATTTATACCCTTGAGCTTCAACATATCTCTAATCTTATCCAATATGCATTTCGCATTATCAGTCATTTGGCAAGACCTTAGCAAACAAGAAAGCAAAAATAAAGGTCTAAAACAGTTTTAGGCCAAAATATGTAACGTGCTTAGATGTGGCTATTAGATAAGAATAATTAAAACAAGAACAAAAAGAATAAACTCTGTACATTCCCTTTTAAAATCTTTAAATACCAGTAGCTCAAATTATCAATCAACTGTTTTAGGACTCCTTAAATAAGCAAATCAGCAGCCAGTATTTAGCCTAAATAACCCCTGAATAACCCACTTTGGCCACAGATGCTGCTTCAGAGTGAGGTTGTGGTAGCAATAATTTTTGAAAAAGGCACACAGAAATTCAAGTGTTTTCTTTTTTCATCCCTCTTAGAAAAATAATAGGAATTTTACCTTCCAAAAGAAGCCTACTGAGCAATGTTTGACAGAAAAGGACGTTGCTTAAATGTTTTATCAGGAAGGCTGGGAACAGTAAAAATCTTTATCACTTTGCAGTCCTCAATAGAATTTTTCAGCATAAATATACATAGAAAACTAGATGATCCTTAAGGACCCTTCCAATCCAAACTATTCTATGATTCTATGATTCTATATTGGAACAGTGAGTGTAGTTGCTGAGTGCACCCAAAAATTGGGAAGCATTAAACCCACCAACCTACAGAAATGAAATCTGGCTGAAAGACATTTGTTGAGGCTATTTTCACTCAGGAAACAACATGTTGATTAAATTTACAGCCTAAACTGTATTGATAGCAAAAGAAAAAAAAAAAACAAGATCTGTTATTTGTTCCTTTTTACAGAAGGGGAGGGAAGTTATGAAGTACTGTCGTTCCATATTGTGTCTTAATTGAAGGCAGTCTATATTTGATTTTATTTTGTATGGAAAAAGAAAAAAAGTGGTTGAAATTGAGATTAAATTCTTTAAACTTTACTAGAAAAAATAATTCTATTGAAGTACTACAAAATATTTTTTAAATTTCATTGAATGGGGAAAATATTTTTCCTGTTCTCCCTGAATGGATCTTACTTCATTTTTTTAAGGATTCTGAGGTATTTAATAACATGTATATTTTTCTTTTTTTCATTACAGACACTATGATCCATTGATATTTGACCTTACCCATACAAGATCACATATGCAATACTTAATCTTAAAAATATATTCCAGGAAAGGTAGTAAACCGGATTTTTTATAATCTTACAAACCACCCTGTGAAGATGAGTCTCAAGATGTTGACAATGCAAGACAATTGATTAGGTAACAGTGTCTTACTGTCATGTATTCATTATCCATATGACATTCATAAAATGTAACACACTGCTCAATAAAGACAAGATATCTAAAAACTGAAGAAACCAAAGCCTAGTTTAAGCTAATTTTTAATGACCTTGCAGTAAGGAGTGCACTAGGATGGGTTATACCAATATCTAGAGGTGTCTATCCCTTGACACTGATTATAGAAATATAGTTAATATATATTACTAGAGGTAAGTATATATTGATACAGGTAAATATCTTATTCTAGATATCTAGCATTTAGGTGGCTAAATATTAGTCTAAGTACATTTCCTGACATCATTTAAGTGCACAGATCTATCACGCACAGTGAAGTACAAAGGCAGGTCCAATTCCTTAGGAAGGTGATATTCTCTGTATTGGGCACAGCTAACATTACATGACATGGAATAAATATATCAGAGAAATGGAAATCTTTTAGTACAAAATCCTCACTTCCATGTGATTTCCACATAGATAAAAAAGGGATTTTCTTTTCAGGAATATCAGAACATGCTAGCCTAGAGTGAGTTGTTCGTACCCTTACCAAAGAAATAAAGAGGAATTTGTTGAGTTGGGTTCTGTGTCCTTGGGGACTGCAATGATAGCAATGATTAGGCTTTGTATTTGGCAGTGCTTTTTAATGGACCTCATAGATTTTGATGAAATAGCCATGTCTTTATTGCTTTGAAAAAAAAGCCCTGGAAGCAGCCTTAAGCACTGTACACTCTTGCCTTGCATCTATATCTTAGCCCTATGGCTATTCCATAGGCAGCCCCTGGACAGTTCATCTGGAGGGCCTTGTGGTGTGTAACCTTGGGGCAAAGCACTGAACCTGTAGGCTCCCCTAGGCAGGCTTACAGCATAGTTACTTGATCTTCAGGAAGGCCCCAATTCTTTCTGAAGAACACACATTCACTCTAAGAAGCAGTAGGGTTTATTTAACAGATTGGGAAGAAACCATTTATTACAAGCCATGATGAGAGTGGTAGGAGGACATAAAAAAGACCAGACCCCTAACAGTGCAGTGATGTAAAAGTGCTTTTTTCGTATTATTTTCCTCTCTTGTTGTTCTTTTTCTTCCTTTTCCCCTTTCCTTTTAATGCAGCTTTGGTTCTGCATCACAGCTATCTCTCCACAGTAAATCTTAGGCTGCTGACTCAGCTAACCTAAGGAAGAGCAGGCCTGCAAGCACACTTGCTACAGACTTGAATAATATCCCTCCAGGTGATGGATATTAATAGTTGAGTAACATGAAAAATCACTGATTCTGATTTTTTTTTTTACAGTCTCCTTTTCTAACAGATCTTTTTTTATTTCGCAATTTGTTACTGCTCCTCCAATGCTCCTCCAAGCTCATGAATATGAAACCAGCAGGGAAAAAATCATATTAATGTCCTTAAATCAGTGTTGTCATCATATTATTTGCCTGCCACAGAAATTATTGCTACTACCAAAGGGCAAAAAAGTGAACACATTAATGTAGGGCAACAATTTTCTGCTTTGTTACCTGCTGCCATGCAGTTTTAAGACCTGGATATCCTGCCTACCTAAAAAGGAAAGTTACACGGAGATGCCTTTGATTGTGTATAGCATTGTGAACCATGTGCTGGTAGAATATGTCCATTTCTAGACCTTCTTTATTTGATCACTATGTATGTCTTGTGCAAATAAGCTTAATAAGCTTAAAAACATTTTAACCTCATGTGTGTTACTTCAGCTTTTTTTAACCGTAACTGACACCTGATGTGCCCAGAGTGAGATTACAAGTGCTCGCGGACTAGACAGAGCACTAACACATCATCAAGGTCTCTCAACAGCTTCAGGCATCTTAGATTGGAGTGTCAACATGTTGGGCTCCCTTTGAAAAACCCAAGGAGTTAGAGATATCTCAGGTGGAGATATTGCCTGAGATATCTATCACACTGTCAGTCTCTGTAAGCATCTATCCCACCTAGCTGAGAGGCAGAGGACCATCTGCAACATACAACCTTTTATCTGTGTCTCTGAAAGGGGCTTCAAGCTGGTTGATGTTAAGGGCACCATCATTGTTTCGCAACATGGATTTTCTCAGATGCTTTTCCTGGTACACTTTGTCAGAAATTCTGAAACTTTTCTTTGAAACTGCCTTACCCAAGATGACACATCCTAAGACTTTTTTTTTTTTTTAAACAAGGCCTACGTTTTTAACAGGCTGTTATATTCTGCTGATTACCCTCAGCATCATCTACTTATATTATAAAGTACAAAAATAGCAGAAGTAACCTCTTGGCTAGTGATTTTTTTCTCCTCTGGAGAACACTCCCAGTAGTTCCCTAGATATATTTCTACATCTTTGTATTTGCGTTACGTAAGGAACAGGGAAGTCCCATGTAACTGTGCATTGTCTCAGAGACCATTGTAATCCTGCAGAGAACCTGACTCTCTAATAAGGTTATAGGAAGTCGCAAATCATAAGGCAGATAAACTTGTTAAAAGCCATCTCATTAAGTTCTGCATAGAAAAAAATAGGTTACTTAAAGAGGACCAACACAACCGTCTTTTTGTGCTTGAGGAACTTCACATTTGAGATGCAGCAGAAAATGGATGCTCTAACAAACACAGGAGGGTTGGAGGGATACCACAGAACAGTGTGTCTGAATACACTGTCTCTCATCTTTAAAAATGACAGATATTGAAATGTAGATGATCCTATTTGAATGTAGCCTGGCACTGGGGTGACATTTACAGATGAATAATGGAGGATATAGACAGCTCTCTGCTCTCTAAACCACACACATCCTTAAAACACTGAGAAATATTATCCCCTTCGCTAACCAGGGTCTGAGCAAACAGATGTAGTTTCTCTCTTCACCTCTCAATGAATTGCTTAAACATAATCAGATTGTGGTTTAGTTCTCAGATCTGAGATGCTGTATGTACATCCGAATCTGTATTTGCCCATTTGATCCTGACACAGTGATTTCTCTTCAATGTTGGTATACAAGAAGCATCACTTACACTTTTCTTTTAATCTCTTTTTTTTAAAAAAGGAAGTCAGTGAACATATGTTTGCGAGTTAATGAAACACTATGAGGAATATCTTATCACTTGAAACATTTAAGCTTGGCAATATTAAAAATGCATTCACAAGAAATTCCACAGATTAGCTGAAGAAATACATCTGATTGAATTATTACAGACAGTTAGAACACCTGCATTGCAGTTACATTTAAAATTCAGTTCATATACTAAGCCAACTTTGTGAGTCATGAATTTCATTGTTTCTCAAGCACATTGGGAACCAGACAAAGGAACCACAGTTCAGGATCCTATCTCTTCAATGATTTTATTATTACTGTTGTTAATATTTCCAATAAAAAACAAGCCCACTGCTATCAAAGATGAATGGAATTAGAAAACAATCAAAATGGCAATGAAAGTGAATTCAGCAGCAAAAAAAAGAGATAGGTTAAAGAAAACTGACTTGTGAATTAAAAGAGAAGTTCAGACAAAAGAAATTAATGAGAGTGACTAAAAATAAACAGGCAAGCTGAAAAAATGGATTTAAACCTAAAATACAAATGTAAGCATTTAAAGTTAGGAAAACATTTAAAATTGAAAGGTCTAGCAAGTATCATGCTTCTAGATCCTACCTCCAATCTCAAGTGATTAATAAGAAGGTGCCATAGCTTTGTCATGAGTGAATACAGAACAGCATGTAAAAAACCTTAATCACCCTTATCTCTGACAATTAGAATTTGCTTAATATGCTAAGGCCACCTAGAATTTTCCATTAATACACATTGTCCTCTTTTTTGCCTTCCCTTGATCTAGTTATAAATGCAGACATTACTTCAGGTACTTTGGTTTCCTCTGAGCAAAATGGGTCGATCTATCAGTGAAGCCAAAAACTGCAACCCAAGCAGGTGTGTATATTCAGAATTTAATGCAGCCCCACTGACTGTGAGGGATGGACACCTGTGCCACAAAATGGGGATCAATCCCAACTGCTGAAAACAGGATCTCTCCTTGAGAGTAACCAGAAATCTTTTGAACAGTATCAGGTGTGTCTAGAGGAAAGCTATGTAAAAGACAATTATTTTCAGAAAATTTTTGGAGGCTAGGATGACATTTAAGTTTACTCTAAATTTTTTAAGTCACATCGACTCTCTTGGTAGAAAACCTGAAAATATGCATGACAGGAAAGCATCAATTTGAGGACATCAGCACAGCAGGTTAGAGGTAGACTTAAGATAGAAAGTTTGTCTCAACAGAGATGGAATATGTTACCACAAACATTACAAAAGATTCCCATCAAGGGAAGAACCATAAATAACATTATATTAGCCCTGAACTTCTGTCTATGAAAAGAAACTTAGGGGAGTAATAAGGAATCATTACTATACACAAATTATGGTATATAGGCATAAGTCTCTTTACTGACCAAAATGTGGATATGCACTCATTCATGTGTGTAAAATCATTAATTTTAATTCCTGCAAGAGACTGTAATAAAACATTTCACTTACAAACAAGCTCTTAAACATTTCAGAAATTGCATATATAAAAGCATATTTCTTATTAGCTCCAGTTTGCTTCATAGTATTTCATTGGACAGCTATTCTTTCCAAAGCCAGAGCTGATCACTTATTATGCAGCTCAGTGACTGCATTTCCATCCCGAAATGCGAAAAATTGGAAACTTGCTATCCTTCTGCATTTGCCAGGGGAAAAAAAAAAAAAGCCCAAGAGATATGTTTAGTCACATTTATTTCCCTTAATTAAAAATTGTTCACCTCTGAATAAGACACCTTTCTCAAGCTGCATACCAAAATTCTTGAAACATTGAAGAGCACCAGTGATTTAAAATAGACTTTTGCCTTTCCATTCATAAGACCATTAAATTAATTGTGTTCTTATCTAAAAAATATGCTTGAACACCCAATTCAGCTGCTCTACCAATTTTCTTTCCAAATGCACCCAGTGCAGGTTGCATCTCACCAAGACTTATAGATGAGATAAACAGGCTTAACTGTAAGATGGCAGCTCCTGACAGACTAAGACATGATAGTTGTCATTTCTGGGTCTCAAACTAGAAGAAGCAAGGTTTTTTATGTAATCCAATGCATTCCCAAAAAAAACAGCATCTGAATTTGAGCTAACCTCCTTTCATAGTCAAGAACACAGGAACTTCATGCTAACACAAGCATACAAACCAGGCTAAACGTGGGGGCTTTACCATCTTTGCTAGTGAGGAAGTCTAGCATAACTATTCCAGAGGTACAGTATAAAATGAAAGATGTTCACTTTGTTAATAAATAATACTTTCTACCTGACCAGGAAAGCTAGGCAATAGTCAGAAGAGTCGTGTGTTAGGAAGAAATTCAGATGTTTGTATAGTAAGGAACTATATTGCTTGGATAGGCAGTTCTATACTACCAGTTCTAATCATATTCCACAGAATTCAGCTGAAAAATATTAATTTTCAGATATAGTTAAAATATTCTCAAAATAAGACCTAAGAGGAAAGAACTTCTGTTTGCGAAAAAAAAAAAAAATGAGCCCTGTATGATGGCTTTTATTCATTGTAAAAGACAGACCACACGGGAACTCTGTAAAAATTGCTGGAAGATACTCTGGTCACATGACTACCATACTAAATAAGTAAAAGCATGTCAATAATAATTTAAAATACCTGTCTGTTAAATCATAGACTCTTAGAATCATAGAATCACAAACTCATTAAGGCTGGAAAAGACCTCTAAGATCATCAAGTCCAACCATCTGTCCAACATGACAGTACCTGCTAAAGAGCATTAACATAAGAATATATTTATATTAAGCAATCATAAAGCATTTGCATGGAAGTTATACAAAGCTATTCATGATAAGGAGATAGAGGATTTAAAAATTAGTGCTATTTGTCACATTATCCCTCTGTGCAGTAGTTCTTGAAAAGTGCTGAAAAGCAGAATTATAATCAATGGTCTAGCAAAGAAATGAGTTAGAAAGAAAGATGAGTCTATTATGGGGGTTATATACTGTTCCTCACAGTGACAGAGTGAAAAAGCATGCTTTATTCAGAGGTCTTATGGCTGTTGGGTGAGTCTAGATACAGCCACAATGTGTAGAGGGACAGTGGGCATGAGCAAAGTTACAGTCTCCAGCCATGTTAAGACAGTGCTTCACAGGACAGCATGTCAATTACTAAGTGAAGACTTATGGTGAAAATAAATCACAGTAATCTTCATAAAGAATTCAATATCTTTGGAAAAGTGATGAAGGACTTAGAGTGCCTGTATCTTTAGAGGCCACTTGTATGTTTATTAAAATTAGCCACCTAAAAATGGAGGCATCAAAAACAACTGGTTGAAATATCTCAAGGCTTAGATATCACAGGGCTGATGGGAATCTCTAATTTCATCTCCTCTGCCTGGTAATCTTAAGATTTGAAACAGGAGTCCCTCTGTTTTTCAGGGTTTTTTTAAAAAAAAAATTATTTATTTATTTTTAATCTCGGATATAAATATTGAACAAATCCCCTCAAGGAATTGTCTTGACCTTCTACAGGATAACCAATGATCACAGTTCTATTGCATCCACAAAGAAGGCTGGAAAAATCTCAGTGTATCCTACAGGGCTACACAGAAAACGCCAGAATCGGTGTCAGCAACAGATCTCTCACTTATAGGAAGTGCTGGCCTTGGGAACATGTATTTGTATCCATACAACATAAATAACAATGTCTTTTCTTACCATGGGTAGCGATATGAGAATGAAGAAGCAGATCTTCCAACTGATGGCCATCTTCTCTCAATTTTGAACTTTAGTGAAATTTTGCTTATTAACACTATTTCTAGGGCTGAAGTGCACACTTTCTGAAGATCTCTGGTTCAGGTCTTCACATCAAGGCTCAGATCTCTGCAATGAAAGAAAAAAAATAATATAAATATGAAAAACATGAAAAGAATAAAAAAGAGAACGACAGAAAACCCAACACTTGAATGGTGAGTTGTTCATATTAGAGATCAACGATACTTGTCTGGTTTGCAACTATTATAGAAAGTCTTGGATACTTGATTTAAAGCCAAAGGATACGCCTGCATTATCAGTAACTTGTTTCATAGAAACAACCAAAACAGGTTCTGTAGTTGCAAAGAACTAGATTGTACCTGAAGAAAAAGGTACCATGGATTATTTTGAACCAGAAAAAGGACCTAGCTGTCTGCTTCATTTCTGAACTCATGATTTGACCTTCATAAATTTCAGCAGTGTCGCAAAACCATAGCTGTCTGGAGACTGTATGACATAATGATTTAGTTCCAGAGATCACTTATCCACATAACAAAATCAGTGAACAGATTTGTTAATAATCAGAGACCTTTGGAGAACTCAGCAATAAAGGTGTAAAGGTACGATTTGTACAGTCATGCAAAAGATTAATCCATGACGTAAAGCAGGATTGTCTTTCATGAAGAACAGTGTCATGCATATGTGTGACTTCCACTGCTTGGCCTCTGCCAAGGAGCTGGATCAAGACATCAACAGAACCGTGTAACTGACATAATGTTTTAGTTTTGTCCTAGCACCTCCTGCCATAACCCACTGTTTAAAATTTCTGACTCGCTCCAAATCATGATCATTCCTTAATCAGTTTTTCATTCAAGAGAATGTCTCCATTTCTGACTGGATGCAATCCTCACTACCTTTTAAAACACAATCCTGCCTCAGATCTTGAAGCCTTCATTATAGAAGTCTCATTTGATTCCCTACCCACAGTCAGGATTTAGCATAAATATAGACTTTCATATTCATTATTTTTCTTTCCCCAGTTATCCCTCACCTGAGACAGACCTCCTTGTATAGAGTTTGCATGGAAAAGTTTTGTTAGCTGGTGGGCCATAAGGGTGGCTTCTGTGAGAAGGAACTAGAAGCTCTCCTTGAGTCTGATGCAGCCAGTTCTTGCTGGATTCAAAATGGATCTGTCGCTGACCAAGGCTGAGCCCATCAGCGATGGCAGTAGCACCACTGGGGTAACATCTAAGAAGGGGAAAAAATTGCTGTGCAAGAGCACCTGGAGAAAGGAGTGAGAAGATGTGAAAGAAACAACTCTAGAGATACCAAGGTCAGTGGAGAAGGGCGGAGAGGAGATGATCCAGGTACCAGAGCAGAGATTCCCCTGCAGAGCGTGGTGAAGATCATGGTGAAGTAGGTTGGATGCAACCTCTCTGCTTAGGAAGCTATGAGTGTTTAGCATCATGAGTATGAGCTGTGCCACAGCAGTTTGTCTCAGAGCCAGAGAATTGTCTCTTATCTGTTTTGTTTCCAAGCATAAACAAAGCCTCTAAATGCTGAGACTCCTTTTAAAATCTTCTAGTTTGTTTCCTACATGCCACCACCAATCACCACTGAGGGCATAAACAAAACTAACATACATTTTCACAACTAGAGAAATGTCTAAGCAGATAAGTAAATATTTGGCAGAAGAAAATAAAGGGATTGTAGATAAGAACAAATCAGAGATATAGGACACATACACAATTAGCAAGGGTATATTGGAAAAACATTTAAAATATCAGAGGGAATGTGAAGAAGTGTAACAAAGGAGAAAAGCCTGAAAGGAAAACAGACCGAAACTATAAAGAAAATAAAGGCAATACAAAGGCAAATCTAAAAGAACTTTTACAATTACAGCATACACAGCTTTTATACTGACCACAACATACTACAAAGACATCAGCATTTGGAAAGGAGAGAGTCTTTCAATTAAAAAACAAAAAAGGAAAACTAAGCACTCTCTAAATTTTTGTCTTGTCTATCCAGACCCTGACTAAATGGAGAACAGTGATTCATAAAATTCCCTCTAAACTGATCTGCTTTCTTCCATCCTCAGTCCATCAGTCACTCTTGCTCTGCTCTGGTACTAAATTTAATTACTTAACTGTATTTCTGATGGTTTATCAAATAATGAGGGACTGATAAGATCTCAGCTGAGGAGGACAGCAAATATCCGCGGTGACATTCAGCAGTGAGGAGGTGGAAAAAGAAAGTCACTCCATTAACAGAATCAACAGAAATCCAGACAGATGCATTAGCAGACATTGGATTTAAATTTATTTCTTGATCATTTGCACTCCTGTGTGCTGGCCAGTCCAGAAAGGCCAGAGACTGTTGCGGAGATCAAATTCTATCCTTGGATTCTGCCACCGTAATGAATCAGAAATACGGTTTAAATACAGTGGAAGGGTAAGAGATACCTGACTGAACACATGGACAGATACCCTGTGGGTAAGTGGCAAACCTTTAGAATACATTCTTTCCAATATTTGAAGACACCGTTTTACTTTATTCTGGCATTCACTAGATTTGAAAAGAGGAGAGTGGATGGTTTATGTTTTATCTTGGTTTCAAAGGAACTTCTAAAGGAAGGACAAGAACATCAGCAAACAATGTCATTGCCTCTCTTTCCCTTTTTGTAGTCAAAGCAAAAGAATGGACTTAATTTTTGCCTTCAAGGTAGTCATGGAAACCGGCATCAAAACCCGGGCTGAGGTCTTCCTATCCTCCACAGAGACTCAAGTGTTTATTAGGTAATAACAGCTCCCAGTTCTATGAACTTATGACCCAGACCTGCTGCAAAACCCATACATATTGTTTAGCAGCTCCTAGCATGTATGGAATACACAGGCAAGGAGTCCATCTATTACCAATAAAAGGCCAGCTATCTCACAAACAGGTACTATTGATCAGTTATGTTTTGTTAGAAAATTTACCATTTTAAAATACAGGCAACGTTTATAAAGCATTTCCATTTCCATTCAGTACTGTGAAAAGAAATAAATATATGAAAATATAATTTGGAAAGGAAGTTTGAATTATCATGTTGTCTTCTGATGTCACTGGTAGTCAAATCCTGTAATTTCATTAGTAAATTAGAGATATGAGTGCTTTATTGTTGTTGTTTTATCTGCATCTACCACTGTAATTAAAATTAGTGAAGTTAAATGGCCAATAGCATGGGGATTGCACCTTTCAGTTATACATATTCAGTTCCCAAACATAAAAATCTGTATCTGAAAATCAGTTAATTGTTACTAAAATGGAATGAGCTTAGGGGATTATTTCAAGTGTGGCTGAAATACAGGAAGGAAAAAAAATAATTACTTGTTTTGGTCAGCTAATGACTTAAGAAAGTCATTTGTCATCTACAAAGGCAGATTCATTTGTCTACTCTAGACACTTGCCACAGCGCATTCTTTGTGTTAGTGGCAAATCATAGGTACTTCAAGGGTAGGTTGGTAAAGTTCTGGCAAAACATGTTCTGTTGCAAGTGCCCATTTCCTTCCCCTCTCTAAAAAGAAGCTGGGAGTGCTTAGCTTATATGTGGACTATGTTACAGACAGCTAAAGGCTGGTGTGGAGATTGCACTGTGAGAAGCCCATAAGTGCCAAGTGCATAATATGATGTCAGTAACTGATAATGAGTCCTTTCCCAGTAGGACGTGCCTACTCCCAGGGACATGTGAAAGAATCACTGTTTAAAAAAGCCAGAGCTCACCATATCAAGCAATGAGTGGAACTGCTACACAGTACCTCAGGCAGAGTGTACCCATGTAGGACGGATGGAGGAGGCCTTCTAGTGGCCTTAAAAGGCTGTTATGAGCTGTTATTGAAATCTCACCCAAAAGGCAGAAATAACCTGAACTGCTAGGCTCCTTGTTAAGGTCCTCTGGGTGTGTGCCAGCGGTTTGAGAGGAAAGCAATAAATTTCAAAGCTGACTTAGACCAGTGGTGATCAAATGTGAGCTCATTACTTAATTAATCTTAATTCAGTGTTTAGTCAGGTCTGACCACCACATTCCTCTCCTGCACCATGACTGAGCTACTACACCAGTGTGGAAATCTGAAAGCTTCTGACAAGGTGCAGGAACTTCTGCAGACTGAATACTCTACTCTGCAACAAAGACACCCATCCACTCCATGCAGAGTTATTGCAGCACTTCATAGGGACTTGAAGAATATTCAATTGGGCAAAATAAACTTGGATGGAAAGCGATGGGCTGCAAAAGAAAAAAAGACACTGCGGAGGACATTCCAGCCATCACCAGTCATTCTGGTTCACTCCAAGCCCTGCCCAGGGAATGGAACTCTACAGCTGTTTATGGCACAAAGTTTCTAGATGGGCATCTTTGGCTTACGTATGAACAAGTAATTATGTCATTGATACTCTGTCTTCTTTAGGCTCTCAATACAAGGTGTGAAAGCCAGTGCATTTTATTATTTCTATCCTAAACCTCTCCAAATGTAGTACACCAGCTTCATAATTTGTATTAAAGGGTATAGCGAACCTTCCTCATGTCAACTGAAACTCTTACTAGCAAGAAAAAAGCAGAGTTGAAGAAGCAACCCTTCAGTGACCTAGGACATGTCATCTAATTTTGGAAATCTAGAAGACACATGCACGTATGGGTTCATTGTCAGGTTTCTTTTTGTACCAGAGAAAGGTAGATATACGAAGAAAGCAATTTGCCTGACCTATTTTAACTGTCTATGTTAAACTTTCCACTTCTCTTCCATGAAGGAATTCTTAACACCTAGCTCAAATAAATGTTGACACCTACATTGTGGATATCTAAATTTGGAGGAAAAAATCACATCCCCAGTCGCTTCTGAAGTATTATGAAGCTCAAAATAGAAAAGTCTGACCTACCACAAAGGCTTGTGAAGGAATTAGATTGTTAAGGGTGTCGATAAGTTGATGTTGAAACATTTAAGGTAATAGAAAAACTGAGTGAAAATTTAACTAAATAACAGACAGCAAGAACCTTGAACACCCCCACAGAAAGTCGTCTGTAAAGAGCAATCCTATTAAGGCAAACAAAAAGAGCAATGTCATGACCTTTCTACCATCTTTAATATACTACTTATTATTTCTTGGAGTTTAAATATTTTGAGTTGTTGTCCTTTACTTGATTAATCTTTGTAAATTTGCTGTTATTAAAGTATTTGCATGGATCACAGCAGCTAAGAACCTGGCTCTTTGTTTCTTTTAAAAATCAAGAAGACATTTATTCAGTTTTGTCTCCTTGCGTGGTTAACTGAAAAAGTTCCTAGTGTCCTTGTTTCCACTTACTGTCATCAGTGACAAAACAGGTTTTGAAAGGTGGTTAATCAGGAGGTCTAAGAGATGGATTTTTAGAAAGGATTTACTACTACAAGGGACAAGTTAGTCCTTTTCAGCTATACATGAATGTCTTGAGGACCTCAGGCAGAAATGCCACACCTTTGCCTAAAATAGTTGGTAACCAGCAACCTGGATTTTGTCACAGGGCTGTCCACATGGAAGGATGCAATGTGTACGATATCCAGCCATTGTTCTAAAATGTGGACTGATGTGGATGCCATGTACTGCAAAATGTCCATTAATGATAGATGCAATCAGATAGCCTCTTCTTTTATCCTGTGTTTGCACTGTTCGGTCAAATTGTTGATTTTAACTTCAGGAAAAAAAATATATATAAAAAAAGAGCTGATACAATACCAGCAGTAATTTTGCATGGAAATAATTGAAGTAATACATCCAACTTGCTGCCTAGCTTAGGCATTTCAGTATTAAAGAATAACCAAGCCTGTCAGCAGTTCTGAATAATACTTTTTCTATCTGGAGGAATAGGGGGTTTGATTCTTTTTTCCTTTGCATAACATGCAGAAAACACCTATGAATTTTACTAAAAGTCACTTTTCAAAAATGAAGATAAAGATGTGATTACAAAAACAGGAAATGGCAAATCGCAGGTACTGTGTCTCCCATATGCAAATGAAAGTCCAGGTCTTCACATATTTCTACATGAAACAGGGTTATCAATTTCTTTGACTTCCATGTAGGAAAGAAATCAGAGCAATGTCATTTTGTAAGAAGAATAACTGGCAAGGGAGATTCATAGAACTAGAGGCTGGCAAGGACCTGCTCAAAGAAGGGTCAGTTAGAGCAGGTGACTCAGATTATTCAAACATATTTCCAATCAGGTTCTGAATATCTGACAATGTTGAGACTACACAACTTTGTACAGCCTGTTCTAGTACTTGATCATTCTAACAATTAAGGAGTGTTTTCTTATCTTAAAGTTGAACTGCCTATATATCTATTTTTGCTTGTTGCTTTTTACCTGGTTACATGTTCTTTACACCCTCCTGTCAGATATTTCTGTACATTGGTAAGATCCCCCTCCAGTCTTCTCTTCTCTAAGCTAAACCATCCCAGCTCTCTCAGTCTCTCCTTGCAATTCCTTTATGATCTTTGTGGCTCTTCACAGGACTCACTTCAGTGTGTTCATGTCTCTCTTGTACTTAGCAGCCCAGCACTGGACCCAGCACTCCAGATGTGTCTCACCAGAGCTAAAGAGAGAGGAAACATCACCTCCCTTGATATGCTGCCAATACTCTTCCTCATGTAGTTGACAATGCCTTTGGCTTTCTTTGCCACAAGGGCACATTACTGGCTCAGGATCCACTTCATGTCCACTAGGAGCCTTAGGACCTTCTCTGCAAACCTACTTTCCAGCCAGCTAATCCCCAGCCTGTGCTTGTGTGTAGGATAATTCCTCTCCAGGTGCAGGACTTTGCATTTCTTTCTTGCATTTGATGAGGTTTCTCTCTGCCTGTTTCTCCAGCTTGCCTATTTCTTTCTGAATAGCAGCATGACCAACAGTCCTGCCAAATTTGTATAATCACCACACTTTTAGAAGGTATACTTTGTTCCATCATCCTGGTCATTAACAAAAGCATTAAACAGCACTGGTCACACCCAACCTTTACACAACCCAGTATAGTTCAGTCCAGTCTATCCAGGCCTTCCTTACAGTCCATAAAGAAGATGTAAGTATCCTCAGGGAGCAATTTCTATACTCTAATGATCATACAGGGAGAAAATTAGACAGGTAAAAGCCCAGCTCGAACTCAATCTGGTCATTGTTGTAAGAGACAACAGAAAATGTTTTTACAAATACAGCAACAACAAAAAGAGAATGAAGGAGAACCTCCATCCTTTATTGAATAAGGAGGGGAATATTGCTGCCAAGGATGAGGAAAAGGTTGAGGTGTTTAATGCTTTCTTTGCCTCAGTCTTTAATAATCAGATAAGTTATACTGGTCTGACAGTTGGACTTCATGATCTTAAAGGTATTTTCAAACCCCAATGGTTCTATAATTCTACCCCTAATACTGGAGGAAGTGAGTTACTCCTTTTTTTTTTCCCTCTGCTTACTCAGGCTGATGAGGGCAAACAAAGAAAATTCCATCTCCAAAGTTTAAGACACCAAAGTACTAATGGCAAGAAAAACAGAGCACTGACTTCCATGTCATGGCCTTTTCTTACTTTCAGTACTATTTTTATTCCTTTTAATAAGACAGCCTAACAACTTCCGTGTATGTTTTACTTCAGCTGTCCCTGATTATAATTTTGGTGGAGTGGTTTTTTTCCGCTTTTCCTTTGAGTGGTTTCAATTAAATTGAAATTCCCTGAAGCAGTAAGAGTATTATAATTCCTCCTTACAAAGTACACTCCTTATCATTTCTGCATAACCTAACAGCTCTTGTATTTCCTAGTACTCCAGTCGACAGAATCTTCCTAACATTTCCAAAAAAAAACTCTCAGAACTATTCCAGAGCACATTTTAAGGTGCCACTCAGTCATCAAGAAAGATATCCCAATTTACACTTTTTGAAGATCCAATTAATTTCTTGATCATCTGCAAATTTTGCTAACCTTACATGAGATTAGGATAGCATAGCTCCTTGTGGCACTCACTATTACTTTTACTCCTGCTGCTCTGCTTTTTCTTTGTTTAGGGGTCAAACACATAGTAAAATTTTTACAGCTTACAAACTTAGCATGTCACAGGTGATATGCAGTAAGTAAACATATCCCTCATGGCTCATATTAAATTCAAGGCCGTATAATTATGCTTTGGTTTAGTTTCATTGTGCTGCATTCACCACAGGCAAAAAGCACAACGGAGAAGGTACGTTAGGCCAGCATACAGTGGAAACCTCTTAAATTAAGATAAATCAGTCATGCTTGAGCCACTCAGCTCTTCTGATCTCATTTGATGCTTGTGTTCCTTCAAAGTAATCTTTATTTGGTGAGGACATTATAAAGAACTTTTTGAAAGTCCAAATCTACTGTATGCCATCCATTCATATGTGTGATCATGCCTGACTTTTATAAGTAATAAAATTTTCATGGTATAACATTGAAGGTTACCAACATCTAAAGGACTGTTGTGGATATCTGAGTATTTTGACATTTTAATGACTTTGGAAATCTGTTTATTGAAACTGTTGCTTCGGGCTCTCTTAAAATTCAGATGGACATAAGTGGATCATTCATCAAAGGTCAAGATTTTCTAGCTTATCTATACAACTACAGCAGCAATAGACTTGTGAAAGTACAGACTATGAAATACGATTCATAACTCCCTGTGCACACGATTGCTATTGTTGGCATATTTCCCATATAACATCACCCATAAAATTAATCCAGTAATTCTTGCCTTGATTGGTATTATTTTCCCTATTGTATTATCGATCAGATTTATTGTGCCCTTACGTAGTTGATGTCCCCAGAGACCTGACGAAATGGCATGAGCTCTTTAACTAAAGACCATGGATACTCAGTTGCAGGGAAATATTTATAAACTACTGTGCATTTAAGATGCATTAGTAGGCAAAGTAAAAAATTATGTGAGAAGTTTTCATCTTCACAGGCAGTTCAATTACCCTTTTAAAGTATCAATGATATATGTGGCACTTCATAGCTAATATGTAACTAAAGTGGGATCATAAACACAACTCTGTGCTGCTCCATCCTAGCAGAGCTTTAAGTGCTGCTTGGCAAGGTCCTTCAAAATCATTCCTCCACAACCAGTAAAATGTGTTCTCTATCTGGCATATCAAAGTTTTGCAAGAGCTACTTGATAAATTTGCTTTCCTGAACTGGTGGTCTGCATTTTGTGTATTGGCTATGGGTTTAACTATTGTCTTCCAACACTAAAAACTCTGTTACCTATCTGCCAACACTGCCATCAGTCTCTGCTTTGAACTGATCTGGCTGGATATATGTCAACTCAATATCATCACTGTTGAGTAGACATCTATCAAAGCCAGAGGAAAAAGTAAGAGTAGAAAAATGCAGCTCTGGACCAGGGACCTTTATTCCTATTGCACCTGGAGACCACCCCAAATGCAGTACTCATACATTACCTTCCTCAAAGTAATATATTTACTGGAGTGTGATGCCACTCTTAACATCCTTGATTAGCTCTGTTGATGTGCTGAACTGATTGTCTTGAGACAAAGCTGTCATTATGAAGCTATTGTTCTCTCAGACCTAACTTAGTATCTGTGCAAGGTGCTGCACGCTCTCAGCTGTGAGGAAACACCTAGGTATCTTTAACAAGGCATTCCAGTATTTACTATGTGTGGACTCCAGAGGACTGGCCCTGTAGCTGGACGCATGGGAAAGACACACTCTACGAACTCCACACCAACCTCATAATGTCTCTGGGAAACAAGTCTACCATTCCCATTTGAACACAAAACCAAAATAATAAACTAAGCAATGAAAAGGAGCTATCTGTTGCTTTAGAAGGTAGTAAATGGCAATTGCCTGATGCCAAAGGAATAAATATGTGACTGCAGAGACAGTCTGATATAACCTTGGCATTGACAGAGGGATACTTGGAAGTATGTAAAAATTCCCAATGAGTTCAGAGAGGATAATAAAATGATCTTTCTTTGCCTCAGATGTACTATTTCCTGTCATTTTAGAACACAAATGGTAGAGCCATACTGAGTATATCAGCTTGAATTTCATCAAGCATTTTGACTTGGCAATCTATGGTGATGTCCCAGATGAATACCCATTGGCCCCCTCCGCACTTGTAAACACAACATAGAAAGCTTTCATGGGGCAAAGTTCAGCCTATCTTGATGAAAAAAAGAACAGAAATAATATGTTTCCTGACTCCTGTCTAGGTAGAGAAAACAATCTCCCTACTACTGTGATTCCTCAAGCACATATTATCCAGTTCTCAGGGAAACATATCCCAGGTCTGGGACTACAACCCTCTCTCTTCTGTCCTTAGGGAGATAAAAATCCTTTGTTTTTTCTTTTTTTAATAGTTTCACTACAAAAGCACTAGCAAGTTGTATAATTCTTTTTTCTTCTATGCATATTTCCTATTGTCCTCCTTTTCTATTGCACCTCAAACAGCCTAAGTTCACCCAGCTGCATCCCATCTTGCGGTTAATGAACTCATTACATTTGGACAGTATTAGGAACTTCCACAGCACGTGTTCTTGCAACATTGAGGATGGAAATCATGTCACATAAATTTGGCTGTCTAAAAGTGAAACATCTATATCCAAGTTAGTTTCCCTCAGCTAACTCCACAGCAAACAAAAGATGAGAAATTCATCTCAGTAGCACATGGGTTTGCCTTGCTCTGAGCCAACGTGCTATTCATCTGGGCCCACAAAAAGCTAATAAAGCAGAAAACCAGTTTGATTACCTCAGAAGAGTGTGTGTTGAGTAGGGACAGCCTGGAGCATAGCAAAAATATTTACAAAGGAGGAGGAAAAACAGTTGATATTAAAGTCAGGGTTGGGACAAGATGATGTTAAGCTGGGAATTAGAAGAAAGCTTCAGACCATCAGGAGGAGGCCCTGGAAGTGCCTTCCAGAAAGAGAACAGTCAAAATAGGTTAGAAGTTTGACACTTTCTAGAGTGTGACTATATTATCAACTGATTTCTCTGAAATATGGATGATTGCAGTGCTAATAGACATAGATATCCAACCATATGGGCTCTGACTCAGAGCTGGCTCCCATCCAGCCAGTGTAAAGCATGGAGTGAACTCGTGTCTCAGCACAAAACTGCAGTAAGAACTCTGCAACGTCTCCTTGGCCTTTCCTACTCCCACTGATGTAGAAGCAGTGAAGGCTGTAGACCTTTGCTTTCATGGTGGATGATGAGAATTGATTGCAACTTAGATACATGGACAGAAAGTAGGAGTTCAGGCCTCGGTTCAAAAAAGCTCCTACTCACACAAAAGGCGGTCCAAGTCTTCTTCTTTTGGTTTGAAATAGAAATAAATGAGTCTAGAGAAAATGTAGTAGTATTCTTCCTTTTTGGTTTGTTTCAGCAGCTTATAAAAGCCTTTCTATTCTGTCTCAGGAAGCAAGGACCAATCAGATGACACAATGGTGAGAATGTTGCAGGTAATCCCAGCTCTTTCAGCCCTTTCGCTTAGCTTGTCTCTAGATAGTTTGCCTTTGGAAAAAGCTGGAAATCCTAAAAACATGCGTAGCGTCACAAAATCATTTCACACTATAAAACTTATTTCCCAAGCCATAATTTAGAGTGTTTATGATGTCTTAGCTGAGGTCACATTTCAGAGTGCCCAGTGACTTAAAACCATGTGAATAGCCATGACCTACAGCAGTGATGCATCTTATAAGGATTATTTTTTAAAAATTAAAATATAGATAATATAAAAATTCAGCTTAATTCACACACCATTGTTTCACTATTACTCTTAATAAAGCAGCACTACCATTGTAGAAGAAAAGAAAATATAAACATATGGAAATGATTCATTCCCATGTAACCACCTTCTCAGCGTGTGATTAAAACTGATGATTTCTCTATTCATTTTCATGATTTGCTTGTGGATTTCCATATGACAATTCTAGAAGATAAGTTAGCCTTAGAGTGCCCTATAAGGTGGCAGAATATGACTGTGATTAAATAACTGGGAAAGTCTGAAAAATGCAGAATTAAAACAGTTCAATATAAACATATATACACACATAAACATACAAGTGCATGGAAATTTTTTTGGCTGAGATATATATTCCCTTCTCTGATTAATTCAAGAAGTGTCCAAAAAACAAACAAAAGAAACCTATCAAAACGCAACTAGAGAGATCAGTTGTATGCATTATAGCATTGGTTTTACTTCTGTGGAATTCCAGTTTACTGCAGAAGAATTCTTCTTACATACAGAAGTTGCATGAACAGCAGTTAATAGGATCTATAAAAAAGTGGGTTATTTTGCTCTACTGAACGCAGTGTTGAGGTGAAGTTGAAAACCCCAATTGTGGATATTAAGATGTGTGATGATGAAGCTTATAAATTGACAGGATGGTCATCAGATCAGACGCAACTAAACTTGGTATGATTCACATTTTCCTTTAGAAATCATGTGGAATTGGAATATATCATGTGGCCAGAAGACAACAGAAATGTTATTCCTTTCCATTGGATAGCTTTGATACTTTATTGTCGTACTTACCAATAAAACCTAGGATATAAAGATATAAATTCAATCAGGTTAAAACTCTACCTCTTCTCCAAAATGCCCACTGCTCGGTCTTAAACAGTTGACTCATGTTTCAAAGTCATAGTGGAAATCCCTATTCCCCACGGGTGCTCTTTCAGGGTCTTGGGTGAAAGTCACCTCATTAGAATGCGTACCTCTAGAACTGAGCTAATTTCCACAGATTCCTTGTTTAGCCACTGACACATAGCCAGCACAGCCAATAGAGTTTAGAGCACAAGTTAGATAATTCCAAATTATGTATCTCAAAGGATCAGACAAATTTTGCCATGTTTCTCTGCAATGTCTGTCAGGAAAAAGGGAGGGAGGGAGGGATCAAGGAAAAGGAAGAGAGACATTTGAGACAAACACACAGCATCAAAAATTTCAGCCCAAACAGTAAAAGTCTGCCAAAGCTACATTCAGTTGTTTAGTACCATCTTATATGGAAAAGCAAATTAAAGTCAAATAACATGAAGTGCCCAGTAACAGAAGTTTTTCTTGTGGATTCAATCTCCTCCCTTTTCTGTTCTCACATTAGATTAAGTCTAAATTTTGTTCAGCTCTTCATTTGCACCCACCTTGAGTTTAAAATATAATTTAAGCTCAGTAGAAATTATACCAAAGAAACGGTGTCTTGAGAATCAGGTGGAACAGCCAGGCAAAGCAAAGATTATTTAGGTTAGTTGCTCAAAACACAAACTAAGTAAAATCTGTGACTTTAAAGTGCTAGCATGGTTCTACCATGCTGATCATAATCACGTACCTTTCAAGCACTTTGAGGATGAAACTTTGTCCCCTTGGAAACTCATTAGGTCAAAGGATTTTAGCCAAAGATTTCACAATTTCACTGTGGTATAACATAATACAGTAGTTCTCCATTATTCCCCTATTTCCCTATTTCCTTGTATGCTCTATGGAAAGGATTTCTTCTAATCTCTTAAAATCATAGAATCATAGAATCTTCCACTTGGAAAAGACCTTGGAGATCGAGTTCAACCACTCCCATCTTCTGGTAAACCATGTCTTTCAAAAACTCATCTACCCATTTTTTAAACACCTCCAGGGATGGTGACTCAACCACCTCCCTGGGCAGCTGTGCCAGTGCCTGACCACCCTTTCACTAAAGAAATTCTTCCTAATATCTAATTTGAACCTCCCCTGGAGCAAATTATGGCCATTTCCCCGTATCCTATCACCTGTCACTTGAGGGAAGAGATCAACACTCGCTCTGCCACAGCCTCCTTTCAGGCAGCTGTAGACAGTGATTAGGTCTCCCCTCAGCCTCCTCTTCTCCAAGCTAAACTACTCCAGTTCCCTCAGCTGTTCCTCGCAGGACTTGTTCTCCAGCCCCTTCACCAGCCTTGTCGCCCTTCCCTGGACGCGCTCCAACACTTCAATGACCTTCTTGTAGTGAGGGGCCCAGAACTGCACACAGTACTCAAGGTGCAGCCTCACCAGTGTTGAGTACAGGGGGACAATCTCCTCCCTTGTCCTGCTGGCACACTGTTTTTTATACAGGCCAGGATGCCATTGGCCTTCTTGGCCACCTGGACACACGGCTGGCTCATATTCAGCTGATTGTCAATCAACCCCTCCAGGTCCTTCTCTACCAGGCAGCTCTCCAGCCAGTCTTCCCCAAACCTGTAATGCTGAATGGGGTTGTTGTGTCCTGTAGGAGAATGGCTCTCAGACCAGGACCCAGCCATTCTCCTACAGTGTCCCAAAGTGCAGGACTTGGCATTTGGTCTTGTTAAACCTCATCCCATTGATCTCAGCCTATCAATCCAGCCTGTCCAGATCCCTCTGCAGATCCTCCTTTCCTTCAAGGAGATCAACACTGACACCCAGCTTGGTGTCATCTGCAAACTTGCTAAGGATGCACTCGATCCCTTCATCCAGATCATTAATAAAGATATTGAACAGGACTGGACCCAACACTGAACCCTGGGGAACACCACTCGTGACCGGCTTCCAGCTGGATTGAACTCCATTTACCACCACCCCCTGGGCACAGCCATCCAGCCAGTTTTTCATCCAGCAGAGGGTGTGCCCGTCCAGGCCAATGGTAGCCAGTTTCTCAATCAGAATACTGTGAGATACGGAGTCAAAGTCTTTACAAAAGTCCAGGTACAGCACATCCACAGCCTTTCCTTCGTCCATTAACTGGGTAGCCTTGTCATAGAAAGAGATCAGGTTGGTCTGGCAGGACCTACCTTTCATAAACCCATGTTGACTGGGTCTGATCACCTGGCTGTCCTGCATGTGCTGTGTGATAGCACTCAATATGATCTGCTCCATGACCTTCCCTGGTACCGAGGTCAAGCTGACGGGCCTATAATTCCCCGGATCCTCTCTCTGACCCTTCTTGTAAATGGGAGTTACATTTGCCAGTCTCCAGTAAAGACATTTGCCAGTCTCCAGTCAAGAGCTACAATAACAGTGCTGTAGGCAGGCACAGCTTTTCAGGTTAGTTTCTGACGGAAACACTGTACCTGCCCATCCTCGTCAGCATTTGGTAAGAACATTTTAAAAGGAAAAGTAACCTAAGAAAGAGAAAGCTTTATTGATCTCCAGCACAGGGAGATCCACTTCAGCAGCCTCCAAAGGATGTAATTTATTAAGACCAGAATTAAAGATGTCCCAAAGCCCTTGTTTCTGTGAGCTGCATTATTAATGACCCTCATGCCTGCAGATGGCAGAGAGCTACATGCAAGTAGCCTTCTTGGGTTTTCTTATCCCCAGTTACGTAAAGAGTTAAAGGTGGGCCAGGACAACAAAGTAAGGGATGGTGGTGTTATGTGAGAGCCAGCTAGGAAAACACAAGCCAAAACTTAATGGTTAATCTTTGTAATAGTCTGATAATCTTTGAGATGTCCTTGCTTTTAAGCATGAAAGCAATCCTAGAAACTAGGTAGTGATAGCACAGAATAACTCTGAGTTACCTTTACACTTATTTTCTGACTCAGCCCAGTCTGGTTAACTGGTACCTCAGGGTCTTTTGTTGTGTCCTCTGGGAGGTTAATCTGCAGCAAACACCAGAATTCATTTGAAGCAAAAGGCAAAAAAAACACCAAAATACACTTACACCCATGCACAAAAACAGTCCTCCACAAGCAGTAGAAAGGTGAGTTCACATTTTATGGTATTTCTTCCCCAGAGTTCACTCCCATCCCTAGAGTGTGTTGCCAGCTGGAGTAAATGAAGCACGGGATGAGTTTGTATGTAGTTCTGCAACGTGTATCTCTCACTGGGAGACCAGAGTAGGGACACATAAGGGAAAAGAAAAGAATGATCCTCTCTCGGCAAATAAAACAAAACATTTGATAACCTGAAGTTAGCACAGTGTGAGGCTATTTTGGACAATCAGAATAAATTTTGTGGTGGACTCTGGATAGCATGGTAAACAGTCACTGTGCAATGAACTAGAGAACTCTGCAGGGCACAGCTGGGCTGCCATTAGACATCCTCAAAGAAATGGGTATTTTATGGAGGACTGCCTTATTCAGAAACAACCATGAAATGAGAATGCTTTGTGAGGCAGATACTAATTTATTCAATAATATTTTGCACTTTTTGGGTGAGTGTATGCCTCCCACTTCGATGAAACCAAAATTTTGTAACATGAATTTAATTCTGGCTTGTGTTCTGCAAAGGAATAGTGTTATTCTGTGTTATCTTCATGCAGGATTACATTAAAAAAACTTTATCAAAAATGCACAAATGAAACCAGGACATTAGGACTCACAGGTCATAAATATGTAGGTGAATAAACCCTAAGTACAATATGACGATATTCAGTGTCAGTCATCCAGCTCCCATTCTAAAGGCTACCATCCTCCTTGTCTTCTAAAACAGCTCAGCATGTCTCTAACATGGAAATTAATGCTTATTTTAACTCTGCATTTTTAATCTGTTTTACAAAGCAAACCAACCTCCCCTTTACCCCCTCCAGTTTGCTCACATACGTAAAGACACAATAAAGGCAAACATAGTCTTGTAGAGCTATTTTACCCATAAAGAAATACACACTGTTTTTGAAGATAGAATATATATTTGTGCTACGGTTACCACTCTTACTTTGCATATTACTGAAGTCATAAAGCAAATAAAAAGTCCACATTTCTGAAGACATAATAAGCAAATTCTGCTCTGAGTGACTTGCTCGAGAAATGAGGGCATTCAGTACTTCATGTCTAGATAGCTTCAGTATTACAGATATACATAGGATTAATTTAGCTCTGAGTACCAGCTGTATCTTCTCTGATAACCAATATGGGGAATAACAGAATATTATCTTCATTATTCGTTCACAACACTTTCCTTTCTAAATATTTTCCAGCAAGTTAATAGAACTTGTTTCCCTTAGCTGAAAGTGAGTGGACATTTCTCCATGAAATCACAACAATTCCATCCGCAGACCCTCTGTAGAAACAAGATGCTCACCATTGTGTATAAATCCTATAGGAGCGCTTCAAACAGCTGCCAGCTCTTGAGACCTGCATTAGGCTGTGGACATCCCTCTCCAGATGTAGCCATGCTGAAAAGAACATTACTCTTAGTCAGCATTGAGATGCCAAGCCGTGCTGCGTTGCCTTTGGTCTGCCAACTGAGCTGATCGTATGAGTGTTGCCTAACCCAATTTACTCCAAATAAATTGGATTTTCTTAAATGATAAGTCTTTGCTAATCAAAGTGAATGTGACACAATGAGGTTAGAGAGCACTCTTTGTAGCAACTCAGCTGGCAGATTCAAGAGGTGGTGATAAGATGGTGGAGTTGGCTGGCGGTGGTTGTGTCTTCAAACAACTACTGGACTTCACAGCAGTTGCATAGACTTCAGAACTCATAAACCCAAGGTCTTCCTATGACACAACTTCTTTTTTCCTTTTTTGTTGTATGTACTATTCACTCTTAATGCTCATAACTTTAACTACCAACTGGTAGATTCATTCTGCCACTCTTGATAGAGCAGGTGAAAATGAGTCTTAGTAATGCATATATTCTAATTTTGTAATGAGTAATATTTTCATTAAGAAAATATGCAGCAAAATATCCTGCTCTTTAATTCACCATTTAATCAATGAATTCTTATCATGCACCTTAAATGGTGCATTGCCAGTTTAACTTGTTATATTCTTATTGTAGTTCTTTTTTCATTGTCTTTATTTCCCCCTTCATCAATATATAACGAACATATGATTTTGCATCCCATGTGGGGTTTCTCTGATTTAACCTAGTAAAACTTTTAATTCCTAATTTGGTATTCTGCTCTGATACATTCACCTGGAAGCCTTGGTGGCTGATGTTCAAAAAAATCACTTCCATTTTCTTAGATACTACTGAGTGATTTAATGTGAAATACACATGCAGTGCACAGTTTGTGATCTCAGATTGTATCATCCATGCGTTTCAGAGCTGAGTCAATCTTGATCAGCTTTTTTGATGAAAGGATAAAGATTCAAGTCCAGGCAGGAACCACTTAATAATGGTGAGTTACTGAAAAAAGGGGTTGCATAAGAGCAAGTAACAGTTCACTAGAAAGAAGGAAATTTGGTTCCAGAACTCTGAAGTGAAATGTGGATATTAGCCCAAGTAGTCCAAAGCAGGACTTTGAGTTTAATTAACCTTGTTGCTCAGTTACTAGGGCTTTCCATTTAAATTAATGGTTCAAATCAAAGTTTTAAAAAAGCAAACAGGAAACCTATATTTTAATAGTAAGTACTGCTTCTCTTTGTCATTTATATTTTTAGCTTTTTTTTTCCCAAAAGAAAAGATGCTGGTAACTGATATGGGTCACACAGTCTGGAAACTCTTTTTGATAACAGGGAAAAGTATTCAAGACTTTGAGCGGACATATATTTTAATTACTATTTTAAACCTATTTTGCTATATTTGCCATGCCATATGATGGTTTCTGATTTACTTTATAACAACTCATAATTTAAACATGATTTACTGTAGCAGAATTGAATTTAAAAATTTCCATTAAAAACACATTTGAAAACGCACACACACAGTGTTCATTACATTGAATTTTATTTATAATTGTGTGATTTCCTGAACAAAGAAAGTATAATGTGGTGATAGTGAACTGCCTGTATTGCTCCTGTTCACCACAGCTTAAGTTCTCCCCAGTTAAAAAATAGCACTTAAATGATGCATTTTCAACTCCTCCTATTGTTAATAAAAAGACCCATACACCTCCATTGCATGAATCATATTTTGACATCAGTCACTCTTTGTAGATGCTTAGCTCTCTTTTTTGTTAAAGAGGAAGCCTATACTGCACTATTAATTCAGACATGATAATAGAGTTTGGGTTTTAGTACCATCTTTGGGTTTCACTTCTTAGCACTTCCTTCTGTCCTAACTCCTAACACCTTTCACTTCTGATCCTTGTTACGCCTCTGTTTCCCTAGCACACTGTGACCTCTAAAAAACCTCCAGGTTTTCAAGCCAGCTTAAGCCTGCCTTGTTTTCTTGGAAATCAAAGATAATACTTCTGACTGTGCTCAAGGTCTTTAATTGTTAGGAGGTAGAGTGTGCCTTCATCCTACAGGGTTTCTTCAGCAAACACTACATTAAAAAAAATAGTCTCATTGCTAGAGACGTCCCATTCTGAAGCTAATTTCTTTTTTTCCCTCCAAATAAGATTCCATAATTTGTTTTTAAAATCTACTGTGTACAGTGGCAAATATGGAGGTTGCTGACTTATGGCAAGATTTGTTTCTTAAACACAATTTTCTAGGGTTTTTTAATTTCATTTTGCTGCTTTTTCCTGTTACATGCGTAGTTTTGAGAATTGATGAGTATCTTCAGATTGGAGTTGGGTAGGTCTCAAGATTTGTCTTCCCTACATGGCCCACAGCACTTGTTTTGCAGGATAGTCTCCTGGTTTGTTATCATTAAGAATCCTGCAAGATCTGTTCCTTCATTTCCCATGGTGTCCATGGATTTAAAAAGCCAACAGTACTAAGACAGACAAACCCCTATTATAAATAAATTCCTGTGTGCTTGTGTGAGCTGATAAAGAGAAGAAAACAAAAGAAAAACAACCTTAAAAAAACCCTTTCCTGCAAGGGAGTGTTAGTTGTACTTTTCAACTTCTGAACATATTTAAAACACTAAAAAAAGACATGAAGAAAATACTCAAAAAATTGTTCTTGTTGTTATTGTCACTAAGGAAACAACTCCCTAGGAATCTGCAAGCCGAGTATACAGACTCTTTGATCTGCAGCCAACTCTCTCGCCCAACACACTTCCCAGCTCTCTGGAGAATCAGGTCTGCCCACCAAGGGAAAATTCTCCTGCTCTGTTTCAACTGAGTCCTTGCTTCACATAGAGATTGAACTCTCATGCTCCAGAAAAGCCATAGTCCAGGCTTGCTGCAACATGAGGTACCAAAGCATAGAGTTATAGCTAAGCCAAGAGATTTTGCCTTAAGATATTCCCCTCTACAGTCCAACAGCACTGCCAGAAGATCTAGAACAGCAAAGGAACTATGGAATGTGGGAACCACAAGGCAGAATATTTTCTCTGTTCACTTGTGTTGTTGTTTTCAGCCATACTTCAACTCCCTCTCCCTCTATAACAATAATTTAGATGTATGCTTTTTTTTTGCATCAAGGTCAACAGGGTACATATAGGTTGTTCAACCTCTTCACCCCTTCAAATAGAGTGGCCATCTGCAAATTGCCTATTGGAAATGATGTATGAAATTTTATAAACTCTGAACTGTGCCTACACATTGTAAAGGAGAATCTTAGTTGACCTGTCCACAAGCCAACGCAATGTGCCATGCAAATATCAAGTCACTAAATTCTAGAGGTCCTGGTTGCTCTTTGGTCATCTCTAATTTGTCAGCAACGGCACAGTCAATGCATTCCACAGCGACAGAGCCCCTTGTAACCCGCAAACAGTGGCTAAATTCATTGAAGCTGATAACAAGCATCAACTAAAGAACAGAATTATTCATTTTAACCGCTGGGGACTCAACCAAAACTTACAGACAATGGGCCAAATGGAATGTGTGAAAAGACTCCACTAATGAAAGAAAAAAAATGCAGAGCATTTGAGCTTTGAAAATTTCTTGTAAGCAGGGACAGGTGTCCATGTCAGACCCTACTTCTTAAGGTTCCTTGGCAATGTTAGCGGGGTTTATGCACATTTATGTTTATCCAAGAACCAGAACATCTCCCCATAGCAAGTTTACTTCTGGTGTGCCGCTAGCTCCTTGAAGTCTACAGTCTTCTGGTTTCCTTCTGCTTGTGTAAAAGCATAATCTGGCTCTCTGTAACTCTCTTTTGTGTGGCTTTTAGACCAAAATGCTTAAAAGCCCTGAAAGCAAAGCTGTTCTGTTCAAGTAAACAGCTGGACCACAGTGAACCCATCTGTCAATGGCAGCAATTCAATAACCACTGAGCAATCTTCCACCAAGGTAAAAATCCATGTGTCCAGCCAACCAGGAGTCTTTGCTTTTATGTTAAATTCATTACTCACCTTGGTATCAGAAGTGTTTTGTCAGGTACTTGTTTGTGAATAAGAGGGTGCATAAGAAAGCGAACTGACAGGCCAACCACCACCAACTGTGGTTTCATAACAGAGGCAAGGAAAATAAATGTACTTCCACGTTACAACTACATTGCTAAGTAGATCAGGTCTGGGACCCTTTCTTTGCCTTGTGGTCAAGTAAGGTGTCATCAGTTTTATTCACTCTGCTAAACTTCTTTACCACAAATTAGAATATCCTCATCTAAAGTATCTATCAGAATAGTCTCTGGGCCATGATTTTCCCCAAACATTGTTTATAATTATGGTGTTGGCCTTTATTTGTTAAATATCTTATTTATTAAATGTTGTACAGAGAGCAACTCATTTGGAAATCAAATTCTCCCAGGTTACTGCAGATTCTTCCTGTTTTCTTCCCATTACAGCAGTGAAAATAATTATCTGTTTTCCTAACCGTTTCCAGTTTAATTGGTATTCATGCCAGTACTGAGTCAAATAAATGCACCATTGCTGAACAGATCTTACTGAAAGAAGTTTCTTCCACATCAAGGCAGATTTATTTTATCTTGAAAAAGGAGCAGAAATTTTTGCCATTTTGTATCGTAAAAATAAAAAGGCACACAGCAAAACCAAAGCAACTGATAACTGTTTGATGGTGTCTGTGCATCTCTGAGCACATAAGAACTCTGAGGATGTGAGTTTTCCACAGATCATTCCTTATTAACTACAAATTTAGGATAATGACAGGCATACTTCTAAGAAACTCTTTGGGAGAAGAAGAGTAAGCATTCACTTCTAAATTCTATAAATTTATCAAGGAAATATACTGTTGGGTTTTTTTTTTAATTTAAATCTACTAACCCCGGGGTCTCATTGTTGACATGGAAGGCCTTTGTTTTGTAAATCCATGCAGAGAGTTAAGATAGCATTTTGATAGCAAGAATATCTGAAACCTCAGAGAAATTGTACTCAACTGTTAGCTCTTCTTCAAATATTCTATACATCTTTATACAAATCAAAGTGGATTTTCCTCTGGTAACTTCAGACATGTACTTTGTGGATGTTGATAGATAACTAAGGCATTGCAGAGTTCCTTAATAGACAATGGACAAAACAGGCCATTTTAGGACACAAGTCATCTGATTTATTTTAAACTACTGCTTCAGGGTAAAAATGAATTGAAGCCTGTGTTCTCATGCTTGTTAGATGTATCTCAGATATAGGTATATTGTACAAATCTATTTAGACTGTAAGCTCTGCAGGTGTCTCGTGTGCAAGGTTTTGTGCTTTTGCAATGGAGCTTCATGGCTATGAGACCAATGTGTTGAAGAAATCACTAAATGAACAAACAAGTTTCACTATATAGACTGATTCATTTAAATCATTTATTTTTAAAGAGTTGAAAGAACATTGGTAGAATATTTGATGAGAAATGTATTAAAAAATCAGGCTCATCCCTTGTTGATTCAATGGTTTTGTAGTAAGGCCAAATTGCACAAGAAGGAAGAGTATATCTAACAAATATTTCATCATAATGACTATGGTTCATTGCATAAGGTTGTTGCAAAACATTGTGTCAGAGCTTTTCCAAAACTCTTCACAGGAAGCTAAGTGGAGAAAACCCCAAATCAAGGGGTGGAGCAATGTCACATTTCTCCTGCTTCACATTGTTGCTTACAGGTCACTAAAGGCAGCAGTCTGCTGATACAGATGGTAACCAATAAGGTGTGGAATCATTTAAAACATTTTGTAAGGCCCAATGTGAAAATAAGAGCTACCAGTCATGGATCTGATCTTTACGTTGGCTGAAGTCATGGCATGGCTAAGAAGAGCCTGAATCCCAACTGAACAAAGAAGGAACACAGCAAAAAAGAATGCTGAACAGGCATTGCACATAGTGGAGCCAAAAGTACTTGGAGGAAGGTGCATTTGTTTACTCTTTTGTTCATTTGATTATTAAATGGGCTGGCAAATCGGAATGGTTAATTTCGCTGAATATCGAGGAGTTTCTAATGTTTTAGAAACTAGCTCTTTGTTGAAGATTAAGGTCAACTTCAGATGATGTCACTGCTACCAGCTCAGTGTAGAGTGTGCTCAATCTTTTTTTTTCCTGTTCCTGTACACCAGTCATGTTTTTAGCATTTTTGATCTTGGAGAAGAAAAAAATGCCTCAAAATTTAATAAAATGTTTGGAAGTGCTGAATGTCCAGGCAGAAGGATGACAAGTCAACATGGTTGCAGCCAAGAAAACTGTCTTGAGTTGCGTTTTGAGGAAAGGTGCAAATTATTATATGTTGAGGGTAGTTTCAGAGATGTGAAAAATCAAGAAGTCTGTCTTCATCTTTGTCACTCCTGATATAAATGCACATTGTTTTCTGCAGTACAAGTTATGAACTCTGGTCTGATCCTTTAGCTTTTGCAGGCTAAGTGTAAAACCTGAGGCACTAAAGCTGGTGATTTTTCAGTCACACATAAGAAGCAGCAGACTAGGGTTATGCATTTTGGACGTGATAAGGACACAGCATAAAATCATTTAGGTTAGAAAAGACCTGTAAGATCATCACATCCAACCCTTAATCTAACACTGCCAAGGTCACCACTAAACCATGTCCCTAAGCAGCACATCTAGACACCTTTTAAATCTCTTCAGGGAGGGTGACTCAACCACCTCCTTGGGCAGCTTGTTCCAATACCTCACCTCTCTTTCAGTAAAGAAATTTTTCCTAATATCCAACCTAAATCTTCCCTGGTGCAATTTGCAGCCATTTCTTCTCATCCTATCACTTGTTACTTCGGAGAAGATGCCAACACCCACCTCGCTATAACCTCATTTCAGGTAAATGTAGAAAGCTAAGTGTAGGCTTCTCTTCTCCAGGCTATAGAAGTCCAGTTCCCTCAACCACTCCTCATAAGAGTTGTACTCCAGACCCTTTCCCTCTGTCAATCTTCTCTGGACACTCTCCAGCATCTCAATCTGTTTCTTGTAGTAAGGGCCCCAAAGCTGAAGACGCTATTCAAGGTGTGGCCTCACCAGTGCCAAATGCAGAGGGATGATCACTCCTCTAGTCCTGCTGACCACATTATTTCTGATACAAGCCAGGATACTATTGGCCTTCTTGGCCGCTTGGCTCGTATTTAGCCAGCTATTGATCAACATCCCTAGCTCCCAGGCACTTTTCCACTGGACAGCTTTCCAGCTGTTCTTCCTCAAGGCTGTTGCGTTACATGGGGTTGTTGTGACCCAAGTACAGAACGTGGTACTCAGCCTTGTTGAATTTCATACAACTGACTTTGGCCTGCCGAGATCCCTCTATACAGCCTTTCTTCCCTCAAGCAGATCAATACTCCCACCCAAATTGGTGTCATCTGCAAAATTCCTGTGGTTGCACTTTATCCCCTTATCAAGATGGTTGTAAAAGTTATTAAACAGAACCGGATCCAACATTGATCCCTGGGGAACACCAGGGAAAGTGTAGAAAAATCCAGACAGCTTAGAAAAATTTTGCAGGTTAGAACCAGCCCGTGAATCACAAGCTGTAACATTTTGGGTTAAAGCTCTCAAAGCTGATTTATAAAATGCAAGTTTGAGCGTGCTGCTGAAGAAAGTGATATGGATTAACTTGGACATGCAGTTAGACACGTCTGCATATCCTTTTCAGTCTGGCTAATTTAGATGAAATGAGTAGATCTTATTTAACTTTTTGGATCATCTTGTCTGGCTTACCTGGATCTTCCACAATATTCACTGCCCAGTATCCCCACATAGTTAGCTCTGGAGGTAAAAATGATGTCCAATGAGTTATTTTAGAAACCTACTTTGCGATCAAAATAATTGAAATTTCCATTCTATGAATTCTGGACTACAGCGCCTATAAATGCAGAATATATTAACCAATCATTTGGTCCCACCCAGAAATCTACAAACACAAAAACTTTGTATGTTTAGGTCAAGGACTTAGAATCAAAAGGGAAATTATGTAAAATTATATATGATTATCTGAAAATGCTGACAACATCTGATTTAAATTAAAGGATGTCGAAATTTGAAAATTCTAGTACATGACATGCAGTATGGAATAGTCTGTCAGTTCATTAAGCAGAACAACAGGTGAGAGCTTCTTCAGTCAGTGAAGAAGAGAATGTCATTTAAATGTTCAGGCGAGCTTCCTTTTCACCTCTTAAGAAAATAATCATGTGTTATGACTTATCTGATTCAAGTTCCATGGATGAGTTATCACATTGTTGCTTTCATATCCGTATTTTTAATGATATTTCACATAGTAAACTTTTCGTGGCTGGCAATAGATTTGACAATGGGTAACATCCATTGTACAGCGTAATGCTGTAGTGGCTTACATGAAACTGCTATAAAATATACATCGATTTATTGAGGTTTGTCTCAGAAGTTGTTTGGGAATAGCAGAACAGTATAATTACGCCCTTGTTGTTCTAATTGAGGGACAGAAGGAAGGAAAGTAAGAGGCCAATTTAATGAGCTATCAGAAATAAAAATAAAAATCAAGACAACAAAGTGAAAAAGGAGGTTCTTTGTTCTTCCTTCTGCTAGGAAGATGTGAGTCTTATTTTGACAGATCAGCAAACTACAGATAAAATGATCCTGAAAAGTTAAAAAAACCCTTTTTCTTTCAGGGACAGTTACATCCAAGTTTTTAAAAATCAATGCACACAGCTCCCCAGAAGAGCCTGAGGAAGTTGAAGCTATCAGAATAATAATAAAGTTTGGTGGTTTAGCAGGATTTTGCTTTAAATAGGTCATGTTTCTCTTTAATCACCTTGGGTCCTGCTCCATGTTCTCTGGAGACAGAGAACATGCCAGAAAAATGAAAGCAAAGAAAAGCAATACAAACTTACACCAAAGCAGGTGTGCAGCTGGCATTCTTCAATCTGTACCCTAAACACTGCTTGGTGTCACCAATACCCAAGGGTATTTTAAGTACTCTCATACAGAGGTGTAGATAAACATCATCGTACAGATCCTTAGTACATTGTAGATACCCCAGTGGATCTCAGACAGCACTTAACACCTATGTTTAGGCGACTAAAACATGTCCAAATCTCCATTGAGTATAGCAGAAAGTTATGTACTTAGATGCAGATAGATACTTCAAAACATGCACCTGTCTTTAGGTGTCTTACTATGCGAGCTGAATCCCATTTCCGGTCAGTATGACAGAAACTACCTTAGCAAAAGAGATCTGCAAGTCTTCCAGAGGAAAGGCAAAGATTTGAATACCAGAGGTGAAAATCTGTCAAGGATATGCTTCCTGGTGAAACAAAAAAGGCTGTGACATTCATTTCTTCTCCTCTTCTGAATAACATTCAAACTTTGGTAGTCTCTGAAGGCTCTTTTCCATAACCATCCAGCTGTGGTACAATGAGCAAGTCAGAGAACAAAGAGCTAGAGAATATAGTGTCCAGAGACTTGAATGCTGCAGAGAAACAGCTTCAACATGGCTAATAATGCCTTTCCGTGCTGCTCTGTTCTCTGCAGTCACCAAGCACTATTCTGTAATGAAGTTTGTTCCAGCTGTTCGCCCACTGTACATAATCATCTCGGCTAACTAACCCATTCACCAGCACAAAAACACCATCCAAGCTGTCAAACGTCATGCAACTCAAATCAGTGAGTGTGGATTGTGGAATCCAAGACTCCAGTGACAGCTGTGACACATTCACAGCCTTAGTCATGAAGAGCTTAAGCATCTGTGGTATTTCTGATGCTCTCTCATCTCTGCATCTTAAGTTAGAGAACAAAACTCCTGGAAGGGATCCAAAGATCCAGCTCTCTAAAACACAGGAAATGAGTAACTTTACTAACTTTAACTGGAGTCTTTATATAATACACTTGTGCTGGCTTCTTTATATAATTTGTTTCTAGGCCAGCTCTAAGACAAAAAGTTCTGTTGTGTGTCCAACATCCTAGAAATGTACTAAGTCCAAGCTCCTATTTGACGTTTATAAACTTACCTCAAAAAAGTGGCAGAAAGAGCACAAACAAAACTGTTATGGTTTGATAAAGTCTTACCATTCCAGGAAAAGCAATTAATAGTTAAGGATATCTTAGCAATTTTAAACTCCCTTTCCAAATAAACACAATTTCTTTTGCTTGTAGCGAACTGTGTCTCTTACTACTACAACTTCAATTTCAGTCTACAATGTGTTCTGAGAGTTTCATGGTATTTGTTTTTCATTGTTCAGATTTTGGTAAATATTTTTAAAGGCCATAGTTAAAAAGGAATTTGTTAGGTAAATCCATTTATCAACTGACTGGGGGATTTTGTTAGCTTAGGACAAAGGGTGGATGCATTGTAATAAGCAAGCATTGAGTTACTGATTTACGGCAAAAAGCTGGCATTTAGGTCACCTAATTCTGAGCATGTCAAGTGCTCCAAGCTGGTCAAAATGTATTGTACAGGGTAACAACCCTAAGCTAATGAGATCTGGTCAGCATCTATGTCCATTTTCTTGAACTTAGGGTGAAGCTATTCACAAGGAGTGTATGTTGGATGAGGCTTGGAGCACTGCACAGCTTCTGGCTGGCTCAGAGAACAGGCAGAACAAGCTTGCATCTGCCTACAGAAAATCATGTAGCTGTCTTAGACGTGTCCCTGTGTTGATATATCCCCACCTGTTCATAAAATTACATACAAGCTTCAGTTGGCAAATCCCTTTTACTAACTGGAAATGCTCTGAAGACAGAAAGGATTGATACACTGAGGAAGACTCTAAGGTTTAAAATAATCAATGAAATATTAGAAGAAATAAAAATGGCAATTGGATAGGATGTTGCCTGGGACATATGACATGAATTCTCCCTGCAAAGGACAGGTTGTCTGCCATTGGTTGAATAAAGGGAAGACGCAGGTGAGGAACACCCACACCAGGCTTCGACTTTTCAAAAAACACCTATAACAATTTTTTCTTGCTATGGGCTAGTAAAAAATTACCAGTTTTCTTCCTGAGCAAAGATGGGAGCAAGAGAGGAATTACACTTCACAGGGGTATCTTTGAAATACCACCAAAGGATTCATCTCACTGATTTTGGATCAGTGATTTTTCATCTCTGAGCCAGCTGCTGCAAGAACCTCCATAGGGTGAATCATCTTACCCACTTCAGGATGAGATAAAACACCCTCTCTGCTTATAATATAATGAATCTGGTTGATTACTTTGGATGTGACCATCTACTTTTCAGCTGCTTAAGTGAGAGTAGATGAACATCACACAGGCTGCCAAACACTTCTCCTGAATGAGAAAGCCTTCCCCTGCATGAAATGAATTATGTTTTTTTCCAAGGGATCATTTGGGGTCAAGTTTTCACCTTGAGATTTAGTAAATTTATACCTCCTCACTGCTCAGAGAGGACCTAATGATACAACTACTCCTTGCAAAAGAACTTGATTCTGTATTTTTACCTTAAGAATCCCCACCCAGTCAGATAGGACAATATCCTGTCCCTTACAGGAAAAGAAAGTAGAGAAACTTGCCTTGTTCTGAGGAACTATAGAATACAAAATAAAAAAATTCTAGGCTATTAACCCACCATGCAGATTAAAAGGGCCTTTCCTGTCCTAACCCTCGGCTCCATTTAGTAGGCCCAACAAATCATAGATAACGGACTATAATTATCCTTCCATTTGCAACTCCTGAGCAATAGTGACCCAATCATCTCTAATGGAGTGCAAAAGCCACTGTGACTGAGGCTTTTTTTGTGAAACGCCTCAACATCAGACAGAAAAACCTGAAAACATACGTATGGGAGAAGTTGAATGTTATATGTTCAGTAAAGGGCTCTCAGTCTTCGATATTCCTAATATGTTATAAAAGAAATTATTATTATTGCTGTTGTCATAACTATTATTAAGAAAAATTAGATCATATTTATCCTCTTTTCTGTCAGTGTAACAGTGAACTATGAGTTACACTAACAAAAATTACAATTATTGAGTCACTATGTTGGGGTCCTTTTTTTTTCTTTTGGTTCAGATTTTTTTTTACACAGTGATATTTTTCACATCTTTTGAAACTTTTTTTTTTAAAGAATCAGTTAAATAAATAGACTACAGCAGTTTCAGAGCATAGTCCGATTGTAAAACATGACACCTGAATGAGCAGGAATGAGACTGTCAGGATGTCTCCAGGGCAGATAAACTCTAAAATCAAATGGAAATCAGCTCATTTCATGGGACAATTATCTCAGAAGAATTTGGATTCAACAGTGGCATGGAAGGAGAGCAGCAAAAAAAGAGTCCCTGCTACTGTGTCCCTATACTTCCAAGGGAATATTTCTCAGCACAACAGCCATGTTAGCTTTAAATTCTCTGTGTGACATTGCTTCTAACTTTCCTTCAGGAGATGGAATGATTTAGCACCTCCTGAGAAGTTCTACCCTGAAATTATTCATCCAGCTACTCTAGAGTCAGCCCATCAGCTTGCATGGGGATACAATCAATGAACTGCAGTGAATTACATAAACAAGACTTGAACAATTTGGCTTGCTTTACACAAGTTTCTAGTCTCTCTTGTAGAGATAAAAGTTCAAGCCTAAGGAGACTGACCAATAAACTGAGAGAGCAAGACAATAGAACAGAAGCAAAGTGAGACATTCTGACATGAAGGGTTCTGCAAAAAAGTCTGCCTTTCTTCCCATACATTTGTGCCCACTCTATTACAAAAAAACCAGCATTTTGACAGCCATCACAGCTTTGAATTTGAGCACTTGTTAGTGCTGTGGAAAACCAACAAATACCTTTCTGTACGCAAAGCATTTCTTAAGAACAAAACATGTTCAGCATTGAGGGAACTGGGAAAGTGTCTCATCAAAGGATGCTGTATGTATCAGGTAGCACGAATACTCTGAAACAGCGTGGTGCTACTGCTATCCCTGACGATACGTTATTAGCAAAGATAACTGTAATGTTGTGGATGGGAAAAAGAGGGAGGTCCTCACTGGTGCATTTACCTCCCTTTCAGTGGAGTTGTGTCACTTCTGCCCAGGTGTGGAAAACTCACTCCAAAATCCTGTTGACTGCAGTGTATATATCAAATCCTGCCCCCGCTGTCTTCATATATGATAGGGGATGGCTGGATGTGAAAGAAGAACAGGGAATTGGAAGAAAGGAATGCAAGCCAACACAAAAATACACTTTGCTGACTTAAAGGTTGAGGCTGCACTCTCTGGGCAAAGTAGTGGGGTGAAATCAAATTCAGTATCTCCACTAACTTGTATATCTTGGTATCAGTTTACCTCTCCTGAGAAATACAGCAAATAAATAACTCCTCTAGTAAACCAGGACCAACTGTAAGACCTGATATTTCTGCAGGTCTTTCCGTCAGATGAGTTACAGCATGATCTTATCCTGAATTTAATTTTTCTCAGTGCTTCTTAACTCAAATATTCTGGATTCATTAAAATATAATCTGAGCTAATTTAGGAATTAGACTGTTTGTACTAAGGGTGCTCAGAAGGAAGAAAAGGAAAACAAAATCTGGTGCATTGAAATGAATCAGCTTGGGGACATGGGTCTTAACTTAGCAAAGGCGTAGGCACATATGGAACTCAACCCCAGAAAAAATATTTCCAGGATGCTGGCTCAGTCAACCAAATGAAGAGAGATGTACTGAACAAAGGTCTGAACGTGATCAACAGTGCAGCCCACAATCTCAGAAATCTCTGTTTTTCTCTCCCTGGTAGCATCCCACAACAAAGCTTCTGCCTTCGTGTTTATGAGCTTCACATACACAGCGACAATAGCAGATGTAGAGACCCACACGAGACGGTGGCATCACCATGAAAACAGCAGACATCTTAGATCTACAAGGAGATAGAAGCCCTCCTGTTTTCTTGCAAAGACCCCAACAAATGATGGAATGCTAAAACTAAAGAACGATCACAAAGCTAGTTCCCTGTTTAAAGATAAACACGTGTATTTATCAAACACAAAGCCCCTCATGACCTTGAGGTCTGTTCAGTGCCAATGGTTATCCTTCCAGCCACTGTCCACATGCCTTGACTGGAGAAAACAAAACAACAGAAACCTTCCCCTCAGTGATGTCCCAGATAGATTGCAGGTACAACAACAGATCAATTGTAGCTGTCCTGAACGAACGACAAAGCAGCAACCATTGCCTTCAGCACATCGAAACAGAGGAAAAAAAAAAAAGTAGAAGCCCATAACCCATAACTGTAACTGAGACACAGAGATATGAACCTTAATCCAACTCCTGTTATTGGACCAAACAGCAATCCTTAATTTTTCATCAGATCAGTGTTGCCTTACATGTCCTTTAGGACAACTTCTTTCAAGTCAGCTTCAGTGTATTTTGCACTAGCCAAGTACGGATGTTTGTACAACGTGTTCTTTCTCTGTAGCTATACCAACGCCACTTGAAGGAGTTTGCCTTCGTGCTATCATTGACAGTAACCTTAAGTAATCACACTTTCTCTTTGATTAGCATGTGCTAGCCATGGAAATATTTCCCCACTGTACCTGACCAGCGTTACACAGGCTGAATATAAAAATGAGATGGCTATGCACCCAAATATCATCAAATGAAAATCTATTTGTTTGTTGACTCCAACAGTGTTTTTTTTTTTTAAAAAAACACCCAAAAAGCTACTTCAGTGACATTGCCTATTGCCATATCAGTCCAACATTAGCACTGTAACTAACATATGCAAAACGGATGGCAATGTGTAATATCCTAGGAAAGAATCAGGTCACTTTGCTGCCTTATTCATTTTGCTTAATGTGTGTTTTATTATTATTACAGTTGCCTACAGAGTTGCTCCAGTATATTGTTCAAGCTAAAGGCCAGATTCAGTTTACCAACAGATTAGATGTAGAGGAAAACCCTCGACTTCCAGGGAGTTCTTCCAGACCTGCTTCTATTTAAGTGGATTCATTGTCCAACCATAAACACGGATATGTCACTAAAACAAATCTTTCTCTCCCTTTTCCATGCATTTTCCAGTCTTGAACAGTATGCTGCATTATCTTTCTCTCCTCGACTGTAAACTCCTTAGATTCCAATACATACCTGAACTGTTCACATGTTAAATTCACAGCATAGCTGTAAACTGTCCTGTATGCTATCCCTCTGACTTAAGATGTGCTTTGCATATAGATGGTATTACTAGAACCAGATGTTCAAATACTGATAAGAAGTGCACAGAGGCATGCAAAGCAGAGGTCAAAGGAACATTAACTGCAATTTTTACTACAGTAAAAATAGAGAAGTCCTGGTGCACAGCTTGAAGGGTAATTCTGAGTTTCTGCGGCAGGTGAAGATGCAGAACTGCAAGGGGAGACCTAAGCTCGAAAACGCCAACAGCAGCATCGGGTCTGCTTGCAATCAGGTTTTATTTACCAGCCATATTGTGTTAAAAACAAACGTGATTCCCATACCGAACATGTTAACCTGTCACCATTCGCAAAGGGAGATGTATTTGTTTGAAAAGGATCAAATCTATCTCTTGGATGCATCCTCAGAGCCTGTGATTCTGAGGCTGAGGGCAGAAAGCCTGCATGCAATCCCCCCTGAAGAAGTATTCGCAAGACCTAGGGAAGATGAGGGAAGAGCCGGTAAATCAATGTCACTCTAAGACAAGCCGGCGGTTCATTTTCCCTCGAGGTGTTTTGGCATCTCTGGACCGGGCAGAGCCCCCCATCTCCATCCTCGAACTGGAAGGATGCTATCCTGGGTGGAAGCCGGAGAAAAGGACTTACCATTGCAGCAGGGATCCGTCCCGGTGCTGGAGATGCTGCATCCCTGCCGTGCCGGGATGGGGTGGGTACCGGTGGGGTCGCAGCCAGCCGTAGGGGGAACACTGACCCCTTTCCCAGCAGAACCTGGCCGGCTCCGGCTGCCGGTTGTGGAAGTGAAACGCCGGAGTCGGGTTCCCCCCGCCTCCGAAGGGAATCCAAATTCCTCCTCCCTCGCCTGCCGGTCATGTCCAAGCTGCCTTTGCTCAGGGGATGGGCCAGCTCCTGGCCGTGAAGGAATTTGCCATCTTTAAATATGTATTTTAGAAAAAGCAAAAACAACCGTCTCAAAAAAAAAAAAAACAAAACAAAGAAAAAAAAAAAGAAAGGAGGCTGGAGATTTGCAAACTTTTCCCCCCCTCACCCTCTTTTTGTTCTGCTTTTTTGTTTGTTTTTTGAGGGGGAATTATTCGTTCTCGGGAAGTAGGAGGTGGGGTGGGGGAGGAGAAGGGTATTCAGGCTGGATCAGATGCTCTGCCTGCGAGTCAAGGCTGTGGTGTGCTCGCCCTGTATTTCTGTGTGTGTGCGCGATTCTCATACCCAGACAATGCTCTCCAAACCGAGCTGGTCCTGCGGAGAAATGCAAACACCTCCTCCCCCAAGTGCCTGAGGAAAGGAAGGGGATACGCAACCAATAGCTTTTCCTTGGCTAGTCTTATTAATATGGAGGAGGAGAAGAAAACCAATGAGGATGAGCGGGAGGAGGGGTTTATTCAAATCAAGTTTCTTAAATCAAGCACTCCCACCCCCCCCTTTTCTTTTCCTCCCCAAATCATCCTTCTCCCTGTCACCTAAGCACCATTTCTGTTGTTCCAGAGATTTTATTTCTTTTTTAATTAGTTTGACAGGGTTAGCAAGGCACAGTGATGGGAGGGAGGATGGCATCTCTGTTGGAAGGGGAGGGGGGGGGTGAAAGAAAGGGTGTAGGGAGGCAATTTCTCCCTGAGCTGCAGAAGAGCTGATTGCGAAGAAAAGCGATAAAGTAGCTGGAATTGGCAGGGAGGGGAACCGAGAAGTGGAGCAGGAATTGCACCTAGAAGCAGCATTTTGCAGATGGTATTTGGAGATGGGCAGGTGGCCCCTGTCCAGGATGAGCCCTCTGATCTTGTGGAAAGGACCTCTTCCCCTCGCAGGACACACACATCCAGGAAGGGAGGTGACTGCACAGGAACAGCAGCATCTGCACTGTCCTGTGCTGTCTCAGAGCTACACAGCAACAGGATCCCTTAAACAGTAGTGCAGAAGTGGTACCTGTTGCTGGAAAAGCAGTAGAGAGGAGCTGTAGAGCAGGTTGAGAAGGTTGGTGAGAAGGGATGTCCAGCTGGTTCCTTTGACTTGTATCTGGAAAAGAACAGAGTGGTACATGTTCCCCACAAGACAAGTGTACAAAAGCATCCAGTCACTGCTCCCTTCTGCAAAGCTAGCCAGATCTGGAAAAATGATCAATAAAGCAGTCTAAACGTCTGTAGCAGGCCTACAGGACCCCTCTGCCAGGGTATCCCATGGAGACACTTGGTACTACATAGATGTTGCTGCTGCCAATCATGCAACTCTCAGGTCACATAGATCCACGTCAAGAACTTGTGATGTCCACATTCTTACCCAAATTGTGACACATATGCTGTAAGAGCAGCTACCTCCAGATGAAGTTCTTCCAATTATCCTGAAATTTCACAACACCTTGGATACCAATACTGTTGCTCTTCCCATCGTGGAAATACTTTCCTCTGCTTATCTTTTACCACTTCCCCTTCTTTTTCTGCATCTCCCATTTTCCATTTCCCTAGCATCTAAACTCATTTCAAATCCTCCTTGCCTTTAGCCTACTCCCAGATTAAATAAAGGAGAAAAAAAAGGCAATTTGATAATAAAACTAAATTGAAAATGTCCAGTGTGAAAATCCCTGATCCAATTATTCACTTGTATGTTATAGTCCTTGTGGCTCTCATTCCAGGTACAGGAGCCTGAGGGGACGTATTTACACAACAGAAGCACTAGACCAGACAGTCCTACTCCTAGTTCTTTGGCACAGGAACAACCCCATGCCTGAATAGATGCCTTCTCTTGAGAAAAGCATACACAGACACCTTGTGAATGCGTTCAACACTGGTTTTATTCCAGCACAATAGAGCAGTTCAAAGAATCAACTAGACTTTTCAAAGCTTTCCTTTACATGTTTTCTTCCAGTTATTCCACCTTCTCTAGCCACATCTCGTAGCTTTCAATAACCTCATTAAATATAGGGGGAAAAAAGGAAAGAACCCAAAGCTGTAGATGTTTACATTATACAGCTGAGTTAACCAGCCTGTATGCTCTATGTAGCCATACAGAGAGAGGCACTGTTAGGATGTCATCCATTGCACCTACTTTATATGTTTACATAGTATAAAACACCTGACTACATTTTCATAAAGTATAAAAAGTGCCAAGACTAAATCAGATATAGACACAGATACATCTGTTAGACAGTTGTATCTCAGAAAGCCTTGTTTTTCTGCATCCTAAAGGGTAAGATGCAGGCCAAAGAAAACTCCACAGAAAAATGTTTGTTCTTCCTATAAAATAGCACCTATGTTTGCTCTGCAGATTTGAAGAACCTTTTGCCCCCTCAAATTAAAAACAAACCAACAAACAAAGCAACAACAACAAGCTCTCGCTGTTTCCCTTCAAAAATTCCAGAATTTACGGCAGTCCTACCTCAAAAACCAGAAGACCCAACATGAAATTTTCTCTTGGTTGCTAAGCATGGAAGAAAGCTCCCAGCTGTTTGGTTATTATCTGCTGCCCCAACATGTGCTCCCTGTCTTTCCCAAGAGAAGGGCAATGGGCCAAGAGAATCATCTAGTGGCCCAAATCCAGCTGCACTTGGGCTGCCTTTGATGATCTCAGCTGATATTCGTATCAGGTTTCTTACTGAAGTAGCCAGGAGAGTCTATCTAAGAACTTTGTTCTCCGAAGAAGGCACTTTTCTTTAGTAGAAAACAATTAAGCCATTTTCAAGTAAATGATGCTTTATTATTATTCTCATGAGCAACCTATTAAACAGATCTTCATTATTTATGTGTGTGTAAAGCATAATAGCCATTATCTTGACTAGTATGAGAGACTGACAGAGGCAGGAGAAGCCTTCCTGAGAGAAAGTTAAACAGAAATGACATAGACAACCATCCATCTATTATCCTACACAGGGGCAAGACGCTGGCAAGCTGGTTGCAAGAGTGTTTATCAAGACAGTAAAGGTATTTTGTTGGAATATTTTGACTCCTCAGATGTGATTCTGTTGACCAAACAACTGGGTCTGAACCAGCCAGGTAACTCTCCCTTCATATTAAGGTCAGATATATCACTGCAGTCACTGGAATATAAGGCACGATCCATCTCAGCCCGAGGAGACAATGAAAACAGCTTGCAGGAACTCTGTCTGTTTCTCTCCACTGACATTAGACACACTGGGAAGATTATCCCAGCTTCTCAACATGTGGAAAGTAGACATCGAAGGTTTAATGAGATGAATCTCTTTTTAATTAGGTGAATCCCTCTTTCTCTATCAACTTTGACAAGCCTGAAATATTGAGACTCACCCAGTTGGCTTGATCTTCTCTGCCAGGACAAGAGCAACCCTCAGATAGTGCCACAGACTCCCATCCACACTGAGATCCCACCTGCCAGACTCTACTTGCCTACAGATCCCCTGATGTGACAGGCTGAGGTTGAGAAATGATTCGTGATAGATGAGATCCTCCAGTATGCATATTCCTCAGTAACTACCAACCAGTAGTTTTCTAACAGTCAGAAAGAGACATCTCATGGATCCTTTTTTCCCATGGATCATCATGGGAAAAAAATAGCTTTTTATGCAGAAGACAGTTATTTGTTGCCTTTCTAGCTCTGTAAATGATTTCTACAGTTTTAAGACCTTTCTCCCAGTAGAACTGTTCCCACTGCCAGGGATTATGCATCAGATTAAATACTCCGTGCATTATCATTAACTGGGACAAACTTGATGTGTAGGTAAAGGTCTAGATCACTATGTTAAAAGGCATTAACTCCAAGTGTGAACTTAAAGAGCAGTAGGTATTCTGCTGTGTGCCCACTCTGACCTTTTAGTAGATATAACTTTGCTTATGGCAGCCATCAATGAGAAAATGAGGTGCTATAAAATCACTCCCAGTTGACTGCACAAGAGGCTGTTGACCTAACCATCCTAAAAGGAAATTTAATTGAATTTAAACCCTTGATTCCTGTATACAGCCTTTCTTTGCCTCCCCTGATACTGTAGTGAGGTCTATTAGAGAACAACTGCACCTTCCCTCAAAAACTCCCCTCTCTTTCCCCTACACAGGTTCTGCTGCAGATGTTGTAGTTGACTACTTGGGAAAATTAGGGAGGGAGGACACATATTAAGCTTGGTTTGCAGTCCAGGCAGGTAAGGCTAACCTGCCTCTGCCTCAGGCTTTTGCAAATGCATAAATACCCATCAGAAGCTGGCAGTGACAGGAAGGCATGCTCTGCTATCCGGCTTCCAGGCTAGCTATAAAAAAGGGCGTGCTTATCCAAATGGTGGTAGTCATACCTTACCTTAATCAGCCTTTACATATTGCCACGTGACAAGTTATATCATCCCAGGGGCAAAGGATGTGAGTCTGTTTGCAGACTGCAAGTGGATGTTGGTGATCTACATATAAGCTAGGTGATACACTCCCACTAAACCCAAGAGAGATCTGGTCATTACAGTCAGTGAAGACTAGGGATGTGCTGAGCTACCATAGATACCTGCACAGAAGTATAGAACCCTGGAAACAGAGAATAATTTCAGTTGGATTTTAAATATCACCCAGTTCCAACATCCCTGTCATGGGCAGGTACATTTTCCACTGGATCAGGTTGCTCAAAGCCCTATCCAGCCTGGCTTTGAACACTGCCAGCAATGAGACATCCACAACTTCTTTGGGCAATGTGTATTATTATCTCACCACCTTCACAGTAAAATATTTATTCCTAATACGTACTTTGTATCTACCCTCTTTCAATTTAAACACACTGTCTCTCATCCTGTCATATTTTCTCAAATTAATGTCCCTTCTCATCTTTCCCATCTTTAAGTACTGGAAGGCTGCTATAAGGTTTCTCCAGTCTCCTCTTCTCTAGGCTGAACAATCCTCTCAAAGCTGTTCTTGTAGGGGAAGTGTTCCAGTTCCCTGGTGATCTCTGTGACCCTCCTCTGGATTCACTCAAGCAAGTCCTTGACTTTCTTATACTGGGGGCTACAGAGCTGAACACAGTACTTCAGGTGAGGTTTAACAAGAGTAAAGGGAGAGAATTATCTCCCTTAAACTGCTGGTCACATTTCTTTTGATGCATTTCAGGATGTGATTGGCTTTCTGGGCTGTGGGTGCACATTGCCAGCTCATACTCAGTTTTTCACCTACTGATATCCCCAAGTCCATCTCAGTTTGGCTGCCTGTGACTGACTGAACAGCTCCTTGGACTCTTGGCTCATTTAATACTTATAACTTAGGTAACATGTAGGTAACAATCAACTGCCTAGAGAGAGGTGTCCTGTGCTTTTTCAGATCCTAGATGACATCTTCTTGCACAAGATGCTGCTCCACAAGATCATGTGTCTCCTGCAGCTCCAGTATCGTGTCTGTCAGTCTAAAGGAAACATTTTAAATACACATGGTCTACTAATCAAGTTTATAGTTCAGTTGACCAGTGCAAGACTCCAGAATCCTACCTTTCTTTAAGTCAAAAATACAGTTACCAATAAACTGGGAGTTATTTTCCATATCTGACATACCTCCTCTTTCTGGAGCCCCAGAAGAACTTGGCACGAGGACAGGATTTATTCTTTCCTCTTCTCAGGTAAATAATCTAAAGATGCCCTCTGACAAATGCTTATGATTCATTACCAGTTGTTTAAAGAAATTACTTCGTGCAAATCATCCTACCAGTGAAAGTTACATCCCCAATAAACGGAGTCAACAGAAGGGAATGTGGGTGAGATTATCTTATGGAAAGAAAATGGGCAGAGTGGTAATGAACAGGACACAACAAGAGATCAGCAAGAGGTTTAAAGGTATGGAATAAATTACCTATAATGACTGGCTAGGTTAGTATTCTTCAGCTTTCAATAGAGACTACTGAGAAAGAAAATGGTGGAGATCTATAAAAACTGATATTGAGAATGTGAATAAGGAGAAAATGTCCTCTGTCCTTCGTAATGCAAGAATAAAAAGATGCCAAACAAAAATCAGGGAGGCCTGGATCCAAACAACACAAAATCTCAACCTAAAATATTATATGACCAGAAAGTCTCTAGAAGCTTCCACTAGTTCTAAGCAAAGTTGTGGAGGAGTAATCCGTAAAGGCAATTAACATCATGAGACCACTTCTGGCTCAGAAAGTCTATGAAACACTTTTCAATAGATGCTGGCAGATAATTTATTCACTTACACATTAATGCTTGCCTTTTGCTTATAGTTTTTCTAGGGACTTGCAAAGCTGCATGCTAATTTCTGGTCTAAGTCAGTGAAGACATTTTTATATTTTCTGTTGTCACACCTTGTCATCCAATCTGTCAGCCTGTTAGCCAAAATTGTTAATTCTTCTAGTTTGGTCACTAGTCTGTGACCTACACAACTCACACAGCTCCACTGGCACCATTTCCCATATCTGAGGGCAGGAGGAACAGATATGCAATGCCTCGAAGAGCACAGGGCACAAAAAGATGCGTTACTTCTTAACAGAAAACAGAACTGATGATGAGAAGTTCCAATACAATAGTGTAGAAAGAGTCTGTTGTTCAATCTGCACTTTAAGGCCAGGCTGAGGCTCTGGATTTTGTCACAATGAGCCTGTGAACCTGCTGTTGTCATATCCAAAGTCATGCTCCAGTTTCACATGGAAGACAACAGCTGATATTACCACTTCTCAGTTGAGATGAGAGCCAGTCTGCCAATTTCTCTTCATTTTCTTTGTTCCTGGAAGTCTGGCTTTCAGATCATCTGCATCCAAGAACAAAAAATCACAGATGAGTTAAGTTTCCTGTCTTCTAGGAAGGAGGGGAAGAAGAGGCACTGGGCGTTGCTAGCTGTGATCAGAAATGGAAAACAGCAAGAAAGTGCTGAGAAGCTCTCAGGGTCAGCCTCTGAGCTCTGATGTATGTCCTGCTCAAGCACATCATAGAACAAGTACACAGGTAGGGTGGTATCATGAGTTCTATGCAGAGACAAAGGATGGATCACCATGGTTATCAAGGCTCCTGTTAGTGTCACAGTCCTGATAACGCTTACTCATGTCCTTCACTTTGCTATCATGAGCTTTCCCACTGATTTAGTGAGTTTGCTGAGAGCTATGCACAATCCATAAACGTCAGCAGGAGGTGCAGAGGAGAAAATTGCAACTTGCAGTGAAATAGTCTTGTCTTTCTCTTAGTTCATTTTATTAGTTGGGGGCATGGCAGTTGTAGGAGGAGCTGTGGGGTAATATGTTGAGAAAGTTGTCATTAAGTAGCACCAGGAGTCAATGATTTGGTGAGGTATTTTTCAATTTCCAAAGCAGATATAAGAAAAAATGTAGTCGTGTATTTGTTATTTCTCAAAACAGAAATTCAAACCCATTCTCACTAAAAGAGTTATTATAACAAATTTATTTTTCAACCAAAGATTTTGACTATCTATAAAACTAATTGGAAAAAGCAGCATTAATTTGGCAAGGCACGTATACATCTGTGCCTTCTCTCATAATCCAGAATTCAGTAGCTAGGAGTCTGCAGAAAGTTTAATGGATAACTCTCTCTGAATTTCTTTCTACAAATAGAAAGAAGCCAAATACACACAACGCTTTTATTAATAGTATTTTAGTAAGAATTTGTGATTGTTTCAAAAGAAATGCAACCATACATAAATAAAGATGTAAGGAATATTCCTTATTACTCTTTACCTTAGAATAGGGAATATTGTAGTGACATAAAGAGGCTGAGGCAAAAATATGAGAAGAAATATGTGTTCTCTGAGGCTGGAAGTTGTCTGTAGTTCCTGCTTACCAACAAGTGTGGAAAAAACCCTCCACAAAAAACAAACATTCATGGACATTTGTCAGAATGTGACTGATGATCAGTTCTCCTTTCAGGGGTTCCTATTCTGTCCAAAGAGTGTGGATACATTTCAGAATTTATTAAATCTTTTCTTAAAACTAAAGCCACATGAGAAAATTTTCACTTTGACCTTTAAACCTAGAAGTTGGTTGAAAGTGAGTCCACATGAGAATTTTTCTGCTGCAGATAGATAGCTTGAGGATTTGTGGCCTAAGCCCTGACCCAGAGAGCTTGTCTTTAATTAAAACATGATAAAGACACTAGTGAAGCAGATTTGAGGAAGAAGTCACTGATCTGTCCAGTTCCAATGTCCAGCTGGCACGCACCTTCCAAGTTCCTTCATCTTTTAGACAGTCTATTGCAGCAGCTGAAAGATGCAGTACATCCTCCTTAGACAGTTCTTACTAGAGTTATTAATGACCAACTTGTGGCTAAATTCAAAGGTCATGCTTCCCATCTGAACTATCTTGATTTATAATCTAGTTTTGTCACTTTGGACAATTCTTCCTTCCTTTATCTCTAACAACAGACAGATGGCTTTCCTAACCCTGCAGTCAAATGATTTTCATAGATTCATAGGATTATAGTATTGTAGAATAGTTGAGTTTGGGAGAGATCCTTAAAGGTTGTCTAGTCTAAACCCTCTGCAATGACCAGGGCCATCTTCAACTAGATCAGTTTGCTAAAAGACCTGTCCAATCTGACCCTGAATATTTCCAGGGATAGGGAATCTACCACATCTCTGGGCAACATATTCCCATATTTCACCACCCTCATACTAAAAAAAACTTCTTCCTAATATTTAATCTAAATCTTTCCTCTTTTAATTTAAAACCTTTACCCCTTGACCTAATGCAAAAGGCCCTGCTGAAAAGTTTGACCCCATCTTTCTCATTAAACCCACTTTAAGTACTGAAAGGCCACAATAAGGTCTCCTCAGAACCTTCTCTTCTCCACGCTGAACAATCCAAACTCTCTCAGTCTGTCCTCATAGCAGAGGTGCTCCAGCCCTCTGACCATCTTTGTGGCACTTTCTGTAGATACTGGGAGTTGCCCTAGCCCAGTTGCAGGACCTTGCATTTGGTCTTATTGAACCTCATGAGGTTCACAGAGGCCCACTTCTCGAGTTTGTCCAGATCCCTCTGGATGCCATCCTGTCCCTCCAGAGCATCAGCTGCATCACTCACCCTGCTATCATCTGCAAACTCTCTGAAGGAGCACCCAATCCCACTGTCTATGTGATTGCTGAAGATATTAAACAGGACTGGTCCCAGCATGGACCCCTGAGGGACGACACTCTATCAGGAAATTGAACCATTGACCTCTGCCCTCTGGATGCAACTGTCCAGCCAAGTGCTCATCCACTGAACAGTCCATCCATCAAATCCGTACTTCTCCAATTTAGAGGGAAGGATGTTGTGGAGGACGGTGTCAAATATCTTGAGTTACATTCCTTGCTGCGCTTTTCTTTGTGAGGTGAGGGTCATCCAACCTTGGTAATTGTCTTTGATTCTGGCACTTAAAATTATTCAAGTATAATATTCAATATTCTCTTCTTGCATGAAATATTACCTTTTTCAGGAGATTCTTCTCTGCTGCTGAAGAAGGACAACTGGAAAATTTCCTAGTATAGAAAACACCCAATGAAAGCCTTTTCCATCAAAGAAGGAGAAGATGAAAGTGAGTAACACTGTAGTGTGGGCTGTAGAACGCATATTATGACTAGTTTGAGTATCAAATCTGTGTTAGCCAAGCCATAATGAAAAGAGTTTGATGGAAGAAGCTTATTGCTACATCTGCAAATGCCACTTACGGGGTTTTCTCATCTGGGACTGATGCCTGCTGGCTGTAATTTTTTTTGTGAAAGGAGGAGATAATATTTTATCTATAGAATGAAATTTGTTACATTTCTTTCAGAACTTCTTCTCCACCTCAATTTCTTACTCCCTTTATTGCGTATATTTGTTTTCCTTAATACACTGTCTTGGGTCCTAGGTGCTATGTAGCATTTATCATGAGAAATAGTACCTTCTAATATGAGTCATTAGCAGTGAATAAAGATGAGACTTTAACCATTACAAAATATCTCCTATTTGCACTCGCATCAAAGGAATAGCTATGACTGTTTCTAGTAGTAGTTTGTCATCGTTAGTAAGCCAGACTCTGTGATAATGAATATGCTTTGTCACTGGAACATAACTGGTAATTACATTCAGATATGTTTCTTTTTTTCCTCTGCTTATTTTTCCTGTAAATGTATTTTTTCTTTTCTATTTAAATTGCCTTCCTCTACTTTTGGCTGAAAGCCAGTTGTCTTAAATCAAATGTGACAAAGCTAAAAATCTTTTTCTTTTTACTCCTAGTAGATATCTTTTCTACAGTTCCCATTCTCTTTGCAATCTTGTATACATTGTAATGAAATCTGATCTCCTACTGGAGACTGTAGCCTCCCTGACAATCCGGTTCGCTTTTTTAAGCATGAAAATACTGTATATAAAATCAAAGACAGGTTCATACAAAATTTCTGCCTTAATCTGCTGTAACATTACATATGAATACATTAAATTAGATTAAACATTCATAACAAGAGGACAGTTGTTTCATGGGGTCTGCAAACCTAGCACAGAAAAGAAAAAGAAAAACTAGTGATTGGAAACAAAAGCCAGACAAATTTTTGAAATAAAAAATATTTTTTTAAATAAGTAGGAAAAGTAACCTAGAATAATGTAGCAGAAGAAGGGGAAGGTTCTTAATCTCCACGGGATTAATCTAATCAAAGGTCAGATGTACCTGCAATGCAGATGTCTGTAGCTGAACTAATCCGTGTTTCCCTTTCTAGTCAAAAGAAATGTAGTTGTTACAGTCACCAGAAATCACCTTAACCTAAGGGAGGCATGTAAAATAAATGAGAGTCATCACATCCTGTAAGCATTTTTTCTCTCCACTAATTTTAAAGGAAGCTTGGATCAGAAAAAGATACCTATATTGACAAAATCTAAAGAGGAGTGAGATGAATCCTGCTCTAGATGCCTTCAAGACAAGTCCATTTGTCACTTTAAGGAGATACTTTATCCAAACATAAGTCATTGACTTCAATAACTGAATAAAATTTAGTGGCTTATGATGGCTAGATGAACGAAAGGGTGAGGAACTCAACCGAGATCAAGGGTACAATTCAAAATAGAAAGAATTGGAAAATAAGAAAAACACCAAGACTGTCCAGAGGAATCATTAATACTGATGAATAAATTTATCAGATTATATTAAAGTTTGAAGGCTTAATCAGTTCCTAAGTGCTAAAGGCCAAGACAAAGAAACAAACAAAACATATAGTCTGCATTAGATTCTTGTACTTTTACGTAATATACCTTGTCTTGGGCAAAGTGAAGGTCGAATTGGACAAGAAAAAAATATGTTGGAATCAGGAAATCCCCAAAAACTTCCTGGAAAAAGAATAAATAATTTTAAAAAAAATAATTGTATTTTATGATGTAAATAGAATCATAGAGTCATAGAATTGTTAAGGTTGGAAAAGGTCATCCAGTCCAACCATCAGTCCAACACCATTGTGACTACTAAACCATGTCATGAATTACCATGTCTACATGTCTTTTGAACACCTCCAGGGAAGGAGACTCCACCACTTCCCTGGGCAACTTGTTCTTTTAGTAAAGAGATATTTCCTAACAACCAATTAAACAATAATAATCAGCCAAACAAACAAATAAACAACACTCTCACACACACTCTATTCTTATTTGTGTCTGGGTTTCTAAACTATACTTGAGTTTATCACTTCAGTTTTTGAAGTTCTTGTGATTTCTTTAAATGGATTATGGGTTCCCTGAATTTGTCAGTTCTTTCTCAAAAGTAACAAGGATTGTTATTAGATTTACGCATAGAAATATACGTTGCAGAAAGCATAGCAGAGAGTAACTTAATTACTAAAATCAAAGTCATATAGAACAAAAGACCTCATACTTCACACCATAGCATGGCAGAAACAAGACATGTTGGAGTGTGTCAACAGGGCAAATCACTCCCCAAAGTGATTCTTTAGGACTTTTATATATTTTTGAGCTAACTTCAATTTTTATTAATCATTCATGCTTGTTTTATCTAATCTTACAATAAATAGGGCATAAATGAAATAGGTTTAATATAAATTCTTTTGTATTTCTGTCTCAAAATTTAGCTTAATTCTACACATGTTCTACACTTGAAGTAGAATGTTCCTCAGATTTTGCTTGATTTAAATATCAGATTTTTTTCTGCTTGCTGTTCAATCAAAGCACAGTCTGATCCTAGAAGGTTGGCACAATATAAAGTAGTTATAACACATCCTCATCATAAAAAACCTAGTGGTTCGTGAGGCATATTTTACCTTGTAATAGCAACATTAGCAAGAATCACATACTGCTTATGTCCAGGGCAAATTATTTTTCTCTTTGTTTTTTGGGTTTTTTTTAATCAATGTATCAAATATATCATTAATTTGCTTAATATCTGCCTTCCAGCCTAATTCCTTTCTTATTCATTTTAGTCTAAAACCTTGTATGACTGTTATAGAATCCTCTCTTCAAGCATTTCTGATTTTTACATTTCATCCAATTGTAGCTGTTTGCATGCCTCTTCTTGTTTTTCATTCCTCTGGCTTCTGTCCACTGTGCTGCTGCTTTAAAGATGCTGGTTTCATACGATCATAGAACGTTTTGAGCCGCAAAGGACCTTAAAGATCATCCAGTTCCAACTCCCTGCCATGGGCAGTTCCAACCTTCCACTCAATCAGGTTGCTTAAAGCCTCATCCAACCTGGCCTTGAACACGTCCAGGGATGGGTCATCCACAAATTCTCTGGGCAACCTGTGACAGTGATTCACCACCCCCACAGTAAAAAATTCCTTCCTAATCTAAATCTACCCTCTTTGAGCATTCTACCTAGCTTTTATATTTAATCTAAATCTATCCACTTTCATCTGCCTGTGTATTGTCTTTCACTTCTTTCTGTCATATTTTCATTCTTCCATGGACCTTTCCAAAGAAGAGACTCAGATAAATGTTCATCTGATTCACTTTCATTATTTCAGAAACTTCTGCACCCCTCTGCAATGCCATATCAGAGTGCTCACAGCCTTCAGGAGCACATCTACCACCATCCTTAAAGGAATTGGTGAATGAAAAGTTTTAGAAATACTGACTGAGGGATTCTTGAAATAGTTTATCTCCACTGAAAGTAAGAACATAAGATATGTTTGTTCCACTAAGTGAAGATATCTACAGTATAAATGTTTACACATATAAATGTGGAGAGACTATCACTACAGCTTCCTCTTCCATATGCACACATATTCAGTGCTACTAAGGTCAGTAATTTCTGTTACAATATACATTGCTCATGATGCTTTTAAGTGCATTTAACTGCCAGAGATAAAATACATCCCTCTGATGTCTTCAATGATATTCTTGGCTTCTCACCAAGTACATACACACTTAATACTATTAGATCTCCGTACAGTATAAATGTACATATTATGAAATAGCCATAGCACCATTTAATCTTCTGAAAGAATTTCTCCATGTGTATTTTAAGTACAAAATAAACACCCTGCAAATACATTAAGAATCAAGCCAAGGTTACTCTTTCTTTTTCTGAAGTGATGTCTGTGAAGTTGTGACAGTGGATGGAGTGACTGTATTGCCTTATTTCTCCTGCTCATCCTCCGTTCCCCATTTTTAAAAAAAAGGCAGTTATGGCACTGATTTCACATGGAAAACACCAACTATGAAACATAGAGTATTTTTCCTCCATCTCTGGGAAACACATGATCTCACACACACACGAGTTATAATTGCATAACTCCTGTTATTCTGGTTTTTTAGGGACTAAGCACTGGCACTTCAATGCAGGGTAACCCATATGTAACACCATTAAGACTTTGCCACCAGCATGGAGAGGCCAAAAGGAAAGTTGATTCTCTATGTATTTATGACTACCACAGATAATTTTGAAGCTGATAAATATTTCAATGAACCACGAAGGCAATAAGATTGTAGCATTATGCAGTTTTCTGCAATAAGCATGAAAACACACTCCAGCTGCAGCGCCTGTGAACACTAGATGTTCCCTTTATTCATTTCTAATTCTTTTTTTTATTAGCAATAAAGCACATCATCCTATCAATTCTGCTCTTTTACATTTAGGACCATAATGAAATGCTCTGAATGAACACGGATTGGAAATCTAGGAAAAAAAAGAAAGAACAACAAAATGTCATCACTAGCAATAAAGACTTCATAAGCTGTAGAGCAGCAATTTTTTTGGACATCTTTCTCAGGGTTTTTCCAAAGAGCTTTCTAAACCATGACAGGCAAGCAGACTGGCTTAACACAATAATTTCACTTTGCACAGAATTGTTTCCAAGCAAAATTGCCAGTGATCACTCTCATTTGAAGTACTTTATAGCATCTACAAGGGAATCATAAGCAGAAATCTGCAATATGAATCGGGATTAGCTCTATTGGGGAGCCAAAGAGCCTGGGGATTCCTGAATAACAAACGAAGTGTTGGTGAAATAATAATTATCCTCTGTGCTTGTGATGTGGTTCATCACAGAGCCCTGCAATGCCCTCCAGCAGTCAGTACAGGGTTCGCATTCTGTGCCACTGAAAGTCTGTGTCTCTAAAGAGATGCACGGTACCTTCTAACAACATATCACCCCCTGGGTATTTTGGTGTTATAGGAGGGACAGACATTCACAGTTATGCTTAGACAGCTTCATCCCCTCTTCCATTTGTACTTTGATGCTTTCCAAACATAAAAGAACTTTTTCTGCACAGGTGAATATATATATCGACATGATAGAGAAGAAAAATAGAAGGAAAGGGGACTATTTTATAGATTTGAGATTACTGACAATCAGACAAGGACTTTAAAGGCATTTAGATACCTAGAAGTTCCTACAGGGACCTGCTTAAGTACCCTTGTGTGGGAAACTAGTCGCCTATACAGACTTTTCAATCCAAATGAGTCCAGAAAACAAAAAGTAAACCAAAGTAAAGTGTTTAACAATTTTCTTGTATCCTTCAGTGTAACTTTAGAGCAGTGATTTACATTATCTTCTCATCTGTGAACCCCTGGATTTTTTTATCCCTCCAGTGCTATATAGCAAATTTAAGCCTACAAACATCTTAGCTGTGATAGTTACCACAAGCCACCAGGGAAACTGCCAAATGACTTTCTAGAATAATCCAAAATTATTACCTTTCAGGCCACTGAAAAGCTGAATAGGCGAGAACGGAATTGTTCAATGACACCAGCCCCACATTCAGACCAGGAAGGCTTTGGGTGTTAATGAAGCAAAGATGGATTTAACGGTATTCAAAAACAAAGTCACATTTCAGATGGCACTTGGTAACTATATATTCATGGCTGCATGATAGGACAGCGCAGAAAATGGAAGAAGTTGTAATTTAATAAGGAGAAAACTTGGAAGAGATAGAGACTAGACCAGAAAATGAGCCAACCTCTTTGAAGCTTCATGTGAGCTGCAGAACTGTGGTTACATCTGCTTGACACAGAGACATCTGTGACATCTGCTGCAGATTGTCTGTAAAAAAAAAAGCACCTTTGGTTCTTGTGATGCTCTTGGGATTTTCACTTTTAGACATTTGTACAGTACCTTGCACTTATTTTCTTACACTTGCTTTGCTCTTATTCCTCATCGCAGTGCTCTTCTCCCTTAATCTTATGAGGAAAAGATAGGAAACAAGGGAAGAAAATAACCTGAGTTTTGTTTTTTGTTTGTGTGTTTGTGTTTTTTTTTCTGTGGTTTTTATTCTTTCAGATAACAAATAGACACTATTTATCAAAAGACTTCGATAGAGTCATCTCGCTCAGTTTTCAGGAGTCAGGCATGGTTTACAGTATTAAAGTGAATTTAACAATCTCAGCAATCCCCAAGTGGCCACTGGCAGAGCTGCTGAGAAAAGGGAGTCTGTACCAGACTGGTAATGCTCAGCATGGAGGCAGCTTTGATTCTCAAAATGCATATGCTTGGGCTCGATGCTGTGTGAATGCCAATAACATCTTCCTGGACAGAGGTGACTGTGAAAGAAATGTTGTCACATTTGTGCTGGGTCTATACTAACAAATCCACAGGGCTCAAATAGATTCTGTACAATATAATGTCTAAAGTTTGGGTGTCCAAGGAAGAATTAAGCTTCAATCCCACATAGATCTTGATCAAGGAGTACTGTAAATAAGCTGAACACTAGCTAAACCATACAACCCAAGCCATTGAGGGGATCTGACACAAAGCATGACAAAGCTTTTGAGCAAAGCAGACTCTTTTTCCCTGTGAAACAAACACCTTATCATGAAAGATTTGCTCAGTAGTATAACTTACAGACCCAACTTTATCTCTTCATCCTCTCTTCATCAGTAAAACAGCTACTTCATACCATATTTTGTTCAGCCTCTTTTTTTATTAAGGTCTGGTTAACACTTTCAATATGTCTAGAACTCTGATCTAAAAGAAAGGTCAATCAAACAGGCTTAATTTCCTAGCATGTAAATTAACTTCATCTCACTCTGCAGGTGTCTTTTCAAGGAATAGGTGTTCCAATCATGGCATGAGAATCTCCCCCTCTTTTGAGTAAGATTTTATTTTGCAGAATCACTCATTACATCCAGCTGTGTCTTGCTAAGCAATAATTACTCATCTGTAAATAAACCTAACAGTAGTGAGACAAAATCAAGGATGTAAATGTGTACCTGAATCAACTTCAAGAGAAAATTAAAAATATCCAATTGTCCACCACGATCTTTTTAATGTGCCCCATATAACGAGAGTCTCTTTTAACTCAGATTATGGATGGCTGGAGAAAGAATTACAGAATCTTAAATTGTTTTGGGGCTTGAAGGGACCTTTAAAGGCCATCTAGTCCAACTCCCCTGCAATAAGCAGGGAAATCTTCAACTGGATCAGATTACTTAGGGTCCTGTCCAACCTGAACTTGAACGTTTCCAGGGATGGGGCATCTACCACATCTAGGTATCCTGTTTCTGCGTTTCAGCACCTTCATCATAAAAGAAATACTTCCTCAGAGTCAGGGAATTATTCCTGTGTTCACCCTGGAAAAGAAAATAATTATGACACATGGCAAGTTGAAGCTGGACTGTCCCTGAGTGCACTGTATTTGTTACAAAGTGTATTGCTTGTCTATTTTCTGGTAGATTTATAGCTGGGTTTGTTATCTCTGCCTTACTGTGTCCCTGAGCTGCATATCATGTGTTTATACAGAGCAACACAGGGAAGAGCAGAGCAATGATGGCACAGAAGTGCTGCCTGGAATCCCCAAACCCCAAAAAGGTTTGGTTATGTTTTGCTATTTTTCCATATCACTCATGAGCAGTAGCAACATTTGCTTATTGTCTTCAGTGATGTAAGGGTGAGGTCTGGAAGGAATCAAAGGCATCATTCTCATTAAAGTAAAACAGGAAATTTTTCTAAATAAAACAACTATTAAAATGTTGGAACTGTCTATCCTAAGTGGCAATACACAGTCTTAAAATCTGCTAAAGGAGATTAAAGATAATGTATTTTACTTCTTAAGCCAACAAACGGAAGTGTTTTAAGATGAAGAGTTAGAAGCTAACTTTAGGATTTCTATCCAGCTCAGCAATGATAAATGTAAATATGATTTCATACAGAGTAGAGGCAACTTCTTCAGTCACAAAGGGATTGATCATATAGAGAGCTCAGGACTGTAATAAGAAATACAAACTCTTCACTTGTAAATAGAGTTGTTTTCAGATGGCCTAATCTTTTAATCACCACCAAACATATCATGTGAGACAGAAATTCGTAGTCTATTTTTATTGCAGATAATGAGGTTAATTGACAACATCAGCATCCTGATAAAGCCTAGATGCAAGATGAAGTGCAGGCCTAGAGACAGTCAGAGTAAAATAGCTTTAATGACCAGCATTAATAAGGATGACAACCTTTATTACATCTGTGCTCATGGAAAGAAAAAAAAAAAAGATATATCTACATGTGGTTTGTTTTGCAGCAAATAATCTAATGACAGCAAATGAGGCACTTAAAACCAAGAGGACCAGTGCAATGATTCCCAGTGATTGGGAGAGCTACATACCTGACAGTAAAGAATGAAAGACACTACAGGAGGTGTGTTTTGACAAGCAGTTATTTCAAATAGGTTTCAGAGGGAGAGAAGATAAGATTTGCTGTGATCTTCTTTGTCTATGCAAAAAAAGATTGGAAGCAGTTATGAGATATATGAAGAGAAGAACAATGTGTTATTTTTGCTATGATGTTTCTGTGGAATTCATCCAGGAAAGCTGTGTGCCTTTGTGTATTGCTGTTGAAAAAAAAAGTAAAATAACTAAAGCTTACAGAAAATGTTTAATTTTGACACTATCTATCTGCAAAACAGACACGCTGCTGAGCAGGTTGTACCAAGTTCTTTTTATATTCAGTGGAAAAATATAGGAACCTTTTAGGCATGAGTAATATAACATTTTTCAAGTATTTATTTTATGGTAAGATAAATTCTGTCCTGGTTTCCGCTGACTGTTTCCACTGGCTTTCCAGTGACTGCCAAGAATCAAGGGGGAATATCTGCGATGCAGGGATTTCTATTGCAAAAAAGAAAAGATATTTAATTTTATAAATCACAAGCTGAAAGACATAAAAAAGGGGTTTTTTTGGTTCTCATAAGAATGAGTTAGACATGACAAATAATGGTCTGATATGACTATCCCAAGTTGGAGGGAAATAAGGCTTTCTGATAAGCTCTTTAACCCAATTGTAAAAGTCATCGTAGGAGTTTCTGGAAATTAAAGTCAGTTTACTTCATACTAGAAATAAAGCATTGTTTTTGTACTTAAAGTAGTAAATAACAATAAGTTAAGCCATAAATTGTTCCTTTCTAATGTCTTCCAACAAAAAAATCAATATCTTTCTGGAGGAGATGCTTTAGCCAGACACAAATCTACAACCTCTTTTCAGGTACCTGTAGAGAGCAATAAGGTCTTCCCTCAGCCTCCTTTTCTCCAAACTAAACATTCCCAGTTTCCTCAGACACTGCTTATAAGACTTATTCTCTAGACCCTTCACCAGCTTCACTTCTCTTCCCTGGACACCAAATGCAGTCCTGAGAATCAACATCATCCTTTTCTGTTTTTCCTGGAATGTTATTAAAAAAGACACAGCGCCTCTGGCCTGTCAACTATGTATGAATGCTAGTGGTATTATGGTGGGCTTTGGTATGCAAAGGATCATATTAGATCATGAAAAACCATGTTGTATTATGATTTTTCACTTTAAACTTTGTGAGTTTAAGCATTCTTTATAAAAGCTTTATATTGCCCTACCCCACATAGAATAAGATGCACATTTTAAAAGAGTAGCACACTAATTATGATCTACTGCTACCATTGCTCCTCTGTGGTCAAGGTTAAATATCTCTCTTTTTCTTAACATAGTAACAGAAGTGGGCTTGTTCATAGAAAATATTTTTTCCTGATTCACAAGCAATGTTCCTAAATAGTTGGTGTGGTTTTCCTGTTTTTGTTTGTCTTTTTTTTTATATATATATGTATTGTGTAACAGTGCTCAAAAGTAATTAACACTTGTGAAAAGACTTCATAGCCCAAGCTTAGAGATAACTCAACTTATTTGCTTTAGCAGGTTCTTATTCTTTGTATGATTCAGCAGCTCAAACATTTTGAAAGGACGATATACAATACAAACTTCAAATATCATGTGATTGGCACAAATTCTGGTAAAATATTAGATTGCTGCTCTGATTAGGATCAAAGTCATCAATGATATTCAGCCAGAGCAAGAAAACAACATGTCCTTTTTCTCCACAAACTGCACAAGATCCTCCCCTAGATCTGCTTGCACTTTAAGGCAAGATCTGACACCTAAATCTGTGGCTTTTACTTTCCAGAATTCCAAGCAATGTAATAAAATCAAAACAGACAGATCCATCATTGCCTTATTCAAATAACCCATGGACTACTGATTAAGAACTCTTCCCTGGACTGATGGATCCAAGTCCTCGTCATTCAACAGAGCAAAGAACTGAATCCTTCCTTTCTATTGGGAATAGTATGACCACATGACTACTCTACCAGAAGAAGGAAGATAGAGAAGCTCTGCTCAACTCAGCATTTTCCCTCAGAAAATTTCCAGGTCTGGATCTGGAGAAGCAGCTCATATTCAATGTCTTCCCACAGCTTAAAGAAAGGAGCTTAGATACTCCATGTAAGTCAACATTGCTGATTTATTCTCAGAGACTGTATGAAGATTTTCACAAAGTATTTTAGACTAATTAAATTATCCTGTTTGGGTCATACACCTTATTCTCAGGTATATCTCAATATCTCAGCTAAACATCTAATGCCTCTAGCCTGGCTTCTGCCTTCTGTCACTACCTAGTGTTATTAAATCTCCTATAACCTGCTACATTTGCATTTTCATCATTGGCTTATGAATTATTTATAGAAAAGGACCTTGGCTGTGATCTAAACATGGAATCATAATTATGTTATAAATCATTAATTAGGAAAACAACCTCATGTTTGACAAGACTGTTTTTGCCATTCTGTCAAATGCATTGACCTTGTTAGAGATATGTGCTTGTTTCATCCCATTAACCACCAAATAACAGTAACATCAATACACAAAAAAGTTGTCTGCCTTTTCCCTGCAGGAATAGTTTACATTCTCTTACACTGATAATAGCTGAGTCTCTCCTAAAAACTTTATGAATCATAAACAAACAATGCAGATTTTGACTATCTCTACCTGGTTGTCTCTATTTCCATGACACTGCTGTTTCAGGTTTCTCTGGTCACTCGAAACCAGATATATCTGCAGACCACACAGAGTAGTAATGTCTGGTGGACTAACAAGAAAATACTTTGGTTAGTTTTGAATTCTTTTTTTAAAATCATATATCTATTGACTGAAATATCCTTCTGAACAAAATAAATTTATATGTGCCTAAAATTAATCTACCTGTGGAATATACCTGCAAGGAGAGAGACCACAGTTTACAGGGAAACACAAGAGAAAACCTTATTTGTAGATTATGTAATTTCTAAAGAAACCATTGGTCAGTATTGCACATCAATAGCATAGGTCATGATCTCCACTTGACTAGACAACTATTAATTAACAAGTGTGTAAGAGACGAACTTTTAGAGCAAGATAATGAGACACTGTGGGTCTTTATGGCAACTTCTTTCCAAGCACAAGGAAAAGATCACAGGGGAATTCTACTGCAAAGCTTTGTGTATTTTCATCACTTCTGGGTGATAGTCTCCACATGTGGATTTTGGAGATTAAGATCACTCTTTTTCCCGAAGACCAGACTTTTGACTCTCTTTGCAGAAAAAATGACAGATCTTATGACCTTATAGTTCTACAGTTTTGATTTGTAGTTATGACCACATAGTAAGAGCTCCTTCTCATGTTTGTTCTGCTATTCCCCTTCTCCCTTTCTTCCTCTGTTTTCATTGGTCCAGAAAAAACAAACCAAAAAAACAGCAAAACGTTTTGGTCATACATTTATGAAACAATTTTAATCTTTCATAAATTTTACTTTCATTAAAAATTCAGATTGTGGTTGTCAACTTCATTTTCCTCTAAAATGAAAACTTGTGTCAAAATATTTTCTGGGCTTTAAGCTTCTTTTCACAAAAATGTAAGTTTTCAACCACAGAATGTTGTAAGCCCCATCCAGAAAAAATGTTCTAGTCAGTCCATGTTGTGCACGAAATTTTTATCCAGGGCACAAGGCTGCAGAATAGGATGGCAAATAGTGCTGCCATGCTGAAAATAAGTTTGAGTTAATAAATCTTTGGACTTTTAAGCTTCTTAACAAACACGTGCACAAGGGAAGAATTTGCTGTACTCCAGATCGTGCTGTTGTATACCTTTTGTGGAAATGGATCTTCCTGGGCACACCTTGAATTTAGCAGCCCATTAACATTGCTGATGTCAGGTCAAGCTCTTGCTATTGCCTAGAAATGGTCTGGCAGCTTTCTGTTTCTATGCAGTTGAATAGTCACTATTGTCAAATCAATGAGTGCTGAGACAGACCTGATGGCTGAGCTTTAAGCAGCAACGGATCCCAAGCTTTGGCAGGCAGGGACTCTTGCATACATTTTTAACAGCCTTTCTACCCCTGGAAGCAAAACATCTGGCAGGGAGACAGAATAGTAATAAGAAAGATAAAAACCCACAGATACACATTGAAACAGATGAACTACAACACTTAGTTGAAATGTCTGCTTTTAGGGTTTTCATACCTTCTTTGTTCTATAAGTGCCAATGATTTGACAGCTCATTACTTAGCTATGGTCAGTACTCTATACATCTCTGTGCTCTGTAAATAACATTTATTTTGCCAAATTTGTCATACACACAGAAAATTTTTATTCTCATCATCATGATTCCCCTCGGTGTCACATCTACCTTCAGACAAGTTGTCATTTTCATTACTTTCCTTTGAAGAATTTCCTTTTTCTCTCTTCAAATTAAAATCTTTTTCTGGAAGAAAGTAAGATTCTCAGAAGATCTGGATAATACACAGAAATTGTAGTCGCATTCTCTTCACTTATAGGTTTCCAGTCTTCCTTAACTTTGTTTTTTAAGTTGTCCATAATTTTTTATTATATTATATAATTTTTTATTATATATTATATTGTCAGTTTTACTGACCTTTTCTTTAATGTCTTCCAACTGGGCCTACAACCAGACAATCAGTCAGAGTAGTCTGTGTTGGAAGTTTAATGCATGTCATTTGGTTCTCAGAGCTTTATTCCTAGTACAAGTTTCTGATGCTTTTTCAGCTATCCTAGGTTACATGGCACATCCACATGGGCCTGGCAGATACTATGCAGCACCTACAGGAGACCAATGCCTTCTAGAGACCTTCAGAATACTCCATAGGTAACCAAGAAGATATCAGGTGGAGAATGAGTTGATTAAAAAATTATACTTAGTTAGGGTCTCTTGCTTGGCCCTCACCTACCAGAACATAAGCATACAGGTTTCCTTGAGTCCTGCACCAACAGCAGCTTCACTGCCCAAGTATTTTAGATGTTTAAGATGATGGTGTTTATGCAGCTGCCTTTTATCTTGTCACTGGTGCCTTGTGGCTAGTCATTCAGCCTCAAGTAAACTGCCTTAGATTCCTTTCTAACTTAACAGAGGGTGACAGAGTTTCCAAAAGGACATTCTTGAAAGCCATTTAGGTAAAACTCAACTCAAACTTGCTTAAGCAACAGTGATAGGAGATAGTGCAGGACAATTAGCTGACATCAAAAGCTAAATTTTTAATCAGCAGCCTGTAGTTCAACCAGAATACTCTGACTGTGAAGTTGCATCTGTGTTGAGAGCTGCAACTCCCAACTGAGATGCTAATAAGAGGTAACTTCTTACACAACTCTGTCTTGAGAGACTACCTAGCTAGTTTTTCAGCTTTCACCACGATTAATTGTATATCTTAAGAAGATAAATAAAAAAAACCCAAACAAACATGGTCCTTCTTAAAATAATTGCAGGAATAAAGAATGACAGTCTGGTCATTGGCAAAATCTAGATTTTAAGAACAGAGTGAATTTAACCATTGTGTTTCTTGTACAGCTTATCTGGGAAAGCTTTATGTAAACTCATAGGAATGTCATGAATGTCATCATCCTGGTGATCCTGGATCAGTCAAGATGATCAGTCAGTGATCCTGGATCAGTTATTCATGCTGAACATCCTGATTTCCTTCAGTCCTTTAAGACCCTCTTTTTTTTTTTTTTTTTTCTCCTATGAACACCCCTGGCCTTCTATCCAATAGAAGCCAAAGTTTTGTGCTGGCATGTGTGTGAGGCATATTGACATACATCTCCATATCACATCTGCATCTTCTGACATGGCCAGGCTGATGGACGGACTCTTGTCACATGATGAGACCCATAGGCAGAAAATGAATACAGATAAATTCACTACACTGTACATAGTGACTCTCAAGCAAAATACTGCATAGGCCCTACTCTCTATACAGAGGAGTTGTTCTAAATTAGTTCTTTAATTTAATCTTCTTGTGAGATTATCCTAAAGTGTTCACTAAAGTACATAGTTTCTATACCTTAAGATGTGTTTGCCTGACTTGTTTAATGAAATACACTCAATGTCTCATTTCTATGAGAAGGACATTATTCAATGTGATAGGGGTGATTTAACAATATAAAGTGGTGACCTGGGAAGACAAATAAACAAGTTATTCCTCCCTTCTCCTATTTTTTTAAGAAAAAAATTGGTTTCAGGAAGGAAAATTAAGCTGCTTGAAATTCTAGATTTGACTATTTTTTTTCCAATAAAAATCTGTTTTACAATGCATTCCATTATTTGGTGAGAAAGCCTTTTCACTAGAAAAATAACATTACCAGCTCTTCCAACATATTAATCACATTTGACATTGTTGAAATTTCAGCTCGTTTCCTATGTCATTTAGGGAAACCTTTGAGAATGGAATAAAATAACATCTTAATCGAGCAGCGAAGGAGCAATTATCTTTTTTCCCACCTCTGGCAAAAGAGGAATCTTATTCTAAACATGTGGGCATCTATTAAATGTGCAGCCAGGAATAGTAATGAATTAGCCCATGTGGGTAAGATTTACCATGCCAAAGTCCAGGGGAGAGATTCATTTACCTACATGGAAGTGCCCATTGGCATTAGGGATGCTCTCATGTTGATGGTACCAGATATCAACACAGGCCTAGCAAATGTGGCAGGGTGTATAGGAGATTTGTGCCCTTCTGGGGCACAACTGCCAAGCTGGCAGGATACCAGCAAGCAATTTTGTTTAGGAATCAGAATCCTACCCTGGTCTCTATTAACTGTAAAGGATAAAGTAAACTGTGTCCACCTCAGAGTTAAATGTCTATAATGCCAGTGTGTATATTTAGTAAGCTAATTCCCACTCATCCTCTCCTTGCAGATGTTTATAACGTCCGGTGAAAATAACAGACCAGATTCTTTTTCAGCTTTGGCTCTTTCAGTCTTCAGGAGCAGCACAACAAGACCCAAAACGAAGAAGGCCAGTTAATGTGTGAATTCTTCACTGCAGGTAGCATTGGTCTGATTAAAACAAATGTGTTGTGCTCCTATGCTTGTGTCTCCCTCGGCCAAGAACTGCTTCTTTCTCCCTGATCTCCCAAGACAGAAAAGAGGTGATTTCAGCCCAGGCTACATTTAGGTGTACAATAGCCTTTGAGAGTTATATGCTGGGTGGGAGAAGCCAGAATACACCGGGAAAGGCTACAGTCTTCATTGAAAACTGTATCCACAACCCTTGCTGGTTTCAGGTAGATATATGGATTACTGAAGGTGAATTAAACAACCTGCCACAATGTCAGGCAAAGCCACCTCTTGCCATTAGCCACTTTCTTTCAAGCACAGGTTCAGCTGCTCAGTAGGGACTAAACAGACACATAAAATTGTCTTCTGATGTTCTACGTGCAATGTGAATTCATTTTACATGTCTTACTGTAGTGAGCTGAAAGAAACATATGATTTGCTGTACACGTTTTTTTATTCCACCTGGTCTGTTTTAATATTGGGAGAGGGAAAAGGAGAATGAGTGGAAGAGGTGGAGTGATTACGTGCAGCCCTAAATGTTTTCAATAGAGCATTAGTTGAATTCTTGTAGATTCCGTATGCCTCAGTTCTGGCTGTTCATAATAATTAGGTTGATGGATTCAGAGAGGAACAAAAAAAAAAAAAAGTCTCTTAGAGAGAAGGAAATTCAAGCACTGTATCAGGGATTTGGGAGTCTACTAAACTACTGAACCTGGTAAATTGGACACGCACAAGCCATGGAGCCATATGGGATGCACTCAACAGGAAGCTGACTGACAAAATACTGCCACTCTCCATGTTCTTTGAAAGTTTGTAGGGATTATGAGAGGTCACCAATATTGAAAAAAGAGGAGAGGAGAGGAGAGGAGAGGAGAGGAGAGGAGAGGAGAGGAGAGGAGAGGAGAGGAGAGGAGAGGAGAGGAGAGGAGAGGAGAGGAGAGGAGAGGAGAGGAGAGGAGAGGAGAGGAGAGGAGAGGAGAGGAGAGGAGAGGAGAGGAGAGGAGAGGAGAGGAGAGGAGAGGAGAGGAGAGGAGAGGAGAGGAGAGGAGAGGAGAGGAGAGGAGAGGAGAGGAGAGGAGAGGAGAAAAAAAATATGTTAATCTTAAACCACAAGGAGGAGGGTACAGAGAATTACTCAACAATTACCTCAGTCCTTGGGATGAAGCAAACCCCCATACAAAGTATTTTCAGGGCACATCAAGGAGGAACTTAGTTGAATTCTGCATGGGTTATTGTAATGCAAAAGTTCATACTCTGTTAATCCAGAGAAAAACGATTTTGAAGGCAAACAGGAATGAGGACCTCATACCAGGACAAGTATTGGGGAACATGAGTTCCCCAGCATTGTGTGGGACGGGTGACTTGTTTTCATCCTTCTTTTAGCATAGTATTGATCACAAAGGAGGGTACAGAATGCAAGATCTGATACCCAACACAAAGGACAGAAAACTGTATTCTTCAAGGTACTTTCAAGATATTACGAATGGCATATGTAAATAAATCAACATGCATGCATTTAAAAAACTCCACTTGCTGCTTTTGAGCATATTCAGATCTGAGTGAGACCTCTAGGCATAGGATCACAAATAGTAATATAGAATTGTGATTAAGATACATGACTGGGAACAGGGGGAGCGAAATGTCTAACATGGCCAAAGATCCTTGCAAAAATTGTTTATTTTGACATTAGAGGGAGCCAATGTGACTATACTCCTAAACTACCTATTTCCAAAATCTTGATGAAAACAGAGCATGCACTGAACTCAAAGAGAAATAAAAGACTTAGAAGATAAATTTATATATGATTTAGATTTCTGTCCATCTTGAAAAATATTCTGTCAAGCTGTCTTGTTGACAGTTATAACAAAGGCAGGGAACTCCTCTGTGACTTGGCTTCTGTGTTATTTTAGATGGATCTTAGCAGCAGGTAGACTGAGATCCGAGATGAGACTCATGATCTCTCCACTCCACAGCCATCATATGCTTTCCATTTCAGTACTGCTTATTATACTTTTACCATGAGATCGCTCACGGTAGGGTTTGTTTGTAGGAGCAAGGAAGCAGGGGAAAGAGGAATAGTAGCGCTCCCTCCTATAGCTGAGTCAGATAAATGTTTATTCTTGTCCTTTGCTTAAAATTTTAAATTTTTACCTTAATTTGCATCTGAATCTGAGTATTTCTTCACTGAGTCTTGCCTTGTTTTTGAGACTGCAAAAAGGTGGACTTTTTCCGTTTCCAAAAGTTTCAGTCTCAGAAATGTTGTTACCTGTGCAAATATACAGGATAATGATTTGTAAAATTCTTGGTACAGGAATAAGCAGTGTTGGATTATGGGTATTTCTCTGAATGTAGACACAGAACTTCATTTTCCTTACAGTGAAAAAGCATTAGGAATTTGCATGGAATTTTCATCCAGTCCTGTTTCTCTAAAACCAGGAGATGTTACCAGCATAAGGCAACAGTGCTGCTCTGAAACACGCAAATCTGCTGCTCTAATGAGGTCTGTGTCCAACCTAATTTACCCCTTTGCTCTTGGGAAATGCTTGTTTCTGTTTCCTTTCTTTAAACATGTACAGACTACAAACCCCACATAATTTGTGATCGAAGGAGGCACAGTCTACCCACCTACTCTGTGTTTTCCTACATGGGCAATCCCACCTCTGACTAGACCTGTTTCTGTCAGTGTTCTTGACTTCTTTTTCCTTGACTTCTCTATATTGTAACTTTTAAGAGTTTTGAGCTTTAACTGCACATTGCTTTCATTCTGCCAGACTTTCTAAAACAGCGTGAGGGGTGGAGGGTGAGATTCCCAAAGGTCTTTTACTCTCTCTGTCAGGCTCATGAAGTTGTCTTGGGAACAACATGGATGGAAAGAAAGGAAACTGAGAAAACGGTGCACCCCGTTCTCTGAGGGGTGTCTGAGATGTGGTCTTTGGTCACAGACCCACAGAAGATTTGGCCTATCCTTAACAGCTGAGATGTGACTATGAGCAATGTGTACACCCCTCTCTTGCGTCACCTCGAAGTAAAATGGGGTCTTCTCAGTCCTGACACGACTGATATTGCCTGCAGGCCAATGGAGTAACAGTAAACACAGCCGCTTATGACACTGTGACAGAAAACATAGTAACTTCTCTAAAAAGCAATCATTCCTGATCCTCTGGCTGTGCCTTAAAGCAGTCATTTCACCAGAGGATTTACAGCTTGTTAAACTGCCTTTTGCTTTTACAACAACACAGATGATACAAGATCACTGTATGTGCAATTTCATCTTGGGCAAATCTCCAGGAAAGCTGCATCTCAGTAGCAGTTCATTTAATTTGCCAATACCATGACCACAACTATACAAGAATAGGTAACTGCTTTTGATGGCAAAACAGGGGACTACTGTGACCTTCACCTGATATATTATTTGTTTCTCCAACCATGCAATGTGCTGAATATGAAATTACTCTAGCAAAAATAAAAAAAGGAAGGGAAAGGAAAGGAAAGGAAAGGAAAGGAAAGGAAAGGAAAGGAAAGGAAAGGAAAGGAAAGGAAAGGAAAGGAAAGGAAAGGAAAGGAAAGGAAAGGAAAGGAAAGGAAAGGAAAGGAAAGGAAAGGAAAGGAAAGGAAAGGAAAGGAAAGGAAAGGAAAGGAAAGGAAAGGAAAGGAAAGGAAAGGAAAGGAAAGGAAAGGAAAGGAAAGGAAGAAAGGAAAAGCGAAAAGGAAAGGAAAGGAAAAGAGAAAGGAAAAGAGGAAGGGAAAGGAAGGGAAAAGAGAAAGGAAAAGAGAAAAGAAAAGAAAGGAAAAGAGAAAATAAAAAAGAAAAGAAAGGAAAAGAGAAAAGAAAAGAAAAGAGGAAAAAAGAAAAGAAAAGAAAAAAGAAAAGAAAAGAAAAGAAAAGAAAAGAAAAGAAAAGAAAAGAAAAGAAAAGAAAAGAAAAGAAAAGAAAAGAAAAGAAAAGAAAAGAAAAGAAAAGAAAAGAAAAGAAAAGAAAAGAAAAGAAAAGAAAAGAAAAGAAAAGAAAAGAAAAGAAAAGAAAAGAAAAGAAAAGAAAAGAAAAGGAGAGGAGACTCTGGGCTAAAAAGCTGGCAATAGGCATCTGTGTGAAAGAGAAAGTTACAAGATCTATTATAAAGGAAAGGAGAGGATTTACCTTACTATTCATAAGCACCTGCAAAGTAGGCATTTCTGCCTCAGCTTCTCCCCCAGGGCTCCTTCAGGAGATCTAATCAATTTGGTCAATGGACTGTAAGCTTCAATTCCTCTTACCCTCAACTAGATAACTAATATAGGTGAGATGAGCCATGCTGCACAACTACCTATTTTTATTCATTGATGGTCAGGGAAGCCCCGGGGGAAGAATCTCACATCCATGTCTGCATTGCAGATCTATGATGAGAGGTACAGGAAATCCCACCCAAGGGAAAGACAGTAGAACCAGTAAATTCAGCACTTCATATACAGGAATTTTCCAATGTCCTCTCTCCTTATGACTCATGTTTCCTTGCCATGCATTTGTGGTGGTTGAAATGGACACATTGGTTGTGAAGTAGGGAAGTATTTCTCACCCATCTCCTGCATGGTAGATTCAGCTGCTAAGTTACCAATAAAAAAAGCAGGTGGGGTTATGTTACAGCCACAAAACCCCCACAACTTTGCAGGGTTCTACACTTACAGAAGCTATCTAAAAAGTACAACAGCACTAAACCCTCAAATAACCCAGTTCATGCATTTATCAGGTAAAAACTGAGCAGCATGGTTAAAGGTTGCAGAAGGGCCTCCATTATGACTGACCACCAGTCTAAATCCATAAATGACAATAGACTTTGACCTATAAAATCAAATCCCTCCAGCAAGGGAGTCGAACATCACTATCTCCTCTAAACTGACTAGAAAGAGACTTGCATTTACATGTCCTATAATGAACAGATGAAAATGCATCTTATTTTTAATTGTGTCTGCATAATAGAAACCTAGGCCCTGGCCAATAAAGGTATGCTGGAATTCACATCTTGGGGTATAACGTATACATAGAAATGTATCTTGAGATATAGCTTGGAGGAAGAAAAAACACACTCCAGCACAGCCATTTGAGGATTTAAGAATGACCATAAAAATATGCTGCCATGTAATGAACTAATTTTGAACATTACTCCTACACAAAAATTTTAGCCTAAGGTAATAATTTCTTTTTGTTTCACAGCATTTGGGCTATCAGGTGCTAAATTCCTGAGCACTCCCCAGCTCTAGAAAAGGAAAGGGCATAGGGGACTTTTCCATCCCAGGACAGGATTATCTCCTTCCTTCCTTCCCCTCTCCATCCAAAAAAGTTCCTTCGGCATTTTCTCCTTGAGTCAAGCTTTGTTGCATATCCTTATTGGATTTATTTTCACATTTTATCGGCTTCTCCTCTGGAAACTTCTTGTAAAAACAAAATTAAAAAGAGTTGTTGGGGTAGATTATACCCAGATAATGGTTCTTCACATTCCTGACTCTATCAGCCTAGATGACCTTTGGCAGGTTTAAGTGGGAGTTGGGAAGGATAAGGACAATTTATAGATAAGAGTGTTCCAGGAAAAGGTCAAGACCTCTTTGGACAGTTGACATTGTGCTGCATTTGTCAGCTTCAGGGTTTTTTTCAGTTTAGTATGAAGCACTTATTTCTGAGCATTACACCTACCAAACTGATCAGATGGGGTACAGCTGTAGACTAGTATGATCTTTCAGTTGTAGAGGGTATGTTTTGGTTTTTGTGCCAGCCATTGGGAGTTTAGTTTATGTGTATTAGTTAAATTCTTCTAAACTCATTAGATTTTTCACAGATTCCAATGAGAAATTTGTAGCTCTGTGAAGCTATTCCCTGGTGGCCTCAGTCAAGTCTAAACACTAATAACAGGAACAAAAACCTGACATGTTAACCTTTGTTGCACTGACTGTCTGCAGAAAACAGGGTTTAATAAGGTGTGAAAGAATATATTCGATTTAAAAGAAAAAGAAAGAGGAGGCAAAAAGAGACTACAAACCACTACAGTAAGAGAAAGAATCTTGTGAGTGCAGGCTCAATTCTCAGATAGAGTGAATTGATATGATTCCAGTAAAACCAATGATGTTGGGTAAAATTATACTACCCAAGAGGATAAGTATGTAATAGCACTACTAAATCAATGACAGATGAAAACATTGCTAAACTACAGTAGGCATTCCCATCTCCCTTCAGGAAAAAAAAAAAAGAAGAAAAGGAAAAACAAGTCACATCTCTGCTGTCTTTCCACAGCTTCCAAAATAATCATGGTTTACTGCTATTACGGATTGTTGTATTTCAGTACTACATACTGCTGTATTTACACACACACATGCATACACACAGCACCAATTCTATTCACATTTTTCTTTTCTTCCATTGTCACAAATTAAATTATAGCCTTGATGACTCTAGATAATGCACACTGAAAATTCTCTCCTTGAGCTATGATTCTAAATCCCCAAATGTATTTGTATAAATAAAATGCCGAGGTTTTGTTCTTCTGTCATTTGATATATCAGAAATTAGTATATATTTTTTCCTGTGTGCTCCTCTGAAGCAGGAAATCATTTTCTTTTTTCCTTAGCTGTACCACAATCAAAGTTCATAGGCATCCATTCAGTATTTTAGCTTAATCATACTTATGCAATTACTGTCAGAGTATGACATTTTCCTTTCACCTTTACCATTCCCTAGAGATTAAGCTATCAACCCTTCAAGATCATTACAGTTGTTTACATGCAGGTAGCAAAAAGAGTCTCAAACAGCTAGAAATCTTTATCTTTGGCTGTAGCACGAACCAAACTTTCTATACTTTGGGAATTTTTTATTTTGTGACATGGAAGTCATATTCATGCCTGAGAAATGAACTAACAAGAGGAATACAAACGTGTCCCAGGATTCTGGAAAAGTTTTCTGTAGCTGTGGTAGTAGTGCACATGTTAAATTTAAGGCCAGGAGGTACCATTACAGTCATTTATTAAGAAAAACTTTTAAACACAAAAGTTTCACTTTGTGGTTCCCTCATACAGCTCACATTGGGCCTAATTCTCTGCTAATCTGTTTCTTCAGGTCATTGTTTATTTCTCATAAATGGAAAATAAATATGTTTAAAGAAGCAAGGAAGGATGACAGTAGTTCAGAATGGAGCATGACTGGGATGGTGATAATTGTGTGTGGGAAGGAGAGCAAATGACAAAAACTACCCCTAGACATAAAAACTTACTTTGATTTAATGCAATTGGCAGTGACAGTTCTGCAATGGAAAGGTGATGGAGCTCAGCAAAGGCTAGAGATACTAAGATGTGTACCCAGTCTGCTCTAGGATAAACAACATCTATTAATCATAATTCCTTGAAGACACTTGTCCACAATTACACATGCACCATGTTCCAGCCATGCATTTGGCAGTTATGAGACTACCTTGACAAGTCACAATGTTTCAAGAAAGTTAAAAGGACTTCAACGAAATAAATTTGAACAAATACATCCACCTTCCCAAACCGTCTCTTAGCTACAGTTATGGGTCACAGTTGCCTAGGGCGGCATCTGTTGCCTGGGGCAGCATCTGATGCCTTGCTTTTATAACAAGTTTCTGACTTGTTACGCGGCTCCTCAAAAGCTAAGGGTAACTTTCCATGTTCCCTTCTGCTAACAGGAGGAGGAGACATTGAGAGAAGGGAAGGCAATCATTAAATATTATGTGTTTCAAGCTAAAAGTAGTTAGGAAGAAAGAGGTGATGGACTGCAGCTGATGTTGCAACTATAAGAATAGAATGCTGAGGATCTCAGCCATAATATTTGACTCCAGAGAATGTGCAGAATGGAAAAGAAATCAGATTTTTTAAGCTTTCTGCTAATGAAGTTCCTTATTCTTTCCTGTAGCAACAAGCACAGTCTGGTGAACGCTTATACAGTAACCTTAGTGGTATTGTTCATGCGGTATAAATATGAAAATTATTTGTTTAATTACTCCACTCCCTCCAGTTCTTAAAGCCACATCAAGACACTTTTAATTTCTCAGTATATTACATTCTGCATTTCATTAAACCAAAGCAGTTACTTAATGCTTGCAGTGTTCACATTCAAGTCTTGATCTTCAGCAGGGGTAAAATGACTCCAGCAGAGGCACAGAAATCAGTATTACCTGAAGCTCTTTCCCTCTTTCTATCACTATATAATCTTCTGCTGCTTTATAAGGCAGGATTAATTCTTCTGTTATTGTTATGGAATATTAATGCTCTGCCAATTCTGTTCTTCTCCTTTGCCCCTGATGGCATTTTCCCAGCAGATCCTTTTCACTAATTTCTTGAACAGCTGGAAGTTTGCTTTCCTAAAATTCAGGGTCCTGACTTTACGCTTTGTCTGACCCTCAGGGCTGCAAACCCCATCAATACATGATTATAACAGCTCAGGTTGTGTCCGGTCTTTGATTCAGAATAATGACTCAGTGATTTGCCTAGGTCAAGTTATTTAAGGTTGTTACTTCAGTACTAATTGCTACTTTAACTACAATGACAGTAAGCATAGTTTGTAAATGAGATCTTGTAGGGTGATTTAGAAAAATGTTGAGTTTTTTCTTGGTTCTACCTTTACTTCTCGTGTTATGTACATGAAGTCATCTGAGATTGGTGTCCCATATTTCAGCTACAAAGTGGCTAATGCTTTGCATCCCTCAGTTTGCATTCTGTTTGTCTGCTTCTGTGGCTCAGACCTGGCACCATCCACATCTTAGAATATCAAGGGACAGCACCCACCTGCCTAAATGCAGATATGTGCAATGTAGGTGTCTACCTTTGATCTAGTGAATCCTAAGTCCCTCTGTAATTGAATGAAAGTAAAGTATGGGGACACTTACAGTCTATAACAGGGACAGGCTGCCCAGGGAGGTGGTTGAATCACCATCCCTGGAGATGTTTACAAGATGGGTGGATGAGTTTCCCAGGGATATGGTTTAGTGGTGGACAGGTACGGTTGGACTTGATGATCTCAAAGGTCTTTACCAACCAGATGATTCTATGATTCTACAAATTATTCCCCTAAAGTGCATCTGTTGGTTAGAAAGAGAACCTGGGATGAATGGTGCAAATCTGTACGTCTACATGTTGGGTATCAACAGCTGTGTGACACGGATCCCATTTAAGCTAATAAAAAAATCTTTCTTCTCTGTAAGAGACCAATTTGACATGTAACTACTTTGAGGAGGCACTGAAAGCAAAAACACGAAACATAATTACGTGTGCATAAGTATTTATGCATCTATACACAAATAGGTACAGAATACATTTATATATGTATATATAAATGTATACCTTGCATGCATGCTTCCAGGGTATATTAAAGGTTTTGCTTCCATACCATACAAGATACTTGAGAGATGGGAAGAAAAAATTATTGATATTCTGTTGTAGATGGTACAGATATATATGAATTGAGGTAATCTCATAAAAAAACAGCAGATTTAAAATCCTCAGTCACAGGTTATCTTCACAAGCTGTACAGTCTGACTCTTATTTAGTGAAAATTGGTAATCTGAGAATTGAGTAGCTTTATTCAAGTTACACAGAGAGCAGTTACTTTCCTAAGATCCCATAAAATAGAATCAATAGCAGAATTAATTTTATCAGGCAAAATCTAGTTCTATGCAACAAGAGCACTCGTACCCTCCAAGCATCAGAGTTAAAGTAGGTTATCCACACTGCATATTTGCAAGTACACTGTATGCAGCCAGGCTGTAAATAATCTTTTCCCATCCGTAAGTAAAATTGTAGAGGTCCTTGCTATAAAAATATGGAATCAGGCACAAATGTGATGGGCATTTTAAACAGAGATGGACTCCTGTGGCTAGTTCCTGAAAATGAACAGCTAGACTACTGGCAATTATCTCTAATTACAGTTGGTACAAAGAGTTTTTCATAATGCACTTTTGTATAATGTGCAACCTTGAAATGAAGTTCCAAGGCTGAAACACTTACACCCATTTTACATTAAGTGTATTTTAAAAAATAATAATTAGAAGAGGAAAGATAACACTCTGATATAGTCAGTTAGTAAATGCATGACTTATTATTTTCCTCTCAAGAGGCCTTATCCTTTCCCAATCATTTAATATTAAACATCACATAATCCATTTCATTATCAGAGCTGAAAGGGGAGGGAGAAAAAAAAATATCATCAAACCCATTTTATGATTGTATGATTCAGCATGAAAGCTTAGAAACTTGTCATTCCACAAACTCCTAGCCCACAGGTGAGCTGTAGGACTCTAATAACTTTGAATTTGTCAAAGATTTTCTCCATCTATCAGCTTCAGCTGTAGTTTTCATTGATTATTTTTTCTTCTTAGGATTTTGCCTTGTCCACGTGATGGTGATTAAGTGTAAAGCAAAGAGATCAAGACCCCTTGATAAGATAGCAAAGGGATAATCTTCCTTCAGTACTTGGATCATAAATATTAGACTGGTCTTGTCAAACAGATCCTACAGTAAGACCTTGCCAGATGCTTACAATTTTTTCAATCCATTAATCATTCCAATCAGAACATTCTTGGAGCACTTTCTCAAGTAGAGTTCTGTTGGTAAACAACTGCTTCCGAGAAAACATTGGGAATAAATTTCTGCCTTTTTTTAAACATTATTAATAGAGCTGAAAATGAAAAATAAAGCCTTATTTACATACTGGGTGCAACTTCTTTACTGCCTGTCTTCTCATCTGTTTCTTGTGTTACCATAGGTACCACAAAATCCTTAGTATTTACTAAATCACATTTACCTGACCCACTGAATTTACTGTATTTAGAAGTGAGATTGCTTTGAATACTCTGCTAAAGGTAATTACTGAGAACAGTAAATATTGAGATTTTAATGACACTTCCTGTATCTCTTTCCTTTTAGAAATTAGTTCAAATGTCTATTTGATTAGCCAAAAGAAAAGAGAAATACAAAAATAAAAAGTGTTACTTGTTGGTAAGTTCTCTCATTTCAGAATTCTAAGTACTTTCCAAATAATAAAACCAACGTAAATCCCTCTGAAGTAAAGAACTTCAGCATATCAGTCTTTGACAGTTACATAATTTGAAGGGTCTAATTCTGTGGAGGACTGGTTGCGCTTTTTTCCCTTCAAAATCAAAAGAAATCGGTGTCCCTTCTCACCTTCAATGATCAAAAGATTCTCCTGAGCCATTATGTTAATTAGTCTCACAGACAGCACTGAAATAAAATAATTTATGCTTGCAAAAGGCCTTGAGATCTGCAGTGGAAGGCACCTGTATTATCACCCTTAGTATACAGATGGGAAAGAAGAGTGACTGATTCAAAATAATCCAGGAATAAACCCAGAAGCAGATCTTTCAAATCTCTGTTCAGTGCTCTAGGCATAGCTAGGCAACTTTGTTTTGAAGCACTATTCCTCAATCAGGAGAAGGTATGATCTCTGCTGCAGTTTTTAAGTAGATATATTAATTATTTTGCAACAAACCATATTGTAAAAAATGATCCCAGCCACTAGGACCAAAAAGGTATTTAAAATTAACTTAATTATTCATATGAGTTCAAAACTATAACATGCAAGACTGAAATGAAGGAGAACAGCTTAAAGCAATGCTGGAAAAAGTGATCCATTGAACATGATAATTTCAAATAATGAGTTATTCAGGTTACTCCAGAGAAGTATTATAGCTGCATGACACAGCACGGTCAAAATGGTCACATTTTCAAAAAATGAGCACTAGGAAATGATGAGTTCGATCATTAACTTTTGGCAGCTACAGGTCTGACAATGTAGCCAGGCTGAATCTAGACAGTATGCCAAGTTTTATGTCAAAAACAATGAATAAGAACACTCAAAGAGAACTTTTTTAACATTGAGCTTATTTTAGAAAACTCTGAGATTGCACTTACGGCTCAGAACAGAAAACCTTTTGAAATGGAAAAATCTGTGGAACAGGAGGAGGTGTGTGCTTCATGTCTTGCCTCAGCATCGGATAGGTTGCCCTAGAAACACAGAATGTATTTGACAAAGGCAGTGTCTCTGCTGTTGAAAAATATTAGCTGTCTCCATTGTGGTCCTAATTGATTTAGTGACAACATCAACAAATTTCAGGAAAATCCCAGTCATTCTGAGGTTGGGAAGCTTAGAAATTTTCAAATATGTGACCTCAAACACACCAGGGGTGACTTCTTCTGAAGACTGAAGGAGGCCCATTCTATCACTGAGACCATGATTCTTGAAGAGGAACACCAAGTATCCTGAAATAGGTAGTCAGAAGATGGGTTTATGCAAGTGATATGATATTAGTAGATAAGATGTTGACAGACAGCACATTTCTCTCTTTGTGCCTACTCTGAAAAGAACCAGCTCTAGGCAGAAATCTTGGAAGATGTCCTTCATGGCAGCAACTCCTAGTAAACTGCTACTTTTCCACCCTAGAAATGAAAATTGGAGGAGTTGTTGGTCAGGCTATAATCATCAATTGGTAGGGAAATCTGGGGGTTCTACAAATTGTGGTGAAGAGAATATTAAGGAAGAAATTCTTTCCATTGGGCTGAAGGGAGTCAACTTTGTGAACTCTCTTTTTTCAACATAATAATCATAATTTTGCAAATGCATTGTCACCAGAGAAAGTTAACTGTGGGTTCAGAGAGGGACAATACATCATATTGTCCTGAAATTGCCAAAATAGGCAATTCAGGCAATTAACAGACCTTCCTGAAGTCAGCTACTATTATCCTGATTCCTGATGGAAACAGTTCTTTTCTTACCTCACATTCCTTGGGGCTAATCAGACTCTAGGACAGTAATGATGCATCCTTTCTGGATATTAACTGCTGTGGGACAATGGTTGTGTTCAGCTTGTCAAAGGCTGATCTTACAAGAGAGGGCAAACACTGAAGTCACTGTGACTTTGCAAAAAGGGATCAGTTCAACTCGAGCAACTTTATCTTGTAAGAGAGATGGATGGGGTGCTGGTCTAATGCTCAAATCAACTGAGTGACACCTGGTGTTGGTGGAGGCCTTGTAGCCTGACATTTCTTCGTTTGGAAACAGAAAACCCACAAAAGCACGTACTAAGTCCCATCCCTGAAAGTTCAGTGGGAGACGCGTTAAGCATGTGCACTGAGAGGACTTCATGCTTCTTTCCAAGCTTAATTGCTTTCATTTAAGTAGCATAATAGATACATTAATTTGTTCCGGGAACAGACATTTTCCTGCCTTAGATTCCTCACCAGTATGGGCAGCTCTTCAAGCAGTTTTCAGACTGCTTTCTCTTTTGAACCAACCTTCCTCTTATTTTTCTCCCTCCTCTTTTTGTCTCCTTCAAGTTGATTTTATTTGATTTTTTGCTCTACTTGCCTTAAATAAAGTCTCTTTCAAGGTCCTTTTCTGCCTAGTGCTCCCTGCACAGAGACAGGAAACTTTTCCTTTTATAATCTCTAATCATACACTCAGGTGACTCCCTGATTAGCCACCTTAAGTGGTCAAAGTGTCCTTTTAATTATGTGTTGCTCAGTTACCAAAGGTGAGATCTAGCTATTGTAACATGTAGATCTAAAAGATAGATGTTTAATTTGGAGCTGATTGTACTAGTCACCCTTTTAATTGAAAAATGGAGATATGTCAGGTATTTAAAAGTCTAGTGGTGTCTATCTTGGATATTCCAGTTAGTATGACCTGAATCAGCCTCTGTTGGTGATTATTTAAGTGTAAGATGAGCCTATCACACTAATTTGAATGTTTAATTTTTATACAAGGTTATAATAATCCTACCCCAGTATTATGACTCAGAGTTGGGGGAATGTGTCTCCAGGAAATGAGCCCATGTCCCGTTTTAATTTTTTCAGTGCAATGATTTTGATTATAGTTTCTGGAACCAGTATTGAAAAAAAAATTGATGTGGAAAGGTTACTTAAGATTCATTCATACTTTAATTAGAAATTCTGAAAGAACAAAGTGTCTGTTGAATCACAGTGATAATGCTAATATACGTATAATGAAAATAACTGATTCTATTATAACTAACTACTGACAGACTTAGTTGTTAACTTATTTTGCAGGGAAAAAAAAGAGAATAAATACTCAACATTAGAATTTGCTTTGTGTCTTTGGCTTTTTTTCAGAACTCAGCTAAAGGAAATGACATTCTCTTCTCTGAGAATGTGTTCTCAGAGTATAGACACGGAAAAGTCAGCCCTAAACAACTGATTGTCAGAAGCTGAAAGAGCACATCAAGACAAAGACAAGGTTACATTTGCCCTGTTTCTTTTAAACTTTGTCAGACATGCAGACATGATGCTGTTAGGCAGAAGTTCCATCTGACCAGAACAAATATTCTTAAAGTGCCTCGAATAAGCCATTAAACACAGGTATCAGTAAAAAAAAGGTCATCAAAACACGGATTTAAGATAAGATGTGACTAACGTGGTAGTCAAAAACTCTGGCAAAGTCTTGACTTATACGTCTTCTACTGATAAAGATTTTTGACTTCCTTGTTCTAAGATCATTGCAGGGAAACATTATTGCTAAGGCTTAAGAGTTTACATAAAGGACTGACAATCGCTTTATGGCATCTTCAAATATCACTTATCACATATCACATACCACAATACAATTGAACAGAGCAAAATAGAAAGGAAAACTTTCCATAGGGATTTACATTTGAGAAACTGAAAATTAATCTCACTGGTTAGTAACAAAGTAAAAATATACATCTATTGTCATAATGTTTTATGATCTAATAGACAAAACGTATAAAGGGCTGAAGTGAGACTGTGCAGTGTCATTAATTGTCAGTGCTTCAAAATTTTACCAAACACCATTTTATTCAAAAAGTAATTTTTCATTGTCACCTGGGATTAAAAAACAGCTTTTCAGCACCAGACATTCAAAGGTTGAAAAGCATGAACTTGACATGGTTGCAAATACTTCAGTGTTTTTCAGAATGTGAATCTCCTTCAGTCACCACTGTAAGAATAACAGATGCTGAAGAGGAACAACAATCCTAAAGCAGGCAGTGGCATTTGGTCAGCTGAACCCTCTTACTACTCTACTAATCAGAGTGTAGATTTACTTACTCATACAGTCAGGCAACATCTTTTGAGACAAGGATAGCTGAGATATCCACACAGAGCTGGTAGATATGACACCGCTTTTATGGTAAATGCATGTTCTCTTGAAACTAAAGTGAAATTCAGGCAAGAGAATCTATGGTATTGTGAACAGACACAAAGGTGTGGGCAACTAAAACAGATCTGAGCACAGAGAGAACTCACCTCACATAATACTACCTGAATGCTTAGTTAAATGGTTGTTTTAATCTTTGGCTCCAGCTGTTGTACCTGTAAAATCAAGCATGAGACGCTCTATAGCTCCAAGGATGGATTTATTTTTTTTTTGTACAGCCACTTTGTTATTTCAGAAACTGTACGACAAATAAGAAAGGCAACACTTGTGTCTCCCAAAGAATATTGCCAGTTTTCTACAGCATTGCTAAGAGACATTCATCTATTTTGGAGGTGGCTATGTATGGTGACTGGGGTAAACAAAGCAACTCAAACAAACACAAAAACAATCCTTGCCTTGCAGCAGACAGGCGACATGGACAGAATTGCAATCAAACAGAGCAGCTGTAACAGAGATTTTACCACAGAAAGCACAGTAGAGCCATGAGGGGTGTGTGTTTGGGGGGAGTGGTGGGGAGGTAGAGCAGTGTTAATCCTATTATAAATTAGCTTGTGCTTCTTGCTCTGAATGCTCGGGCTACCCTCTTTGTTTCTAGAAAACATGATTTGGTAAGCTTAGTCTACACAAACAACTGAGTCAACTGGTTGCAGGAAAGAAAGCAAGACAGCTCTGATTTTTACTGATTCATGGCTATTTATTCAAGGTTTAAAAGTATGTACATAGATCACCAGAATCTAAATTCCTCTCTGAAAACATAAACCTTGGATTAACTCGTTGATTAAGTTGTTCCTTTTCAGCATCTGCCAGTGAAGCATGGCTTGGTAGTTTAGCTATATATAAAACGTGCATTGGAACTGTGAACTCTGTCTAATAAGGAAATAAGCCCTGGTGCTCATAGATCTCAGTCACACATATCATGTGGTTAAAATATTCACCCAAATTGTAACGAAAAGCGAATAAACTGGGACTGACTAAAGTCAAATCACAGTTAAGGTGCAGATTCTGCTTGCTATTTATGCTAATTATTAGATTTGCCTTTTTTAAAAAGTTTATTTACTGCAAAGTCTCTGCCACATGTAGCTGACTTTAAAAAAAGAATACACCTATGTGTTGAAAATCTTAGGGTACTCAATAGGTATCAATGAAATTCTGAAAAAGTCAACAAAGACCTTACCTACATACATATAGTGTATAAATATTATACAAACTCTATGGCTTAACCCACACACAACAAACACAAATGCATAGCCATGAGTGAGTATGTCATCCTGATTTAGAGAAAAAACAGCTTTAGGTTTCAAAGCAAGTACAAATGTACTTGTCAAAGTTGAACATGACGGTAACTGTCAGGAAACTTAAAACTGGAGGATAAGGTAAGAGATAGAAGCACTCTAACAATCACAGCTTGTGTTTGTTTGCTTATAGATTATCTGGCATAAAGCCTCCAAAAGAGAGGATAGTGAGTTCTGGTCATCACTTGAGCATTTGATGGCTCAAAGATAGCAAGGGGAGATTTAGTGTCTTTTCCTAGTAGGCATTAATATTCCATTGTTAAATGACTGGACATTTATATTGCTTAGGTATTTTACTACCTTTCTGTCCAGACCTACAGAGTCTTAAAGACATCTTTCAGGCACAGCCTGCAGGATGATTTAAAGGTGCAAAGACATTGGATATTAACCTGTGGATCAGCAGAGGAGATATGGTGGTCAGCCTTATTTTTGACTGATCCCCTACATTACCTCCTATATTTGATGTCTACCTTACCAAATGTGAGTTTTGTTTGAGATGGATTGTTCTTTTCAGGTGTTTACTAGCAAAATTGTTGCTTGCTGTCTTCATGACTTGTATCTGTGGAAAACCCCATCAGACAGGAATTTTTGAAGGAATCGAGGGGCAAAGAATGGATCACCTCCTGGTCTTTGAGTGGTGGTGGATGTATTTCCTTCCTACGGCTGGTAGTTCACACAACACACACACACTATGTAACAGGCCAGGGAGTGATAATGAGTTCACTTTAATCAGTCTCAGCATCAATAAATACACATCACATGCATTTTTTACTGAAAATCCGAAATAAAATATAATAGCTAAAGACTGAGTGTTTTATATATGTCTGACAACTTTATTATTTCCTTACAGAGTTGTGATTTTTTGGAAAATAATAATAAAAAGAAGTCTTTGTTTCTCATCATAGACTTAATAGGACATTTTTGCGTTAGGTGAATATTAAGTAATTGTTCAGGCATGATAAGTAAATAAGAGCTTAATCTGCTTGCTATATAATTATCTTAAAATTAAGCATGAAACAATATGTAATTAAAACTATTCTTACAGTATAAAATGGCAATTCAAACATGAGAACCATGGCCTTGGAAAAAAAGGGAAAAAAAGATTCAGTATTTATCTAGAAAAGGAAATATTTCTGAGTCTCAACCTAAGGAAAACTCCCTCAGACAAGTTTTTAAAGTCTTAAATGAATCACTGAATTAAGTGAACTTTAGGCAACTACACCTGTACTGTCCTGGGGTGCACTCGACACCCAATAGAAAGAGAAAGATGTCTCCTGAAGTGATTCAGCTTAGCTATGACCAGAGCAGGTACTTAATACACACTGTGGAGGACAAAATGTAAACCATTAATGTCAACAACTCTTTTCAGTGCCCAGTAATGTCTGGAGTACCTGTAGGCCTAACTGACCACCTACCAATCACAAATATTTATGGAAGTAACCCTTAAAAATGCTGTCTATATATATTTGAGTATCCGAGACGAAAATTTTAATACTGGACAGGCTTAATATATTTTGCAATCATATTCTAGAAGCATTACTGAATTTGGAAAGGAATTTTCTGATCACAAACTGAAAGGAAGAACATTTAAAATGTGCACCAGGAAATGCTGGCATGAGTTCTGTCTTTATTTCTGACAAAATATCTGTTATTTCTAACAAATAGCTGTGATCGTTTTTGCATTATGTTGTAGATGTGATCATGGATTTCACTGTCATATGCATCAGGATTTCATGCATCAGGTCTGCACTATTTTTAAATAACTAGACATTGTCAGAAAATATTTCAAAAGAAACTGTGGATGAGACTAAACTTCTCTCTACACTCTTTAAAATAGGCATCAAACCCACCCATTTTTCTTGTGAATGATGTTTTAATCATCTTTGTGGAACTGCAGTGGACTCATTCCAGTATGTCCATGTCTGTCTTGCACTGGGTAGCCCAATGGTGGACACATTCCTCCAGATATATCTCACTGGGGCTGAGTCAAGACAGAGGATCACCTCCCTCAACCTGTAGCTGACACTATTCATAATGCAGCCCAGGATGCTTTTGATTTTCTTTGCTCTGAGAACACCCTGCTGGTTTATGGGTCTAGGGTCTTCTCTGCAAAGCTGCTTTCCAGCCCATTAGTCCCCAGCTGGTGCTGGTGCATTGGGTTATTTCTCCACAGGTGCAGGATTAGCACTTCCCACTGTTGACCATCATGAGATTCCTCTCTGCCTGCTTTCCTAGACCAACAGAGTCCCTTTGAATAGCACAACCATTTGGTCAACCATCCCCCCCCTATTTTTAACAACTCCAAACTTGCAGAGGGTAGACTCTATCCCATCATTTATGTAATTAATAAAATTATTACATGGTATCTGACACAACATTAACACCTGGAGTACAACTTTATTGACTTGCCTCCTGCTAAACTACATGCAGCTGATCACAATCCTTTGAACTCAGTAATTTGGTTTTCAATCCACCTCACTATGCATTTATCTTACATGTTCATACGGTCATACACCACGCATCTTTGTTTCCTGTTTTGCTTGTGGATCTGCTTATCTACCCCAACAGTCAGATACAGGGAAAACATGTTAATCCAGATTTTTCAGGGCTAAGGATGCACACAGTTATCCCAGGGACAGAAAAATACTGGCTTTTATTGAGTATTTAAAGTACCATAGCTGGCTGTGACTTACTCTTGAGTCAGTCTGCCAGTCACAGTTGCGCAGCTGATGCTAAGCTTCATCTAATTTAATTTTAGCTGCCAAAAAGTTAGCTGTCTATTCTAAGCCAGTCATTAAGGCTGACTCTGTTGTCAACACATAGAGGCAAGTAGCCCCAGAGGGCGATTCACCCAACCTCTCTCTTTGCATCAGCTCCAAAAAGAACATAATGAATGGCTTAGATTAGATACCTAATTATTAGATGGTGAAGGTTAGGGAAGATGAATCCTATCAGAAAAAAAACGATTTGTAGGAAACATTTTGCCAGCTCTGTGACAGCTCAGGACTCCTCTGTGCAGCGACACTGGGCAAGGTTCCAACTCATCTTCTTTTTCAAACAGTGTTCAAGGGAAGAAGTAGAAGAAGGGAACAACTTGACTTCTATAACATATTCCCGGAGCATTGCTTTTCTTCTGCTTGTCCCCATGCTGAATTTAGAAGATGGAGGTACGCTTTGGAGTGGCATGGAGGGAATAAGCTGGGGTCAATGTACCCAGGCTTATGTGCTCTTTGCTATGCTGTTAGTTTATTGCATTGCCTTGTTCTGCTGGTTTCTTGCATGGAGGCAGACAGTGTTCTCCTGCTCTAATACTAAGCAGGCATTTGTGGTGCTGAAATGGAATGCAGAGGATATCCACAGAGCAAAACAAGCAGCCTAACTTAGGTTTCCAGGGTAAATAAAGCCTAAATCTTCTTGCATCCTCCTATTCTATTAGCACACTAGTAATCAGAGCACTGAGCCATTGAGATGGTTAACTGAAATATGGTTCATGCCATTACTACTATGAGAGCAAGTTCTTTCCATCAGCTCTAATTTCACTCTCCAAAATAAAGCCTTTTAGTTTTGTTTCCAGATCCACAATCATCCTTGTGATATTCAAAGTGAAAAAGGGTTTCAATTCCTTTTGCAGCATGGTATCTTAATCTTGGTGTGATGTGTTTATTTACCTTTTTTTCTTCATTTTAGCAATGATAATACAAAAAGACATTTCTATTGCAGCTACTATTGTGAGGCATTAAAGAGAAACTTAGCTAAGGGATGAAAATCAGAATAGACAAGGGGAAGAAAGACTCGATGTGCTAGCATGCCCTGAAGATATATCAGATTTTGTCACCAATTGTCCATCAATCTTTCTTCTGTTGCCCACAGTAAGGCTGGCCTTCACACAGATAATGAGAAAGTCTGGAAACAAAAAAAATTACATTTGAGGATTGTTTATTAGACCCAGAAGCCACTGACCCAGAGATCAAGGCGTAGATGAAGCCACAGAGCAAGAGATAAAACAAAGCTGTCTTTGGAGCTTCCTCCTTTCTTCCAAATCTGTTCTCTTGAGAGACTGAATTGAACTGAAGGACTTCGTTGAAGCTTAGTGGTCATGCTGCATAATACTGCTGTTTCACGATTCTTACAGTCCCTTGTAGCCTTCTTTTCTCTGATCACAAGCATCATTCATGATTTTTACTACCACAATATAAGTACATACATAACCAGGATCTGTTTCATTTATACTACAGACTTACTGATAGGCAAAACCAAACATACTGTACACGTGTATAATAAGGGACCATTCCTATCCTGAATAATTTTAAGTTTACATTATGTATTTCTTATTTAAGCCTGTGACCCACCAGTTTGTAAAGCATTTTAGAGTGTTAACTACATTGCTTTCACTCAGAAGTGTCAGCTTTTGTCCAGTCATTGAATACGTAAAACATATATCTTCACTAATGTCTCTCTTCAGGAAACTTCAGATGTTTGAAAAGTAGTTATGTAAGTCTAAAGCAGTAACTAAGGCTTCCTTCACATGGAATGGAGAGATATAGGGAGAAGGATACTTCTACCTAAATGTGAGATTCCTTTCATCGGTGGAGACGTCGTGTCAAAACCTTCCACACAGAGCTGGAAAATATGACTGAGAACTTTTGGAAGACACAGACTGCCTGGATGACACATAGAAACTAGAAAGGTTATCCCATAATGCCTAAAATGACTCTGGTTCAGTGTTCAGAAGATTTACACCTACAGTGGTAGATTGCAAAAGGAAAATTTTTGGAACCACTATGGAATCTTGTTAAGTTTTCACATTGTTCTTTTGCTGAACCTTGTCGGATGGGTGTATTAGATGTATAAATCTCCACACATGGACAGAAAATAAGTTTTCATACTACTGAAAGTTAAAGCATTTCAAATTTTTAATTCGGTTGAGAAAAAAAGCATTGCATTTCCAGGAAGATGAATATTTGTAGGGGGTTGGGGACAGGAAATCAGGCTCACATATTTTTTTGGCATTTGGAAAAAGTGAAAAACTGGCAGGGACAGGGTATGACAACTTTGCTTATTAGTCTGAGATTCATTGTAAGAGTGGGCTGCCATGTAGGATGTGGGTTGAACAGGTTGCCAAAATTCAGTAGCTTCTACGTTTTTGGGGGCTGATTCAGCTTCAATGATATCCTCTAAAAGAATAGATCTCAGAGACTTGGTTATACCTCTCCATTTCAAAACCTCTTAGTTTGATGGAGGTGTTTTTTACTGTCTCCCCATGAATACTCCGTAGCATATGGGTGACATACAGTAATTTTATTATTTGGTTTCCTGCTGGATGTAACACATTTCTTCACACACTTCTTTGTAGAACTTTTCCCAAATCATGTGTAGTACTTCTCAAAGATAATTTGGGTGGTCTTTTTGAAAAAGTTGTTCTGCGCATTTACCATATGGTCTGCAGCCAGATTAAGAATCCCATTGTAATGTTGGTTTAGACTGCAATGCTTCTTTAGTAGTATCACATGTCAACAATTTACAACCTTGTTTACAATACTAGTATCTTTTCAAGACAAAATTATCTTTCACAATTATCAAAAGGCATTTCCCCAGAGGAATTTTTATGTAGAGTACAATACATATTTAGATGAGAAAAGCAAATCCATTAGGCCTTTTTCATTGAAGACAGATAAATATATACCCAAAGATGTCCAAAGAGAGAGAACCTTCCCAAATTTCAGTTTAGATTTCTTTGTTTTGAAGAATACTTAAATGGTATCAAGGCATTCCCCAGTAGTGGTTTGATATATCAATCATAGTATGATTCGTGATTGCAGACAAACCTATTATTTCAGTCCCTTGAAATTTTAGAAAGTGGGTGTCAGACACAGAACCTTCAGTTTTCAAATGACTCAAATTAGTTTAAGTCATAGAGCTGAGAAAGGAGAGAAAGCAAGTATATTTATAGTATGCTTCAGTAAATGGACTTAAAAATTCAATAGGCCTTAAACTCGATGGAAAACACAAAAAAATGGCACCAAGATATACAGTAAAATTTATATGCTCAGGTGAAATTCTATTTCCTCTGAAGTCTATGCAAGTTTAAACACTGGGCTATCAAGTTCTACTCTTGCTTTCTGCTTCTCCCAGCTTTAATTCCCTAGAGCACAGAGGCATAGAAAAAGTAATTCTCCATGCTTTATTTTCCTCTAGTCTTGCCTTCATATAGAAGTCTTAACAGTACTTTGTGATACTAGAATATACATGCAAAAATATGTTTCAATATCTTAGAATCACAGAAACACAGAATAATTTATTTCAGAAAAGACCTCTGGAGGTTAACTAGTCCAACAACCTTCTCAGAAGAGGACTAATCAGACATAGGATTAGGGATATACTAAGGGACATACCCAATTTAGTCGTGAGCACCTCCAAGAATCTATATTGCACAATCTTTCTGTGGAGACTGGGGCTGATTCTTTTCATAATTAAAAAAAATAGAAACAACAACAAAAAAACCCAAATCCTCTCTATCTAAAATCTTAATATATAGTGGGAATTTTCTATGCTCCAACTTCTATCCATTTCCTCTTTTCTTTTTTTCCAAGCAGAGCCTGGTTCCATCACTTCTCGGTATCCTCCGATCAGTAGGAGTAGAGAGCAATAAGACACCCAAAGCCTTCTGACCTCCATGCTCCAGTTTCCTCAAGGAAACTCTAGAGCCAGTTGATCACTGTTGGGGAACAAGGTCATCTTCTTAACTGAGAAATCTTGTTGTTCATTATTTTGGGGGGGAAATATGATGTCCAGAAAATATTTCTGTCGATCTTCATTAGTCCTTCTCTGTATTTACTGAGTGGCTGTGCCAAATAACTTAAAATGCCCCTACTTATTGCTTAGTTCTTGGAGGACTGAGGAGTAGTGATGTTTTATAGTGATGATAATTCCATTTGAAACTGTAGCACAATCCTATTAGTTTCATATTTGAAACTGTCTCACCTAGCCAGACTAAAGTAGACATTAATGATAATCCTCTTTCCTTTGGCACCATCTACAGTGAGTATTTAAACCCTACTTCACATAGTTTCACATGCAGCAGAACTGCCATAAACAGTGTGAAGAAAACAACCTTTCCTGACTAGCTTAAGGGCTCCTTTAACAGTTCAAAAAGAGTAAAAATTCCCAAAATCCCTATAAAAACATGAATGAATAAATCAAAATTGTTGCAGAACCAGTAATGTTCATTCCAAACTTCGTTTGGCAGTAGGCTGATCATCATTAGATGGCTTTACAAAACATCCATGGTCAAAGCACAAACAAGAAATCAACAGTGATTTGAAAATGTTTAGCTGTATTTATATATATATTGGTCTAATACTGGCGTCTTTGTCTTGTACTCCACTATGACTGCATATAAGACTGATTTTTCTAACTCTCTAAGAGAAGATAACACCATCCTGGGCTTGCTCCTGGTTAGTTTTATGAGTCAGAATCAATGGATGAGATAGTTGCATATAAGTCTAGGTGCCAGTTTAGATGCAGCGCACCTGTCTGACATCTGTTTGCCACTGCAGAGGTTTATGATTATCATCTCCTAAACCCTGTATCACATGTACTGGTGACAGGCAAATGTCCTGTATACTCTAAGGTATTTCTAATGACCCATGGTACTTACGTTTAGGTAAGTGCACCCCTCCTAGTTAGTCCATTATATACAGACAACAGAGTTTATAAAGCTATACAACAAGCGCCTACTGAACTCAGATTAATGTCAAACAACAAGGTGTTTAATTCGTAATGGTTGTCAAGTATTCTGACAGCTTCGGGTGAAGTGGAGGGAGAAGTGCATTGCATTAGGTTTATGTAAATAAGCTGAGATGTCCTTCAGATGTTTGTAAATATAGCTATAAACTATAGTAATAGTTTAATAACCACAACTAAACTGAAGTGACTTTCAAGTATTCGGCATGTCCTCAAATCAAGGTGCATTTTCCCATGGCTTCAAGTTTAGTAGAAATACAGTGAATACTTCTAGATGATGCTATGTGAATGCACAGGGTTGAAGCATTCACTCTTCCTGTATCAGTACACTAAACATGACTGTCACCTTAAGAACTCTTAGGCTTTCAATCAACCGTCTCAGGGGATAAAAATCTGAAATCTATCAAGTTAATCGGTTCTCCTAAGCAATCTTTTGCCAGTGATCATTAGGAAAAAGGCAACATCATAAAGTGTCTTCTACAGAACTGAGTTCTTCAGCTACTGACTTCTTCATGTTAGAATTTTGGATTTTGTTTTATCTCTGATGTATCATTCATAGTTAAGTTTATATAAAGCATTAATTCCTTTTACATGTTTGAATTGCTTAGCTCACCTGATTGCCATTGCCAAATGAAAACCTTGGAAATATATGCAACACTAAATGAATAATATCAGAGGGCAGCAGTGTGGAACAATTAGGCTGTAGATTTCTCTGGATAATACTTCAACTTGCAGTCTGCTCTTCAGAAAAAAATGAAACTTGAAAACTTGAAAAAAAAGCCTCTCCAAAGTGATATGCTTTGTAGTCACCTGTCACAATAATAATATGAATAATGGTTGTGTCCTGAAAAGATAAATATTCTGTTCCTCAAGAGCATGAATTGCCATTTAACTTCATTTTAAAATAACACAGATTTATGTAATTATATGATGATGCCAGGAACTGTGTGTACAGTTACAAGGAGCCTTCAAGTCTTCTCTGAATATGTGTGTTGTTATCTTATTGTCCAACATCGTTTTTGCTGCATCAGGGAAGGATATACTTTGTTCATTTACAAGGCAAGGAGGTAAAGAAGAATGAAAGGGAAGGAACATTATTTACCACAAATGTGAAGTGTTTAGCGCTGATAGTTGACTTTTTTTATTTGTGATGAAGGTGTGAGTGGCTCAGAGTTAGGTTCCTAAGATCAGCCAAGATTATTTGCATCCTTTGTGAGATATTTGTGAGATGCATGAACCCGCAGCTGGGTGGAGAATGCAGCCACAACTTCAGCAGTTAGTGGAATAAGTACTATTCTAACTTTTTCAGAAATAAATGGATTGTGTGTGTTTAGAAAAAAAATACCCTAAAGCTGAAGGTGATTGGTATTGACACGTGCTGCCAGTGGTGCTGGGAATATTACAAGGTATCCATGAGCTCGTGAAGAACAACAAATAAAACAAATGTGACCAACAAGAATAATTGTAGCTGATGTTGCCCCCAGCGAGCAGTAGCTCTGAAGATTTGAGACTCTGGCAATTAAAAGAAGATTATTGAAGATAACTAGTTGGAGCATAGTGATATTCAAGCATGGTTGTTCCCCTTAGGGTTTTTTTCTCCTCATAGTTCTCTGAGTAACTGTTCAGTTGCACTGAAGAAACTGAGACATGGACATGTATAAGTAACACACAAGAGTTCTGCTGAGGTTCTCCATCTATGCTTTCTGTTTGTAAAACTTCCTTCATGCCCCACACAGACGGGAATATACTCTGCTGTCTAATTCCTCAGAAAGCTTTTGTCAGTACATCTCCTTCCCACATTTTGTCTTTTCTTGCAATTTCTGAGCATCCCTGGAGACAGGAATACAGCTGGCTGCTAAAGAGACCAAACTGAAGGCACAAGACCTGAGCAAGAAAATGCCATAGAAACCCTTTGTAATTATGTAAGAATCAAATTCTGGAAAGCCAACAGGGAGACTGTTAACTTGTAAAAGTCATTATGTTAAAGAATCAGCATAGCAGCCATCAGCATCAACCACAGAATGGGTGGATTGATTACTCAAATTAGGAGCTAATTTGTAATTTTTACATTTTTACATACATTAATCTCTGTCCTCAGGTGTAATTAATCCCTAACCTACTTTACCTCTCTTTGGCTTGATCATAATCAGTCTTTGGCTTGCTGTCCAGCTGAAACAGATGTATATGTCTCTTTATCCCAGCTTCTCTGCAATAAACATGCATGCTGCTAGCTCTTCTTTCACAGCACGTTGAGCAGCTAACTGGGCAGCTAGTGAGTTTACAGTGAGACATTTAGAGAGTGATTTTGTTGATCAGTTTTCTACAACTACACTGAGATGAAAATAACTGTACCCTTGAAATCACCGCATGTGTTGATCAGTCCATTACTGACTGTTAAGGAAACCACTAAATATATATCTGAGATAGGAATGTCTGCTTTAAGGCAAGTGAATCCTAATCTTGATGTGGTCCCATAGAAGCAATGGCTAAGCTGGATCTTCAGCACTAAACAGTGGCACAGACACCTGGAACAGGCTTTCAGCGGCTTATGGCAGAGAGTTGGCGTGTGGTGCGGAATACCACGTATAGTATTCAGCCTTTTGAAGATGTGAAGACTGGAGGTGTTCTCAGTACATTGGGAAAATAAGATCAACCTTCTACAGCCTCAAAATATCATTATTGATAGCTGTATTCTCAAGTTTGATGTTATACTTTTACTTGCTGTTGCTTGCACACGCTTTGGGCATGGTTGCTGATTTTAAGAGCATGGCAGTGAGAGTATAGTGAGCTAGTGGATGGGCAATCCTTTCAGTCAGATACTTCATTAATTTAGAAAACGTCTTCATCATCTTATGTATGTCACATGCAAGGAGACAAGCCTCTTTTCTCTAAGAAACTTAGGAAGCATCTGTGTGTCATGCTCATTCCCATGTCTCATTGCACAACTAACCACCACTTGCCTGTGTTAGTTGACTCTGGTGAACACAATTATTAATAGCAACTCAAAAATAATATTTACAGCATACATATCAGAATCAGCCTGATAAGCTGGCACAACAACATGACTATGTGAAAGTTATTGATACACAGTACCTCTGAAAATAAATATGCATTTTTTTCAACTGTTGTTTTTATAATTTATTATTATTTTAATATTTTATTTAATTAATATTTATAATTAAAATTTCTAAGTTTGTTATTCATTTTCATCTTGCATCTTGAAGAGCCACTTGTCATGGAGAAGCATTAAAGCAGCAAGCTATTGAGAATCACACTGGAAGAGGAAGTTTGAGAGCATCATTAGAGCTTGTAGATCTTATTCTGTGTTCATATACACAGAGGAAAGAAATTGGTCAGATCTGCCACTATCCCCTACTATGCTATTTTCTATACAGATAGTGCGAGAGAGTCTTGTTCTGCAGATTGAGTAGATAAAACTATGGCCAACTTTGATGTAGGAAAAGGGGTTGAACAAAAGTACTCGTATCTCTATTGTCTACCAAGTAGGGTTTAAGCAAATAAGATGTTCATATAGAGGCTGACCTTTTTCCATGTGCCTTTCCTGCAGAATTCAGATGTGACCAACCAGGAAAACTAACAGCATAGCAGATTTATTAGTTTTTATTAGTTGTTCACTACAGACTTTTTTCAGCTGATTTGTCTGATATCTCTAAAATTACTTGTTTTAGAATAAGCGAAACTACTCTCTCAAAAACCCCATATTTGCTTCCTTTACTCTAAAGTGAGCTCAAAAACTGTCATTTATCTTTAAAGTTCCCAAAGTCAGGATGAATGGATTCCATCCTACAAGTCGCATAATCAGGACACTTAGCTCAATAGTTGTGACAGCTTCCAGACAGCTTCTAAGTGAAAAAAGAACATAGTAGGTGTTGTAACACAGCATTGAATTTTCAGTTAACAAAGTAATTGACTTTCCTCTGCCAGGCAGTCAGGTAGGAAGTCATTAGTCAATGCCTAGAAAGCCATTGACTGACTCAGCCCAATATCAACAGGCACCTTGTAGAAACAGAAATGCGAACAACAACAGTGAGAAGGGCCAGGTTCTGCAACTGAGTAGAAGTTTTACCATTCATAAGATTTCAGATGAATATGGTTCACCTCTCTGTTGGTTTGACTCATCAGCCTAGTGATAGTATCTCCAGGTAAAATTAGAAATGGTGGTGATGTCACCAGTGACCTGTAGCTGCCCACATTGACTGGTAATACATAGACACTGCCTACTACCATGACAAATCCCTTGGGAGAAGCAGAGGACAGCTCTCCATTCATCAGAAGTCTGAAATCTTAATTCTGTTGTAAGTAGAGAATCATCTCAAAAAAAAAAAAAAGGTTAATTTCTTGCAGGAATATCTCCTCTCTCCTCATCTTTACAATTATTTTTGACAGAAAGTCCTGTGCCAGAGTTAGACCCAGACTTATCCACCTCATCTGGCAAACAAATAAAGATCTAAACTCTAGGTCCAACTACTTGTGGCAGTAAGAAAAAGAAGTTTCTAGGACATCTTAAAAGACTTTCGGACTGATCTACTAACTCCAAGTATGTGTAGATTTGCTTATTTCTTGCCTTGTTATACAGCAATGAAACGAATGGAAAGGCAAAACAAAGGTAAAGGGAAGGCAAACAAAGAAAGGTTGGCTCAAACTGATTACTTTACAAGTTGTTCAAGCATGAACATGAACAATAGAAATAATGTCAGTGATTGTCTCTCCTAGTTGTGGAAGCAAAGGATGAAAACAAGACGGTCTAGTGCTAATTTAGTGCTAATTTAGTGCTCTTAGAACAGAGCTTCTAAGACTCACCAAGGAAGATCAGTAGAGACTAGCAGTGCAGCACCATCATGTCCCAAAACCCAGAAAAGATAACTTTCAAAATCAACATTCTGGATTATTAGGGTAAAAACTGTAATTTTCAGACACTTAAAGCTAAGACCAATAACATTCTTTTCCTATTTCTGTAGAAGGATGTAGCATACAAGGCATTTTAATATAATACTTCTGTATAAATCCCATTACCTTCCTGCTGAACACAATGAGTAGGCTTGAAACACACAGAAAGAAAAGCCATCTTTCTGTTTGTGTTTTCCCATCACACTGATGGAGGAAAATTCTTTAATTATTGGTCCTCTATGTGATTTTTTTAGATCAGCAAATATTCTGCTTTAAGGAAGATTCACACGCACAAAAAAATCTAAGGAAATATATAGTAGCAAAAAGAGCAATAACTTAAAAAAACCTCCTTTGTGGTAACTGGGGTTTTTTTTTGAGGTTGAGGATTATTGTAGTGTTACCACAATCTTTCACTTGGCAAGGAAACTATACTTCAAAGGAATAACTACCTCTGTCACAATATCAAGTAAAACATTCTGCTGCAGCCTTCAGGCACTTAAGAAACTCTGGTCTTTCTCTACTGTTCCTATGATTGCTGGTTTTCCAGTTGGCAGCTGCAACCTATAAATAGCTGGGAAGATGATTAGTCTGAAGGATGAGAGTAAATGATTCACAAATGAAATAATTGCACTGCATCTGTGCAGATCTCTGCAACTCAATTTGTAACAGTAGTTACTGTGCTTGTTGGGCACAAAATGAGAAGAACTGAATATAAGATCAAGACCTGTTTTACACCACTATTCCTAGTATGATAAAGAAGTCATTCACACTCCATGGCCACTGTTTTTAAGGATCTGATCCAAAGCCTACTGTCTTCTAAAAGGCTTAAGACTTATCCCTAGGCTTTCTCCAACCAGCATGTCTTTTTCATGTGCGTATGTAGAAATTCAGCTGCAGGCAGCAACAGCACAATATGGTTTCATTAGGTGGAAAATCCAATCTCTTCACTCACTGCTCATACAGCATCCTGTCTCTCAAATAATGTTATTGTTGGCCTTGCTTATATAGCTGAGTCAGAAAAAAATTGTTGTTGGTTTTGCACACTGTTTGTTGTCATATTGATTTCTCTCCTGTGGTTTGTAAAACATGCCCCTTTCACTGAGTCCCAGGATTACTTCACTGCAGGAAGTAATGCCCAATTGTATAAAACTCCCTGTGTTGTTGTGAAATGCCTCCACTTGGCACTATCTTTTCAACCTCTTTTCTTTTTTCTTTCTGCTGTCTGAAGTTCCATAACAAGTCGTAATTTCAATTACAGACTCAAAAAGTTCTCACAGAAAAAAAAAAGGAAAAAGGAAAAAAAAAGATGATTTTATAAGATCAAGATCACCTTGCTTGAAAAGCTAGTAAGAGCCAAGGGTGCACTGAAGTGTATTCATCTGCCTTATAAAAAAAGATAGAGAAGCTCTGGTGTTGTGAGATGAGATGATCTTCATCAAACTCAGAATCATTCTGAATTGCCATCAGAAGTAATTAATTTTTCCTATACACTATTAAATTCCACTATGACTCCATGTGGACTTACCTCAGTGAGTTTTCAGAGGTTTTTAACACGTCTAAATTCAAGATAAATTCAGAATTCAGCCATAGCAGAAGAATTAAGCTGCAAGATATTACAATCTATATCACTATGCTGTTTTCCTCTTCCCATCTATCACTGGTTACTGGTACTCCAAACAAGTTGTGGATCTATGAGGGGCTGAGCATCCATGTGTGTCAGCCCTTTGGATAGATGCTGACACAACTCTCCATTTTTAAAAATACGTGCCAGAAGAATAAAATCCACAATGACAAACTCACATTTGCCATCTCATTCTCCTTCAAGACTCTTGAGGTACAGAGGGGCATACCACAGGAAAAGTGGCAAAGACAATAGGAAATATGCATATCATGAAACAAGCCATTAATACTCTTTTTATCTCATAGTATTTTGCACTGTGGCAGTGTAAACTTTTTCCGTGGTAAGGAGTCTCCTGTCAGGAAAAATGACAGCAGCACATGTGGGATTATTTTGCAATATGACAATTGACTTTAATGATTACTAACCTCCAAGAAGAAAGGAAAAGTAGGCCATCCACCATCCCATTATCAGGGAGTGACAGCAGTGTGGGAGCCCTACAAAGAAGGTGAGCCAGGACCTGGGGGTGACAGAATGGCAGGCAAGGCATTGCCCTCACTAACAAGGGCACAGTCCCTCATGGTTTGAACAAGGAGAGTAATGCAGGTCTAGTAACAGCAGCCGTCATTATCCAAGAACCTAGATAAGCAGGGAAATATGTAGTGATGTTGCAGAACCAAGATCAAGCCAGGAAGGTGTCAACAGGGAAAAGTCAGGATCAGCAGGGTACAAGGCTGCCACAAGCTTACTTATCTCAGATAAGGGCATAGAACAAGGGCCTGACCTTAAATGCAGCTCCTACACATCCACAGGAAGGTTTCTTATGAACATGTATTTTGTTTTCTGGTAACCCAATGATGGTCTCTTTCCAAAGGGCAAATCTCACCTTCCTGAAAAAGTGCTGAAGCATACCAGGCTGGATTTATTAGCAGACTGTTACAGTGTGTTAAAAGGAATTCCAAATTGGTCTTCCCTTCTGATTAAATCTGTTAGAGAAATCCATCAGTCCTGAATCATGCACATTCAGCACAGTGAGAATTGCAGATCTGCAGATATGTAGGATTACAGAGCTGCAGAATTGTCAGCTGTGGCACGGATCTGGAAGAAATTATAAGGACCCACAGCATTACTTTTCATCTGACCTCATTGTGGGGAAAATACAAACATGAGTAAGAGAAAGCTCAAACAGAGTGTTGCTATGGTACAACACTTAGGCAGCTACAGACTAGGAAAAAACCCCAAACAAATAAAGAAACTGCAAAATGGAGTCAAAAATTCAAAACTAGAAAAACGACTGCCCAGTGGAATGGAGTGGTAATTTACAAAAAAGAAGCAGTGTTGATTAACAATATATATTAGAAATTAAGAGTGAGATCAGGAAGCACTACTCAATACATAAAACACAGGCAGGTGTATTTGCAAGAAATTAGTGTAATAAATTACTATGGAGTAGGCAATGCAACCAACCAATTAGAGGAAAATGAACAAAGAAATTTGGAGCTGATGAAGCATCACTGGATGTGTGGTACATGAGCTAATGACACCAAAACATGACAGAGTGACGTGTTGAGGAACAAGTTAATGAATAAGTGCTTGGTCTAGTAAAAAGGCAGCCTAAGTAAGACAGCACTTCTAAAGTTAAACCTCTCATATGTGTTTGTAAAACTGGTATTACCACAAAAAAAAAAGCAGCAGATTGCCCAGCTCAGTACCATAGGGCAGCTGCCACAAATTTTAGGAGAAAGGAAAAAATGAGTTACTCATGGAAGACTGTATGTTGCTACATTCTACTCATATAGGCAGATATTTTCTTGTAGCCATCAAGTCAAGGAATCTTGGCTTGAACTTGTTGCTATATATTTTATCAAAATTGGCAATTGCTGAATAGTAATTAAATACCACAGCCAGAGCAAATGAGATGGGACAGAAAGGGATCACCTTTAGCAAGCAGGTGGGATGGTCCTCACTTCTCTGCAAGCACATATGACAAAACGTTCCTGAAAAAGATGGAAAATCATTCTCCCAGCACCAGGAAGTACAACAATCAATTTTAGACCAACAAATATTGTATCGAAAAATGTCCTCTCCTGAGTCAAACTGGTTTCTATTTCCAGCTTCAAGCAGTGAGAATCATTTGGAGATTCTCCAGCCAAAAATTTCATGTAAACTCCGATTTGGAACGATACGGAATAAATTCAAGAAGAATAAAGAGCTTAGAACATAGCACAGAATTTGGAAAATACTCACAGGAAGAAAGAAAGAAATGGAATAAAAAGGAAACAAATATTTTTATATGTTCCTGATGTTCTCTCCTTGCCATCCACAAAGTAGGTGTTCCAAGAGACAAAAGAAAGAATCAACTAAATCTAACTAAGAAAACACACAAGTCTTCCAATGCTATTAGACATGTTAATAGCTTAATAAAAATTTAGAGAAAAATGGAATACAAACTTGTTAATTTCTCATTGAGAAACCTATCTTTATGATCTCATTTGTCCAGGCTCTGAGTCACCACTTAAATCATATTTGCTTATACATGCACCTTTTGGATATTTCATCACTAGTTAAAGGCTAATTCCCAGTTTCCAAAAGTGCATGCATAATAAATCACTATGGAATATGCTCATGACAAATTGCTGGCATACCAAAACAACACAGAAGCTTAATCTTTAATTTGCTGTCTGAGACTACACTGCATATTTACAGAAAGCTCTCACATGAGTGGCCACATTATGCCACATGTCAAGTCATTGGCAGCATCAGTCTGAGCTCAAGACTCAGCACTGACAGCAGTAACTATGAGAAGTAAAGCCCATCCAAGCACTGCGTTAAGCAGGAAGGCACAAACCTCGTGAGAAATTTCTTGAGCTGAATTGAAAGTAAACAGATGTTAATAATTCACTGTTCCTTTGTGAGCTACATTTAAGAACTGGAGAACAAATAATGGAACAATCCAGCAGCTCGCATTTTATCTCATTGAAAAGAATTACATTCAACAGTAAATGTCAATATGAAGTCTTGCCTATTGCAGTGCCTATGACAAGCTCATGCTAACATTCAGGCTAATGGTCCTTGACTAGCAAGCAAGGCTGTTAAGTTTTCTAAGCAATTCTGCAGCCTGGATTTTCACAAAAAAAACCCCAAACACCTGAAATTTGCTGAAACCTGAAGCACAGAAGGAATAGTTATCTCTGGGGACATTCACTTATTGAAAAATGTGGCATTATTTCAGAGTCTTGAAAGCAGATCAAGTTTTCATATCTTCACCCACTAGAGCACACAACTACCAACAGACGGTGTTCTGATTAACATTTTCATAGGTACCTGTCTTCACCTTATGAAAAACAAAAGCTGCCAAGCATATTCTGACTCCCATTCAGCTCATATTGAATGTGCAGTCTGGTGCAGTCTGGTGCAACAGGGCATGTAAACTTGGGTATTAGTCCATTACCTGTGCAAGATGTTGGTGTGTAGTACTGAGAAGTCAACAGGTTCATTCTGTGGCACTTAAAGTACATTGTTTAAAGCAAGATCCACATTGTACAAAACACACAGAAGTGCTAAAATAGAAAGTACAGAATTTATGATATCTTCAGAAAACTGCAGAATAATTGAGATTGCCAAGGTCCCCTGATAATCATTTAGTCTGACCCACCTGCTCAACCAGAGTTAGTCACAGTAGGTGCCCCAGGACTGTATAAAGTAAGGTTTATAATATCTCCAAGCACGGGGACTCCTCAGCCTCCCTGGACATTCTGTTATGATCTTAGACCATCCTCATAGTAAGAAAGATTTTCTTATATTTAAAAGACATTTCCAGTATTTTTTTTGTGTCCATTCCATCTTGTGCTGCCACTGGACATTACTGAGAAAAGCTAGGCTCAATCTTCTTCTCCTCCTCCAAACAGAAGTGAGTACAATTTCCAATCAGTAATAACAAACATTAAAACATATTGCACCAACATTTCTACTTGAAGGGGTTGACTGATTGAGAACACAGGCCTGCAAACAGACACTGCCAGCAGGGGAATTGGAATTTGTAGAGTAATACAGTGATATTATATTGAAATGTATTTTTTATTTATATACACACAACCAGTATAAATGATAACAAACCCTGGATTTGTTGTAGTCCCTCACTATGGGTTTGTTGGTTGTTATTTTCCTTTTCTGCTAATGAATAGAACAAATGGCAAGGCTTACCAGAAAAAACACACAGAATCTTTAGAGCTTAATTGGCTTCTACATTTGGGTCAGCAAATGTTCCTGCTACAAAGCCAGTGAGGGATTCTTGCAACCTATTCATGTTTCTCACCAGCGCAACAGCAGCTAAAAAGATAGGCAACCATGGCTACCGTCGTGGGATCAGCAAACTCCTTTTCACAGCTGTAAATATTTGTAGTGGAGCCAATTAGAGGCAGAATGCTTTTGCCAGCATTGCCTAGGAAACATCAATACCTCCTCCAAAGAATCCCCCACCTCTCCTTATCCCACTGGCATTTATTGAACAGTAGTGTCAGCTCTAGTGGCTAATGTTGCCTTCTACACACACGGCGTTTGAAGCTCTATTTGCATGAGGTGAGAAACTGGCTCTGACAAGGAACAAAGCTGCTTCTGGAGACACTGTGAACCTGGTTTCTTGCTCCTTATTTCTCTAGTGGGCCTGTAAAACCAGTAAGGAGAGAGCTATGAAATATTGCAGGCAGTGAGTTCATTTTAAACTAACTGAAAGATTTCAGGATCCTTTTAGATAACTATTTGTATGCAAAATCCCTGTTCTGAGCAAATGCTTTTTAAAGGTGTTGGGAAACTGATGCATCTGCTCATAGTGTAATTCTATAAGCAAGAAAGCCACATGTATAGAAGGCATAGATAAAATTCTGTTTCCTTTCCCTCAGAATATAAAAGCAAATATAACCTCATAAATCTGGGAAACATTCAGAGAACAATTCCCTTACAAAGTTCTATGCAAGGTACCCCAAAACACAAGGCAGATACATACAATGTGCCTCAGCTGCAGATTTTTCAACTTACTGGGGTCTGTGTGTTCTATCAGTTTTATACAGTCTTTATCAGGTCTAAACATCCTCAACTCACACTTGTTAAGCACTTCATTGATGTTCAAGGCAAAATCTAGTTCATATTAAGAAAAGGCAAAGGGATAGCACATGGAGTAGGTCAAATAGCACCACAAAACTAATTACGCAGTTATATTCCATGTGGATGACAGGCTATTTGAAAAACCTTCTATTAGTTACACACTAACATCTCTTTCATTTTTAGAATTTTAGATTTTCTGGTTTAGATTTTTAGATTTCCATCTCATTCCCAATATCTATAACACAGTCTTTCATGGGAAACATTTTAATATGGAGCATGTATCTCAGTTTTCAGTATTTTCTCTGCTTTCCTAATTTTTAAAAAACATCATTCATAGAAGCTGCCAAGAGATCAGGTAAACAGGACTGTGGTTCCACAGAGGAACTACATTATGTTGGATGCATAATGAGAATTTGTGGATGCATTATGAGAATTTGTGTGTTATTCTTGCTCAATTGAACAGCAGTCAAACCCACAGCGAGTACAGTGGAAAAGCTGTGATAACTCTGCCTTGCTACAGTAAGCATTAGTGCAAAGCATTTTCCATTGCCCTAATCAGCCATTCAGTCAGAAATATTGTAGCTGCTTAGCAGACACTGAAGCAGGTAACACAGTTATGTCATTAAAGAAAGTCAGCAGGAAAAATCAAAGCAAAAACCCCTGACTTGTTAAAACAGGTCTAAAGCCTTTCCTAGTTTTAACTGAAGAGAGGCAAATGGAATGAGGTTGTCAAATGGATCTACTTCTTCTGCAAGCATTTTGGAAGCTGGTTAGTGTCTCATCTTTCTACAGATGCACTGATTGAAACGTCACAGTTTTTCAGCCAGAAGTAGCTGGCAACAACCACAATTGCAGCAGAAACGCTGAACTATCAATGTCAGAGAGTGAAGGAGCAGGAGCCACCAGCATCTTGCTGACATATATGAACACGTTTAGTTTTATAGAGAAGTGGTGCAGTTGTTTACCATCAGATGAGATAATAAGATCATTGCTCAGGCACTGCAGGTTGCGAACGTCAATGACTTCCATGAGCAGAAAGGTGACAGCTCATACTGTGATAACTACTATGGTACCTTCTTTCTCAAGCTGCTATATAAATCCTCTGGAGAATAATGGTCAACAGGTATGCTCAAAAGATTAAACAAAAACTTTGGGTTGTCAATGCATCAAGATTAGGTTGATATAATTTTGTAGCTAGGCAGATTGAGACAGTCTAACCAAATTCTCAATATTCTTTGAAATATTCTGCACATATATGGCTGCCTGGGCAATATGAGAACTGACATTCACTCCGTTCATTTTCACAGAAGAGCAAGTGTCTTGGAACAAGATGGATCGTAAGCTCCTTTAGCTGCCAAAACCAGTATCAAGTAAGATAAAAAAGACTCCTGCCTAAAACCTTGAACAAACTAATGCTTTTTAGATCATGAAGAGAAAACGATTGAGGCCCTCATTGGCAGAATATTCAACTAAGGAACAGTAAGGCCATCATCAAATCAGAAGTGAGCAAATTGCCAGTTCATTAGTTCTGCCAGTAATTGAACTCTACACACTAGAGAGTGCACAGGTTATTGCTAACTGTGATGCTGTGTTATCAAAATACTCAATTTTATCAACACTGTAAGGAAGAGAACCTATTCCAGTAACTTGAGCAATTTGGAAAACATATACAAGCAGCATTATATACCAGGGGTAACATCCAATATCACAGGCAAATGGCTATGTAGCTGCAGTCCTGCAGAGAAGAGTGAAAGCTGGAATAAGTTGATTTATAGGGTTATTATCCATTTGAAGAGCACCAAAAGCTCCTTTTATTCTGTCCAGGCACCAGTAATTTAAACAGAAGAGGGAGAAGGAATTGCATAGGTTAGCATCTAGTCCCATCATTTTGCTATATTCCATTCTATTTGCTATATCTGCAGTGAAAGTTTGTGTCACAAGATCTGCTTCCCAAATATACCCTGGGTTTTACATGTTGCCTGTAAGTTCCTCCCATCTCCTCCCTACTGCTATAGACAGGCCCATCAGCAAGGGCTGGTGTTCCACCTCTCAGCAGAGTCCGTGATCACTACACTAACAATGCAATGAGCTCTTGGGAAGGTAAGTCTTGTCAAAGGAGCAGCTCCATCAGTCTGTATGATCCAATCCCCTTTATCTTCTTTATATTTCTTTATCTTCTAATCCTAATGAATACATCATTATAATCGCATTTTTCCACAAAGCTCAGCAGGCTTGAATTACCAGACTAAATATTTCCTACTCAGTTTGAACATATCCAGTGCTTAATGCATGTTCAGACATGTATCCTCATCCATCTCACCAACCCCTGCAAGAAAGATGAGAGAAACCACCCCTTTTGTTTAGAAAAGTCATTTCCCCACTCTTTCTAATAGTATCTTACCTATATATTATATACAGTAATCTAGTTATGAATACTGTGTTCAGTTCTGGGCCCCTCACTACAAGAAGGACATTGAGGTGCCGGAGCGCATCCAGAGAAGGGTGACGAGGTTGGTGAAGGGGCTAGAGAACAAGTCCTACGAGGAATGGCTGAGGGAACTGGGGTTGTTTAGCTTGGAGAAGAGGAGGCTGAGGAGAGACCTCATCACTGTCTACGGCTGCCTGAAAGGAGGCTGTGGCAGGGCTAATGTTGATCTGTCAAGTGTCAAGTGATAGGACAAGAGGAAATGGCCATAAGTTGCACCAGGGGAAGTTCAGGCTGGACAGTAAGAAGAATTTCTTTAGTGAAAGGGTGGTCAGGCACTGGAACAGCTGCCCAGGGAGGTTGTTGAGTCACCATTCCTGAAGGTGTTTAAAAAACGGGAAGATGAGTTTTTGAGGGATGTGATTTAGCAGATGTTGGGTGCGGTTGGGCTCGTTGATCTCAAAGGTCTTTTCCAACTGGAAGATTCTATGATTCTATGATATATGAAGCTGTGGCCTGATCTGACACTTCTTACCACAAGGCAGTGCATCATTACATAACATGGTAGGAGAGGTAAACTCTCAGGATTGCAGTTTTCTGGTAGATTATGTTCCCCTAGGCATCATCACTTCGGTCATGCTGTTTTGACACATCAACTGTGACTTGCCATGGTACAAAGACAACTGCACAAACTGAAAAAAGATTGCATTTCATTCTACTGGTCCATGCACTGTGGTAGATTTTTGCTAGGCTGGAGAGGCTGTGTTAGTTATTTGGAAGCTCAGCATCCCGGAGAAATAAATCTTCACATAAATATAACAAAATGTGAAAGAATTAAATGTTCACTTAATGATTCTCTCACACAGGGTCATCAAAACTAGGAGAGCAAACACAGCACCACTCTTCAGTGAATACAGGATTATTTCCTTTATTTCATTCAAAGGCTATTATTTTTCCATCAGAGATGCCACAGTTCCTATCATTCCATCTTCAACACTTCTAACTTACAATAGAAAAAAGCATATCAACATTTCACTGTACTGCTCTTTATATTACACTGGTAGTTCTTGGATGCTACAGTCAATTTTTTCTTAATGTAAAAAAGTACCTATCTGCCTTTTACAAACTCAGACTTTCTAGAGAATGGGGACCGAGCTTGTGGATTACAGCAGGATCCAGCTGGACTTGTGGAAAATGTTCTGTAAAACATCAATTTAATTGTAACAGGAGCAAATGACTCAGATGCTATCAATGCAGAACTGAATTACTGGGTATGTGAAAGCCTGATAAGCAGTGTAAAGAGGGACAAAGAAAAGATGTAGAACAGATAAATTAAGAAAGAGTTATAATTTTACATAGAATGAGTTTAAAATGGTGATATTATGCGATGCTCAAGCTAGTCCCTGCCACCTACAGGTGATTTGGCAAGTGCACGGATCACACTAAGCCGCTGCAAAAAATTGCTGGCTCTCTTTCTAGACAAAACTCAGTATTAGCTCTCTGTGCCCAGCCTCTCCTAAATGCCATTCAGCCAATTTTATTTCTATTCCTTATAAAATGGGGTTTATTTCATGCTTGAATCTACCTAACAGTCATGTTTGTGTGATAATGCAAGATCTAATGCTTCCTATGTGGTCTTCTGGTTTTGTACTTTATGGATAAACAGAGCTAGAAGGGGTGAGGGAGAAGGGGAGGTCAGCAGGCAGTTGGAATTATTCTGTGACAACTTCACTGCTAAGCACAGCATAGAGTGTCTCTGAATCGTGCCTTTTCTTGACAAGCACAGCTTGACAAGCACAGCACAGCTTGTACCTTAAGCAAACCCAATTACCACAGTGGTCCTCCTCAGCTAGCCAAGCCCTGCACCTTCCTGCAGTTGGGTGCAATGACAGGAGCCACCATTTCATTCAGATGCTTTATAAAGTGAACTACTTCACCTACAGAAACTATATGCTTTTGCCCAGGTGATAAACACACCACTCACCTATACTGTCCTTCCTTCCTCTTCCTTCCTCCTCCTTTTGATCTTTTCACCTCTACCCAACCGATGGTTAACCGAATATTCCCATTCATTGGTCACTTTTGTGCTGAACATGCCATCCCTGCCTGCACATCACACTAAGACACATCAGATGCATTTCAAGAGGAGAATCCAGGTCCACTCAGCTAATAACACCAAATACTCTAGGTTACTTTACGTAAAATGCACGTCTTATTTCAACTATTTCATGTGTATTACTGAGGAGGAAAGAAGAGAAATAGAAAAGTATAGCAAGTACTGTAACAACAGTGCCCTTTGCAAAAGTACATCCCACCTACCTCTGGTGTGTCATTAGACCAGGAGTCTGTGACACAACAAATTCTCCCCAAGTCTATTCTCTTGTCTTTCAAAGCTAAATGGTCCATTTCCAAATCTGTCAGTCCCCTCCTCCTTCAGAACCCCTTTTATTTGCAGACTACCATTTTCTTAAAGTAATAGGCTGGAATATCGTAGGTGCTTTTTCAAGCACTTTTTCCTTTTGATTTTAAATTCTGAGTTTCATTTTTCAAAGTCCTATAAATAATTCCTAGCACTGGGTAAAATGATCTGACCCACATTATACAACAGGACAGACAAGAAGCTGTTAATGCCCCCCGCCAGGCCTTGAAAATGTTGAATACCAGGATTAGTCTTTGAATCTCTGCCTCAGAAGCTGACAAATTATTTAATCCTAAGATTTTTGAGGAGTGGTTCATGTACTGAAACTTGAATGTACATCAGGTTCTGCTCTTAATACACGTGAAAGTCAGTGGGACAAGGTCGTCTCCATTATTTTAAAGGGAAATTAACTGTCTGCATGAACATTTTTGTAACAAAATGCTTCAGTTATTTGTAAATAAGAACTGCATTCAGTCCTTGGTAAATAAGAACTATAGGAATGGTTCGCAAACCATCTTGGTAACTCCTGCAGTAATTTCATTTCTTTGCTTATGGCACATGCCATCGTTCTTCTAGCAGCTGACCTTGTGCACAAGCCCTTCAGAAAACCCAGTCCACGTAACAATTTGCTTTCTTTTTGTATCAAGAGCAAGCAAAACGTTATATGCCTCATTTACTCACATGCATTCCTACCTAGCAGTTTTCCTGTGGCATCCAGACCATTCACACAGCTTGTGGATACTGAATGCTTGATCTCATCCTTATTCAGCACAAGAAAGCACAGGTTGAAAGAATCATCCTCTTTCAAAGTAATTTTCTCCATCAATGATCTCCCACAGGTAGCTTCTGAAAGATCACCTTGAAATAGTGGGATAATACACCCTATTTCCACAGCACATGGTCACCAAATCTCGACTGCCAGAGGCTTTATCAGTCCCAGTCCACACCAATCACAGAATCATATATTCATAGGACGGTTTTGGTTTGAAGGGACCTGTAAATGTGATCTAGCCCCTGCAATAAGCAAGGACATCTCCAACTACGTCAGAATCCCATCCAAGCTGATGCTGCTCAGAGTCCCATCTAAGCTGACCTTTAATGTTTCCAGGCATGGGGCAAATCCAATGTGGATATAATATACATATAAAGAGACTAGGCTCTTAAGAACAGGTGGATGACTCTCCCATGACTCAGCATTTCAGGTTCTCTGCTCACTTTACCCTGCTTGCACATGGTTGCAGATCTATACAAGGCTTGTCTCCTTCATATAATCCTCTTCATAACTTGTTAGAAAACCTTGAGTACAACCTTGTAGGCAGTCAGAAGTCATTGCTTGTAAAATTACACAACAAATTTTCTTCAAGTACTTTTAGTTTTCATCAGTCCATTTTGAAACTTTCCGATGTATTGTAATGGCTTTCATGGTTCATTGTCCCATTCAGCTATAGAGCATATTGAATTCAATAATAACAGCTCACAGCACTTTTAAAGTTTAACTGGTTCTCCCTCTCACGTCTGATAAGGTTTTTTTATATTACTAATTAATAATAGTCCTAGGCAGCAATACAAACCTTCTCACAGTATATCCAATGTTTTTATTCCATGTTCATTTTCCAGACCATGCATCCTTCTTTCCCCTGTGAATTCAAAGTACCTGAAATTTACTGACCCTGTTAGCCCAACTCTTTTGGGAGCCACACTTTAAAACTGAAAATATCTAGCTACAACTATTGATTCAACAGTCCACTGGTGTTCTAAGAAACTGAATTGCCTTTGGGAAAAAGTTAACCTTGTCATTGCATACTGACAAAGCAAAAAGCTCACTGGTTTAGCTTAGCACAGGTTCTGTCATCCTCTTGTAACAGGGAAAGTTAGAGACTGTCAGTTTGGAAACTGTAAGAAAAATACACTGATGAGGAAGAGCAGAAGCTGAATGACAACCAAACAAATGCTGAGCGAGAGCAGTCCAGGATGAGAACAGTGAAAAATGACCAGGAAGTCAGATGAAAAGAAAATGGGAAAGATTTGAAGTGAGTTGTATAGAGGAGGAGAACTGGAATAAATGTTGCAAAGAAAGAGTCTCATTTAGACCCTAGGCAAGAACACATGAGCTCTTACATTGAGAACTGCGTGTCAGTGTAGCTTGAACTTTGTAGAGAATGATCGATAGCAAATATTTTACATGATTTTTGCTAGGTACAAGCCTCTGGAAAGAGCAAATGTTGCACACTGCCACCAGATTTACTTTGCGTATGTTGCTTTTTGGTGGCTGAGGCTGCCAGCTCAAGAAGAGGTTTATGAGATGAAGCTTTCTCTTCTTTTCTCTCCTCACTTCAGAGACAAGGGAAGAAATTGTGGAAAACTCCTAGGGGCATAGAAATGTCCATTGTCAAAGCTAGACTTAGCATTACTTCCCACATTGTTCTCCCTGAACTATTTCTGCCTCATTCTTTCTCCCATGCTGTATCCCACATAAATGCAAGTTTACCCAAAACCCTCAGTTACTATTGCCACAGAAATAATCCAGACTCAACCAAGGCTGATCTGGAAAAAATGGCATTTATAATGTACTGGCTATAACTAGTTCAATGAAAGAAAAAGCAAGAAGAAAAGGATCATTTTAAAATTGTTTTCTGAAATAAAATAAAATAAAATAAAATAAAATGAAATAAATAATTTGATTCACTCTGGAACCCAAAAATGCTGATGTAAATGGAAAGTGCATGTTCAGAGACAGCTTTGACTTCTAGGGCTACATTTCTGCCTTTGAAGTACCTTTGGGCTGATAATGAAACTGCTCTCAGCAGGAAAAAGGAAAAAAAAAATAGTTTCTCAAAGAAATGAAAAAGCTTTCCACTATCAGGCTGGCAAGCAGAGCTGGTGGCAAACTCAATGTAAGGAAGGATGAAAGTCTAATATGTTTTCCTTTTGAGAGGCTCTTTACTGATACTTCAAAGACAAGAGATGATATGACTTTCTCCCTAAGCTCATACACATCTCTCCAGCAATGTCTCATCCTGAGAAGGCACATCTATACCTACACCCTGAAAAATATTACAGAATCAGAGGGAACAGCTTCTATCAAGCATCCTGCATCTGGCCTGTGTGACTTTGAGCCCTCTGTGTCAGACATATGAGCTGATCACTGCCAGGATAACAAGCAACATCTGAGAAGGCATTTGTTCCCACTAAAAGCAACTTAATGTTCATTGAGGAGTAGTTTTTGTGTGCGTTAGACAGTGTGGTGGGACAGAAATTGGCTGAGGGGGAACAGGGGAATGGGAAGGGCTTTGTGCAACGCACAGCAGAGCTGCAGGAGTTGAGGTTTACACATAAAATAAGCTTCTACAGGGACCCTCACCTTCTTACAGCAATTAGATGGAGAATCACATTCACAAAAGGGAGCACAATCTACTGTGAAACCTCTTAGAACATTCCCCTCAGTTCTTGAGAGAATTAGGGGAAGATTTTGGTGAAGCACTAAGTGCCTGAGCAACTGGGAGAACAAATCCTGGGGCACTGCATGGTGAGATTGTAGAAACATAAAATGGTTTGGGTCAGAAGGGACCCTAAGGTTCATCCATTTCCAACCCTCCTTCCTTGGGCAGGGACATCTTCCACTACATCAGGTTGCTCAGAGCAGCAAAGGGTAAGGGTTGGGACAGAGGCCCAGGTCTGTAATCACAGAAGGCATAAAGAAGCAAGAAGACTGTGTGAAATGGGTCACCACAAGGTGGCCATAGGCTCCCTGAGTTACATCCTGACCCAGACCAACCAAGCACACGAGTGGCTCAGTCAGAAAGAGGGTAGGATGTAAGCAAGCGGCATTGAGATGACTTTACAGTGCTCTGACTGCTGAGATGGGGAAGGAACAAACAAATATGGAGCTTCTTCCAAAAGAAAGTGCAATGGAAACAGATACCAGTAACAGGATGTCTCTTAATGAGTGCCCATGAGAGAAACTCAGATGGGGTCGCTCACTCCCTCTCTTCAGAAGAGTCATTACCAGAAGGGCTGGAGCTTTGTTGGCATTCTCCATCTTCTCTAGTGGAGAACTCTCTCCTTAGCCTCTGGCAGAAAGACACTGAAAATCAGTCTGAGCTCATGAAAGCATCAAGGCTTGGAAGCTTTACTTTTGAGGTGTTTTTCATTTAATTTTATGTATTTATTTTCAGAACCAGCAGCCAGGTCACAAAAAAAAAAATATAGAGAGAAGGACTGTGATTTATATGAAGGCAAGGAAAGAAGCCATTAAAGCATGAGGAAAGGAAATCAGTTCCTAGTTATTACCGTGGTGGGGCCGCACATCCATGTCAGAGTACCCAGTGACTTAGAATAGGAAACATCCGGATTTTTAGACTGAGTTATTCTGACATAGGGAATCTTTGATTTCCGTAGCAGCTACCATGCTGAAGACAAGGTCCCACTTAGAAAGAAGGAAGGACTTGCAGAGCAGCAGACACCCCCTTTGAAGGAGGCACATGAAGCACAATCCCATCCCAGCACGTGGAGCCATCTGTAACTCATCATACAAACTCTCTCCCTTCTGCCTCTCATTGATAGCTGCAACGTTGGTGCTTTCTTGAAGTGTCAGTCTGTGTAGGGTTAGATCTAACTACACCAAGAACTGTGCAGCCGTTTATTGGCCTTTTTTCCATCTTGGCTTGTAAGAGAAATGAAGGAAGGCCAAAGATAAATAGGGGAGCACCTGCAGGAAGAGAGTCTGACATAGCAGAAGGAAACCATAGCTCCAAAACTTTTGCTTTACCAAAAAATATTCAAAAAATAAGATATTTCAAGAAGAAAACACTTTCTTTGGCACCTTTTTGAAGAATAGGATGTTCACACCTAAATATCCCTCCCCAGACCTCCTGATTGATAAAAATGGCAGTTAGCATACATTTAATTATGTCTTATTTTTAAATCAGCACTATGTGATACTGAAGAAACAGTTTCCTTTAATGGTAGGTACCCTTTCTATGGAAAGTGCCTGTGTTGTAAATTATCTTACTTATTAACTGTTCTCTGTAGCAGAGCAAAGTTAAAAAGTAAATAAATAAATAAGCCATTACGGTTTCTTCTTCTGATTCTCACTGAATTTATGTTCACCAGGGCTTTTATCACAAAGTGGGCAATATTACAGAATTGAAATGCAGGCTTGCAGCTGAAAATATCAAACATTGCTTGTGAAGACTCGCTGTTAAACATTTCAGCCTCTGAAAATGTCTCCTGTGGAAGGTGAAACAACTGAACAATGACACCAGGAGAAATCATGTTGAGGGAAGAAAAAGAGCTAGACTCAGTCTTGACAGAGGACAACACATTAATATTTATGAATAAACTGTGCTCCTTTGTTAATACCTGTGGGTACCGTTTCACTTTCTTTAATTGCCATCTCAGTGCTGGATAAGAAGTGTCAGACATTTGGACAAAATATCTTGCCCTGCTAATTGGGGCACCATGCTGAGGGGATCCAGGCATCTCTCCTTAATTCTGTGCAACAAGCTCTTGAAGAGTGTTGAGTACCATATTTCTGTTAAGGACAGCAAATATCAGGGGAAGAGATGAAAGCTGAGAAAGAGAAAAGAATATATAATTTTAAGTATAGCATCCATCACATACTTTAAAATTTTGCCTTTGGCCTAATGAGTTCAGACTTGACCTAAATATTCAAAATGACACGAACAACTGGATATGTTTTTTAAGTAAATAACTGCATTAAGAAAAATTATTAGTGATTATGGCAGTGCACAGCAGGCAATAATCCATTTCAGTCTTTGCCAATGTTATTTAATCTTTGTAGAATCTACTTAAAATATGTATCTTTAGCAAAGCCTGACCTATTTAGAGTGGACCAAAAAATCCGGTTTAGCCAACTATGTAACACGATTTTGGTACTTTTGCTGCAGACTTTGATGTCTTAATGGACATATTCAGCATTTCATAAACAAACTAGTCTTCAGTTTGGAAATTTCCTTGTTTCCATGATTTACCGTTTGAAAGCATTAAAAGAAATGTGACAGTGATACACGGAAATAGCCAAACATGACAGAGATATAAAACATATTTTATTGTGTGCTTGGATGAAAAAGATTTTGTCTGTGGACCACAGTTTCAATCCCTGCAGGGCAGAAAGTGAAAATGTCATTGTAAATTATAATTGAAGTGACAGCTGCAGTTAAACCATAAGTTGTGTATTGGCAGATGTGAAAAATACAGGAAACAATATTCACACCAGATTTGCAACTATTACAAACCAAATACCAACAGGGTAATAAGTAACATATGCAGAACAAAGTGTCCATATGTAACAGCAGCATACATGAATTCTGAATTTTATGTGAATATGTATGGCAGAAAAGAAGAGGTACCTTTTCAGGTAGTCCAAGAACTAAAGAGAGATTTCCTTAGTTTCTCTAACTCATTGCCACTCTCCTGAATAAATGGTGAGTCTGTAACTAATGAAGAAAGGATAGAGCAGTCACTCAAGTCTCTGACTTGCAGATCTGATAGAAGACTCTCAAGGAAAGCCAGAACACTCTCAGAGTGAGAGAAGTTTAAAGTTCTTTGAGTCAAAATAATGTTCTGTAAAAACATTATTAGGACAAATGCCTCATCAGTCTTCAGAAATACAATCATCTAGCGTGTGAGCTGTCATGTCTTGCACCTTCATCTCTGCTGAAAGTTGATGTAACCACCTTGAATATGGTTTGAATCTCAAAGGCTCGCCATTGCATGGGGAAGGTGATTTTTGGTGTCTAAGCACAATTCTGAGGAATTACTTTTATATTGTGAATGTGTTAATATTCTATAAAGCTGAAAGCTCCATCACCTTTCTTAACCATGTTTGTGGAAATGTGTCTAAGTGAAGAACAAAAATTTTGAAAAGGGCAGAGTATTTAGCCAACAGTTGTGATTCACAGAATCTTTTACTACGCCTGTACTTCCTTTAAGGACTAGTTTCTGGCCAACGGGTACAGCACAGCTCAGCTCCACAAAGTCAAACTCATTCCCTACACTAGGAATTAGGTGGCTGTATGTGCAGCCTGTGTATTGGGAATAGACTTGCATGGGCTAGTAGCAAATTGTCAGGAGGAGAGCTAGGCAACATAGATAAAACCATGACAGGGATTATGCTAAAACTTCTATAGAATCATAGAAACATAGAATCATCTGGTTCAAAAAGACCTTTAAGATCTTCAAGTCCAACCATACCTGTTCACTTACTAAACCATGTCGCTGAGAAACTCATCTAGTATGGATTAGTGCCCATGCTGCCTGTTTCCCACCACTGTTTAGTTTTGATTGTGCATCTATAGCCCTGGAACACAAATAAGAAATAGAAAAACATTTTCTTTTCCATGATTTTCTTCCTGTCCAATGGTAACATAGGAGAACTGCTGGTTTTATGGTTACCATCCACCAACAGCCTGGCCACTGTATAAGGCTGTTGTATGCATATTTTTTGGACACAAGATATTGCAACCTATGTCAGTACTAGAACTGGTGCAGGAAAACAGCTCATGCTCTTTGCAGGTTATCCTATCTGATTTTCATGGCACAATGCCCTTTAAAATCCACTGGCTACATAAGTTTATGTTTTGAAAGATCTTTATATTTTGGGGAGGGGGGAGCAATTGAGGCAATAATGTGAATATACATGCAAACTTCTGCATCAGGCTAGTAACCTAGCAACAATGGCAATCCAACCTTGAAAAGACTTTTGTCAAATGTGCTGGTTAATACAGCAAGTCAGACACTGGGGAAAAATGTGTGGCTGGTGTCAGCTAATTTTTTTTCTAAATTAGTTTTGATAACATCTTTTACAGATTAAGTCCATGAAGGAGGAGAATAGCCTCCCACAAAGCTAGAAGGAGGTTTATTAATTACCACTACACTGCTGCTCTTCTGGCATAAAGACATGGAGGAGGACATTTTTGCTGACAACTCTTTGCCCTTGGAACAGTATCTCTATATCTATTGCTAGAAACTTCAGGCTGTAGAGAGAATCTCCCCAAAACTTTTGACAGGGCGTTTCTGATGGCACCACATTGGCTCCTAAGAATGAAGTGCACAAGGCTGAAGGAGATTAGTCCCTTTCCTTTTTGCACTCCTCCAGATTAAAGTACATGGGTAACAACTGTTAGACTAAATGAGTGCCAGCATAGACAAGATTAATTTGCGTGCATGAGGTAAATGATCTGTTTTTTTTTTTCTATTATTTATTTCTTCCCTGGTGTCCTTCTGAGTACATTGGGTAGTTATGGACTGGAGGGACTTCCAGATGGTCAGATCAGCAGGCTGAAAATGCAGCTGTCAATAGCTCAGTTTCTGGATGGCAACTGGTTATAAGCAGTGTTCCTCAGGGGTGACATGTCCCACTGGAGCCACATTATAGCTAGACAGCCCCCAATGTAGTTGGAGCTTTGTAAGTCACTTAATTTTAGCAAAGCACAACTCTAAGGAGGCTTTAGATCTCAGGATTGAAAACAGTAAGATAAGGTGATCCTATTGCTCTGAAAAGGCTGTGGAAGGATTAAGCACAAGAGGTGTAGTACATAAAACAAGAATCAAGGTAATTGAGTAGTTTGACTACCAAAGTACTGTGTATTGTAACCCAACAAAAGGAGTCGATCAGTGTCTTGCCAAAGAGCACTTTCTGAGTAGACACCAGAAACTGAAGCAAGAAAGCAAAACCAAATACTTTTGACTGGTATTATTTCAATTAGTTAAACTGTAAGAGACAGATTGAACAAAAATGTTATCACTTTCTCACCATTTCAATCTGCCTTTGTTTAGGAAAAAAGACAAGTGGAGAGGATCCTACTAGTTCTCTTAGTGATTGTACTGGATGTGACAACAGGCTCTTAAACAACTTTTTAATAATATCAGGCATAGCAGATATTCTTTATTCAGAAGAGCATAGCAACATCTCATGATGTCCGATGGTTCTTCTAGCTCAGAGCTACCACACAGTGGAAACAAACAAATCACTCTCCTGACCCTTTCCTCCTTGTTCTGCAGAGCCTGTTGCACCAGTTAAGCTCCACTAGCAACCACATAAACTAAGAGATCAGGAAAGCTGTCCATGGTTGTTTGTTGCTACTTGTTTTCCCATCATGTAGCTTCTCCATTCTTGATATGACATCATTTTGATATTGTCTGCAGATGTTTAAATGATGAGACATTTAAAGGAAGGATGGGATTGTGCCATCACTGTAAATGAGCTCTTATTTCATGAGCAATGTAAAACACCTCTACACTGGGCTGATTTAGTACAAGTCTCACCACAAGCCATATTATGACAGCAAAAGCAGGCAAACTATGCCATGGATATTTGCTGCATTACATTCAGAAAGAGGATTGAGATCTACAGCTACCCAAGAGATGGACAGCAATAGTTCCATACAATTACTACAACAAGAAGAAAAAAACAAGACCCAGATGCAGACATCTGTTAACAATAAAGGTTGACAAGATGCATTTATGTATTGCACAAAACAAAATCAAGATTCAATCTGCTAGGTTTTGTTCTCAGTAGTGCTGAAAATTCAAAGTGCATTTTCATGTACATGACCATTTTGCCTAAAAAGCATCTGTCTTTCAGCCATTTGTACTCAAATGGATGTATTTCACACCAGATAGATGCTGTTTCTGTTAGTGTTGTCAATCTTTAAGGATGTAAAACAATCAGCTGAATAAACTGTCATTTTAAAATATTGGCAACTACTCATTAGATCATGGGTTATTCCTGCTTTCTCTTCATTGACTTCTCAACACTAGAAACTGTAGGACCAAAATAAATCCCTTCATTGCTAACAGAAAAAGAGTTTTTGAAAGATGCAAAGGAAATACCAATAAAAAATATTTGCTTTTAGCAAGTTTAGTTTGAGGGTTTTGTTACGCTAAAAACAGTTTGAGAATCCTTTTGTAATGCTAACTGATCAGAATGTATATTAAGAGTCAGAGAAAGGAAAAATAAGTGAAAAAATATTTTGTAGGTCATGTAAGCAAACAACAAGCAGCCAAAATTAAAAGAAAAATCAAGATATTCTGTGCATTTAGTAAGCCTTATGGAAGCAAACAATAAACTTAATAAATCTTGGGAATAATGAAGAAATTATAAAAATTTTAAAACCAAAGGAAAACTGGTAAATGATGTCATCACTCAATCTGATGTCTGTTATTTCATACAATGTTTAAAAATGCTGTAGGCAACAGTGTACCTTGACTGCAGAAACCAAAGAAATGAGTCCAAGACCTAAACTGTCCTGTGATCTGATGAGTTTGGCTTAAGAATAAGGAGCAATGATTGCAGCATTATGTGTCATAACCTCTAGCACATGCACATATTTTTTCATAACCTGTCACATGTGAAAATGTCTAACTTTTTTGATTTTCTCTATGGTAGAAGTCTGACACTGAATTTGGCAATGATAAAATGAATGGTAGAGCATGGGGAGCTGTATTCCGACTGTAAATGATGTCAGATAAGCAGTGAATAGGGTCACTGTTGAGTGTTCCTGGTCAAGATTTGCAGACAAGTTTGCACTTTTACACAAGAGCTCAGCCCAGGTGCTTAAATGTCTGCTTTATCTTCAAAAAAATGCTGTTTAAAGTGTGCCTTCCTCCTGCCTACAGTCTGTAATGTGTGTGCATAAACTGCATGTGGGGAAAACATCCATGAGATGCACCTAAAACTACCTCCCATGTGCTGGGAGAAGGGATCTCTGATTTGCCTCCATGATTGTGTCAGGTTGCTGTGCTTAATACGCATCAGTTGGCTATGGAAAAGAAACTGTGCAAAGGAGATATGATTCTAAAAACGTGAGATCCCCATGGCAAAGCAGTGAAAAGGCACAGAGGCTACGTAATGTGAATGACACAAAGCAATAAGCATTGTACTGATGACACTACTGAAAGATGTCTCCACAGGTAAAAAGCTGAAGTTGAATCACTACCTAAGGGGAAGGAAAACCTGTGCCAAGGAGTCCTCCTCCTTGGATATCTTGCTTTGACTGAGCATTCCAGTGCAAAACCTAACACTCACAGATGTTGCTGATGTTTCAGTCATGACTGAAGTAGTGTGATATCTTTTGTTCCTTTAAAATCACTCGTAGAGATAAGTGAAATAGACTGTTTGTCCGAACTTTGGACTCAAAGACCTCCTTGACTTTTTCTTTCCAGTTCCTTTCACTTGAATTTTTATGTGGTAATTTATCTTCAAACAGACCATGGGCTCTCCATGTAGAACATCTGCCTTCCCCAGATTATTCTCAAACTAAAAATGTATTTTCAGTCCTCAGAGACAGAAATATAACCATAGTCAGTAAGGTTGATTGCTTTTAACTGATACCACAGCATCAAAGATATGTTCCTCCCCTTCCTTTATCTTCAGCAAGTCCCTATGAAACAAATTTAATACGTGCATGGAAAAAAAGCAAAGCCTTTGTGTATTCCATGTTCTGTACAATTTGTACCCTTGTTGACAATGTTGCTGTAAGCAACACAAAAAAACAGGACCATAATAAGGAGTATTCATTACAAATGAAAGGAAGCAACCTCAGGACTTCAAAGTTCATTTTTCAACAGAATGGATAATAGAAGCTCTATTTGGGAAGGCACAGGATGGAAAGCCTCTTCTTCCTCAGCCGTTCAAACAGACAGGTAGGGAAAACAAAGAAACAGAAGAGAAAAGAACATGATATTACATATCGAACATGTAGTAAGAGACTTAAGGAGAAAAAAGACAGGTTTTCATCAGAAACAGTGACAATATTGTTGGAAAAGAGGAGTTTTCACACTGATTAAGAACAAATGCAACCCCATGTACACAAAAAGATAATTAGCTATGGGTAAACTTAGAATCTGCTTGACTGAGATTACCAAAGTTGAAACAAAATTCCAAAATGGTACTTTGAATCAGGAAGTGCATTACGTCTGGTGATTCCAGAGATTACAGATGGCCTCCAGGGTACATTGTGAACACCAAGAAAGATATTCAAGAGTTCAGCAGGAAGACTGAAATGCTGGTAACACAAAGCTCTTGGTGTTTAATGCTCTCTATGCTGTAGAAAATTATAAGTTTTTAAAACATTAAACTAGCATTTTCCTTGTGGCCAGGATGTTCATATATAAAGGCTCAAACTCTAGAGCATAATAACTATGTATGTTTCTTCCTTTTAAATTTCCCTTTTCCCAGCGTGACTTCTTCAAAATTTCTCAGGGTTTGTGTCTGAACTCATGGCTGCTTCTTAAGAAATCTTCATTTAAAATTATCTTTGGTTTCTCTGTTTCAAATGTTTGTCTTATTTTATTACTTCTCATTAAAAATTACGATGTGAAAAAATTCTTATTTTTACATGTTATGTAGATAATTTATGGAGAAAAGAATTAAAGCAGAAAGTGACTGAGACCACAATAAAATATTTTACTGAAGAATACAGATATGCATTAGTTAAATAACTAGGGAATCTATATTAATTATTTCATAGAAAGGAAATTCTTGTTCCAAACTGTGGCAGAAAATTAGACAAGACAATGTCCTTATCCTTCCGAAGATTGTCAGGAGTTCTGTCATTAATGATGGGGTTAGAGTGATTTTTTTTAAAGTGAATTTCGATTCAGACACTCTCTGTAACCCAAAGTACCTCAACTAATAATTGAGCAATTCTAAGAAAACGCAACTTGAAATAGTACACAGTCCTCTGAAACAGTAACTACAAGGAAGGAATCTTGAGTATATACAGCAATGGAAAAGGAAGATTAACAACTACTTGCCTTCAAAGAAATGTGGCGTGTTAGCTCACATCAGCTCTCTTCTGCCTTTGGAAGGGAATGATGTTTAACTGCTGTAGTCACCTAAATAGTCTTTGATAATCATAGAATCGTTGAATAGTTTGGGGTGGAAGGGACCATAAAGACCATCCAGTTCCAACCCCCTTGCTATGGGCAGGGACACCTCCCACTGGATCAGGTTGCTTAAAGCCCCATCCAAACTGGCCTTGAACACCTCCAGGGGTGGGGCATCCATGACTTCTCTGGGCAACTTGTGCCAGTGCCTGACCACCCTCACAGGAAAAAAATGCCTTCCCAATCTCTCATTTGAGCCTCCCCTATTAAACCTTAAAATCATTCTCTCTCATCCTATCACTGCATTCCCTGATAAAGACCCCCCTCCCCAGCATTTCTGTAGCCACTTTAAGTACTGAAAGGCTGCTCCAAGGTTTCTCCGGAGATTCCTCTTCTCCAGGCTGAACAAGCCCAACTCTCTCAGCCTATACTTGTGTACGAGGTGTGTGGAGGTCAAGAAAATAAAAACAAAAGGAGAGGAAGAATCTAAAAAGCATCGCAAGAAAGAACAGTAATAGTGGGAAATAAATGAATAGGAAAATATAAAAAAAAATGGTAAAAATTAAGACCAACAGGAAAAGAAAGGAGAAAATGGAGTCATTTGATGGAGTTGTATTGTCCTAATTCAGGAATTGACAGATAGAAGCCTGAAGTACCAATATTTCCGCTTGATACCAATATGTAGAATATCATATATTACCATAGTTTTACAGAACCCACAATTCACTAAAGTAGGAATATGCAACCATCACTAATATATGTCCATATTTACAGAAAATGCAAGGCAAGAGCGTAACAGTTGCAATTACTAGGTTGACTAGAAAATTGTTGAATTCAATAGGAATCAATAAATGACGGGGTTACAATATGTATTAAAAATAGTTTAAAATGGACAGGCACAGTCTTCCAAAACCAGTAGAAAAAAGGGTTCGAATACAAGGACAATTTGATAGGATTGTAAGAAGCAAGTAATAGCTGTTTCAGAAGAGACAGAAGACATTTTTGGACTAATTACAATTTCTTCTATCTTTCATTAATGCAAAAAATAAAGAAAACTAATAACATGAATAACTACTCTTGCCTCAATTAGAAAATATATTTAATTCCAAAAATAAATTCATTACATCCTCTAGAGAAAAAGAAATTTTCTTTTCTAAAAAGAAAGAATTTTTATGGATGCCATTTTGGGAGCAAAATTTGATTTGGTGTTAAGTTCAGGATGCAAAGGTTTGTTTTCCATAAAGATCCTTGAGTTTTCGTACTCATTAAGGGTACTTCCTCAGACCAGAATTTACAAAAAGCAGCAGTGATCACTGTGGATCCTGAGGACTTTCTGAGCCATGAATCCCTTGGCCATTAGTCTCAGATACAAAGGTAAACAGACTAATTAGGAAATGAACATAAGCAAGTGTTCACTCAAATTCTGCTTTTGTACTCTACCCTACTCTACTATTTCTAAATGTTCCCTGTTTCATAATATAAACCTATTTCTACATGCTCCCTCTCTAGGTATATAATCAGTTAGGAAAAAAAATAATTACCAAGAAATGTTAGTAATTCCAAGAGGGATAAATAGGGTTTATATGCATATGCAGTTCAAGTGGGTTAGAAGTCATGTGTTGTACTGAATAAGCAGTGGAGACAAGGACTTCAATTTCCATTAACAGTGGCAATACAAAAAGGTTGAAATACTCTTAGCAGAGACAATCAAAATAAACAGAGTTTTGAAGGCTGGCTGTAGAATTCCCAAGATCTACAAAACCTATTTTTTCAGATATTGTCTTCCCGCTTCTCACTTTATTGTGACCCCAGATCTCTCCTCTGATTCAATTTTCTGATTGCACATTCGGTTCATCTTATCTCTGGTCTTTCCTTTTGTATGACCTGCCCAGAGGCTGAGGTATAAGGTGTCTGGCAGACAACAACTCACTGGAAAACGTTTCTTTGCAAAGTTGTAGTAGCACCTATCTCATGCAGTTCCTGTGTACTTCACATTATAGAGGGATTTTGATTTATTTTTTAATAATTTGAATGCAATATCTGTGGCATAATATTAAAAAAATAAAATATGAGTATATTTTAAAAATATAAAAAATATTTATGAACTTTTTCAGAAATTATAGTTGTTCTGGAAAAAGAGTCAGTCTGTGAACACTCTCTGTTGTCATATTGCATTTTACTTCGTGCATTTATCTATAGAAATGTCACATCTCCAAAATTCGAAGTGTTTTTTCCCTGCTAGGAAGAAGTAGAGAAAGCATAAGACTATTACTTATATATTATTTCTTAAAAAATGACAAATTTACCTCCATACCATTATGGGCTGGAGAGGGATGGAACTTCCAGAACTGAATGTGCAGATACTCTACGGCAAGCTTAAAGTAATTTTTTGAAGCTATTTCTGCAAGCAGATGAGAAACATCTTGTAAGAATGTGGAAGGGAAACTGCAAACATGCAGAAGTGTGTGTTTACCTCTATAAGTAGTAGAATAGTCTCATCTGAATAAAGGCAGAGTCCAAACTTAACAGTGACCACTTCTCTGTGCACAAACGCAATATTCACATACGAAAACTGTCAGAGGAGAAGAAGTGGTGAAGTAAGCTTGGAGGTAAAACTGATTTAATTTCAGATACTTACAACAGGGTGAACAAGGGAAGTATCAGGACAGCTGAGATGATTCAGAGTCTTGAGGAATTACTCTCCATAAGATAGTGCATGTTCTCAAAGCAAAGAAGGATAACAAAGATGGAAGTTAATGAGTTTAGATTTGTTAGCACTGGAAAGAAGATAGCAGCATCACTCACAGTCTCTGACCACCTGAAGAGAAATTGACCACTTATTTCAAGATACATTGACTGATTTGGGCAATCATAACAAGAGTCACAATTTTTACAGTTCTATTACTAAAATCCTCAGAATTACCAGTGAAACTGCCTCAGAACCTTACATCACAAAAAATATTCATCTACTTGTCCCTCCTATTAGAAGAAAAAAAGAGTCAAGAAGATAATGCTTCCTATGACAAAGTCACAGGCAATGAAAAGGAGGACTTCTGTATGGTGCAGTGTTTGTTACTTCAGCCTAACGTTTTCTCAGCACTGCTGCAAAGGAATCCCATCAACAAATCCAGAGCCTACCTTTTGTTTTTCTCACATCTGCCAGATGCCTAAAAGGTCGCTAAGGGTTGAATCTAAGTGAAGTTTAGTGAAAAGAGCAAATACAGACTTCCCACACCAAGGACTGAGAAAGTCTTTCCAGTACATGTTCGTTATCAGATTCATGTCAATTTTGTTTCAATTGCCTTTTGAGAAAAAAGAGAGAGAAGACAGACCTTGTAACATACTCAAACTGCACTGTGTCATATATTTTTCCAGTGCTTAGGAGAAAGAGAACATTTCCTTTGACTGATTTTGGTTTAGTAACATTATCTTGTGTCTATTCATTTTCACAGGATCAGCAAGGTAGGCAGTGAAATGAAACATTCCAAGCATAAGGAACTGTAAATTATTGTTTCAGACACCACATCTATAGCACTCACTGTTCGTCTCCCAGCCACTCAAAGTACTTCTAAGCTTGGTCTACACTTCTTTCACATACACCATGACTGGGAATTTCACACCAACGTTCAGAAGCGCAGGACTTCCCCTTGCACAAACAAGAGAAGTTGGATTTTGGTTTTATAATTGATCAATGAGGTTTGCTAACTCAGCTATGCCACACAGAGGCAGCCTTTCTCCCAGTTTCAGAAGAAGGTACCAAGGTACAGAAGATGTGCAAGCCTTGAAAAGCAAAGGTTGTTTCCTTTCCTACAAAATGCAGCCTACATGAGCCTTTCCTTATTCAGAAATTCAGCCATAGTAGCTGCAACTTCCTGGCATCATTTTTCTGGAAGATAAGAAAGACATAGGACAAGACAAGAAGGACGTTGTTTGTTGCATATTTAATTAGATTTAGCCTCTTGCCCCCTTGTCATTTCAGAGAACAGATGACAGAGAAGATCATAGGACAAGAAAATATGATAAAACATTGGGAGATTTGCTCCATCTGAGCTAAGTTTATAACTTACTTGGAACACAAGATGCTTCCTAGTGTTTCTCTGTCTATACTATACTATGCTTGTAATACATGAAAAGAAAATACTGATTGAATATCTTTCTAAAGATGAAGTTAATAATGATGACAAATACAAGCATTTTTACTGGAAATGCTTTCATCCTCTCCTTTTCAATTTTTTTAAAAAAAGAAACAAAAAACCCACCCCAAACGTAAACCCCCTAATAGTAAACCATATATTTCAATACTTTTGTTCACTTCAGTACTTTTGTACACTAGCTACTGTTTTACTCCAACTTAGGAAATGTAAGATAACATCCAGACTGTCAGCATACTGTTCATGCTGTCAGACCAGATCAGAGGAGCTTGTATCACACAATTTTTCCTATTACATCTCAAATACTGCATCTGTTACGGCAATCATCTAAGGAATTAGAAAGATAATTCTTCTACTAATGCACAAATCCCCAGCAGACACAATACTCAGCAGTGCCCTGTAGAGTTTGGGGAATGGATGCGGAATCATCCTGTTGTAGTCTCAAAGCAGCAACAGAGTGCCCTTTGGGCCATGTATTTGCATTAAGGACGATGCTGAACTCTGCAACTCTCACAAGAGGAAACAACAGCTTCACACATCAGATAATATGATGCCTCTAATGGTAGCCCAACTAATACCACACATCTGCCTCCAAATTAATCCCTTCTGAGGTGCATCATATGCTCAGTCATCACCAGAGTGTATTAGACCATATGGGACTGCTTTGCCCAAATTCTGTCACACAACAAAAGCACAAGGACCAAGAACAATCTGCTTTACTGACAAGATGAGGAACAACGCATTGTTATTCACACACCATTACAGGTTCTTACTTTACTTACAACAGTTAAGCATAGTTGAAAATTGACAAGAAGGAAATAAAAATGAGTGGAAACTGGGGAAAAGACTTTCATTTTAATTAAGACTTGCTGTAAAATATCTGTCATTAAATATTTCAGTATTTTGAATGAAGCTGCAAATTTCACCATTTTATATAATCTCTGGATAGCAAATAAAAGATGACTGGGGAGCATATCTCAAAAGCTGTGTCTGGATTTTTTTTCATCCTAGTTTTAAACGTGGTGTGAGACATAAAAGAGAAAGCTCTAAATAAGCTTCTCCTTTGGAAACTGAAGCCTTAAGGTAATTGAACGTCTACTGGTAACACAGCGATAAATAAAACAACTTTATATATATACACATATATATAAAATATACTCATATATATTTATGAATGCAGAAGAAATCATTCCCATTTGGCTTCCCTGAGGGCTAGAAGTGGAAAAATTTAAAGTTTTTCACTGTATTTGGAATGAAAAATCATTCTGAAGTTACCAAATGTGATCAAAGCCAAGGGCTTCTTCAAGCGCTATACCAACTTATTACAAAATTGATAGACTTGTCTCATTGACAGACATCCTCCCTGAAGTTCAGATTCCCTCTTTTTCCAATGTCCTTGTCAAGCACTTCTCCATGTATTAACAGCTCAACAACATTTATTTACAATATTATCAGAGCTTTTAAAATAGCTCTGATGATCTGTTTCTAAGAAGCTAGAAGAAGGGAGGGAATAACAAAAGATCATGTTAAATAAATAAAATAAAATAAAATAAAATAAAATAAAATAAAATAAAATAAAATAAAATAAAATAAAATAAAATAAAATAAAATAAAATAAAATAAAATAAAATAAAATAAAATAAAATAAAATGAAACAAACCCCCTCAAAACCCACTAAACCCAAAACTTCCAGGCTGGATACAATTTGTTGCAAGTCTGATTAGGATTTCTCTGAAGGAGGAGAATACACAGGCATCAGATTTTCTTGAGACAAGTACTCTAGGGGCTCTAGAGAAAGAGGTATTGCCCTCCATGTCCTCCAACAGATCGAAGGACAAGGCTGTCAGCTCAGGAACAGTATCTAAAGGATGTTGATCCTCTTGGGCTTCTATACTTATCAAACAGGATGCAAGACATGCCTGACAACGATAGGCTTTGCCACCCTTTGATCTCATGCTGTCTTTGAATATCCTGGCTACTGCTAGCAGGCGCTTACCAAACACAACACATATTCACACAGTAAATCCCAGGTTTATAATACAGATCCACAAGAACCTGGCCTAGGGGAAAAAAATTCCTGCAGAATATTAAAACTAATTTTAAGAAAAGAAAGTAGCCAGTTAAGAACTTAGACAACCACAGATAAATCCACCTCGACTGAGGACACTGTTCCTCCATATCCAAATTGAAAACAAAGAAGGCTGAGAAAAACCACACTTACTGTTTACTCAGTAAGATTTTAATTATGGATGGAATGTAGCAAGAAAACAAGCCTCCTTCAGGCTCCTAGCTAAAAGGTTAACACACTTTATTAAGTTCGTCAAAATCAGTAATATAAGTTCGAACACATAGGATCATCTGTACTGATCCTAATAGATGCCTTGTGGAATCTACTGCATTTATGGGAGGAATGAATGAGTTGGCAAATAGATAAGAGATGCTCAAAACAAACTGAAAAAACCAACTAGTCTCTGTAACTCAAATCTCTTAACTGGAGAGCGAAAGCTTCAAAAACATTAATGAAAATAGTCACAGGTAGATTTACATCAAGGAAGCCAATGTACTCCAAGGCTGACAGCCTGAAATTTAGGACTGTAATAACTGTCTGGTCCTCAAACAGCCCCTCACCAGGAAAAAAAGGCCTGCTTGCTCATTTATTTTCATAAAAGCATATTTGTTCAGTTTTGAATAGCTACAGATGTAAATGGCATTCTATTCCTTTCCCGTTCCTCTTCTCTTCCCTCCTCTAATAAAGCACTGTTTACTAAGACAAATTAGGTCATTTTTTTAAACTGACAATTTAAATTAAATTGACAGACAATTTGAATAATTACAAGCACAGAGAAGCATGCAACACATTGCAGATACATCTCAGTATCACAATATCACAGTATCACAATATCACAGTATCACAAGGTTGGAAAGGACCTCTGAGATCATCAAGTCCAACCTATAGCCCTACACTAACACCAACACTAACACCAACCCATCATCTAAACCATGGCACTCAGTGCCTCATCCAGTCTCCCCTTAAACACCTCCAGGGTCGGCGACTCCACCCCCTTCCTGGGCAGCGCATTCCAATGGCCAATCACCCTTTCAGTGAAGAACTTTTCCTCACACAAGCCTAAACTTTCCCTGATGAAGCTTAAGTCCATGCACTCTAGTTCTGCCACTGGTCACCTGAGAGAAGAGACCAATTCTTGCCCGACTACAACCTCCTATTAGGTAGTTGTAGAGAGCAATGGGGTCTCCCCTGAGCCTCCTCTTCTTCAGACTAAACAGCCCCAACTCCCTCAGTCGCTCCTCATAGGGCTTGTGCTCCAGCCCCTTCACCATCTTCATTGCCCTCCTCTGAACACATTCCAGTATCCTAACATCCTTCCCAAATTGGGGGGCCCAGAACTGGACACAATATTCAAGGTGAGGCCTGACCAGTGCCGAGTACAGGGGGACGATAACTTCTCTGGTCCTGCTTACTGCACTATTCCTGATGCACGCCAGGATGCCATTGGCCTTCTTGGCCACCTGGGCACACTGCTGGCTCATGTTGAGCTTCCTGTCCACCAGCACTCCCAGGTCCTTTTCTGCCTGACTACTCTCCAGCCACTCTGTCCCCAGTCTGTAGGTCTGCATGGGATTGTTGTGTCCAAAATGAAGTACCCGACATTTGGACTTATTAAACATCATCCCATTAGAATCAGCCCAGCTCTCCAATCTGTCCAGGTCCCTCTGTAGGGCCATCCTACCCTCTAACAGATCAACTCTTCCTCCCAGCTTGGTATCATCTGCAAACTTGCTGATGATGGACTCAATCCCCTCATCCAGATCATCAATAAAGATATTAAACAGGACTGGACCCAATACCAATCCCTGGGGGACACCACTGGTGACCGGCCGCCAACTGGATGAAACACCATTTACCATCACTCTTTGGGCTCGGCCATCCAGCCAATTCCTAACCCAGCACAGAGTGCTCCAATCTAAGCCACGGGCTGCCAGCTTCCCTAGGAGTCTACTGTGGGAGACAGTGTCAAAGGCTTTGCTGAAGTCCAGGTATACCACATCCACAGCCTTCCTCTCATCCACCAGGCGAGTCACATGGTCATAAATGGAGATCAGGTTGGTCAGGCAGGACCTACCCCTCCTAAACCCATGCTGACTGGGCCTGATCTCTTGACCGTTCTGCAAGTGCCACATGATCGACGATACATCCTCTTTTTCTTACTTAGTTCCTTCAGAAGCTCCCTACTCATCCAGGCCGGCTGTCTGCCCCTACTACTCTTCTTACAACACATGGGGACAGCCCGCTCCTGCGCCTTCAAGATTTCATTCTCGAAGTGCATCCAGCCTTCCTGGACCCCCTTGCCACTAAGAGCTATTTCCCAGGGTACTTTCCTGACCAGTTCCTTAAATAATCCAAAATCTGCCCCCAAATGTTTACATGTTTAGCTCTTTATTCTTAAGTGCCCTATAGCACAGAAGCCATGAGAGTGAATAGTCTGCATGAAATGAAGAAACACAAAACATTTGACTTGCACATATTTGTGCTCAGTCTCTAATCACAGTTATGTCAAATCTCAGTACTTTACAACTTTTCTTTCTTTTTCTTAATCAGATTATCCAAATCAGAATGCTTTAATTTTTTTTTCTGAAGATTTTTCATCTTACTTTGTCCTTAGCATGCGAATGAAGTGGTAAATACAGCTTGATCAGGTTTTCGCCTGTTCAAAGGAACAGTTTGACTTGCAGTTATCAGTAATAAGATTATAAAATCATAAAAAGATTAACAGGACCATGGATAGGGCTTGAGTGAAATAAACTACAAACACTAAGTTGCTGAAGACCCACAATCTGCTCAAGTATGAGTTTTTTACAAAATCAATTACAGACACCATATCCTCTATCTGTCAGTTTCAGAGTAATTTGCCCAATTTTCATGGAAATAGTATTTTGAACCTCAAATAGTCTTGTATATTTATCAATGATACAAGTGATTATAAATGTGAAAAAGGTGATGTAAGCCATTTAAGCACCTCTGGTAAGAACCAAACAAGCTAGTAAGGCCATATCTGATCAATAATTGCTTTCTTAAGGAGACAGACAGTTTTTCAGGTTGTTACGAGGTGTGAAGATGATTTTACACTGGGTATGCCAAGGGTTTCTGCCGCTAATCTCAGGGCTATTTCCAGACCGCAAAATAGCACCTCGTATTCATCAACTCTGTGGCAGATGAGAACTCCAAAAAGATGCTTGAACAGCTGAGCATTCTGAGCACGCTTTCTCCCACTTCTCAATAAAAAGGGGAAAGTTAGGTGCCCAGACTATTCAATGTATTTTCACTTACAATTGTCACTCAGCCCTTACGGCTCCCAAAGAGTAAGTCACATGCTAAAAGAACTGGACTTTCTGATTTGCTCATTTAGGACGGCAATGGACTTTTGCTGTCAGATACAACAATATGTATGAGGGCTACAATCAGGCTTAAAAAGTGTAAAATGTGGCAGTTGTGTAATTTATTTACTCAGAAGTAACTCATGATCTCCAAGCAAAGCCTCAAAATAAAGCACCACATATAACCTCCCCCAGGTGGTTATGTGTTCGTCTCTACGCGAACAGTCTGAGAATAAGCAATCAGCCCAGTTCTTCTAAAATGCTCACTTTGATAGTGGAAGAGTAAGGATACTTTTAGGTGCTTTCATCTGCAGTAAAACCTTTAAGAATTTTTTCACCCCCCCTCTGGACTAGTGACAGGAATTAAATTCAGTAGAAAAACAGCCTACTCTTCAAACTCAACGTGAAAAATTCAGTGAAAAATGCATTATCTATTGTGCTGTTTGTAGCAGAGGTCAATCACACATTCACTTTCTGAAGAGCTAGAGAGTTTTTAACCCAGGTCTTCTTTTATAACCTTCATACTGCAGTTCACTGTTTTGTTTCCAATATAATTGCCAGTATTCCTCTTGATGTGTTTGCTCTCTAGCATAGGTCTACCTTAACAAGTTCTGCAACCCAGTAGGAAGCGGCTTTGAAAGCAAACTAATTAGTGTTGAAGAGCCGTTGTCCACATTATGCACTTTTCAGGAGGTTTTATTTTGAACTGTTCTAGTCTATTGTCCACTGGAGTTTTAGAAGCTCTTCAGAAGTGCATCTTTCATTTAATTTGAAACAAAAAGTAATTCAGCTAATTTAGTGAGAGGGAACAGCTTTCTGGTTTTGTCTTGAATCTGAGGTGGTCTTACTTGAGCATCCTTCCTCTAATTATGATTAATGAATTTGTTGAGTGGTTGAGTACCAGCTAATACCTTTAATTGGCAAACAGGATGTTCAAGTTTCAGCTTGAACTTCCAACAGCCTCCTGCATCCCCATTGCCTGCGGGTGATCCCAAGTAATTCTGATTCTCTAGAAGCTGCTCATAAACACCTGTAGATGCAACTCCTTTCCTTCTAATTCCCACTAAAAAAACCCCCACAATTCTAATCTCGGGTAACTATTGTCAACAGTACCCCACTTGCAATGACAACCAGTGATTTTCCTCATTTTTCCGGTACTCACCCACTCATTAGTGTCCTGTCTCTGTGTGCCCTGCTTTTTATCATCACACACATTTCCTCAAGACAAAATCTACTTCTTCATTCTGAGCTCACACAGCAGGATAACCGTCCATACTTAAAATTCACAGGTTTTATAATAATAGCAAAAATAACACACACATATTACTGGTGTAAGAATCAACCACTACATGTTCTCCCAGTGATACTTTGCTTTTAAAAAGAAAAGCTTGCAAAAGGACAAGCTTGTTGGAGTACAAAACAAATCCAGATTAACAGTGTCAAAAGCAAGATAATACTTATATGGGATCCAAAACCATAATATGTTTGACTTTGAAAACATTAAGTTCATCCTTTTTACATCAAAGCTTGCATTAGACCCCACACTGTCCCTAGGAGCAGACAGTCAATTTGCTTGGACAGATGATCATGAAGATGAGGAAATGATCCAGAAAAGTGGCATTGATTTTGAAGAGCAGAGGAATTTACCAGTCACCACTTGTTGCTAAGCTGCAAAAAAAAGAGCCTTCATCACCTCTCAGCGTGTCACTCACAAATATCAATGAGACATGGTATTTACAGTGTTTATGTAAAGCCAGGGAATGATTTAGACTGTATCCCTTCACTTACAGTAATTTGAATGAGGTCTTAAACACCAGGATTCTCTTTACTTGGTTCCAACAAATGATTTGGTTGATTTTTTTCTTTCAGTAATTTTTGCTTTTCATTTGTAGACTGTGATCCATTTATACAAATGCAGGAATTATGTTTTAAAGAAAGGGAAAACTATATGACTTGAACAGTATTGCAACATACACAGCAAGTAGGTGTTTTTCAGATCCTCCTCTTCCAAATGGCATTCCCTTTAGAGTACTACATCACAACTCCCAGCCTGGAATTTGTTAACAAGTCCTGTACAGTAAGATGCAGCCAGAATAAACAATTTTTATGGCAAGCTTGTGTAAGGAAGCAGACTGAATGGTCTGTTCTTGCCTCCATTCTCTAAATATTTTGCATCTATTTCAAAATCCAGCTGATGTTTTTTCCCCATGCTCTGTATGTCCCTAGAAAAATCTAATGCTAGACCCACTCACCACAAACTTGAACAGAGAAAATTTCCACTTGCTTTGTATCCAGGGAAAGAACTGTGTTTCCAGTCAATAAAAGACATTTAACCCTTTCACAGAAGAATTGCTCGATAATACACAGTAAGAGAGGAAGTCTCAGAGTCAAGGGTACCCAGCTCTTCAGACAGAACCTGAGGTCAACAAATAATATGCTTGATAATGAATAAGCATGTAAATCCACAGGGAGCAGCTGTTTCGAGACAGTTCTCATGTAAACACAATACTGTGCTACTATATATACATATATTCACACATATTCACATTGTGTTAGTCTATATACACCTCACCCCTAGGTTTACATACAACACTTTTTCACAAACATCAGAAACATTTATAAGCAAAGTAGAGAGTGAAAACACAAAACTCTCAAGTGATTCACTCATTGCTAAAACATGTCAGAGGCTGTGCAGACTATGAAATGAGAAAGCTTTACTTCCAGGTTCCCCAGCTTCCAACCAAGAGCCCTTTCCTTTCTATCTCATTCTAAGGTCTTGTTTTCCTGCTTCGTTTTCAACACTGTCAGATTTAGAGGCATAGTTAAAAACATCCAGCTCTCAGATCTAACAATAGTAGCTTCACATCTTAACGCCTCTTTTAACAAACAGGAATTTATAGTATATGCCAACACTCTCTTTTTCATAGACTCATAGAACAGTTTGGGTCAGAACTGACATTATGATCATCCATCTCCTGCTATGGGCAGGGACACCTCCCACTCGGTCAGGTTGCTCAAAGCCCCAGCCATCCTGGCCTTGGTCTGCTCCAGGAATGGGGCATCCACGACTTATCTGGGAAATCTGTTCCTGTGAGTGACCACACTCACAGTAAAATATTCCTTCCTAATGTCCACTCTAATTCTACATACTTTCAGCTTAGATCTGTTATTTTAAAATAATTTGGAGGAAGAAGACATAGACTCACACAAATATAGATACAATTTTATCTCTAGCCAGTCTAGATTCCCACTATAGCAATAAATACACCTTCAAAGAGAATTAATAACTCCCAAACCCCCCCAAAATACAGCACTTCATCTTGTCAAAAATAAGGAAGTTTAAGTTCTGAAGGCAGAATTATAATAGCATAGAAGATAACAGATTTTTTTCCTCGTAAGAGGATAAAAACAAGCCACTTAGAGAGAATGACAGGCCCAGAGCAAGTTTCATGCATTATCAACAGAGCTCTAAAACTCTGTGCATCTGCACAAGGCATTTTGCCGTACTTCTGAGTTATAAGAAGTACTAATGGCAAAGTTTTTCACAGAGGGGCACTAAACATCCTTCAGAAAGAAATGCTCCAATCCCATCACCTACTTTCCGCTGCCAGGCAAAGCTGGATGGACCTGTCCTTAACTGCCTTTCTGTGTTCCTTTCAGTCTCTCCATATCACCTGCAGAACTCCAGTGCAGAGACAGAGCAGGAAAGAGGGGTGTTGATGCAAGTCAAAACTATCAGTCAAGCTCATTGATAAAAGTTTCTCAAATTAAGCGTAAAAGCTTTTATTTTTCTTGAAACCAGGAACAGAAGAGGGACTGAACCCTCACCTCTTGTTATCATTTCTTCTCAGAGAGATAAGAATGTCCACACATCAGTGGACTTAAAAGGAAAGATTGTAAGAACCAGATGTTGTGATATTTTTGGATGCAATCACGGATCAGGCCACAGTGCTGTCCAAAGCTAATTTTTGAGGGAACAGAATGCACATCATGCACATGTTTATTGACTTTTTTTTTTGCTGTGTCCTGTGCTGTGTAGAAAACAAGAACTTTTCTAAATTACTTTGGTTGGTAAGGTTTTTTTGGTTTAAATCCTCTTATTGGTGTTCACACAGAATTACTTTCTTACTGCAGAATTATACTAAAATGCTTGCAAAGGAAATAATTTAGCTATATAGGAGGCCAGTTTCTCAGTTTTTTTCAGAGATTGGTTGTATTTTTCACAGAGATTACTACAAGTTTATTTTCTCTTCTCTGAATTTTTCGAGATTTTTTCTTGTAGGGATATCCTTTCTTCTATAATTTTTGCTTTCCTTCTTTGAGATGAATTTGGCATAAAGGACATAATGTCTCATTTTATTCATGGGGAATCACAATAAAATCACCCGTGGGAACCATTAGTAACTTTTTTTTGGCTTTCCAGAAGGCATACTAACGCACAGAAACAGAGACATTAGGAGCAGTTTTGTAATTTGTTTTTATTTCCTGTATATTCAATAGTAGAATTTCTTCTCCCAAGTAGCAAGGGATAGGATGAGAGGAAACAGTCTCAAGTTGCACCAGGAAAGGTTTACATTGGGTATTAGGAAAAATTTCTTTAGTGAAAGAGTGGTGAAGTTCTGTAAAATCTGCCCAGGGAAGTGGTGGATTCATTGTGTCTGGAGGTATTAAAAAAAATGTATAGATATAGCATTTCAGGACATGGATTAATAGGTACGTTGGTATTGTGTTTTTGCTTTAAAGATCTTTTCCAACCTTAATTATTCTACGATTCTATAAGAATTTCACCTAGGGCCCCAAGGAGTTAGAAGATGAGGGAGCACATCCTGACTTTGGTAAGGAGAACTAGACATTTATATCTCTGGGTGTTACCTACTTAGCACCTTGAAAGTTTGGAATAAGAGAAGAAAAAACGAGAGCGAAAGAACATTTCACTCACTAATGGAACCAGTTCTTGATGGCCCGGGAAACACTGAACACCGCTGTGCAAAACCATTCTTCTGTAGAAGTCCTGAACCCTTATTATACCTTGAACTGCTCAGAAATGTACTTTTTTCTGAATAGTATGCCTTATTTATTTATCTACCTGTTAGTCAGTCCAGCAGCAAACACCTACAAAAATCCAATATTCAAAAGCATGTCTATCCAAATATTAGACGCTATTGATTCTTATCCTCCAAGTTCTCATATTTCCAGAAGATAAATTTTTCAGCTTGAGGTTTCACTGTGTTCTTTTTTACTTTTTTTTTTTTCCCCCCGTATCCTAATTTAGTGCATCCATTCAGCAGATGAAGGCTTGGTTTTGACCTTACATCAGAGAGCACACGCTAACCTATCAAAGCCTGTCAGTAACTGTGGAGCTGACTATAGATTTCTGCCTGCAGGTAACCAAGCTGAAAGGAAGATAATAGTTTTAAAATATCAGTTGTTGAGCTATTAGAATCCCAACTGTTGAGTAGAAATTAATAAGCAACGGTCTAATTTGACATTGATAGAACTGTCAAAAAGTTGTGACCATGGTATTTTAGTTGGACAAAGACAAAAAGAATATAGCCTATAATAAAATTCTGTTGTTTTGATGCAACTATTTGTTCATGAAGTGACTTGCTAACTGATTTAGAAGTAGATTGTTTTGAAAGCAACTTTAAGATCATTAGAAAATCTACAGAGGGGCTGTTGAGATAGGAGCTACTCAGCTCTTCACTTTCAGACACTTTGCTGCTTGCATTTAAAATCTAAACACATTGCATAGTCAAGAGAATGAGGTAACCATCTCCCAAGACAAATGCAAAACATTGCCCCTGCCTAGTTTATATAATATGACAGCAACCCTGACCAAATCTTACCTTATAGTCAATGGCCATTGAAATCTTCCCACTCTCCTACTTTTTGTCTTTCTCCCCTATGTAAGATCTAGGCCTCTCCTTGGTACCAGCCTTATCAGTGGTTATACTCTGTGCTGTCTTAAAATTAAAACTGGATTCTCATTAAAATTTTCAGTGAAATTAAAAAAAAATTTAAAAAGTAAGTTCTTTCATCCCAGAAGTAGTTTTTTGATTATTCGGGGTTAAATTTTCTAATGGATAAGTTAGACTAGAGGTAGCAGAAGATAAATGTGGGAGTAGGGTTGGTGTAGCTGGTTCTGAGCTATTACATCAGCTATGCTATCCTGTCTAAATGCACAACAGAAGTACTGATGCATGAGGAGGACTTAAGAAGGCTCTAACACCCTTTGACACCTATCCATGCATCCTACATTATAGTGACAATCGTGTAGTACATCATAGCTCTCAATAATTTAGGTCAAAGCTGCTATGAATCACACTTCTTTCTCTTCATTACAGAACACCAGTGCAGGAGATATAAATGTATGAAACCCTGTAAAAATCCCAAAGTTGCCCTAGGAGAAGCTAAGGATGCGATTATAAATACCTCAGTCAGCATAAAGAGGGTAAACAAAACACTTGCTCCTGAAACAGAGATTATACATTCAGCGCCTGTGCCAATGGGCTCTTATTCAAAAACATGAGTGAATATCAGCACCTGTCCCAAACAGGCAAAGTAGCAGCAAAGGATGTGAACTCTGTAGCTACACGATAAATTAGCAACACAAAGGATTCCCTAGTCCTGCATTTCCTGTGCTTTCAGATATCACACTGGCTTTGGCTGATAACATATGTATCTTTCCTGTGCACCAGTGCTCCAAGGCAGCCTTCACAGATATGTCATATGGTTCTCTAACATGTTGTGACTGGAAAAATCTTTATTTTGGCAGGATGGACCAGGGGAGGGGAGAAGATGCAAGATGTTACTGAAAAAGGAAATGCAAAACATTCTTCTGCTAATATGATAATTAACAATTGGCAAGAGTGTATTAAATACTGCAGAATTTTAATTTTAACAAGATGTTCTTCATTAAGCGGCTGATAAAACATGATCAGCACCACAAGGAAATCACACACGACCAAAGCAACACAACCATCTTCAGTACTTGCCAAGGCAATGCCAATCTTAGGCCCCTGGGGATGTTGAATTCCCCTCTCCTTGTTGTGTGTCAGATAGGTAGTTACAGGAAAATGGCTGAGTAAACAAGCGAGATTAAAAACACAGACCTACACATATTTAGTGGGGAATTAAGTGTGTAGGAAGAGATTTGTCTGAAAAGAGGCAGGAAAAAAATATTTGTCAGTGTACAAACAACTATGTAAAAATTTCATGAACAAAACCAATTTGGCTAATTCGAAAGAAAGGGAAAGAAAAGGACCCAACCCATCCCAAACCAGAAAGCCTGATTTAAGTTTGAAGCAATTCATCATTTTGGTTTCAAGCCCTTCTGTTTTTGTTTTTTTTTTTAAGGGCTCTAAACAATACAAGAAAAGTGTAACAAAGGATTTTTCAATCCAAATATCTTGACAAAAATATTTCTAATGTCTCTGTAGTTTGTGTTATAAGAATTCAGATTCAATGAAAGCAGTTCTCTGAAGCTGAGGAAAATTATAACTTTTGCTTCCATGACTGAGAACTGAAGGCAAAAAATAACCAAGGTAGAAACATGTGGTGATCAGGTACTTGTACCAAGGACATTGACCCTGCACATCTGCTGACTCACTGACAAATTTCAGCAGAAAGAAGGTCTAAAAGGAATTTATAATTAAGGATTTCATGACAAGTCTACTGAGGTCAATGAAAAAAATTATTACTACAATATTTAACTAAATCACCTTGTATAGAGGTCTGAGAGGCACAATTGCAAACAAAGATGAACTTATTTAACCTAAGTTTGGCCTTGTGAAAGTTAGGACTCTTATGTAAGCTAGTCAGCAGGTGTCCTGTGTATTCACTGGAGAACAACTGGCGTGATTTATCCAGCCTGTTTAAGACAGGAGTTTTAAGATACGAGTCTCCATCAAAAAACCACACCTCTCACTTTACAAGAAGGATCAAGAATTGGAAGAGGCTGCCTAGGGAAGTGGTGGAGTCTCTAAAAGTGGAAGTGTTAAAAAAGCAAGTAGACATAGCATTTCAGGATGTGATTTAGTAGGCACAACGGCATTGGTCTGATCATTGGACTGGATGATCTTAGTTTTCCTACCTTAATGATTCTGTGATCATGGAGCATCTAGAGCGCTAGCTTAAATTAGACATTTAATTTTCACATAGTTGACAGTGGTTGCTATGATTCTCATTAAACTTCTCAATGTCCCAAGGATTTTATGGAAATGTCCTTTACAATAGTGTCGCATCAGCTACGGAGCAACAACACATTACCTAGCACCTGAAAAGCATTAAAGGTAATTCCTTTTTTCCTTCTTTTGTTGTTTTCTTTAGTCATAACCTCTTTTCCTGTCTGTTTAAGGTCCTTCTTTAGTCTGCTCCCATGAAAAACAGAAAACAGTAAAAACAGAGCTTTGTATTTGTGCAGAATATTGACATCAGGAACTGATATAGGCTTATTTGAAGTCTAAAGAGGTTTGTATTTAGATTGCATAAAACAACAGAACTAACGCCATAACCAGGTGCCCTTTCTCAAACCTTTCCAGAAACATTTGATGGTGACCAGTTTCCTTACTATCATCATCACAGGATCACAGGATAGTTCAGTTTGTAAAGGATGTCAGAAAGGTTCCATTCCAACCTCTTGCTCAAGGCAATGTCCGCCCCGAGGTCAGAAAAAGTTGCTCAGGGTTTTATCCAATTGAGTCTTGAAATCCTACAAGGATGGAGACTGAACAGCCTCGCTGGATAGCCTTTATTACTGCTGTACTGTCCTTACAGATAAGATACATCCACTTAGAACCTTTCTAACTTCATGGCTGTTTTCTCTCCTCCTCCAACCAGCCCCACTGGTCTTATTCTTAGTATTTATTTCTGCATCCTCTTGTATTTCACTTAGGATTCCTGGTGTCAAAAGAACACAGATGCTCATGCTAGATCTGCAACAAAGATAAAGCTATGTCTGCAACAAGTGAAAAAAAGATACAACAAGCTAGGACTCTTCAAAACTCAATCATAAATCAACAGAAAACTTTATTCAGAATTTCAGTTTCTAACTTCAAGTGAGGAAAGAAAGCCTGCAGTTAAGATTCTATCAAGAAGTGTGACTGAGATGTGTGAAGGTCACAGCCATGAAGAGTGGTAATAGCAGGGAAAATGCAACATATAAGTTAGAAATCCAAATGATTATCAAGTTCTCCACTGAGCTTACACCGTGCAATTCACTCTTACATTGCCAGACTTGGTAGCTGAGATAGCCAGATTAAAGCTAACAGAGATATCGCTTTGCATGTTCCACTTATAAAATACAACACATACAAGCTCTCTGGTACATCTATCAGGATTTATCTCTTCTGCCATAGAGTTGTTGAAGTATGTTGGAAACTTTCCACACATCAGAGCTCTACATCCTTAACTGTATCGTAATGGCTGATTTTTTTGTCTGTGCACTAGTTTCCTAAGCCTATAGAGCAGAAAGCACACAAATAGCACTAACTTACTGTTCAGCAGGTAAGAACTACATCAACCTTTTTGGATGCTTAAAAATACAACCTGATAGACTTCTAACAGAAATGCAATCACGTAGTCCCATCTATTGTCTTTGTGAGGAGAGCGATCATATCCAGAGTGGACAGAGTAGGCACCTGAGGACAACTCTGGTTACCTGTTTCACCCACACCTATAGCTTGTCTCAGCCAGTGCTTTAGGTGATCCAACCCTATCTCAAGGCTTATTATACCTTCCTGTTTTCCAGGACCCTTGTGAAATCTGATGTTAGACTTACCTCAATGAGATGTCATGGCAATGGAGGCCTCTATTTCTTCCCAAGCATCTGGAAAGGAGGTCATTATTTTTATGGAGTGCTTTGAAGACTTGTTCTACAAAGTAATCCAGAAACACCCAGTATTTGAACCAGCTTCCGATGAAGTCTTCGTTAGGAAGGGTTTAGAGAGTTCAATTGGAGGAGAATGCATAGAGAATAATCCTTAATTTATGAATTTTCTCACAGCAAAGTAAACCCCTATTGAAGCTCAGCTTTTCATACTTTTTTTCCATCCCCAGCTTCAGAATCTAGCAGAATTCTATTTGCTGTTCTAAGCAAGTATGCCTTAAATAATCTATCAAACTATTTACACTTTCAGAAAGAATGATATACTTCTAAAAAAGAAACAGAGCTTTAAAAATTCTTGATCAGAATGTGCTCAGTATTAGCTTTATTCTCTTTGTTTTTTCTCTGTCTCATTCCACCACAACTGAGTAATATCCATTATTAATACATCTCTTTGGAGACAGTGCCTGTGTGTCCGTGTCTTCCATTTGAAGCCATCTGGAAAATGACGGTTTCCTGACAGCTTTAAAACATTTCCCTTTAAGCTCAGGCATTGTTCACATGCAGAGAGCGCATTTGACATGATGGGTTCTGTAGTAGAAGACTTTTGTAGAATGTGGCAAAAAACCATACATACAGTGTTAAAAAAGCAAACAAAAACCACAACAAGAAAACCACAAAACCCTAAGAAAAATACCAACAAGCCCACAAAAGGGATGATTTTCAGTTACGGTATAGTTGTTAACCCAAATAGTTCCACTGTGATTTCATCAGGCTTCAAGCATAAATCAATCCATATCTTAAGAGTAGAATTAAAATAGAATGTGGTCATATGGAAATCTATATAAATAATCATTTCTGGGGTGGAGGGAAGTAAGGCAGTAGGAGTTTGTTTCTGTCGTATACCAGTTAATACATGTGTACTTTCTAGTTAATGCTATGATTTATTCAAGAGAAAGTTATAACTACAGATATTAGCTTAGATGGTAGTAGCTTTAGTCAAAGTAGGAAAGACTCTTTAAACTCAGAAGGGAATGAAATTGTATATTAGAGTTTCACGTAGGATGCAGAGACAACCCACAGTGTTCTTTTTTTTCTTGGCAGGTGACAAGAACAGGGAATTATTGGTGATTTGAGAAAAAGAAATTGAGTAGGCGGTTTTGCACAAAAATATAAGATAAGCTGAAAGTTAAGCAACAGAAAAAGTGTCCTAGAATTTTTTCATGATATCAAGTTATGTTGTAAGTAGAGTTATTGAATTATGTTTATTTAATATGCAGTTTATCTCATGTATAATATGTACACAACCTTACTTAAACACATGACTTCTCTCTGAAACCCAAGCTCTGATGCTAATCATCTTCTTTTCATATTTTTTCAAAAAACTACATATTTATGTAGTTTTTATATACTAATATATATACTTCCCTGTTTATTTTTAAGTATAAAGGTAAGAACACTAAGGAAAATGAATTCAAAACTAAAATAACCGAACTTTTTCTCATCACATTCCTCTGACAGAATCATCTTGTAGTAAGTCAACCACCGTATATTCCCTCTGAAGCCAGCGTAAAGGAGAAAGAGGGAAAGAAATAGAGAGATAAGCATGTATTTTTTTCCCCCCTTTGTCTATAATAGAAGGATAATTTGATGACGAAGATTCTAACCTGGACATCAGTAGAATGCCTGGGGTCTGATAGGATATATCTAAAATCAGATACTTAGGTCCAAATGGGGAATAAGACACAGCAGATGGAGAATGAAATGAGTGGCTGTTTTTGGCAAGAGATTTGTGTTGTATTTCATGGGAAAAGCATATTTTAAGAAAGGACAAAAATGTCCACACAGAGAATTTCAGACATGTGTAAGAGACTATGTGTGAGACTGCGTAGAGTCAAAGATGAGATGAGAGGCAGACACAGCAATGATCATACAGTGTTTGTACAGAGAGTATCTTACTGTTGAAAATGTTAATGGAATAATATGCAATAGATCAGCGATTACGAGCTCTCAGAAGTAAAAACATGTTTACATAGATTGGTTTTTATTTCTCACGAACACATGCAAGGTCTAACTTTCAGTAACGGACCGTGCTTGCATTATTGGTAAAAACCTAAAAGGTTTGATATGTTCTTTGAGAGCAAGACATTGTTAGGAGTATCAGTGCTCAGTGCTGTTCTAAAATGTGGCAAATCATACACTTTAGGAAGTACAAAAGACCAAAATAATAAAGCACACTACATCAAGACTCATTTTGAACCTGCCTTTGGTCTCGCACAGGTGAGATAACACTGTCTTAGATCCCCTGTGTAAATAATGGATTTTATTGAGCTGACCTTGGTAGCACACTCAGCCTGGATTAGTTTTTTTTTTCAGATCCATGAAGGCTTTATCCATCTATCATCACATCCCTACTACGGTTAGTGTAAGAATAGTCAATTTATAAAAGAGATTTGGTTAATGGTTATTCAGCATAAGAGGTGAAGGGAAAAGACAGGAAAAAAAGGTAAATTAAGTGCGCAGGTACACATATTTAAATGAGTAGACAACTTAGACAATACTAAAACCAGAAAGATGAATTCGCTGATGGATGAGTCGTGAAAGTTGCACATAACTTTGGAGAAGTTCAGTCAGAACTGATAAAATCAGAGAAACAAGACTATCATGGGTCTCACGGGAAAGAGTGAAGTTACTATGTGATATTTGAAGGAGTTTGTGGGATTCTGTAAAACTTATTATGCAAGCACATACAAAACTTATGGAATGCTCAGGGGAAGGACCAAATGCTGGGGAAGGAGGGGAGCCAAGCTGGATCATGGAGAAATGAGAATGCGAAAATGAGGGTGGGTGGATATAAGGAGTCAGACACATTTAAACATGCCACTAGTCAGTACCCTTGTCTGGCCATACCCTATGTCAGACCAGCACAACCCATCCTGTCTCCTTATTAAACTGCATTCTTAACTGCACTTCTGTACGAGAGAAGATATCACCCTTCATGTTAAAGACCCCCTGAGTCGACTTCCCTTAGCAGTTTTGGTGCATCTTATGCACACAGCAGCCCCTTAGCCTTGCAAGGGTTTTTTTTGACATTAATATAAGCAGTAGACCTGGGAGCACAGGTGTACATCATCATGCAGGCAGCAAGGACAACCAGGGAATAAGACTGCTAGAGTGAAACCTCCCAGTGATTGGCACAATAGCTAAAGGTAAAGAATTTGCTGCACCAGCTATTGCAGATGCAGAAAAAAAATAACGGTTTCAGGTTCTTAAGGCACATTTTAAACATCGACAAGGTAAGCAAGTCTTGCAATTTGTTGCATTCAGGTAGATTGGTATCCCAACTCCTCCAAATCAGAGTTGAATATTTTTTATTAAATCACTCCCCTCAAATGCTTAGATATGAACCTGATATTTTGATTCTTACTTATTCACTAAAAATTTTTTTACTTTGGACCTTAGATACTTTCTTTTGAATCTACTCTCCTAAACCAAGACATAGAGCTCACATCTTTCATTCCTCAGTAAAACTCTGCTACGTTTTTTGGGAGATAAACTGTCTTACAGTGCATGTCTAGGTCATGTAATCTTTTCTGTGAAGATCTAAACCAGGCAACAACTTTTAGATACCTCTGTAGCTGAAAAAATCCTTCACGTTTCCTCATAATTTTGGAGAATCAGAGCAGTCATATTTCTGAAGGCAAAGTTTTCTTGTCTAAATGTATCCATACACATTCTCTTGGAATTTATAATGAAAAAATAGAGTAGTAACAACTAGTTTCACAGTATTTTAGCACAGAACTTTCATTTAAGCTCAGTCTAAGATAAACAGAAAAGTACGGTGTAGTATCAGTCATGCCAGTAAGGAGATGACAGCTAAGCAAGATAGGCTCTTGCTTGCTTGAATAAATGTCTACTAAAGATATATTCCAAAGGGAAAGAGACAGGAAACAAACTAAAGAGAAAAAGGAAATAGAACGTACTGACCTGTAAGTGGCCAAATGCATGGATTCACCTGGTAACTGAGACACAGTCATCTTAAGCACCTGTAGACAGGACACTCATAATGTTAAAGCCCACAGAGAGGGAAAAAAAACGTCTGCAGAGGTGCTTCAGTTTACATTAAGGTGTTATGTATATGCTGGGAATTAGTCTGAGCTATAATTCTCCTCAGCCTTGGATTTCAGTTGCAGATTTTCTCTCCATATCAATCAATGTAATGAGAAGTTGCTGTTCATTTTAATTATCCTCCTAAATGCTGCTTCAGAAGGAAGTTTTCACTTTCAGCAATAATCTTTTCAAACACTCCAGTTATATATAGTAAAAAGTGGAGCTTAGCAATGTTTAATAAAGAAGTCAAATTACTCCAAGGTGTCAGAGCAGTACTTGCTTTTGCTAAAATCAACTTTGACAGGTGCTGTAAAATTGTTCCTGTCATTTAGGTGTAGCCTTCTCAGTGAAAATTGACAACAGCCCTGGCCATACAGCAGCAGCAATCTCCCAACAGATCTTCAATTCAGCTCTTAGCCAAAGGGCAGGTATTTTCTATTATCCACAGCTCCACGTTTCCTTTCTAACACATGCTATTGATGTTTTCAGCGGAGCTGTGTAATTGCTCCTGAATTCATGGGGGTCCTTTACTTCTCAGGCTGTCTCTATTCTCTAGGCTCAGTTTAGCATCTGGGGTCGGGCAGTTCCTGCAGGCAAAAGAGAGGTGAAGTGAGGGCACATGCATTTTCTGTTTGTTGAGGGGTTTGCTCCTTTTACCTTCCAATCATTTTTTCTGCTCTTTGCCCTTTCTGAATCTTCCTACAGTATTGTCAAGGTTTGAATTCCAATCTTCCTTTCACATTGAATGAAGATTTTTATACACAACAACCTGACTGCCATCCCTGTTCTGCTGGTTATTATAGATCACACTATGGCTCAACGGTGATGATTATGTGAATGTTATTGTGTGTTTACATAACATATAATTAACACAATGCAGTAAATTGGCTGGACATATACTGACTACACCACACAAATACCAGGCCTAGAACACTTAAAGCAGGAGCTTTACTAGGCTGCAAGTAGAAAAAAGAAATGGGAGTTTCTCAAAATGTTTTTCTTCATTTTTATTGAAACTGATGCGATATGATCCCATAATTCTCTTTTCAGCACATTTTACTCATCACTTAGAAAGATTTAGAAAATCTTATTTCTCCTCCTTGCATTTTCTTTCTGCCTCGGACTTTCTTACCAGAAGGAAGTAAGAAAATGTGGCAGTGGGTCTCATTTTGATGTCATTTCCCTCCCTGTCAACCTCGATATTCACACATATTGTTCATACTGTGTAGAGGACTTACGTCATTCAGGACCTCATTTTTGTAAGCATGGAATTCACCAGGACAGAGGTAAGGGGGAGATATATGCTCCTAATCCTCTGAGATTATTTTCTAAGTTGGTAATTCCTGCCTAAACCAGGTAGTATTTTAATTGTTTGTACCTTAAAGCTTTAAGTGCAGTAAGTTTATAAAAGAGACATATAGGTCAGACATGGGGTACTGGAAAGACATCAGGTATTCAGAAATTTGCATGACTCAGTCATTTGCTGAACTGTTCTTCAGTTTTTGCCTCTCTTGTTTTGCCTTGTTTTCTATTTTAGCACTTATGGCTCACCGAGGTATTTCTTTCACTTTTGAATGATCAAGTTTAGTTACTTCACTAGAGGAGATTTGACCCTGAAAATGCAAAATTACAATGTTGTCCTTTTGCAAGTGCTCAGCCTAAGGTTTTTTCACCCAGTTGAGCTTATTCTCAGTCATTTAACAAATGTATTAATAAGGTTGTTGCAGTCAAACCTTATTACGCAACAAATTATGTAAGTGAACTTATCATTGCTTTGGAAAAGTTAGGCTGCAGCAACCATCTGGGAAATAAAAGCCCAAATCATCTGTCATACAAACATGTGTGTATATATAAGTACGTGCCTGTGCACATTTGACTCTTACATGAATCACACACACAGTTCTACTAAAATGCAATGCCAGCTGAAATAATTTTGCAAAGTTGTTATTACTGAATGAAAGTTACGCCCTTTGATGAATGATACATTTAAGCCATTATAGAAATGCAAAGACATCTTGTTTCCACTATAGAGAATCTTCCAGCACTCAGCAAAGCTTTAATTACTCATCTCTTACGCCACTTCAGCATATGACTCAGTGTAGGTGTCATCAGGACCAGTGAAATGGAAAATGGGGAAAAAAGTGTTGAGTGGAGGAAGGACCAGATTCATGCCCACTCTTCATGGTTCGTGACAAGGACTAGCAGTGCCAGACTGCTTTGGAGGGCAGGATACACCAAAAGGTGACGATTACCACTTTGGCATGTGCCATGGCAAAATAAATCATTGCCTAGGATTTTGAGACAAGTTGTTCTTTTCTCCCGAGTGAAAATGAGGAGTAAATGTGCGATAAATGCAGAGAAGCCTTGGCTTAATCACAACCAGACTAAAGTCAAGGAAACTCGTTTTGGACTTAAGTACTCTGTTAGTCAGACTGTGATTATGTTGTCCAAAATATGGATCCATTACCTGGTCTGTAATAAGTGAATAACTGCATCACCAAGAGAAATATTGTTTATTCAGGCTTATTATTCAGGCTTATGCAAATCCTGAGTGCTTGGAGATTTTATTTTTTTCCCAAATGAAGCACCACTCAAGGAATTTGTTGCCTTCATTTATACTCAAAGTTATACAAATCTATACATTATTCATCATGCATGTAATCACATATATACTTGTATTTATAATAAATGCCAACTCATTCCTTGCACCCTCTGTGCATGCTCCAAGGCGGTCTTTACGGGCATGTGGTGGTCAGTACATCAAAAATTACCTACTGAGTTACCCCACCAGCAAACCCTTCCCAATCTCCTCCCAGTTATTGGTAGTATCTCTAAATATCAGACTTGGAACGTCTTCATTTAATTGTCTAGCTCCTCATTTGAAAGTCATGCTAATAAATTGCGTATTACCTAACCATACAGCTGAACAAATTTAATCCTCTACCACTACAACTGCAAAAAATAATCATTAATTGGGACCCATCTTACTTAAGTGTCCTGGCTATCTGATGATCTTAAGATATTTTTTAAGACATTAAAAATATCAAGGGCTTTTACCAACAGTTATGCTTGTCCTTCATGCAACATCTGTATGCTACCAGATTGCCCGTCAAAGGAAATTTAGTATGACCAAGTGTGAGTACGTGCTTACATTTTTTTTCAAATTTATCAAAAACTCTCCCATTATTTATTATTTATAGTAACTACCTTCTTAAAAACAAAAGTACAGCTGCTTAGGGGTACAAAGGATATTTAATTTGACCTCAAGACTGTCAGGACATATTGCCCTGACATTTCCTTTTTCTGTTTTTGGAACAAATTGGAAGTGAGTTTGTATGAGTTGAGTTTTTTGCTTTGAGAGGTCATGGCTGCTTTGATCTGCTACGAGGTTGCCTCTCTCATCAGAATTCTCATTGAACAGAACCACAGTGTAAGAGTGTAGAGGAAATGGTACCATTTGTATTGTAAACTTTATAGATATAGTGCAATATTTAAAATATTTAAATAGGTTTATATAAAATAATTAAGGAAGTGTTTTCATTGAAATGAAATAAGGTCTTTCTCCACGACGAATGCAGAAACATTGATAAAAGAGCTGAGAGGAAGCCCTTCCTTCTTCAATGCTTTTTAAGGAATATCTGTGTAAAATTCTGGCCTATGAATTCAGAACTTTCTAAAACTACAGTTACTATCATTATTTATTGAATGCTTCATCTGAAGACAATGTGAATGGGATCAAAAAATCTGTTTAAAAGACCCTTTCCTAGGAAAATGGTCATGTTTTCCTTACAGAATAAATATCTGTTCCTACATTATGCAAACTATTATCATTTATTTGCTGTTCAGTATAGATTATTACATACTGAAAACCTGGGCCGAACAACAATTAAACAGACTGTCAGAAAAATTAATAATGGCTGAATAAAAAAGAAGGACATCACTTGGTTAAATAGTTGTATAAAAGGTTGGAAACTGAAGATAGGAATGAAAAATTATTACTCTCAATGGATGACGTTGTCAACAGGATCCTTTTGGGTGTTATGCTATAAGCTAAGATGATCAAAATATTTGTATCTGATTGATTTAAGAGCGAAAAGGGTGAGTAGTGACCTGACATTTTGCTGATGACAATATTTGGAATAGGAGGGAAAAGGATTACTATAAGGAACTATAGGAAGATTTTTTTGATACTGATTGGCTTTTGATTGAGTAGGAGAAGAAAAAAATATCGCAAATAATAAGTAGCAAATCTAATCCTGAGAAATATTAGGAAAATAATAGAGAACAAATCAGAAAGTATCAGTATGATGCTGTGTAAATCCCTGGACGTCTCAATGTTAGATTCTGATTGTTCACCTCTAAAATGTACAGGGAACAAGAACAGGTACAGATAAGGAAAGGATATTCAGAGGTGTTGAACTGCACTTGTGTAAACAATGACTAGGTATGTCACCCAATAAGAGGGGTGTGGAAGCCCATGAAGTCATGAGAGGTCTAGGGAGAAAGATTGAGGCATTAACTAAAGATAGGAGGAAACATCTTCAAAACGAGTTTAAAAAGTGAAGAACTAAAGACCAAAAAATAACCACAAAAAAAACCCAACCCAAACAACGAAAACCAAATCCAACTGAAAAGAAAACACAAGATGATTCTTCATGTAAAATACAAATAGCATGGAACTCTTCACCAAAGGATGTTTCAGGTACTAAAAGGTCTCTTGGGTTCAAAGGCAAACTGAAGTTCATAGAATGCAAAAACAGAGGACTCACTTTCTACACATTCCTGATCCTGTAATAGTAGAAGTCTGTGAGAGTAGTTGGGGGCAGCACACCTGCAATATATGATGTATGTATGCTTGCTCTGGTTTATTGCTCTTGTGTGCACATCAACTTTTGGCCACCATTGGAGAAAAGTTACCTGTCTGGATTGACCATCTGGTGCCATCCGCTTCATCTGCTTTTATGTTCCTAGTGTTTTTCAGTCCTGGCCAAGATGAAGAAGAAATGAATCAAAGATTACATCTTTTTAACAGATGTGCATGATGGCATTTTAATAGAAAAGACTGAAAAAATTCTCACCATGCATGGTAATTATTTAGGATTTATGAAAAGAAAGTATGCAGGTTATCATCATAACAAGGAAATGCTTGATTAACTTTTCAAAGAGTGTAAATTATTTACAGTTTTCTTCTTTGGAAGAGATAATATATGCAAAATTATGTATTTCCATTTCAATGCATAATTTTATGAAAAAGTTACAGTTTTAATCAATGCATATTTTTTAAAAAAAGTTCCCATTTCCTTCAACACTGATAATGAAAAGCATACAATTAATTTTATCACTAGAGTTTTGTAAAATATGTTACATATGCCACCTTGTATTTAACTGCAACCTACTTACAGAGAAAAAAAGCCTAACACCCAAAATATCTTTTCCAAACATTGCTATCTGTTGCACTTTTGGCAACATTATGTTGCATTTTTGGCCACATTCCCAGCAAGAAATAGAGGATTAGAAGCACCTGAATATGATATCCAAAAATGATTGCCTGGAGTTCTACCAAGTTTTCTCTCATTAGCAATAAACTCAGTTGCTTTAGCCAGCAAGAAAAAAACACAAAAATCTGGTGTTAGAAAGGTTCTGAAAAATACTAGGCAATGGTAAATGACTGGTTGCTGCTCTAGGTGGAGAATGTAGAAGTCTCCAAGCATCTGCTCTCCCTTTATGACCTATTGTCTATTCTAGGTGGTTCATCAGTGTTGAAAATCGTGTAAAGTGTGAGTTAATTTATCACAGTTGGTTCAAACATCGAGCATCTTGCATGGAAAACACAAGTGCATCCTGTTCCAGACAGGAAGAAAAAGAGCAGTTCCTCGTAAGCTATTTACCAGTATTTTCTGTGCCCTACATCATTAGAATGTGTGTGTTTTCTACATTATTTAGTATTTGCACTATACTTCAAAAAGCTTTAACAGCTTGTCATTTTAGGGGGAAAGCCTGCAGGCAAAACCTCCTGAAGTTGTTTGAAAACACATTGTGATACGTGCTGTTGAATTCCAATTTGGATAGGTAGAAATAAAAATGAACAGAGATATTTATTTTCTCCTAGTACAGGAACACAGGAGAGGAAGGGGAAGGATTATTATTGTTTTGTTTTTCCCACACAAAGCAACTGGAATTATAACTTTTTTCACCTCTTTTTCCCCTGCTCTCTCACTCCTTGAAATGCTAATGACAAAAGCATAATCTCTGGTGCATATGGCAAGGGATACAGATTGACTTACATTTAGGCAAGAATCCAGCTCCCTGATAGCAATTTGCCAGTTCTATGTACTTTATATTAAAGGATTTTGTTCTTCTGTAAGATATTTTTAACTCCTGGTTTAGTAGGCTGCATTTCGTACACGCACATACATGGTATATTCAAAAATCATACTTTTGCATTAGGAAAAACAGCTCAGTAGTTTTGAAGTGACTTCCACCAAGATTTTCTTGCTTTACAAGGGCTTATTTCACCTTATTCTTTTCACCATTATTGAAACCTCAGATGAAGAAGTCCTTGGGCAACATATTCCCAGACTTTGTTGTCTAATATTCAAAGACATCCCCACGCCGCATAGCAGGATGTCTTAGCACACAATCCAGTAGGCACCAGGCCATGAAACACTTTCTCAAGTTAGGAAAAAAAAAAGAAAATAATAGCATCCAGTGTGGCTATGGAGTACGCATGGGCTATGGATAAAACTGTGGGGTTTATTGATGGGGTTTAGCAAATTGTTTGACTACAACACGTCATGATCACAGGATAATGCTGAAAAAAATACATAAACTATAATTATTTAGATCACAGTCTTATTTATTTATCTATTTATCTATTAATTAATTTATTTATTTTCAAATGCAGAGAAACCAAAACTGAAGTACAAACCTTTCAGAGTTGCCATGACAACTGGCCACTTTCCTTTGATCAGTGATTATACTTGTACCATTTTGGCATCAGGCTTGAACTTTTATTGCTATGGCAACATCTCAGACATGACTTCTATTTTATTCATCCCATACTTTTCTCAAGGAGCCTCTGCTTGTCACTTGTGAGGAAGCTGAGAACTGTGTCAGCTACACCACAGAGAAGCTGTTAGAAACAACACAAAATGGGCTTTCCCAGTTTAAAGAGTACTTCACATCAGGAAGTAATTTACTCTGCTCTCATTACACTCAGTAGATGAGCTTCTTGGCTGATGTGAATGGACGTAGCTCCTCTAAGGGCACTAAAGTCTCTTGAATCCCAATCGGGCACCGAGGCAAAACCACATTTCCCTGGTTGGATATGAACTGGTAGAGGTGAAGAATCTCCACTGTCACTTATTTAGCGTCTAGTCTGACATTCAAAGAGTATGGAAACAGTATGGATGACACAGGAGATCAAAGGAAGACAGGGAGATTCGAAAACATAAAGCGAACAATAACGAAACAGAAGAATGAATGTGATTACCAGACTTGTCTTAAGTTTTTGAAACTCATCTCAATTTGGCGATGAAGAAAGTTTCATCACTCTTTATAGAGATTCAGTATTAGACAATTTCTACAGGTTTCTTCAAGTAAAATGTTAGGAAATTCACCTGTGCTGTGAGAATAATAAAGAGGCTGTGAAAGACAATTAGCTCTGGTAGGCAATATAGAAGTAATGGCTTTTTGTGATCCATATGGAACAAGTAAAAGGATATATTTCTTCATATAACTTATATTTAAACTGTTGCTCTTCACTAAAGCATGCTCCAGAGGCCAAAAATTTTCAGGTTCAGTAAACCCTGAAGAAATTTAACATGGCAAAGTGTATTGTGGGTTATTAATATAAAGATATCATTTTCTTTCAGGAAGCCTCAATCTGCAAATCACCGGAGGCTGGAGGAATATGGCAGGGTAATAACACTGTAGTGTTATTACATGACTGACCTTCATCTAAAGTCTTCTAAAAACAAGCACTAGTGCAAGCGGGAAGGGACATCTCTCACTAGATCATGTTGCCCAAAGCCCTGAACAATCTGACCACAAACACTTCCAGGAATGGGGCATCCACAGCTCCTCTTGGCAATCTGTTCCAGTGTCATGTCACCCTCCTAATGAAATATTTCTTCATTATGTCAAATATAAACCTATTTTTTTCAGTGCAATATTCCTTTCCCTTGCCCTTTTACAACCTTGGTAAAAAGTCTTTCTTATGAACGACCTTGATATATTGAAAGGCTGCAAAAACATATCCCCAGAACATTCTATTCTTTGGTTGAACGACCTCAACTCTCTCAGCTTTTCTTCATAAGAGAGGTGTTTCAAGCCTCTGATCATTTTTGTTGCCCTTCTCTGGACCTGCTCTAAAAGATCCCTGTCTGTCTTGTACTGGGAACCCCACAACTGGATGTAATACTCAGTATCCAATTAAGCATCCAGAGTTGGTTGCTTAACTAAAAGGATATTTATGCACTGTGAGGCATGGGTGCCAATCTGTGTAACTCCTGGAGGTGGTATATCTCACAATCAGTTCTACTCCTTCTGACATATATCTTCCAGCTTAAGTAAGTGCACTGGCATACTGATTTTGCTAAAAATGTAATAACAAGAAATGATGACTTGGAATAATAATTATCCTTAGTAGTCTACTCAGACGTTCTTAATCTATTACAATAATTTTAGTTTATGCTGCTTGGTAGAAATATTTAAAGTCATCAGTTAAGAGCAGGACTTTCCATGAACTGCTAAAGAGATAAAATTACATAATACTTCAAAAGGCTTATAATGTTACTCATCTGTACCTCACTGCAGTCATCTCTAGAGCTAAATTCACTTGTCCCCTATACAAGTATGTGAAATAAATTCTACATTTAAACAAGCAAACAAATAAATAAATAGATGGCAGCACTGTGTGGGCTACAGTAAAGTATTATTCATCTACCACACAATGTCTGCCAGATCCTTTGGAGCATTAGATCAACCTGTATATTTTAACATCCAAAATCTTAGTGTTTAGATAGCAACGGGATTTAATCTGTTCTGCTAAGCTCAATTTGATACTTCAGAGTTCAGCATCAGTCCTTGAAGTGACCTGGAGACTTGAAGCTACTCATAAGTGTTAAATAAATAGAAGGTCATCAGTCCAATCTGAAATGTGCTGGATTTCAGATGTACTAAGCTGACATCTTTAGTTTAACAAACGGTTGCAAACAAAAGTGCCAGTTCTGCCACTGTGCCAGACACTGTGCTGTCAAGATGTATTTATGTTACAGAACTCAGCAACCTGACCTGCTCCTTCACAAGCCACAATGGCACTGAAAGTAAGGTGCAGAGACATCCACAATCTGCAAGCAGTTGAACTTTCTCAGCAGAGCTAACTGCAGAAAAGCCTTTCCTCCAACAGGGAGTATCAGTATGCTACGGCACTGATGCCTGCTGCTGCCAGGCTGCAACTGACAGGTAAGTCCACTCTAGTGTTGTACTATCGATGTTCATCAGAGCATCTTCAAGGCCTATAGTAGGAGACAAATTCTTTTTCCGAGACCTAGGAATCACTGATGTATGATCTAAGTGCTAAGAAACAAAGAAAACAAGTGCTTTTTGAAAAACATATATCCATTAAGCGTAAGAAGAGCATACTGAGTAGGAAGTACAGAAAGACAAAAATAACAATGTTCCTGGATGTAAGCTTAAAAAGAAAAAAAATCAAACCTCTTTACACTTCCTAGAATTCAGCTTTTAATGAAAGAAACCATTAAGCAAGTACCTTTGGAGACAAAGCTTGTAGAGATTGTATTTATATCCTACTCTGAATTTCACTGCAGCTGAAACTGAAGTTGCTGCTGCTGCAGAGTTCTACCTCATGGAAATTATATGAAATCTCAAGGTGTTTTCTGAAGACTTGCTTTCAACCTAGTTTAAAATCCACATCTGCAGATATGGCTTTAAAAAATATGGCTATGGCATCTTTTTTTTCACCTCTAAATACCCAATGTCACTAATCCATAGTTAGTTCGCCACAGCCCTGGATTTGCTTTTAAATCAACTTTTAAATCAACAGACTCCAAAAATTATCTCATTCTGCAGATTTTTTTGGTTTATTATGAGATCATCCCTAAGGTGTCATTTAGAATGTTTTTTTTGGAAGGTGAAGGTAGTTCACTTTCCAAGCTATTTTGTGACTCTCACTGTGCCCAATGTCCTTGTTAGTTTTTTTTTTTTTCCAAAACATCAGTGCAGACTGAGAATTTTAGTTTGGCGATTAAATTCTGTTAAGCCACCTTCACCTGCCTTGATCATGCCTTATCACAGCACTGCATTTAGTCAACTAGTCATCCAGTCATATAAGGTGATAAACTTGTATATCTGATGAAGAAATCAATGAAAGTTCTGTAAGACAGGCTCCAAAAGTAATCTGCGTAGTAAATCAAATGGGGACAATATTTCTAGGCAGGGTGTAGTCATTAAATCCTGAAGAGCTGTAGTGAATTTTATGGAAATTACAATCGATCAATGAGAGAGAGTAATCTCCAGCTAGAAGAGGAAATCCCATGTTAGACAGAAATGGGAACTTCCATCTTCTCTGTCAGCATAAAAATGTACATAATGGATAGAAATAACTTGATTTTTTTTCATAGTGTGAGTATTGGCTGGAGGAAAGAATAAAAAACATCATATTAAGCAGGTGTTGCAGTTTGTAACTCAAATTATGTCTTCTGAGAAGTAAAAGTTAAAGATTAACTTAATCATTTGGAATCTGATATTTTACAAACCTCCTGTATAAGTTTATCATTTACTTTATATCCAAATATTCTTTCTAACCATTGTGTGATCACATTTCTCCTGGAATCTTACTCAGCTTTTAGTGGTATTTTCCACATCATGAAGCAGTAAGATCTGCAGTTCATTTTTGCAATCAGAAGAGAAACAGATCCATGTAGCACTCTTAATTTTGTAATTTTTTTTTTTAGATTTAAAATAAGACAGCATTTACCTTCCCTGGTTGCAAGCATCTCAGATACCCAAATTTTATTTATCTAGCATTTATCATTTATTATCAATGAAGAGAAAGATTTTTATCAGAATATGATTTGTCTGTCTTGTTCCAAATACCTCTAAGAAACTGAATGAGTAACTCTCCAGAATTTTCTGTGTCTATTCATCAAGACTAAATAGAGTCCAGGGCGGCTATCTCAGCTCTGACCCGTTGGAGATGCCCAGGTATGAACAGTTCCCTCTCTGAATACGTATGACAAAACAAGAACACAGCTACTGTATGGTTTTTATTACTATAGTCATCCTTTCATAGAAAAGAGCAATCCCAGTCTTTTTAAAGTGTTTATACGACAGATTTTCTGGGCATTATATTATCTTATGGCCCTTCTGTGAAATTTCTGCACTTGTGGCTGTATATTTTGTCTTTGAAACGTCAGAATTGAAAATACATTCACACAGAAGCTGCTCTGTTGGTTCAGATAAAGGCAGTATACTCCATCGTAATGTTTTCATCTTGTTACACATGCAATCTAATTTATCATTGGCATTTTTACTGCCTATCAGCATTAGGAAGAGCTTTAGTTGGACTGTTTTACTGGTGCCCAGGTCCTTTATCACATCAATATTGTATTTGAATTTGTAATCGAGGGGATACTTTTCATCCGTCTTTGCACAGCTTTATTGGATGTCTGTAGCTGAGCAAGTCATGTTGACCAATTTTCATAATTAACACTATTGAGGTTTGATGATCTAATCTATTTTAGATATACACTCCAGGTTGAATTGAATTATTCTTCAGGCTTTATTAATTTTATGACTAGAATTTCATAGACCTTGACAGAGAGATTATGTTAGAATTTTGCATTTGCATTTAGCCAGATGAGCCTGATGAAATGTAAGCTCTTCAGTGGAAAGACCAGAGGCATCCAAAACTGGTTTGTTTATTTATTCTATTTTTTTTTCTTCATTTTTCTTTCCTGTAACAGACAGGAATCAAAGTTTCCAAAGTTTGCAGCAGATTGAGTATATTTGGAGTTTCAGCACTGAATCAGTCCCATTTTTTTTAGTTCTAATAATGAAAGTTGAATACTAGCTAGAAATCTGATGAACATGTTCCTTCCAGAGAAGTAAAAAAAGCTTTAATCCCTTAGATCAGTTTGTTACTTGTAATGCTGCGAGTTCTTATCACTGACCCAACAGAATGGCTTTAAGAGACTGGAGCTCTTTCCCTGACTCAGGTTAAAGGCTGTTGCTTAATGCTTGTCCATTACTTCATCTCCATGCACTTCAGTGTCCCAGTTGTAATAATGTGAATGATAGAGAGTATATATCTGCTGTGCTTTTGGATCTTCTGAAGAGAAGCAGATGGAACATCTGTGTGTTATTCATATGCTTTATGTTTTATGCATGGAAAGAGTTATCTGCGGTTTTTCTTCCTTACCAGGTTAAAAGACGTTGATTCTGCTCTTTCACCAAAAATACAGGTTTTCGAAATGACAGATGGCCTTGCTATTGTCGATTGTCAGAGGCTTTTTATCACCAGTGAAGCAGAATAAAAACACATAATGGATTTTATCAGGTGTGCTATAAAAAGCCACAACACGGTAAGATTTTTTGATCAAAACCACAAAGCAAAATTTCACTTTCTTTGGACTGCACATGTGACTCATCATATGCACAAAGAATGTGATCTCCTCTGCAAAATGAACTTCAGCTTTTTCAAGAAGGGAACAGATCTGCGTGGTTGATGCTTGCTGTTGATGATTATGAAAGGTACATCAAACCTTTAACTCAAAGGAACTTCCGTGCAAAAGAAGAACATCTGATTGATTCAATCTTCAATCATTCCTACAAAGGTTACTTTCTTTTTTTTTTAAAGAAGCAATAGTGATATATAAAGGCAGATATCAAGGCATTAGGTTTTGTTCCAAATTTAAACAGAATGGGACAGGACCTTTCCCATTTTGGAAAAGGTATCATGTCGTTTGAACTTCAGTCCTGCCAGATTTTCCTCTTCAGATAGTCTGTTTTGCCTACTCTTCACCAGTGTTCAAAGTGCTTCCGGATAGAGGTTCTGATGTTTCATAAAATAGTCTAAAAGCCAAATGTTGTGATGAGAAGCTCAACAAGGGCCCACATAGTGCACCCACAGCCCAGAAGGCCAACCGTGTCCCGGGCTGCATCAAAAGTAGCCTTGCCAGCAGGTTGAGGGAGGTGGTTCTCCCCCTCTGATCCTCTCTTGTGAGGTTCCACCTGGAGTACTGCAGTTATAGAATCTCCAATCTAGGAAGCATATGAACCTAACTGTTGGAATGGGTCCGGAGGAGGGTCACGAAGACGATCCGAGGGCTGGAGTACCTCTGCTATGAGGATAGGCTGAGGGAGTTGGTGTTGTTCAGCCTGGAGAAGAGAAGGCTGTGGGGAGACCTTATAGCGGCCTTCCAGCATCTGAAGTGGGCTACAAGAAAACCTGGGAGGGACTTTTTACAAAAGCATGTTGTGAAAGGAAGGGGAAACTGGAAGGGGAAAGATTTAGGTTAAAGATTACAAAAAACTTCTTCATGATGAACACAGTGAGGCACTGGCACAGGTTGCCCAGAGAAGTTGTGGATGCTTCCTCCCTGGTAGCATTCAAGGCCAAGTGGGATGTGGCCTTGAGAAGCCTGGTCTGGTGGGAGGCGTCTCTGCCCATGGCAGGAGGTTGAAACTAGATAATGTTTAAGGTGCCTACCAACCCAAAACATTTTGTGATTCTATTAAATCACTGTAAATGGACTGGGAGAAAGTGTATAAATCACTTTCAAACAAATGTATAAAATGCTGATTTGAATCTAAAAGGATATTCCCTTAAGATGTTGTCCACTAGCAGGACTATGGCAGAAGTTATCAGATAACAGTCTTGCAGGTAACAGTGCATGGCTTTATTCTTAGTGTGTAGAAATGGTACAATATGGAGAAAATGCTGTATAATTACCAGTTCACAGGTATCTGGGCTGAAGGATAAGTGGAGTTATTGCGAGCACCAAAAAAGGTCTTTCATTTGCTTTGACCCTTCTGATTCAATCAATGTACATGACACTCACTGAAGTTTGGCCATCACAATCTTCCTCCCAAATCCTTTCTCACGTTTGTTTAGGTATTTTCTACTATGCACACGTACATGGTATGAGCAGAACATCAAGAAGTTAGAAGTACACAGCAGATATATATATTGGCTGACACACACTGTAGGGAGCAAAATCCATACAACTGCCAGTTGAGAGATTAATATGGGCATGACCCTAAAGGTAGAGATGGTCAAGTCTCTTTTACTCCTTTGTAGAGGCTGCTTCTCTGTCTTGTTGAGTTACTGTCTCTTTTCTTTTTTCGAAGGGTTTTGATATCTTCTCACTTCAATACTTTTCAGTCTTTCAATGCCTATTTATCACTGTCTCAATAATTTCACTGATGCCTGCATTTTACTTTTCTCGCCTGGATTTAGCACACAGTCTTCCTTATAGGTGAAAATTAGTTTTTCCAGCAAAACTGAGTCAAGATCCCACAGCTCTACTGCAATAAAGTCGGCCTGGAATCTTGCAGAAGAAGCCATGGGCTGTGGTTTACAAGGGTTCAGAAAGAAAAGTGATGTGTGGAGTATATTTAGAGTTGACATAGGTGTTTTCTACTGAGAAATAAAGTTTCAGTATTTGCTACATATTGGAAGAGGGTAAATGCTGTTTTTTTAATGAAGGTCTGCAGTTTTTAGATTATCAGAATTTACACAAAATGGACTTCAGAAGATTAATGTTAGTCATGAATAAACAGTTCATCAGAAGAGTTCACATTTCAAAGAAGGAAGGAATCTTCATCATCTTCCAAGAGCTACAAACCAAAACAGAACAACCAGAAAAACTGTAGATCAAGAAGAAAGGGGTATTAGTAATTATCAATAGGTCAGTTCACTTTTCACTGTATCTGAAAATCTACACCAGTAACATTGATGGCAATCAGAATAGCCCAGTAAAATGTACTAATTAATCAATGAATAGAGTCTGATCACTTCTAACATTAACGTGCTCTCAAATAAACGCAGCGTTGGTGGCATATGTCTTTCATGGATGTCTAAAAGAGGATTTTTAGCACCCAAACCTAGGTATAAAATATGTAGAGCCTCTGACTTCTTCTCAGTATGAAATATCCAGCGCAGCAACTCTGAGGAACAAAGGAAACTCCTCGAACACAAGAGTGAACTGATTTCAGTCAGAGCGAAGACGGATAAATCTGTGGGATGGCAGGGATACACTTTCATCCAAATTCAAACAGAGAACTTCAGGAGAATTTACAAAATTTGAATCTATTGGAGCAGGAACGGAGGGAGGAAACTGTACATGAACATTTGCGCAGCAGCTCACCAGATTACTCATCTCAGGTTTACAGGTAAGGCCAGTTATCTGAGCACCGAGTTGACATGTCCAGATTGTTTCTGCTTTCAGAACTCTCTTGCTCAAAAATCACTATATGTGGCATAAAGACACCAGGACATTGTAACATTTGAGCCTAGATCTCTTTGATTCCCCTTAAAACTTGGCAAAAGCAGTCATCTCCTTTATATCAGCACATTTTTCACCCTGTAAATTGAAGTACCAGTGAATCTCGGTGAATATTCTCAATAGGCCTTCCAAAGATCGAATTCTAATATAGTTCTGCAGTAATGTTTCTGTTTGTCTTCCAGAAATAAAGACCTTCTGCCTAAAGCTCTTACTGGAGGAGTAAAAACCCACACAATAAAACATTTTCTATCTGGAAATTGCTATTTATTTTTTTTTTTTTTTAGCTACAGATACTGAAACTAGAAAAGCAAAATCCATAGCAGACAGGAGCACAAGAAAAAAAATGCAAGAAATTTATTGGATTACAGATAGAAATAGAGAACTTATTTGTTCTGCTCTGCAGCTCATAAAGAAATAAAAATGAAATGCTGTCAGGCAGCAGAATAAACTGAGAGGAAACCATTAACATGAAAACAGAGAGGAAAATAAGCTCTATACAATGCACAGAATGTGTGAAAGCACAGGCAAAGCTATCCAATCTGTTTATCAGAGTAGGAGGAACATGCTTTTTGGTGGCAGCCTGACTACAACTGCACAGCTATTTGTCTTTTCTGACATCTAGAAATCCAGAATAACATTTTTCAGTGATTAAGTCTTCAAAGTATCAGACTTTGCAACTTTGAATTTTCATCTCTGATTGGCAGATAGAATATGGCCTACAAAGGCATTTTCTGGAATTAATTTGGGGTAGATTTTAAAATAACTTTCCTTATATTTACATTGACACAATATGTATATATATTGATAACAATATAGTGATCTAGATTGCACAGATCATCAACATGATATCAAAATTATGCTAAAAATTATTCCTTAACGAGAAACTTAACTGCATAACATAATCTGCCCAATGGGAGGGATTAAGTAAATTGGGTAGACTTCAAAAAATACAAATAAACTTATAACAGCTCAAATATTTTTTTCATCCATATTCAAGAGCTCAGTGTAACTTGCTGAAATATTTGCTGCAGTCTGTATTCTTTTTTTCAATGCATCAGGCAGTCTTATATGAAGTTCACATACATTTGTCCTCCCTTAAATGCATTTGCCTACAATATTTTGCTTCATCATCACAATATTTTGCTTCATCATCTCCCACTTTTCTACCTTGTTAGCTCTTTCAGGTGTCTCAAGATACTAACCTCCTAGAGATTCTGTAAGCCTAAAGCAGTGTTTCAGAAGGAAAAAGAAAAACACTCACATCTGCTAATACATAAAATCAGTGATATAAACCAAAAACCTTAAGGCTAAAACTCTGGAAAAACAGAAAGAGAGACTTGGTTCTCAGCCAGTTTTCAGGTCCATTCTTTCACTTTAACCATTTTGCTCTGACACTGAGGACATGTGTCTTTGCATTTCCTGAGCTAAACTTCTTGTGAGTAAGCAGCAGCAGCAAATAAAGGACAAGTTAGTGCTTCTGAGATACAGGCTCCTCTTCTCAGAAGGCAGTCTGTTCTGAGGGATATTCCCTTTAGGATTATACATCCAGTTCAGGTGTAGCACTGGAGATGTTAGAATCAGCAGCTCTACCTGAATTACTCATGCCTGTTGTGTATCTCCCAGGGAAGAGCATAATTTGTTTGTGTAGTAAGGCTGAGCTAGCCATTTTTTCCTCAGGGATGTATTATTTGTCCCAAATGCAAGAATTAGAGTAAACCCTGAATAGCTGTGTCTGTAAAAACAGCATGTTTTTTGCTTCAGCCTGTATTCTCATGTGGAAGCATTGTTTATGCCTGCAGGGTTCTCCAATTGTCTTTGTATCATCGTCCCTCCTGGAAATTATTCAAGGTAGCTCTAGCAAAACCCCAATAATGCATTCTGCATGGAGTTTCCAATTTCAGAATGCATTTTCCATCCTCAAATATGAGGTACAGAATGGAAAAAGTATTAGTAGTACTGTGCTTATATATATCTATATTACTACCGCTATTATTACTACTATTAAATGATTGCCTTGCCTGAAAATAAGTTGTATTTATGAATAAATAGAGACAGATTTTGGGCTTTCGCTATTAATGTTCATCCTCTCCTTGCATTTTTAAGTATAGTTTTATTGTCTCTTCTTCCTTGCTACATATGTAATTATTTACCTTTTGGTTTTCTATTCTACTCCAAGATATAATGGAAGCACTTGGAGAAGCAGGGATATGTCGTAAGTTTTTCCTGTTTGATGCTTTCCTTTGTCTGGTCTAGATGGAGAATTTCATAACAATTCTAAATCACATAGGAAAGAGCACTGCCTGATTTACTCAGTCTTTGCATACAAGGAGCCACACTGGGAATCTAGCAGTTTTGTGAATAACTGTGGAAATACCTAGCAAGGCTTTCTTAGCTAAAATGTGTTTTCTTGTGTCTGAAATACAGTTGATGAACCTAGAATGGCTTCATACAGCATCTGTATCCATCTGCTTGTGCTTGCACACTGGTTTAAAATCTGTCTTGATCACCAGTGCATTGGATAGAAGTGATATTTTCTGTTAGGAGAGTGTGTTAATAAAGCTCAAATAATATCTCACCTCATTCACCTCCTCTATAAGGACAAGCTGAGAGAGCTGAGCTTGTTCAGCCTAGAGAAGAGAAGGCTCCAGAGAGATCTTCTAACACCCTTCCCAGTACTGAAAGGGGCCTACAGGGAAGTTGGGGAGGGGCTCTTTATCAATAAGTGTAGGGTTAGGATGAAGGGGAATGGTTTCAAACAAAAAGAGGGGATATTTAGCTTAGATATTCAGTAGAATTTTTTTCCTGTGAAGGTAGTGAAGCACTGAAACAGGTTGTCCAGAGAACCTGTAGATGCTCCACCTCTGGAGGTGTTCAAGGCTTGACTGGATGAGGCTTTGAGCAGCCTGATGCATGACAGGGGGCTTGGAAATGAAATGATCTTCAATATGCCTTCCAACCCAAACTATTCTGTGATTGTATGTTTCATTCAGTCTTATTAAATTCATTCGCTGTATGGTTAGCTTTAAATTAGAGAAGTCCCAGTTAACATATCTGAATGCTTATGCTTCCAACTCCCAGCAGTCACACTGAAACTATTGCACAGAGCCACACACTTACTTTAGCAGGAATCAAGAAGCAGTAGTTGCAGCCATAATGGGCTTACTACCAGCCACAACTCATTGGCTTCCCAGATGCAAGTCAGGGATGTCTCGAGATGAATAATTTAAAGGGATTCCTCAGATGTATATTTCATTAGCTGCATAATTTCACTCCCCAGTTCTGAATTTGGAATTTCGCCTTGACACAGTAAGCTCTCGATCCACACTATGAAGCATTTTTTCTGCATTCACAGAACTGCTCTCTTCTCAGGGGGACTCATTTCCCAACAACACCAATTACTGTCACCTACTTTTGCTTGACATTAATTGCAAGACAAGCAGAACTAGCTATACTTAGGCCTGCCAGGATGATATGCAACTGATTTAACAGCTGCACTAATGCTTACTGTTCAGTGCAATAGTACAGAAACCAGCTAATGGTGGTTTTAGTTCAGGGAAAAAGCTTTTATTGGCTATTCTAGATCTAAGAATCCCATCTAAGACAAAATACGTGTTAGGAATGAAGCAGCATAGGCAGCATCACTCGTGGCAACATCACTTAATCAGCAAGGTTTTTTTTGTTTTGGGTTCTTTCTTGATTGTAATAAACCAAAGGCAACTAATTAAACCAAAGTAGCTGATTTCAGACAGAGTGTGCTTATAGGGAAGGAAAGTGAGGAGTCACCAACCTTTTTAGCCTTTTTTTGATAACAAAATAAAGTGTTACTTCTTGTTATCTTTTACCTGGCCTTGAGAAGGCAAGAATCAAAGACACTGTGTACGGACTAATCATCGGTTCATTTCTGTACCTGTGTTTACATTACATACAGATCTATGGCTGAACTGTCATCATCCTGTTGACTTTCAAAGGATAAGCAGGTTTCAAGACGAGAGGTAATCCATATATAAAACCAGATTTAAAGTTTTCACACTGTAAACAGGAGATGTACCACGACTTGAACCTATCGTTCGACACAGTGCAACATCCTTAACCTGTGTATTTCTCTGTCTCTGCCTCTTGGTTAAACAGGAGTTCAACAGCAAATATACCATGCTAATTTTTTTTAATGTCATGGGAGTGAAGTCTAGGCATTTCCTCAAGAGTGAGGAAGTGGCTTACAGAGCAGGCTCTGTTTTTAATTAGAATAATGGAGTTCATTATCCATAGATAGTCCTTATTTACTTAGAGCATACACAGAGTAGGAAGGCAATATGACCTCATGGGAGAGGACAGCTCCAGAAATCTGAAGTCTGCGTTGTATTTGTCCCTAACCCGCTTCATAATGTAAAAATGAGCTCATCACCTCTGTCATTCTCTATCTTATCATCTCATTTTAGATATTTTAGTGCTAAAACAAGGGCTATGTTTCACTGCTTTTTAATATAATACTTAAAATTATGTGTTTCCCTTCTGAATTTGAATATCTGTATGTACTGATATAAAAATGCCAGGCTATGATTGCACACCATGATAGGGGACTTTCTACTAAATTTTCTAGTTCTCACAAGTATTTAGATGTGAGTTTCCTGTGGAAGCACCTAGGATCCATTAGTTCTAAAATAAAGTCACTGTTGTAGGAAATTAAGGTTGTAACTGGGTTTCTTCTAGGACCCTTGAGGTGAGACATAACTACTTCTAACTCTCTCAGTGGTGGTGACGCTCTAGATTGATGTCATTTGAAGTCCTGCTGGGCATCAAAATCCACCTTTACTATCTGCAGGGTGTTTTCTGGGTGCAATTCATTTCAGCAGCTCTCAGTATCTACAATGCAGGTATCTATGAATAATTTGCCTTGAGACTGGAAAGAAATAAACCTTCCTGAGCATGGTTTCTCTGATGTGTTTGAAATGTCTATTTTCCAATAAGATGATCTGCTCCCAAAACAGGCTCATTTCTCTTCTAATACTTAAAATATCTCAGTTGAAGTTTTCTACATTCCTGTTGTCTATAACTATCCAGGCACCAGACTATATATACAATTTGTTCACCAGCAGATTCAGTTTGGAATATGAGACTTCCCCACTCTTAAAGTACATCTCCTCTGAAATTAGAACAAAACGTAAACTGAATTGTTTCTAGTCAGGCAAAGGAAATTCTTAAAGATACTTTTTCAATTAGCAAAGACTTTGAATAAAATGTCTGATTCTGGAAAACAACCGCTGCCTTTGTCTTGTGAATATTGTGTCTATACTTCTGAAAGTGAAAAGCTTATCAGACACTCAGTTTTTCAATATTTTTCCAGCCCTAAATAATTCAAGCTGACTGAAAACATTTCTTCATATATCAGCTCTTCAGTCCACTAACAGATGCACATCTATCTAACTGTGCATACAACTAAATTAATAGGATTTTAATATTAGCAGGGGGAAGTACTATAAAACCAAATGAGATTATGTTACAGAAATTAAATCAGATTGCATCGTGGCTACCAAAGTCAATGGGAGAATGGAGGAATAGACTGTATTAATTACAATAGATGATACTTAGACATGCATTCATGTCTATACAAAGGCTGATTATTAATATATATATTATATATATTAATATATCAGTCATTTGCTGAGATTACCATTGGCTGAGCTCACTTTTGAGGCTGGAGAGCAAAGTATGTCTTTGAAAGGTTAAATACATTATCTATAGACTTGGTTTTTAAAGACGAGTGGCTGTCACAATATTTATACATTGGAATGTCCTCTTTTGAGTGCCTTCAACTTCTTTACCACATTAAGGTTTTGACTGAACATTCAGAGTGTGTCTACACTGACATGAGCTGGCACTGGGATCTTTCCAGCACTTTCTATATTTTGGAACATACTGAGAGAGAAGCTGTGATATGCAGCCTGAACAGACTCTCTGACTGCTGTTTGTTATACACAGGCACTGGGGTAATTTTGCAGAGGAATGAGAATCCCTGATCCTGAGAATGCCTATCCCTGATTTCCCCTCACCTCCTCCATAAAACAAATCATAAAAATTATTCATTGTTTCCTGTCAGAATAAACATATTGTGGACCTCCAGCTGTCTGGTGGTAAAGTGAACCAAGATCTAAGAAAGGAAAACTGAACCAGAGAGAGAAGACATTTTTTCCAAGAGTACTCCCTTAAATCATCCTGAAAGCATGTTTAGCTGCCTATAGCATTTCCTTTTGAGAAAGAAAAAAGTAATAATCATCTCCAGCTGTGTCCCTAGGAATAAACACATTCCTATTGTCATTCTCAGGCCATAAACCTACAGTTTCTCTGCTGGAAACAAAAACTCATTCAGGTGCCAGGCATGAAGGCCTGTTATTTGTACAAAAAAAGTGGTGCTTTTATAGGAAGTTCACAACCAGTGTAAGAATGTGATGTCAAGCACTGTGCATCCACCATTCTCAACACTTTTCAGATGGTCTGGTTTATATTGACTCCTTTCCAACCACAGAAAACATAGAGTTTAAAGTATTACTGTGTTCTTTCAATTCAATTCACCATCTCATGCCTTAAATGATTCACCTGCTGTGACATAACTGTACTTCCAAGGTAAGTGAGGATGATAAACTCCCCTCAACCCCGAGTTACACTGGAGATGGGGGGAAGCCATACAAAGCGTCTTTGAAACAAGGACGGTAAAATAGCACCAAATATCTCAAGCTATAAAGAAAGAGGTTCCAAAAAACTTGACAATAGTACACGTATTTTCTTTACCTTCAGAGAAAAATGAGTCTCCTAAGCCCTAAAGGGGACTTACGCATAGGTTTATAGAAGTTTATTAACTATTTCATTATTCATTTATTTAAATTTTGAAGAGTAACCGTTATTATAATAATGTAATTACGAACCAGAATATTGACATATTATAAAGAACTAATAATTTTCTCATGATAACCAGAAATTGTCTGAAAGTACGCAGTGCAGATGTCTTCACCTTGGTTGTTTCTCTCAACTCTCTTTACCACTGGAGAAAAGTAAGGATTTTCTGGGTATGTTTAATCTCATGGTATAATAAGTTTTGAAGCAAGTCAAAGGAATCATGTGCTGAATAGTCTATTTCTCTGTATTGTCTACAGTAAGATTTTCAGCTACAGGTCTTCTACAGCTAGGTTAAATTCATCAACAATGAAGTTATCTCACTCTACATGAGCCAACTAATCATGGAGCTAGACTGTAAGATTATGCCTCTACAAAGGGAAAAGTCATTTTATATTTTGATGAAAGATTTCTACCCTTTAAATGCGGGTAATCGTGTGTTGTGTTGCTGTTTACCAGCATTATTGCCTCTTCTTGAAAGCTTTAATGGGGTCATTGAAATGGACATAGTGATCAATCACACAAAAGAGTCAGAAAACTGGTTGCCAACTCTGAATTTCACCCACCTCTTCTTACTATGAAAAGTTATTGCTCTTTAAGTGAAGAGTAGTTTTGTTCTCCAAAGAAATCTGCATCTTTTGTGGGACAAAATTACAGTTTCACTGGATTTCTGCAGATATGGAGGCTGTCTAGAAAAGAATGAATTGTGCAGTATTCACTTTGAACTGTATGCAGCTTTTACATAGTTCACTTATATCCTGGCATCCAAATCCAATAAGAAATCTCAAAGTTAAGTGTTTTCCATGGTTCCTGATGTGTTACTCTGGCTTTCATTTTACTTTGTTAGGTGTTGAAAATACAGATGAGTGCAAATGTTTTCTTTCCTTTTGTTCATGTTTTATCACTGCAAATCCCTGCCTTTTGCACTGCTCTTGACTATACACAGCCCTTAAGCTTTAAGCAAACTCAAAAATCACTGTATATCATCTACACTTCTTGTTGCAGAAAAGCCAGATTGGTTAAAAAAGATGAAAAGTACCAGATTCTTGGAGAATATTGCAGAAAGATGCTTTATCTTTAGGATTCTGAGATGTTATATAATGGAGTGGTAAAAGTAGAAAACGTTGTTGTGGGGGGGTTTCCCCTTTTTTTTTTTCCTACAGCTGTTACTACAGACCTGCAGATCTATCTGCTCAGCAGTGATCAGAGGCAATATTTATGTGGATCTCTTTGCCTGTCCTGACTGTCTCTCTGAAACCCGGGGAATAAGCAGGATGCAGAGCAGAGAGAACATGAGTTGACAGGAATAGCAACTTTCCTCCTGATTATCCCTCTCCACACTCTGCATGTTTAAATATTTCATAATCACTGCATTCTACCCAAAAGGCACTCGTAGAAAGACTTATGTGAAGTATCATGCAATATTTGTTGCTCCTCATCCAGACCTTTGTTTCTGACTCTGCTATTGGCCTTGTTCTACTGGCAAGAAGAGAGCTCCTAATTTTGTTTTGGAAGAGAAAGTTGCAGGAACCAGTGTTAGATTCTGGTCACCAAACTTTCTCTTGGGCTTAACAGCGCATGATAGTGTATACAGTCCTACCTTGGAAAATGACATCAAAGCAGTGAGACTTAGGGAAACTGTGAAATATCTTGATGCGCCAGAAGACAATTTGCACTCCACAGAAACAGTGATTGTTTTCTCTTTTATATCTGGCTACTGGATTATACTGAGTTTCAAGTTCAACAGCCAAAACCAGGGCAGACCAGTACCAACATCTCTTTCCCTACATACACACTGGCAGATTCTTTGGTTGTTATGTCTTACAAAAAGGATAGGAGAAGCAGCCAGAGGACTCAACAAGACCTGAGAATATTCCTTCAGCATAAGTCAATTTTGTACAACTGCAGCAACACTTCCCAAATCTTCATATAAATCAGTTCTTTTTTCCATGCCCTGCTGTTCTAACAAGCTTTTCTACTTTAAGAAGTGAAAGCAAGTTGAAACAACACCTGGTTGTGTGTTCTGTGTGCTTGACAGGGAAGATGACACATCGTCTTTTCCTATAAACCTTCCTTCATCCTTCCCTAACCCTGTTCATTATGTGAAATTCATTATCTTCTCTGAGATGTTGTTTAATTTCAGTGGAGGACAAATGATCTGGCTGTATAATGCAACATGTTCCCATAAAAGCAGGCAGAGAAAGGGGAAGAGAGAGAGATTTCAGTTTCTCAGTAATTCCAGCATCATAGCAGGTGACAAATAGCCCGGTTAATTCTTGGCTGACAGCTGATAGGAATATCATAAATAGACCCTGTGAGGCATCATTCTTATGCATACATACTCATCCAAATTAAGTCATAATCTTGTTGATACTGGAAAGAAATAATAATGAGGGGATATCAAGCACCGATCACTTCGAACAACAACAAATACCAACCTATTATCTTATTAATCATTAAAATTAGCCCTGTGAAAAGCAGCAGATCCTCAACTGGTATGAACTGAAATCAGTGACACTGGATTGGTTTTCTCCTGTGGGGATCTGACCCATCATATTTTGATAGCTCCCCCTACTCCACACTATTTTAAACTGTTACTTTAGGGTTGCCATTGTGTCCTGCCTTCGTAGAGCTAGATGTACATCAAAGTAAATTATCATTATGATGGACTAAATTGTGAACTCATTTTCTTTTCACAGTGTTTAATTTAATTTTTAACATGATTAATTAATAAAAAGGGACAGATAGAGGTGCAAAGCAGAGCATGGTGTTTCAAGGAAAGACATGTAACTAACTGCATGTCATTTATTCTCTCTTATGCACTCAAATGTTACAGGAGGAGGCAAAATTCACTTGTGTTGCTCAGTCCAGCTATGAAGCAGAGAATAATATTCCAGGCAGAAGCCTCCATGGTAAAACAAACTGTTAAAGATCAAAGGAATTGTTTTAATTTAAGGGTTTAGTTTCAAGTTCTAATTATTACAATTTGGCAAGTCAACAAAGTTGTTGCAATGGCTCATTCACACAACATAAGCCTGTAGGAAGCATTTATGCATGATAACTGACCTCTTACATGGAAGTTTGGCCTTTTAATAAGTGTTAAGTAAAGGAACTTAGCTTAAAATTATTTCAGTGTGTTTAATTTATGCTACAGTCCATTACATGTACCATGTGGCTGTCAGAGTACATCTGATCAGTAACCATTGGATCACTGATTTGAACGTTTAGCTGGTACATTACGAGTCAAATTTTCCTTGCCTGTCTCAGCTGCTCGGCTTTACCAAACCAAAAGTAACAAATCTTGTGAGTATAGGAGGGAAAATTTCTTCTGCTATTAATTCAGTGAAAAACAGGACCTTCTCTTCTTCACACTGTCTACTTCATCTCATTTCAGACTCTTGATTCCAGCCAGCTGCCACCACTCTTTCTACTTTGAGAGCCAAAAGGGGACATGTTGCTTCTTTGGGCCAATCTCTGCGATAGCATGAAGAGCCGTGCAGTAACTTGTTTTTCCAATCTGGTAATTTGTCTTAAAACTGTTCTTGATTCAAAGATACTCACAATGAAGATTTTATTACTGCTTCCTGTCACTCTGATTTACAATGTGTTCTCATTTCTGTTTTGATTTGTTTAGCTTTGATTTCTTCTTAATGTCTTATATTTTCCTATTCTTTGCCAAATCGTAAGGGCACTGGAATCAGAAATTACATCTTCTATAGGTATACAGATATTGGACATAAAGAGATAAAAAGGTTCATTATTAAAGTTAATAATCTATAAAATTTTGTGGTGGAGATTGCTGGTTCTTTTCACTGTCATTTTACTGTATGATTAGCCATGAAAATCTTTCCATTAACTCAGAGCTCCCACGAATTAATATTACCCACTCTATTTTATTTGTTATCTTTAGTAGCTAGGATGTTGGATCTGCTCTGAAATCAGCTATGTAAATTATCCACTGATTTCACAAGTAAGGGGATGGCCTTGTGCATATTTACCATATTATTGGAGTGCAGCAGAAGGTGTTATCCATACTGAGTGTGTTTTCACATTGTTATTTGGAGTTATTAGCTCAGTCACCCAAACCACAAAACTTAACTGATGAGCTGTTGTGTCTAGGCTAATTAACCCCATTTCTCTGTGGAGCTAATTGGCTTGAGTACTGCACTGTGCTGGCAGAGCTATCGTATGTGTGGCTCTGGCTATATCTTCTTCTCCTCCAGCTTAAGGATCTCTATACCTTTCTCATATCCACGATGTATATACACACCTAAATATGAAGACAAAAGGTTCTGGATAGATATCAAAAAATACATCAGTCATGGCCGTTAATCAAGGTATGAGGGACTGTTTACTCACCCTTTCTCAATGCACAGGGAACCTTCTATGGCAAGAGAAACGTTAACCAAATCCCCATATCCAAACCAGTGACAAAAACAGACTCTACCAAAAAAACTGAGTCATGTAACCAGAAAGAAAGGAGTTGACAGAAGTTCAGGAAAGTAAGGCTTTCCACATCAGCTTAGAGTTTGGATCATTAATTCCAGTCATGGCTAATTACTTTAAGACCAGCACTAGCAGTTGACTGGATGTGACCTCCCCAGTTCTCCACTCCCACAGGCTAGAAGGATAGCAGAGAGGAGTTCTAGGAAGACCACTGGAAGGGTAATAGCCTCATACTCCTGGAAGATCTTAGCTCCTTGCTGGTTAGCAGAAGAAGAAAGAGGGGGATATTCTCAAGATCCAACTTCGCTTCAGGCAGAGAATCTTCCTGGATATCTTCTACAACCGAGAGAGGAATATACATATATATATATACGCATATTTCCCCCAGAGGAAACTGAAACAGCTGAAATAAACTTCTACTTTGAACCAAACTCTAGAAACTCCATTGTTGTTGCTGACTACACTATGAAGCTGAGGAACCCAAAACCTCTGTGCTAAGCAGGCACCCCAACAAAATAACATGCTATGAAGATATCCGAGATTGATCTCAATGGGAACAGGAATCATGCCCACTGCATGACTACCCAAGGCCCTGGCTGAATGAGGCTACTAAGTATAGGAGTTGTACCGTGCAGCTGTCACGGGACTTGGTTTTATCAGCTTCACCATCTTGACAGGATACAACAGAACCCTCTGTTGATGTACGGGTGCAGCTTTTTCCTAACCTAAGGAGGAAGGGATGTAGATTGTCTTAAGTCACGGCAGCAATCTCTGAACCCTGCCTCTATACCCAGACACACCTAGGAAAAGAATCATGACAAGAGGTTGTATTAAACAAAAGGAAAAGGAAAGAACATTGAACAAAAGAGACTTTACTCATGTAGAAGAGCCCAGTTCTCTAAACACACAAAACACCAGCAACTGGCATTGCAAACTACAAAAATTCAAGTGGTCTGAAGAGAATGTGTATTTGTCCAAAGAAGCCCTGCAAATCACCTAACATTCACCTATCACTCATAAGTACCAACATTGACAACTGCACAAATGCAGCATCAAACCTTCAGTGCTACATGCTTTTTTCCTTGCTTTGAAGGGTCAGGTTTCTGTTGAAGGGTATATTTATCTGGCAAATCACAATAATTTGCCATGAACATGTTTAGTCTTTAGAAGCTACCAATATCATACTGACATTAGATTTAAAGAAGATCTTTGATAAGGCTTGGATTCAAAATGTGATGGTTTCCTTGGAGCACTTCTGTGTGAGTTGTGGCTTTATCCAAGTGTAAAATACTTAAACTACATGGAGTTGTCATGCCTGTGTAAGAGTTTGTTTCTTAGTGGATATTCTTTGGGGTAGATACCGGTGGCAAGAAAAATTTTAATTGATGTTTGGAAAGGAATCTGTAGTTATTTGCTCAATGATCTGCTGGAATGACTCACATCCGACAGGAAACAAGGCAGTGATAAACGTAAATGAGGCTATTGGAGACAACATGTTAAAAGGTCATTATAAATATCATTCTTTTCCCTGCTCTTATGAAGCATAACAGAACACAGTTTTGCAACTAGTTTACAGTGAAGGGAAGAAGGGTATTAGGGCAGGACATGCTTTCAGGCAGTGTCCTCTTCTCTAGGTGGAAAAGCTGGACAGAGGCTTTTAATAAATATTAACTTGGAGCAACTCAGTCCTCTATACCTGGAGCATTCTGGTATCTGTGGAAGGAGTTAGTTGCTTGCCCCTTCTACTTACTTGAAGTGGCTGATACTCTATGAAGTGCCAGTGTCAATATGACATGCTTAAGAGAGATGAAAGATAGATTAGCTATTATGTTAAAAGACCAAGAAAAGTCCAGTTCCATGGCTACCTGGTGAAGGAAAGTTTCCAGGACTCCTTGCACTTAGTTCCCTATCTTTTGCATAGATGAACCCTATTATCAGCTTTTGTTATGCTTTTATTTCCTCTAGGCTAAACCATAACTCCATTCATCCTTGCTCTTTGACTATGAAGCCTTGTCCTTGATTAAGGAGGATGGGCTCACACTACCTCTTACTTAAAAAGCTAATGAAAAAATTATTATCAGATATGATTCAAATAACAAATATTTTGCATATCCTTTGAGTTTTTATCAGTAATTAGAAACTAGATCTCAACTCCTTGACAATGAATGGACGAGAACTACTTCTGGGAAAAAAAACCAAACGTACATTTTGTCAAATAAATCATATCTGTGTTGCTCTGAATTCTGTCTTCATTCCATTACAAGTTATGAATTACCTGAGTAAGGATAGAAAAACATCTACATTTCTGCATAACCAGTCAAATTGAGTCAGAACCTACTATTTCATTTGCCATACTCATTGTAATATATGTCCATAAAATTTTAGAGGTGTCTGTATTACTCATGGCATATTTTAGTAATCATAATGTGTTTTATTTGAAAAACAAACAGCTTCCTGATGAAGAAAGCAGTTCAGTGGGAAAAAAAAGCAGAAATAATAAGAAACCTTATTAGATAGATGCCTATATTGTGATAATTTTTGTGAGAGCTCTGAATTTCTGTCTTCAACACATAGCCTGTTGGTGCACGTTGGATAGCTATGTCCTTGATATATGCAAAATTAAAAGCAAGATACATAGGAAATTCTTCTAAGGTACTGATAGCCTAGTCTAAACTGATAGCCTAGTCTAAACTAGGCTCTTAGGCACCCTCAATCATCTGTGAAGAGAGACAGATAGCTACAGAGAGTGATTCACCCCAGCTTAAAATAGCTGTTTAAGATACCTGAAAAAAATGTTTTCTAGAAGTACCCAGAACTATACTTCTTTCTCCATTGACTGTAAAAGCAACCTTACCAACTAAATGAGACTGCATATTCAAATTTTAAATAGCTGTCATTACATTTTAAATAGTGTTTGGAGTTTATCTTTGAGCCCGAGCAGGGCTGTAATTCAAGAGCAGATTTCTTTCAAGTTGTTATAGCGATGAGTATTTGATTAGAGCAGTTTGGACATCTTCCAAGTGTATTCTTTTCCTCTTTAGAAAATGCTGATGAATAAGAACAAAAATGGTTCTCAGAAAAAGGAATTTTATAAGGGCACTATATAAATATAGAAGACACATTCTGTACAATATAACATAATATTTAAAAAAAATATTATGGAAAACACCACAGTGTTTGGCTATAACTTGTGCTATTATCTCTATGGAGACATGCATCCTGTTACATATATACTGACTTTTAAAGCTGTAAAAACATAATCCTGCACCCTAATGAAAGGAACAGTACTGGGATTGCCTCTAGCCTGATAAGAGGGTTTCCACTTGTCTTCTTTGTAATCTAATATCAGGATCCTTCTGTCTTGTGTTTTTTGATGTAATTGTTTTAACACAACACTCATGGTATTTCTGTCTCCTTTCCAGACTGAATATGGTTTCCTCTGTGAGTAAAATTTAGTTTTTTGAATGTGTATCTAAACTAGTCAGCCCATGCTGCTTGTAAAATCAAGAGTGGTTAAATGAATACAATTAGAGTGTATGGTGTAACTGAGGTCACGCTAAAATAGATGGATCACTCCCTAGAAGTACTGTGTTACCTAGTAGAGGTTTAAAGATATATCACTTCCATCCTTTCAGTGCACCTACTTCTGGTTTAGTGTAGGAGCAGATTTTCTCAGTACAGTACAATAATTTCTTTCCATTCTTCAGGGTAGTGAAGCATCAGAGATTTATACAAAGAAGACACTGGAGGTTTTGAACTTTTAGCTGATTTCATGGTATCATCTATTCCACAAACACAAGCATAGTAGTCTAAAAGTAGCCCTACTACAGAAATGTAGTGTGTAGCCAAAGATTTTAGAGAACAGCATGAGTGTTCACTCAGAAAGACCACCTTCACTGTTCTGTGATAGAATATCCACGAAGAAATCTTTGTATGATTTTGGAAAAAAACCACTTTCTATTTTATTTATTTTTTTTTTAATCTTTATAGGCTCTGTAAGGAGATCCAAGAGTTTAGCCTTTCATAATCTGCAGTTTTACAATATTGCAGTATTATCTGCCTGAACAATTAAAGAGAAAAGTCTATGTTGTCAAAAGAATATGTATGCTTTTTCAGCCATCTGTAGTGCATGTTAGCTGCTGAGATGAACAAGCTTCAAACATTTATGGGAAAAGCACTTTAAATGCATATTTGTGGATGGCAGTTGTATAGCAGCTGATGCAAATCAGAGAAAAAAAAGATGTAAGATTTTAGTAATGCACTAGGGGGGAAAATTCCATGTTTTACATCATCATATGGTAAAATGAAACAGGGAAAAAAAGAGAAAGCAGGACTTCTTTCAGGCCACTTCTGAAAATACTGGAAAATAGATTCTTTAAACATATGTTATTTTCCAGGTCCAGTAAAAAAAAAAGAGTGAAATTAATTTAAGAGGTTGTGTTTAGTCCTGACATGACAAATTTTTCATGAAAACTTCTATACATTTACACAACTGGCCGAGACAAGGATATAACCTGGCCTCTGTCATCTGTACCTGATACTATAAGTTTTCTTTCAGAAACGAATCAGCAGTGAGGGAGTTGTTTGAAAAAAAAAATCTAATCCAACAATTTACGTGTTATCTATGGTGTTTTGATGCACTTCCCTACCCTGTTACAGATGCTTACGTTGAACTGATGATGTGTCCCTTAGGTTCAGCTGTTACAAGGTATCTACAGGTATGACTTCCTACTAAGCTGTTTGTGAGGGACTAACTTTACATAAATTTAAGTGTTTGCAGGACAAGAGGAGGATTCAGATGCAAAGGCAGGCATGTAAATGTAAGGCTGAGAGACAGGGTCCATATACAGACAACAGTTTAGCAGCTCTACTCGTTTCCCATTTTGTAACCATCTAGTGTTGCTGAAGTTACCCTGAAGTGTTTGGGGTATCTTTGAAATATTGAATATCCCTACTAAAGCAGCACCTGGCAGGCTGACCCTATGCCATCTTGAGTAATTGTACACCTGAATAACTGAGGTTACCTCCAACTGTTCACCAACAGTAACAGGAACTACACTTCTGAACCCAACTCACATATAGGAACATACATCAACAATAAATTATAGAGAAACCTGAATTTATGCAGGAAGAACTTAATCCTAGGAGGTGGATTCTGCTGCCTGAGCATGACATTTAGTGTTAGATCTGACTCCTGCAGACACTAAGACATTTCAAATCTCATTGATACGGTTCCTTTCTTTAGAGGCAACTGAAGGCCAACTTGGATATGATAAAGCATTTAAAATTGCATGAGATATTTACATTTGAGCATCAAAATCATATTTTAAATTGGCACCTAAGGGTTAAGGATCTAACTTCCTCTAGAAGTGTGGGGTTTAGAACTTGATTCAGTTACACAAACAGGCATAAGGTGCAGCTTGAGATGCCCATCTTTTATTAAGTGGACTTCATTAATTCCTGGCATCATTTCACTGAAGTGACACAAAGGATGTGCCCTTATGTGCAGATGATGTTATCAAACTTGAAAGAACTCATGATGACCAGAGGCTTGATGAAATTTTCTTTCTTTGATTTAGTTGTAACAGATGGTCTCGTAAGTTCTTTTCTTTTTTTTTAATTTTTCAGCTGGGGGAAAAAAGACCAAACAGAAATAACAAATTTAACATTCCTTTTTTTACAAATGGAAAATAAAAATGAAGTAACATAAGCCTCAAAGGAGCTTTTTAAATGCCATTAGACAAGACCAAAATGCTAAGAATGACTGTCCCTGAGATCCACAATCAACTTTAACTTTATTTTCTACATTTTTAATTCACTACTCAGGTATTTTTTTCTCTAGATAATGATATTGTTTTGCAATGGAACATTCTTTTCTTCCATATTTTATATTCACCACCTCTGAGAAAACCAAGGGCATCTGCAAAGAAAAGAAACATCTGTTTAACTCATAGGATGATGATGAACACTGAACAGTCTTTTTTCCCCCTTATCAGGCACCAAGGCAATGTAATGATACCCTGATGGCCTCTTCATCACAAAAAAATTGGACATGAAGTCTTGTACTACTTTTTTTTAAAGTTATAGCAATTCCATGTTAAACATATCCATATTCTTAGTTTGTCAGTGGCAAGTTACTTTAAAATAAGATTTACACAAACGAATGTCCTCAAAGAATGCTGATTGAAACGTGACAGCAAATATCCAGGTCTTTTTCTTTGACTAAGGAACTCCTCGTGTACGCGCGGCTCAGTGTACACTCAGCTGCTCACAACCACTTTCTAGAAGACTGCTATGTATGCATAAATGTTTTCTTCCCCCCACCTCATTATTTCAGTATTTTATCTGAGGAACTATGCCAGCTCCTAGGGGAGATGTTATTGGTTTTTCAGAATTCCTCTGAGCATCATCAAATGACCTTTCTCTAGTTATTCCCATGTTCATCACACTTGGCTCAAATAGAGCTGTGCAATCTACATTGGTGTATAAATTATTCAGTGCATCTTTATTGCTTCATAAGGTTAATGTGTGACCATCAGTTGATATAGATTAGCTGAACTCAGTTGGTTCAGAAGCTGTATTAAAAACAATACTTCAGTGGTAAACCGCCACAAGATTCTTACACCATAATCTTTACACACTATCAGCAGTACAGGCAACAAATCAAAACTTCTTTGTAATTAATGGTATGGGGAGAACTTTCATATGTAACATTTAATTATCTACCCTGAATTTAGCCAGAAAATCAGGTTAATTACCCTATTTTAATATACCATGGAGACTAAAACTGCAATTTTTATCTAAATAACACAGAACAGTAACAGGAAAAAGGTCTTCTGAAAAGCTCAATGATGTTTAATGGCCAGGTTCTGAGTTTACAACCTTTGTGAAGATCATTGCATTGCAACTCCATTGTGAGTTTTCACTTCCTGCTGGGGAAAGATTTATTTTTATTAATATTTTATATTTATATTATAACAGTTCTTTGCCTCAGCTAGATACACAATGATTTTGGAAGCTAAACTTTCGCCATCCAGCTCAAACCAAGTACAATAACTGATAAGCTACAGACTTTAGAAAGAAAATATGTGGAAAGGCTCTCTTCAACCCCCCTGCCAGCTCTGGGCAGCCAAATGAGGAACACACACACACACACACAGACATGAGGGAAAGGTGCATTTTCTTGCAGCTCTAACAAAATTGAGGGTGGTGAGTCACTGGCAGAGTTTCCCAGAAAAGTCGTGGATGCCCCATCTCTGGAGTAGTTCAAGGCCAGGTTGTATGAGGCTTTGAGCAACCTGATCCAGTGGAAAATATCCCTGTCCACAGCAGGAGGATTGGAACTGGATGATCTTTAAGGTCCCTTCCAAGTTAAACCGTTTTATGATTCTATGGAAATGGTCTGGTAGGTGAAATATATATATATATGGGGTTTTTTTCCTCAGCTCTTTCTCAAAAATACAGCATTCTTTAAGGGCAAACCAAACAATTTCTATTCCATATAATTTATTTCCTTTCCCAGCAAAAAGACTGAAGTCTCCTTTATTGGTACAAGTTTCATTTTGGTGCTGGCCAAAATCTGATCCATAGAAATCAGAAAAACTTTAAACTTTAATGGCAAATTCTAAGTAACGCAGGATGCACTAGCACCTACCCAAGTCTGCTTCAGTGCAACTTGAGAGGGATGAATTCTGCTCCTACATCAATGACATTTTAACTTGTAGGAAATAAATGATCAGGGCACTCAGAATATCACTCCAAAATATATATATATATATGTGAAAAACCTACAAGATTTATTTTCAAATATTTGAAAATAAAGGGCTGCACCTGAAAAAGCACTTCCTGTTAAATAGCACTTGTCCTACTAAAACACTCAGTAATATATGTAATAAAATGTTGTGTTCCCCATTTAAAATAGAGGTAAACTATCCACAGAACCTCCTTACTTTACGAAAGTGTTCTCATTCTATATTGTACTTGGTCTTCTCCTTGTCATCTTTTCCCATTTTTAAGAGAAAAGTGAGCAGGAAAAGGAAGTAAAAACTTTCTGTGGTGGTTTTAGTTTTCTTTTATAATTTCTTGGAATAAATAAAAAGTATGAAAACGCTTATCAGAAACTTTCCTGTCTCATGATATTTTCATTCACGGTGTCATTTCACCTAAACATTTTGACAATATTTATGTTCACAGAAAATACTTGTGAAACAGCCCAGGGCTGACAAGATTTACACTGGTGCTATTTTAGACAAACTTCCACACAAAAATATTCTTTCTAGTATTCTGTGATAACATTCCTGTAGAGGAGATCAGTGTGTCGGCAGATGAAAATGGGACAATTTCTGAAGGCTATTAGACATATTGGTGTATTTTATGCAGATTCTCTCTGGCCAGGGAATTATAGACTCATAAATCATTACATTGGAAAAGATGTTTAAGATTATCAAGACCAACCACACCTGTGCCCTACTAAACCATATTCCTGAGCACCTCATCTACCTATCTGTCAAATACCTCCACGGACAACTCCAAGATGTATACGCATGGTTTACCACTCCCTTTGCCTTCCTGTTGCCTTTCCTTCACTTCTCTTTTCTACACAGCTCTTTTCCATCACCTTCTAACTGATATCCTGCTTTGGAAGCAACTTCTTGCACAATAGCTTGGAAAACTTGCAGGAAGAAATGCGCACTTTCATTCATAGCCTGTGATCTGGGCCAGTTCCAAAAAATAATTTTTCAGACTTCCTCTACAGCTGTCCATGCACCAACATTTGCTGAATGGTGTACAGGTGACAAGATTTAAGTGGGCCCTCTAAAGTCATAGATAGCGTTTCTGAAAACATAGAAGTAGTGGCTGAAGTCACTTGGTCTGTTCAGCCTGGAGGAGACTGAGAGGGAATCTCATAGCTGTTTGCTGCCTTCTCACAAGGGAGGGAGCTGAAACAGGTGCTGATCTCTTCTCTCTTGTGACCCATGACAGGACTAGAGGGAATGGCAGGAAGATGTGATGGGAGATTTGGACTGGATATTAGGTAGAGGTTCTTCACCCAGAGGGTGGTGGAGCACTGGAACAGCTCCCCAGGGAAGCAGTCATGGCACTGAGTCTGCCAGCATTCAAGAAACATTTGGACAATGCCCCCAGTCACACGGTGTGAGTGTTGGGAGTGTCCTATGTAGGGGTAGGAGTTGGACCCAATGATGCTTTTGGGTCCCCTCCAGCTTGGGTAATTCTATGATTCTGTGATAAATATATGACCCCTGGATTTCAGTGAAGGCTTCTGGCAGTAATTGAAAGTATGTTGCCATCAGTGTGTGTCCTTCCCAAGAGCAAAGTGCTCAACAAACAACAACGCTGCATGTGAATATTGCCAGAGCAGCAGGCAGTCACAATTGGACGCCCCAAAGAGCTAAAGCTAAAAGATGACACGCAGAGATAAAAGCAGTAAGCAAAAAAAAAAAAGAGTACATTTTCTTTGCTATTGTTTACCAACACACATTTAGAACTTAGGGAATGCTACCACGACCTGGAATAAACCTTTTTTACAGAAAAGAAAGGAAAACCTGACACTCTGGGATTATAGAGAGAGAAAATAAAAGAGTTTCTTTTTCACTTCAGAGTTCTTGAATTTTAAGTACAATGCAAATCCCACAACTTCATGAGCTTCCTGTAAAGCATTTAGATATATCAGTACAAAAACTTAAATTAAAACCCAATTTTATTGGCCAGTGATTGGGAAACTTAGCCTGGAAGGAATATCCCCCTATTTTCTGCCCTTCTGCACTTTTAAGTAATAAGAAGAGGTATTATGATCTGCACTAATCCAGATTACTTAAAGGCGAAGGAATTCTCTTCCATGCAGAAAATCATAGAATCATAGAAAAGTTTGGGTTGGAAGGGACCTTTAAAGGTCACCTAGTCCAATCTCACTGCAATAAGCAGGGACATCTCCAACTCAATCAGTCTCCTCCAACCTGACCTTGAATGTTTCCAGGAATGGGTTATCTCCCACCTCTCCGGGCAACCTGTTCCAGTGTTTCACCACTCTTATGTAAAAATTTTCTTCCTTATATTTAGACTAATTCTACTCTCTTCTAGTTGAAACTGTTACCCCTTTTCCTATCACCACAGACCCTGCTAGAAAGTTTCTCTCCAACTTTCTTGTAAGTTTATAAGCTGAAATGGAAGAAACGAGCCCTTCACTCCTCAATTGTCTTTATAGCCCAGTATTTACCATCAGTGGGAATTTTTAAACTGCCACAAATCTTGAGTAGCAGCAGAGAAGATGTTTAAAGAAGTGATCGATGGGCTTGAAAGCCTGAATTGACGCCCACTACTTACAGCCTACTGAGGATATTGCTTCAACAGAAAGAAAAATATTATTTTGAAGTTATAAATAAATTTCATTTATTTTACTTGTTCGCTTTTTCCCAATGAGGCTTTGATCATTAATTTTATAGGAAGGAATCTCTGAGATTATCAGAGAAGAAACGAAATATCCTGGAAAACAGAGCTGATTTGTGTATGCTGAAAATGAGAAACCATGTAATTATGTGAGACCATTCTTATTGCTTTGTAGAAAGAAACCTGTTTGAAGACTCCACAGTGTCACCAGCACTAGATTTGGAAATTTTTACACTCTGAGGATTCTGTGGACAAAAAGTAGCTCACTTTTCAGAAGGAATGCTTTTATTATGCTTAAATTAAAGGATTTAATCATATCTACCCATAGCTAAATACAAGGTAAAAGATTTTACTCTTTTCTGGGACTGGAATGTTGACCAATGGGAAAGAAAAATATTGCTTGTCTTTAATCTTCACCCTGTTTGTTTGGTTTTCTTTTGCCCCAAAAGATCATTAGCTCTTTGGCACAAGTGCAAGTATATGGATATATCTCAGAGTAATAGCTTTTATAAATCAAATGATACATTTCAGAAGAGAAAGCTTTTCTCTTAACTGTAAAACTCTTGTTAGCAACTTAAGAGAATAAGTGAAGATGGTGTTAAAAATTATAATGAATGAGTCGAGGGAGAGCCACAAATTACTTCACAACATTACAGGAAAGTGCAAATTCACAGTCAGCAAAGCTTCTACATAACAGATTTAGATGAGATAGTAGGAAGAATGTTTTTACTGTGAGGTTGTTGAGGCATTGGAACAGGTTATCTAGAGAAGTTGTGGATACCTCATCCCTGGAGGTGTTCAAGGCCAGGTTGGATGGGGCTTTGAGGCACCTGATCCAATGTAAGGTGTCCCTGCCCATGGCAGAGGGCTTGGAACTATGTGATCTTTACAGTCCCTTCCAATCCAAACGATTCTAGGATTCTGTAATTCTATGATTCTATGATTCAAGGGCCAGAGAACATGAAAAGTATTTACAAACAGCTTGTAAACAGCTGCTAAAAGATACACGTCTGCTAAGCATTTTACAAGTAGGCAATTATGAAATGGGAGCAGAGGCCACAAAAACCAGGAAATGTTTATTCTTCTTAATGAACTTCCTATAAGTCAAGTATACTGCCTTACTCTTACAGAGGCTTCAGCTAGAGACATTATTTCTTTTTAAGAATATGACATGTACCTTGTTGCACACTTTCATTATATCCATTATCCTCTATTTAGGATCAAGATATATTATACTATGTCTTCTTTGACCCATATACTACAATTTGCAAAAGAATTCAGGGTTTGGATACTCTTCCTGCTATACAGTTGCACATAAAACATAAGCTGATGAACAGTTTTTTTAGACTTTAATTTTTACCTCAGCCAGTAGCCCACATTAATAACTACAAAACCAGTCCTTGAAACTCAGTATATAGGAGCACCTGACAAGTCTTTTGCTACTCTGGTCATATACTAGGGTGCTGCATTCTGCCACAGTGCAATTGTACCAGTCATATCATTACCACCCTGAGAGCAAAATACTTGTGTCTCTGCAGGCACCCTGAAGCTATTCTTAAGACAACAGTCTTTCAGATAAGAGAAAAATGAGATTATTTCAATTCTGAATGCAAAGTTTCAAGAAAGAGCTTAGAGGTAGAGGAGCATAAATAAGAGGTTATTAAAACATACAAAAAATGCATAAACAAAAATTCATAATCTAAAAAATGGCCTTATTTTTATCCCACAGTATCAATCTCCTTTTTTCATCTTGGGAGAAAAAGGCTGTCAGAAAGTATATTCATGTCTCCTAATTGATGTCCAGTCTTCAAGCAATACCCTCATCCTAGCTACTGCCTCCATTGAATAAATTATGATTTGAGGGGATGGTTGTCCTTGTATTTCTGTCTATAAAAAATGTCCAATATCCCTAGAATTCCTGGTCACACTGCAAATCTCTGGCATGCTACTTTATTCTTCTTGAAATTCTCTAAATATTTGTGAGAGGACTACAGATTTCTAGACCATATCTGTAAGAGTAAATCAAACAGCTAGGGCAGTGATCAAGGCATTACCCTACAATTATGTATATGTTAAGTGTAACCCCTGTCCGTAGAATAGTTTTGGCCTGAATCAATGTACATAGTCCCAAACAATTCCCAGGCATAATCCAGAAGTTAGCACAAGATAGGGAGCATCCCTAGTAAGTGGTATAGGCATAGTACTTGACAGACAGAAGATGTACCCTGCCAGCTACAATCAGATCTAGGTCTCAGGATTATTTCAATTATTAATACAGTTTGAGCCCTACTGTGGAGCCTTAGAAATGCTGATGTTTTATTAGTGGTCTGGATGAAGCCTTCAAATGGGGAGGCAACAAACAAAGGTTGCTGGTGCCAAGCACAGCAACCGGCAGAGTTATAATTTTAGCTGTAGAAATCTTGTACTCATGTGAATTCTGTATCTCTTGTAGCCTAATGGGAATTAGTTTATGTTTGGAAAACTATGTATGATAAGAAATAATAAAAAGTGTGCCTCATATGAACATATGAAGAAGGCTCATAGAGAAGGCCTGGGTTTGGATTCTTAAAGACAGTAGAAATGCTCCCAGACAGATAACTTTGGGAATTATAGATGTTTTGGGATGATTGACCCTCTCTAGCTCTCAGAAGTCACAGTATGCTCTGATGCTCTTCTGCAGACAACGGGAGAACATTCCAGGCACCACTTGCAAAATCTATTTAAACCAACTAACAGAGAATAACGTCAGTTGTGGAGAGTTAATGCATCAGTCACCATTGTAACTGTCACATGCGAAAAAGGCCCAGAATTGTAAATGGGAATAAATGTTCACAATTTGTTATGTATCACATCTAAAAATAGAAGACTTTTCAACAGAACAATACCTCCACTGCAATCTGGTGATTCATCAGTGTGGTTGAAAGTGAAGGGTTTATTTATTCCAAGATTGTGATTTACCGGAGTTCTCATTATTGTCCTAATTCTGTTACCGCTGAAGTCACTGATGTCATCAGTAACTTCCCACTCACAAACCTGAAGACCAGAAGTTTTTTCAGATCATCTATTTTTATTTCCCACAGAACATAGCCCAGGGATTTCTCTAGTTGGTTCTCCAATAGAACACTCTGTATCCTTCATTTAGAGACCCGGATTAATTACTATCATTAAGTTTTTACATTGTGTTTTTAAATAATTAGTCAATGAAAATATCTTGGAATTCAGATGACAATGAATTTTTCAATTTTTTTTCCCTTAGAGTGGGATTCAGTTTTCTGTAAATTAAGGTGTCAACCTGTTGTCATCTATGGTTAATAAATTCTCAGTGCAGACAATGAGGATTAGAGGTTTAGCACAGCTGCTTGGATAGAGATGAGTCCACTGGGTCACGCTTTAAGCTTTATTGATGATGTTGGATAGAACTCCACTGCCTACAGCAAGAATTTAAACACCTAGATTGTATCTACACTTATGGTAGGCACACAAATTTAACATTCTTAAACTGGAGATGAATACAACTCCAGGGCTTGCTTCAGTGGCCCAACAACAGCCTCCTGGTGCACCTTGGCACAGATAACACATCTACTAGTAAGTGGTAGGACTGAGTTCACAGGAGAGCCATGATCTTCTTGAGAAGCTGCTGAAGGCCAAGGGAGAAAAGTATGTTGCCTAAAGCATCACTGGATGCCTTATCTAAGCAGCTCAGCCTTTCCCTAAATATATGTCCAGTCCCACCTGTCTCTTGGCCATGGTGAAATATTTGATACTCCACCTTTTCACTCAAGGAGTTGGGGAAAGATTCTTGGTCAGTGAATTTCGCTCAAATAACTTTTTTTCCCTTCTCCTCTGTAAATGGCTTTGTCAGCAGAAAGCTGCTGTTGCCCTGCACAGCAGAGGCAGTGGGTGTTGGAGATGTGCCTGTTTCTGCCTATAGGTTTGATCCAGCCAGGAGCTGTTGATGTCTAACACGTCATTCAAAGATGATTTTTAAGCTGAGAGATAGCCCTGGACCCACCTTTACTACTGAATGCACAGGTATTAGTGTATTTTCTTGCTATTTCCTATGCAACATGACATACAAAACACCACAGCAAATGGAGTGCTCATTAAATCCAGAACTAGAAAATCTAAATGGAATTGCATAACTATAATATGTCAAATACAAAGTAATATTAGTTTGGTGCTTATTCTACTTTTGCTCCCATGTTACTCTCTGGACGCTGTGTTGCGTCCTGGGGATGCCGCTTGCTACTCTCTGCATCAGAAATACATTATGAACATTTGGTGATAGAAACATACTTGACTGTACAAAAAAACCCATATCTTAGAGGCAGCTCCTTCCAAGTAGCCCAGTTATGTCCCTATTCATGTAAACAATAAAATTAGTCAAGTTTTTGAGCCTTTTAAATTTCATTTTTAATTAGCTTTTGTTCATTATTTTTATATTAAACTTATATTGTAAACAAGTTTTCTTTTTAAATCACCAGAAAATTTAATATTTAAAATTTATATAGATATAAATTATTTTAGAACTATTTTGTGCTCTGTACAAATTTGTCCTATACATCCCACCAAGGAATAGTTTAATATTCGCAGATGTCACTGAAATCTATATTAACAAATAAACAAATCCCTAAGTCCTGAAACTTTCCTTAGAGAACATACTATATTTCATTCTGTGTGCTCTAGTGCAAGAACATTCAGGATTGCATATTCAATCAGTTCTTGGCTATAAGACGTCCCTCTTCATTTGCCTCCTTCTCATTCCAAGTCTCCAGGGTTCAATTTTTTAACGTCGTTTGGAAAGCCTAGGGGCATAATAAACAGTTTACAACATTACATCCTCTCTAATTCTGAGAATGGAATTTCTGATAAGGCATTCAACATACAGATAGTCCTTACACTACAAGTGAAAACAGCAGAACAACAGTAGAGGAGAACATTGATGAAAGAAAAGAGAAAAGGGCAAGAAAATTGAGGGCAACGAGGCTTTTGAAGGTTCTGGAGTGCAAGTCCTAATGAGGAGTGGCTGAGGGAACTGGGGTTGTTTAGCCTGGAGAAGAGGAGGCTGAGGGGAGACCTTATTGCTCTCTATAACTACCCAAAACAAGGTTGTAGTGAGATGGGTGCTGGTCTCTTCAACCAAACAACAAGTGACAGGATGAGAGGAAATGGTCTCAAGATATGCCAGGGAAGATATAGATGGAATATTGGGAAACTATCATGAAAAAAGAAAGAATGATAAGGCATTGGAACAGACTATCCAGGGAAGCAGTGGAATCATTGTCCCTGGATGTGGGACATCTATAAAACGCACAAACATGGCACTTCAAGCCACGGTGTAGTAGGCACAGTGGTGTTGGTCTGACAATTGGACTTGATGATCTTAGAGGCCTTTTCCAATCTTAATGATTCTATGATTCTAACCATAACAAGAGCTAGGTTTTTTCCCTTCACTGTCAGATCACTGATTCTCAACATTTAAAATGTTTGTTTTCTTCTAAATTCTTTAAGTGAAATAATTAAGTTTATTAATACATTTCTAAGTATTCTTACTGAACTTCTTGAAAATATGTTTTCTCCTCCACTATTCAAAGACAGCAAGTGGAACTCAGATCCCAGAAGAGGTCACTGGAGAGCATCCAAACCCCAGATGTATTATGCTAATTTACCTATTAGTTGTCAAATTTCTTCCAGTTGGATGTCTGCCTTACACTATAATTCAGCTTTGATGGGACTTTCAGATTTTGCTTATACTTAGCACTTTTATTTCTTCTCTGTACTTTAAACTTAACAATAACTAACAATCATGTGGCCCTCATATATTGTAATAAATAGGGATTTATTTTTTAGATCATGTGTTTAGCATGGTTCTTATACAATTAAGGACATCAGTGTCATGGTTTGATCAAAATCAGGCTTGGTTTCCCAAAACTTACCTGCTCCTACCACTACTCAACAGCACTTATTTAACAAAATCATATACATGTACACATCTAGAATAGACTTGCACTTCTAAAAGGTTTGTATAGAGGTTTGAATCCCTTCTGACTGAAGAATCCCATAGGTACATTTTTTCTCTTTATTGGTTGCATGAAAAAGCTTTACTAGACTTAAGGAAAAGTCTACACTTTTTTTGGCTTTGTTTATATCTACTTTCTGGAAAATGGAGAGGGTGTTTAGAAGTTGCTTAATATATGTGAAGATTAATATGTTCCAATCATGAAAATATCCAGGAACATCTTTCCTACTAGGAATTTTCATCTTTCTGTTAGACTTGCCATTGTGAGTGTATAGCATGAATTGGTTTGACTTTGTTGTATTTGCTACAGTAACAATAAAAACTAAAATACTTTCAGAAATACATATTCTTCATTTTATCATTTCAATTTAGTGATGGACATGACTTAGCACTGGCAAGAGACATGGTGTTCATGCTTGGAACTGTTCAATTTACAAAACTCTTATAAGTGGATTAGATTTGTTACACTTTTAAAATTTATATTAATTTTGCTATAAAATTGTATTCAATTATATCTTTTGTGGCCTTTTGTTTTCACTCTTCCATCACTGTTGGATTTTTTTCTTTTATCAGAACACAGAAATATTTACTCAGTGATTGTACAAGGTTTCCATGCTTTGTGTGCTGCTGTTCATTCCTGTTCTTCACTGGTGGATGCTTTGCTTGCAATTGATGTTTTATTTCTTATTCTAATCACTTGTGAGATCTTCAACATCTCTTTAATTTTTTAGAAAAACAGTCTTAAATCTGGTATTACTATAATAACTTTCTCTAAAAGAATATCAACTTCAATTTCTCTCACTGTCATTCTCTAGCAGGATGATCAGCCAGTGTCTTTCAAAGAATACAACATGTCAATCAGTGAGATATTATTAACCTTTTCTAGTTGTCACAGTACTTCTGTATTTCTCCCTTTGGATTTGCACATATTTTACAATAACTAGACAGTCATTCAGGTCATACATAGAGCGCTAACACTATAGAGAAAGGGAAATGTGAACTGAAATCAAGATTCAGATGGACCAACAAGCATTAAAAATTACATATTTTTTTAAAAGAAGTCTGCTATTTCACCAACATTATGAGCCAAAAATCATACTGCTAACAGGGAAAATAGCAGTTGGGCCCATATAAAATATGTAGCTTCTCTGTTGGCCTATGCAGCTTTGTTTTGGGAAGCCTCGAAGAGCTCTGGTGCCTTTTGTATACGCAGGTGCATCTGTGCAGCTCTCTGATTTTTACCAAGGCACATTTATATTTAGAAGATGTTTAGATGTGGCATCTGGGGACATGGTGTAGAGGTGGATTTGGCAGCACAATGTTTGCAGTTGGACTTAACAATCTGGAGGGTCTTTTCCAACCTAAATGTTTCTGTGGTTCTATGATTCTATGAAATATTAAAAAGGACTTCAGTAGCACTTGCCAGAGGGAAACAACTATGTAGCCACAGCATGAGTGATAACTCTGAAATGGTTTTGTTTTGTCTCAGCTGAATCACTCATGTCTGTACAGCTGGATGTGAGTCTTGACTGAATGAATCAACCGTGTAAAGTATTTTGCTGTCTTCTGGCAGAAGCGGCTGACACAGAGAAATTAGTGCATTAGCTTTTCCACCCTGGAGATCTTTGTTCGGTGTGTAATTTGGGATTCAGATCCTCAGCAGATAGTGTAGTTCATTGATCTTGTTGGAGTCAAACTATACCCTCTGAACAGTGGAGTTGTTTTCCCAGGTGAAAATCCCACCTGAAAAGTTTCTTTCTGCCCTCTCTTTTGTTTAACTATGAACTTTATCAAATGGGAAGCATGGAAAAAATAGAAAATATTTTAAAGACAGAAGCTTGCTAAGTCTGTGATAGCAATTAACACCTAATTAAGAATGTCTTGCTTTTTTAATCACAGTAGCATTAACTGAGGTATTTTGAACTTATCTGTTCTTTTGTTGATTCAACCTCAACTATATTTGGACACAATTCAAAGTCTTTAAAATCCCAACTAGGGAGACCAAGGAAGAATAAACATCTAAGCCAAGGTCAGGCAGCTGTTAACGCTGATAGAGCCCAAAAAACACATCCAGCCATTGCTAGGAGGAAGTATAATTCTCGTAGAATGATAGAATTTTTGGTGTTGGAAGGGACCATAAAGATCACGTAGTTGCAACTGCCCTGCCATGGACTGGGACACCTTCCACTGGATCAAGTTGCTCAAAGTCTCATCCAACCTAGCTTTGAACATTTCCATGGATGGAGCATCCGTGACTTCTCTGGGCAATCTGTGCCAGTGTATCACCACCCTCACAGTAAGAAATTTCTTCCTAATATCTAATATAAATCTACCCTCTTTCAGCTTTAAAACCATTCCTCCTCTTCCTATCCCCGCAATCCCTGACAAAGAGCCCCTCCCCAGATTTCCTGCAGCTCCTTTCAGTACTGAAGACTGCTCCAAGGTCTCAGAGCCTTCGCTTTTCACAGCTGAACAATCCCAACTGTCTCAGCTTGTCCTCCTATGAGAGGTGCTCCAGCCCTCTGATCACCTTGGTTACCTCTTCTGGACTTGCTCTAGCAGATCCATGTCCTTCCTGTGCTGAGGAATCCAGAGCTGAATGCACTACTGCAGGTGGGGTCTCACAAGAACAGAGGGGTAGAATCACCTCCCTTGCTCTGCTGGTCACAACTCCTTTGATGTAGCCCAGGATACGGTTGGTTTTCTGGGCTGCAAACGGCCATTGCATGAAGAAGAGGAAGAAAAAATAATGGATCCAAGTAACTTTCCAAGAAAATGTTGCTTTAAAAAGGTGGTGAGAAATAAGGGTGGAAAATAATATTACTGTTGTGTGTATTGTTGCCTTTTGTGATGGATGAAAAAAAGCATCTGTTTGTAATGCAGTTTCCTAACCACAATTCTGAGATTTTAAAATATCTCTGCTAAGATTTTAAAACATAAATAAGTATATCTTCTGGGTTGAGCCCTGTGCTATTCAAATAAAGCTCTGTTTTGGAGCTGGAACTCCAACCAAGCCATCCCAAGTCCATGGGAGGCAGATTCTTGAAGAGTTTGAGCTTTATCTTCCTTAATAAAATATGCATGCTTTACTATTTTACTTGGGTTTTTTTCTGTCCTATTAAAAAAAAAATAAATATGAAAATACTTTGCTTGTTTTGTGATGTAAATACAATGTAGTCAAATCTTGACCCAGCTTTGGGTCAACTTTTGTGAAAGTTACTACTGATCACATTATCTTCTATTTCTTAACTTCACTCTAGGAGATAACACAGATGTTAGCATTCCTGATATAGAAAATGGAGATTTTTAAAATAACTTCACTTTTTTTTTCTCCTGATGAAGTAGATGCATGATACCCTCTGTTGTTACTTCCATAGCTGCAATATAAGTTCATGAAATAACAGCCTACAAGAATATTTTGTAAAGAACTGATACATTTGGAAAAGCATTTTTTTATAGGCACTTCCTCATGTAAGATGGCCTTAATTAGTACAGAAACATGTTCTGAATTTATATGTAAGCTTCCCCAGTTGTTTTGTCTTCTGACTCTCTCAACATCTGTGTAGGGTATCTATGTGTGATGGTTCTACACCTTTTTACTGAACCAAGGTCGGGTGTTATTCTGATATTAATGACCCTATGGAACTGAATTTGGTCCTTGATGAGAAAATCCATTAAAAACAGCTTTCTAAATCGGATGTTTTTTCTAAGGGATATACTGTGTATCTTCAAAGATGTGATTTCTCCAGGTAAATTAAATCTTCTTGAGTGACCTTTGTTCTTCCTGGAAATTACAAGGAATCTCAAATGAGGGAGAAGAAATTGGATAAATACTAGTGCACCACCAAGCTATACAGTGAAGTTAACCATGAAAGGAAATAATTCTGATTATCTTTGCTCTTACCAAGCAGTTTAAAGTCTGTAGACATCCCAAAGGTGTGGGGAGAGAGGAACCTGTTAGTCATCTATGTGCAGAAACCACACATTAGACATAACTGAAAATGATAGTAAAACTCATAACTTCAAGACTAGCAGTCTTTTTACTTTTGCTATGCCAAAGAGATGTTCCTAAATTTCGGCCTACTGAGGCATATAATGGATTTACCTGCTGATTCAAGAAGCTGTTCCAATGCATAGCCAAGAGAGGAGAAGCATGTACCTCAGCCTGTATTTTCATTGTTACACTCGAATTCTCGTAACGTATCTTTTTACTCAACGTATTTAAACTTTAAGATAGTCCTGCAAAAGATGGCTAGGATAGCAATACAAATGGCTTTGTTTTTCTCCTATGCACTGGAGCAGTGGCACTGATAGTGATTAGTTTTGTCACTAAGGCAACTACTGGCAGGGAGGGAGAAAGAAAGGGTTTTATAAAGCAATTCTCTTATGGCAGCTATGGAGCAGCAACTCTAACGCACAAATCTGTCCTTTCCTTGGAGCACACAAACGTTTGATTTACTGTCTGTGAAATCCTTTATTCCTGCAATATTAAGAGAGAAGACAAGGACTGAGGGGTATAAACGAGGTGAAGCTACTTGCTACAGTATGGTCTGTGATCTATTTCTTAGTTTAGGCCTGTGTTTCATGACTAGATGAACATGAATCAATTTAAAGCCTCCCTTGTACATCTACCGCCCACTTCCCCAACATAACATAAACCAGAAGCCATATAATCATGCCAGAATGAGAGAATCAATTACATCTCTGTCTCTCAGGAAGAAGCAGAGCCTATAATGCAGATGTTTTTACAGCTGTGAGTACTGCTGATGATTTAATGGTTTAGGATAATTTGTCCCTAGCACAGTTGTTTTTGCAGATGAGGGAGGAAAGGGTTTGGGGGAGGGAAAAGGGAAGAAAGTGATAAATGTAGGCAAAAAAAAAGGATGTGAGCTGCCATGAAATGCATTTCTATTTGACAAGACACAGCACTTAAAAATATCATTTGAGAGAGACAGTTTAGAGAGAGACCTAGCACACAGAACAGCAAGAATCCTAGCTCTTGCTGAGTTTTTACGGGCTCTGGAGCTGCTACTGTACCCCGTGTTCACAGTGCTTCCCTTTTGCATGAAGTCTTTTCTTTGCTCACAGCAAGTGGCTAGAAGAGAATCGAGAATAAACTGAATCACAATTCACAGCTTTGTTTCCCACACTGGTAAATATTTCTCCCCTCTAACTGCATTATCCATGCTGTCAGTGTATCAGGTACGCAACTGAAGTCTTTGTTGTAATATCAAGACATGATCCTTCTTGCCTACGTTATCAAAGAACGCGACAACAAATGGCTAACCTTGTATTACAGAGCTCAATGTATATAATTTAAATTAAGAGTCCAGCTTTAACAAGAAAAATTGCAGCCCCAGGATGGCAGCACATACGTTTCTTTCTCTCTTCTCTGCTATATACGTAATATTTAAGACTCAGTTACAGTTAAACAAATGCTGATCATGCATCATTGTCCCCGTCGACCTTAGCAGAAGAACCATAGAATCATAGAATGCTTTGGGTTGGAAGGGACCTTTAGAGGTCACTTGATCTAACCCTCCTGGAGGAGCAGGGACATCTAGATCAGGTTGCTCTGAGCCCCATCCAACCTGACCTTTAATGTTTCCAGGGATGGGGCCTCTACTACTTCCCTGGGCAACCTGTTCCAGTGTTCCACGGCCCTCAGCATAAAACATTTCTTCCTTATATCTGACCTGAATCCACCCCCCTTAGTTTAAAATCATGGCTCCTTATCCTGTCACAACAGGGTTTGCTAAAAAGTCTGTCCTTACCTTTCCCGTAGGCCCCCTTTAAGTAGTGGAAAGACTACAAAGTCTCTCTCAGCCTGTCCTCGCAGGTAAGGTGCTTGAGTCCTCATATCATTTTTCTGGCCCTTTGCTCGACCTGCTCCAACAACTCCATGTCCTTCCTGTGCTGAGATCCTCAGATCTGGATGCAGTGCAGGTGGGATCTCATGAGAACAGTGTAGAGGGACAGAATCCCTTCCCTCAATCGGCTGGCGAGGCTTCTTTTGGTGCAGCCCAGTACACATTTGGTCTTCTGGGCTGCAAGTGCACATTGTTGGTTCATGTCCATCTTTTCATCCATTAATACCTCCAAGTCCTTCTCCACAGCATTGCTGTCAATCACATCATCCCCCAACCTATATTGAAACTGAGGATTGCTCCGAACCAGGTGTCAGACTTTGCACACAGCCTTATTGCTAAATAAGCAGAGGAGGAGATTCCAGCAAGATAGTGAAGTTTTCCACCTATAGGATTACTTAAAACACAACGAGGTTTGGGAACTCCATTCTCTAAACAGAGGTGCCAGCGTCATAAGAAATATCCCAGATGATCTCACCTGGACTTCCAGTTGCCTCCTCAGCAAGGAACAGGTCTGGTCTAGGTCGTGTGTCACACCTACAAGACGTGTGGGATATGACACTGGGCATATTAATTGGAAACCAAACCTCACACTGGATGTAATAGAATAATAGAATCACCTGGTTGGAAAATACCTCTGAGATCATCAAGTCCAGCCACACCCATCCACTTTCTAAACCATGTCATTAAGAAACTCATCTACCTGCCTTTTAAATACCTCCAGGGATGGAGACTCAACCACTTCCCTGGGCTCCCTGTTCCAGTGCCTGAGATCCGTTTCAGTGAAGAAATTTTTCCTAATGTCCAGTCTGAACCTGCCTTGGCACAACTTCCAGCCATTTACTCTCATCCTGCTGCTTGTCACTTGTGAGAAGAGACTAGCACCCACCTTGCTACACTCTCCTTTCAGATAGCTGTAGACAGTGATGAGATCTCCCCTCAGCCTCCTCTTCTCTAAGCTAAACAGCCCCAGTTCCCTCAGCCACTCCTCACAGGACTTGTTCTCCAACCCCTTCTCCAGCCTCATTGCCCTGGACACTCTCCAGCCCCTCAATGTCCTTCTTGTAGTGAGGGGCCCAGCACCGAACACAGTAATGGAGGTGTGGCCTCATCAGTGCTGAGTGCAGGGGCACAATCACTGTCTAAGAGACAGATTCCAAATTACTGTACTGATCAATTAGTCATAGTGATTGTGTGTAGCCTCAAAATCTAGACTTTTAGTTTTCCCAAATGTTACGGTCAGGTAGCTGACAGATTTAATGGATTATACATTAAAATAGTAATTGTTATTGTATTTATTGATACATGATTAATACTAAAAATAGATTTAGTCTTTCCTCTTGTCCCTAAAGAGTTTATGCCTTGGAATATTTATCTGGTATAATCGCTTCTTATTTTTAAAGCTATCTTGACATATATTTACTTATATACTCAGAATTAGCATAGGTGTTTCTTTGCTAATAATGTCACACCCAGAGTAACTTCTACTAAAATGAGTGATATAATTTTGATACTGTTTAGAACAGTGGAGGTAACTTTAAATCTAAAGAGACTAAAATTATCTTGTAGAGTCTGTGGGTGAGACTATTATTTTCTGACATCACTACTGTGGGGGGTTTTTTAGTTGATTGGTTGGTTTTGTTTTTTTGTTGTTGCTGTTGTTTAGTTGGGTTTTTTTCTGTTTCCATTTATTAGGATTTCTTATGCCTGGAATTGTAAATTCTTTAGAAAATTTCTAGTTTTGGAATCTAAGATGCAGAACCAAGCACAGGACGTCCCTGTGAGCTCAGAAATAAATAACCAAGAAACAAACAAACCAAAAAGCAGAACAACTGCAGTGATTTAGACTATTACTAAAAACAACTCCAGGGCAGAAATTCAGGTCACAGTGTTGCAGGTATCATAGTTTTTCAGAATGTGTATAGGTGTGTGTATGGGGAGGTGATTAATGCAAGCACCTTCCAAGCTTGCCACCTCTTCGTACAAACATGGGGGCTCAGTTGCCATTCTCTTCTGCATTTTCTCCTCACTTGTCTGAAAGAGAAGGAAAAAAACCAAAGTTGCTTCAAATTGGAACACAGACCCTCTTTGACAGCCCTAAGTCAGGGAAAGAGAGTAGGATGTGGACCAAGGTGATCACAACCTCCACAGGCTACTAAAATGAAGGTCGATGCTGTAACATGAAATGAATGTTTCAAAGTGGTCCTCTCTGGGGTGTGATGCTCTTTATAGTTGAGGTAAAACTTTCTTCTCATAGTTTCTAAATGTTCACATCTAGAAAACATTTCAGGAGAAATGAAAATGCACATTTAATTCTGAAAACGTATGTATTTCTTCTACCAGTTGGTATCACAAAAACCCAGAATCTTTCTTTACAAGCCTTACCACACTTTTATAGTCATAAACAGAAAATGGACAAATAAGGAATAAAGGTCACAGGAACTCATGGTCAGCTTAGCTGCCAGGGCAAACAGTGGTTTCGGGCTACTGACTTCAACTGAAGTTTGTTAGAATAACATTGAGTCTCACTCTCAGTGTGTTTTTTGTTCTTAGAGAAATATACTCAGAGCTTTTTTGTATTGTAAAATTAAACCACTTGATCAATGGCACAGATTTAAAAAATTGTATTGTAAATACAGTTTTAGCAGAAAAGAGCACTAATTCTTGTAAATGTTGTTTATCTGTGTGTTGTGGTTTTACCCCAGTTGGCAACTAAATACCACACAACAGCTCCCTCATTTCCTTCCCCTTGTAGTAGGATGGGGGAGGACAAACAGGAAAAAAAAAAAAGTATAAAGTATAAAAATATAAAAAAATAAAAGGATAAAGACAGTTTAACAGGATAAAAAAGGAACATACAAAAACAATAACAACAATAAAAACAATAATAGAATATACAAAATGAGTGATATACAATGCAATTGCTCACTACCCAGTGGCTGATACACAGCCCACCCCTGTGTAGCGTTCTTCCCACTCCCAGACAGTTCCTCAGTTTATGTACTGAGCATGACATTATATGGTATGGAATATTCCTTTGGCCATCTTGGGTCAACTGCTTGGCCATGCTTCATCCCAGCTTCATGTGCAGCCCCCTGTTGGCAGAACACAGAAAGCTGAGAAGTCCTTAACTTAGTAAAACCTTACTTAACAAGAACTAAAAATATCAATACGTTATGAACAATATTCTTATACTATATCCAGCTACTAGGAAGGAAATTAACTCTTTCCAGCCAAAATATGGACACTGTGGTTACTTTTTTGGGGCTTTTTTGAGTAAGTCAACAACAGACTTTCACAGACTCTTTTTTGTTCCTGAAGGAAGAAAGTGCAGATGGTTATCAGATTACCCTAAGTATACAGGGAGTCTTTGTAGGAGCCAATTTTAAAGTCCAGAAGTTTCTGTTCTTGGTTTGTTTCCTGCATGAGAGAAGTACACAGCAATTATTAGAAAAATTGCAGCTGGACCTTTTTGAATGATCATCTCCAGATACAGCACATCAAAATGTTTCATCTGATTTCATTCCAGCAAGCTGATGAAATAACAACAATTTATAAACATATCTTGGCAGTTATCAGCCTACCAGCAGGTTAAAATTCCCTGAAAATGTAAAGCAGCTGTTCCATTAGGGAAATGTTTTGTGTCTACCCTACCCCGTTTTCAGCCAGTGAAGGAAATACTGTCACAGAGAATAATTAAATAGAAATAACAAGTTTCTTGGAAAAACCTGCACTTTAAATATTAGTGTTCCTTTTACTCAAGTTAAGTCAACCATATGCTTGCAATTTGAGAAGTGTGCAACAACGACCCTGTTGCATTATAGGTAAGATCTCTTCACAGTCATACGTCAGTGCTGTGTTTCCAAGTATCTGCTCAGCGTTTTAGTTAAGCACATTATTTTGCTATGGCAGATAGCTATTATAACAGGATTACTTTAGAAGAAAATGAATCATGCGCTGAATATTGACTCTGTAGACTTGATGTGCATTGACTGTGAGGGAGTGTAGGCTGACTGAGTAATGTATATATCTGCTTTTAGTCAATACTGCTCTTGGAGAGGTGTTATTATCTGCTTGGCTCTACCTTGGGTTACCAAACAATAGCAGCAATGTAAGACTGCAGAAGACTGAAGAATAAGCTGAGGACTTCAATGCCAAGGGTGAAGGCTGCTGAGAAATATTGTCTTCCAGTGTTTCCCAATGCTGCTACATTACTTGATTATCTTCAGAGAAAGGTAGAGAGCTTTACACTCTGGTGGATGCTGGAGGTGGATGGGGAAAGACTTGTCGTTTATTTTGAGAAATTATAAAAATGGCATCTGCAAAAAACCTGCAGCTACCCTGGTTGCTCATGAAATGCAGTAGTTGCCTTTTGTGAACAGGATAACTGAACATCTGAAAAGCCTGAATTGTGATTACTGTATGTAATATAAAAAAAAATGTGACAGTGAGTCAATGATTTACTTATGTTTCATACAGAGACTTTAGTATACTTTGCAAGAAATTCTGTCTGGATTTTGAGTAAGGTTTTATAAATAACTTATGTTTAGTTAGAAAATTGTAAACCTAAAAGCATTTTAATGAACTTAATAGTGGGCTAAATTTAAGGGAATTGTTAGCATCCACCCACCTCTTCTTTGAGTCAACATGAAAAGCAAAGGAATGGAAAAAAATCCGTGTTTTGTTGAGAGGGGAAAATCTGCAATGGAGCTGTTGTGGAAAAGGCTATGTCCTAGAATGTTAGGCAAGTATTAAGATTAACTAAATAATCCTTTCACCTGAATTGTTTTTATTTCACCAAGGTAGACCATGGTCCAAGAAGGAATCTGCTCAGCAGAGTTCAAAAATAGACATCAGGAACCTGAGTGGTTTTGAAAAGAAAGTGGATATATTTGCTCACAAGAACTTTTCAGTGCACAGGTAGGGCAGCAGTCACTTGACACTGTCTGTGCAGAGACTCCTCTCTGTCATCCACAGGAGCTATGTCTCCAAGGTCCCAGTCAGTTTTCTTACCTTTTCTCCTTTTTTTCTCATACTTCAAAGTCCTTGTTCGTTTTCTTAAATAATTGCTTCCTTTTTTAGGGGCACGGAAAAGTTTAGTTTAAAAATTGCTATTGTTTCATCTCTTTTCCTGTAATAAGGCTTGGCCAACTGGTCATCGTTAGCAGTCAGGTCTGTGGTTGGTGTGATCTTTTTCGGCTGTATCGTAGAGGGAAAAAGAACAACAAAACAGTGGGAAAAAAAGGACAGTAAACTGTCATCCTTATTCAAACAGGGATGTTACATTTTTCTCAGTATATGAACATAAATTGCTCACAGATTCTGGTGGACGTCAAACAACAAGTCCAGGAACGCCACATACGGCAGCTTTGAAGCACCTTGCTGCTGATTTATGACATGACAGAAGTATGACATGACCATGAACAACATGTTGTGAAATAGAACTGTAAAGAAAAAAGATACAGAAAGGCTACAGTGGGTCCAGAGCACGGCCATGAAGATGATCAAAGGACTGGGAAGCCTGCCATAGGATGAAGAGCTGAGACAACTGGTTTGTTCAGCCTTGAGAAAAGAAGGCTTAGGAGAGACCTTATCACCATGTTCCAGTATTTAAAGGGTGGCTAAAAAGAAGATGAAGACTGCATTTTTACAAGGAGTCACATGGAAAAGATGAGGGGTAGTATATAAAAGTTCATCCAGGAGACAGTCGAATTGGATGCAAGAAGAAAAATTTTCGTAATAACAATCAGCTTTTGGAATAATCTCCCCAGGGAAGTGGTGGATTGATCAACATTGGACACTTTTAAGATTCAACTGGACAGAGTGCTGAGCCATCTTGTCTAGACTGTGCTTTTGCCAAGAAAGTTTGGGCCATGTGGTCCTTGAAGTCCCTTCCAACAGGGTATTCTGTGATTCCATGACACTTCTATCTGAGCACTGGAACTGAAATGAGCAGGAGATATTTTGACATATGAGGGGTCGGGCACGAACTGAATTACAGAAAATTCAACTGAAGCATGAAAAGCCTTCTTTACTTTGAGAGTGATCATATGCTGGAACAGGTTGTCCAGGGAAATGATAAAGTTTCCCTCCTTAGAGACCTGGAACACCATGTTAGGAACAGCCCTGGGCAACCTGACCTAGCTCACTCTACTTAGATTGGCATGGTTGGATTAGAGACCTCTAGAGATCCTTTCTAACCTCAACTATCCTGTGATTCTACTATGTTTAATAAAGATAAATCTGGAGACACAGAAGGCCAACTGTTATATCATAGAATTACGGCATCAAAATGATATAGTTTAGGAGCAAGAAGATTAGAAGGTTGCACATCTCATCTTTATTTATAAGGGTATCTTCACTGCTGCTATGTTTCATTCTGACACATTCCATGTCTTGATAAAGCTATCTGAAAAGTGGCTCTGACAACGTACAGGAAGCCTGTGATTTGTAGCAATGCTGTTTACAGACAGAAGCCATTCTGTTCCACAATGGTGCTAGGTGACCTGCAGCAGATATAAAAGCATAAATAGGATTTTTGCCATGTGGTATTAGTAACTGATTCCAGAAATGAACTTTCAGCTTCAACTTCTTTGAGCACTACCCTGCAACCCATCTGAACCAAAAGAAATAGTAATCTGTTTATCTTATTTGGAGTGAAAAAGATACTATCTATCAACCCATCTCCACAACAATGAAAATTATAATAGTTCCACTAGGACAACAAAAATGCAGTGAACTTCCTGAATTTGTAGCAGGATTTCTTTTTTTCTTTAAAAAATTATTTATAGGAAGGAGATTGCACAAATTCTTTTTAAAAAATAACCCTACTGACATGCTGCTAAATGTAAGAGATGTTTCACAATGCACTACACTAAGCAAATTACAATACTGTACAGTACCAGAGTGTTTTAAATGTCAGATATGGATTTGGGAAATTATGTGCTGCAAAATCACTGCAAAATTTTATAGAATTATTGTAGTGACAGGTTAAACGTGCCAAGAAAAGTCTACTCAGAAACATTTGCACATTGTCATATTTGAACAATGATCCATTAATAAGACTTCCATAAAATATTTTCATGTGGTTAGGGTTAAAAACATAAAAGAGAGAAATGAGAGATGTGAATTCATACCTTGAGGATCTTTTTTGACTCCCACCATCTTCTGTTTAGACAAGGTTTTAAAAAACAGACACTGGTTTTGGAAACCCATGTTTCACTATATGTATCTGGAGATGTATTGATGTGTTTGAAAGCATTCAGCCTTTTAAAATTGGGCCTTTATAAGAGAGTTCAATTTCTACAGTCAAAGACTGCAATGCATGCAATGTGTTTTGGATGTGTTGGTCAGGATTCTTACGCAATCATTGCCTCTTTCTGATGGAAAGGAAAAAGTAGTATTGTAGTATGAATAACAAACAATGTTTTATATACCTATATTGAAGAACCTTCTCCCTTGGTTTCTTTGCCAAAAATATTTGCAACTACAGATCCATCTCTTTATGCCATATGAAAGGAAGGTGCATTTAGGATGAATCATTGACAGATTACCAGAGAATCATCTCCAGAACTAAGCATTTGACTGGTGCCCATCTTTCCCAGCTATGAGCCTATCTGTCTTTCTAATGCTCCATTTCTGTTGAGCTGGCAGTTCAAAATACCAGCCTGATTGTTAGAAGTCAATATAACTGGCAGGCTTTCCACTGTATTCCCAAGCATTATGATCCCTCTTGGAGGTAAAATCCTTTATTGGAGGACAGCTAGTCTGAGAAAATATCATAGTTATGGTGAGCTGTTTATCAACTAAATAAAATGTTTATTTTTATGAATGAAAAATCAAACAGCCTCATAATTTACAGGCAATGAATCCTGTTGACAATTATTCCTGTGTAAAACTGGTGCACTTCCTTCAGAATCAGTGTTGCTTAGCCAGCTGGTCACCTGTTCACAGTATCATAAGGTTGGAAAGGACCTCTGCGATCATCAAGTCCAACCTATAACCCAACACTAACACCAACATCAACAATAACACCAACCATCATCTAAACCATGGCACTCAGTGCCTCATCCAGACTCCCCTTAAACACCTCCAGGGTCGGTGACTCCACCACCTCCCTGAGCAGCGCATAAGCCATGACTACAGAATGGAAGATATTGACAGTCAATGTCTCCAGAAACATGTCAGGATTATGAGAAAAAAATCCACTCTGCATCTGGGTAAAATTAGGAGTTTTCAGAAGTTCTTCATTGAAAGCCAATGAACATGCGAAAAACCAGTTGAGACCCCTACCCAGACATATCAAAGGGACTTTAGGAGCTAAGATAAGGGTCTTCCAAAAGTCAGTCATTCCTCCTAAGTCAGTTCTCATTCGCAAGGATGTAGAGGAAGAGAGTGGAAGAAATTAGAAGTGGTCCTCAGATTATTTTGGTATTATCAGCCACCTTGTCAAGGACCACCCCTTCTGTCATGAGTTAGCCAGCATTTCACTTTAATCTGCTGAAATGTTTGGCCATGTTTAAGGCATTCATTAAGAATTTGTCTGGATTTGACTCCCTAAGCTTTCATTGTTTTCAGTTTTCCTGCTTAGACTGAGATTCAGACTTCACTGTGTGAAGAAAATGGATGCAAAGTAATAGAATCACAGAACTGTAGAATGGCCTGAGTTGGAAGGGACCCACAAGGACCATTGAGTCCAGCTTCTGTCCCTGCATAGGACACTCCCAACATTCACATCTTGTGTCTGAGGGCATTGTCCAAATGCTTCTTGAATATTGTCAGGGTTGGCACCGTGACTGCTTCCCTGGGGAGCTGTTCCAGTGTTCTACCACCCTCTGAGAAAAGTCCTGTCCAATGGGTCAAATAACTCATCCACTGCACTCTAACTTCCACCATATATGCACTGACATTTTTTGAGACCATATGGCTTGAAAAATAGAGGAGGTATTACTTAACCTGGATCTTAAAGCATCATAAATCTTAATTGGCCAAAACTTGCTATCTGACTCATGATAAAGGGGCATATGATTCACTGGAGTCTCCTCTCGTGATTAATACCTTGATGAATGCAGTTTGTCATGAAAAACTTTCTGTAGAGAAATGAATATGTGAGAAAAATTGAAATATAATGTCTGGAAACAATCAAGAACGTTTAGATAAATTACTTTGATAGACAGCCTGTTGTTTAGTCAGTAAAATACCCCACTATTCTGCAGAAAGCAGTCCTTATCAAGAGTAGTTCCAGCTGAAAATGTCTGGAAAGCCCCATGCACCACTGCACTATTGTTTACATATGGCAGAGTAATTTGTCTTCCAAATGAGCACCACTTCATCCCGCAGAGAAATGTAGCCACACTCAGTTGAACATCACATTACATGAGCCCACCAACCACACAGAAAATACATTGCAAATGCAAAACTAGGTGCACATGTTTAAATTCTCCATCTTATAAACTGGTAATCTTCCTTTCTGTCCATGCAGCAGTGTTAATGCTTCACCTATCAAAAGCATTACTTAAAAATTTGCACTAACCTTCTACTTACGGTGTGTGTATTTCCCTTCTGTTCTATGTACTTCACATTGATTCATCTGCTCATCTTTCTAATAACATAATTTTATTCACATGCTGCTATAGCCCTTGAAATGTTAGTTACCCTGTGAGATCAATAGTGAGCTCAATTAAGAGAATTCATATTCCAGTCAGCTGTTTTCCTCTATTTTTCTGGTCGCTTGTTTGTCTAGTGGTGATTAAGGTTGCAGTTCCACTCATTGGTGAAGTGTATTAAATGGTAATATCAATAACTGACAACAGCACTACAGTAGGACTGACTGTTCCACCAATCCATAAAAACATGCCAAACAAAGCTTTCTGGACATCGTGTCTCCTGACATGATGGAAATGTTTACTCCCTGCTTTCTAGCCTGGCTGATGATCAATGTAAGGAATATAACAACACAGTGCCTGTTAAGCAGAGTAGCACTATGCTCCATGCTTTCAAGTAAAACTGCCTTCCACCCAGAGGTGCCAGCGTAGGTTTACTTGGTTTTGCGGAAAAAGAAAAGAAACATAAAAGAAAATTAAAAAAACACAACTGTCAAACCTCCTGTATGTGAATTACTTTATGCACCATCACTAACAAATTCTCAGAGGTTAGGGTAGTGATATATATTTAAAGACATCTTGCACTATTAGAAATCATAGTCAGAATCTTGCAGTACTGAGTCATCAGCCTGAGGCGTTTTCCACTTTGGGGACCAGATATGACAGATGTTGGATAGACATGTAAAGAATAACTGCCCTTATCATAAAGACCTTTTAAGACATAACAGATGGATGAAATAAAGAGAAGTTCGAGAAGGCATCAGGAGAAATGAATAGAGCATGTAAAATTATAAAATTAATGGGATATTTTAACCCAGAAGGGGAAAATGAACATTTTAAAAACCAGCTCAAAAAAGTAATCACAACTTGCCATTAACCTAATTATTATAGACAGCTGGCTTAGTTTTATGAAGAAATATGGGGTATGCAATCATGTTGTTTAACTGTGTATATTTCAAACCATTTTCATTTAATAATGACAAATTCAACAGAGTGTCAATATGCAAAGACATTACATTCCAGCATGAAAAAATCAGCATGACATCCAATGCAAAAACTGCAGATAGCCCCAGCGTCATTTCTTTCACGTCAGTGGTGAAGAGTTGAGTCCATCTCCGTGGGTCTCTGGCCAGATGGTCAACCAGCACTGTTGTCTCGTGATCTTCTGCTCAAAAAGGTTAGTAAGTGGTTCTTTAGAGTCAATGATGTCATGAAGGGAGTGAGGGAGCTTGGGAAGACAGAAGATGTGGAAGGATATTACTCTAGAGATGAGGGGCATGAGTGATAGCGTGTTACAATGGATATGAAAAGGTAGAGAGGTCTCTTAAGAGGTATTTATTAATACTACAGTGATCAATTTGGAGTGAATTACAGGGAATTTGAGAGTGCTGCATTTTAACGTGCACTGCCTCAGGAGACCAAACCTCTCACTCCGCTTCTCAGTTTCAATGATAACTTGACATTTTGTACATTTTTAAAAGTACTGATAGAAAATGGATAAGTCTGTTCTTCAAGTCTAAGTTGCCCTTAAAAATATCATTATTTTTTGTGAAGAGCAGAAGTTATCAAACACACTGTTCCTGTCCTAAATCCACTTGATTCCAAAGTCCTCTCATAAGCTGCCCAGTAAAAGCCACTATATGACAGCATTTCATTTAGATGTGCCTCCTTAAGACATGGTTTAGTAGTGAACTTGGCAGTGTTAGGTTTATGATTAGACACAATGATCTTAAAGGTCTTTTCCAACCTATTCTATGATTTTAGGCTCAGGAAAAGCGTTCCTATTACTCTATCACAGCATACAGTGCATATCTCTGCAGAAAATATCACCAGACCATAGTGTACGTACCAGAACTTCTGATAGAAATTTTCCAAGGTTAGTGGTATTCAGCTTCTCAAATCTGTGAGACTCATTAATTTCCTATTAAAGATTGTTCAGTAGTGTAGAAGAACTTGCTTTCAGGAAGCACTTCTTGATTTTATACCACATTTTTATATTAATTCTAGCTGGTTATCCTTTTACATGAATGAATATTCTTAACAACCATGAGAAAAGGCAGCTATGAAACATTTTGTTGTCATTAATGTGCTTATTTCCATTTAAGAAATTCTTTACTTAAGAGATCACCTGGTGTACAACCGCCCTTCCAAATCAAGACCATACAACATTAACGAACACAGAAATCTACTGGATTCTTTTTCAGGAGCTCATTCCTGAAAACTTCCAAACCAAGATCTTATCTCCATAAAAATCCTTTCACTTGTGGATTTTGGAGAAGCAATAAAGTTAGATTAAAGGAAAAATGTAGGTTGAAAGGTCCCTCTGGAGTCATCTGGTCCAACCTCCCATTCCAAAGGAGCTGAAGCTTTGAAGTGAGAGCAAAACTTAAAGCATAATCGTCTTCTCCCTATGTCCCTTGCAGAACAGCACCTCAGATCCAAAATACACACACTGAAGAGAGAAGAAAGCAGTTAATAATTAGAATGGAGAATGTTGACAGGTATCCCTTAGCTGAGATTCAAGATTGTGTATTTTCTCAGCCATTTTTCCTCTAGTAATCCTGTAACTGATACTCGAATGGGCTGTGCTTCTCTCTGTTTTCAATTCAGAGGTCTTCTAGCCTGCTGTGGGTTTTGTGTAAGTTAAACCTTTTAATCCAATTGGTCTGTTCCTCACTACCTTCCCTGCAAACAACTGAACTGTTATTTGCTCCCATTTAATCCCTCTCCTCTCATCTCCTCTCCTTCCCCCTCCATTTAGATTTGGGGGTGGAGACTTACACTAACTTCAATAGAAAGACCATCTATCTCTCAATTTAGAAGTACTCATCTTTTTTTAATTACTTATAAGGCTTCCCATGCTACCAGATGAGGTATATTTTGCAGAATTGAATTACTCTTGTCTTGTCCCTGCTCAAGGACAAATTTGTCAGTGAATCTATCTGTGAAGGGACTTAAATCTTTTTGGAACTGATAACATTTCCAAAGTTTAGTTCTTTTACAGAGGTGATTACATTGTTTGTCACAGAAGGCAAATTACATGTGTTAAGCAAATAAAGGACTTCCTTATTTTTAGAATCAAGTAATATTTTTAGGTGCTGCCATGGAAGCAGCTTTGAATGTGATCAGAATGGGGTAATATAGGACTGAAAATACTCTTGCTAAAAATTGTCTATTCTATACTCTTTGAGCACCCCAAAACCCTCAGGGAATTTATATGACAACATAAACTACAAAGGTAAATGAAGTCATTACATCACTGCAATATTTGAAATGATTTCAGAAATAGATCCTGAGGTTTGTAGTGCTGAGGTACCCTCTTGAAAATGCAATGTGCTCTGTAAGCTGTAAGGGAGGGAACTTAACCATAATGGTTAAGAAACCTCCTGTGGACCAAGGCTTTTCCTTCAGAAGAGGGGACACATGTTATTCAAATTTGTACAATTGTGAGTCTGTTTTAATTTCCTACTCTAGAAGTAAACAATTATACAAAACTATCTGTCCAGTTATACTTTCAGCAAACTTCTCCTAGTTAAATGAATAAAGAGTGAGACGTCTACCAGAAGCGTAAGAGTTTCAGGCAACACGTATTGGGTCAAAAGGCTCCCCACATCTTGTCAACTTGGCATATCTCACAATATTAAGCACCTTATCTTACTACTAAATGACAAATCAATGCTAGAAGATTCTAGAAGCACCAGTTTAAATCTATTTCACCAGATATTATATTAATATCAACAACATATATGATGAAATATTTAAATATTGTGAGGAGTTCAATGTTTGTAGTTTGCACTGAAAACGAGATGAAGTCCATCTTCTGCCTGATATAAACCTACCACAAGGCCACCTATCAGACAAAACATTATGAAGCACTAGTGCTTCTTCTTCCTTTTCCCACTAATCCTCAGCCTTAGGAATGAGAGTCCAAATGTAGGAAGATGAAAATGGAGAGTCCAGGTTTTTTTTCCATCCTGTCATCTGAAATTTTCTCTTGAGAAATTGTCAAATGTTGCTGAGACCTTTACAGGTTTGCAAATTCTTTCACTCTTGCTCCTGTAAGGAAATTTGGAAGGCTGAATAAGGAGAAAAGTTTTAACAGTTTATGTAGATGTTTTAAAAAAATTCTTTCACAAGGGCATAATTTGACCATGGAAAAAATGGAAAAATGGAAAAAAAATGGAGCTAATTCTCATGTGAATTTAATCTTTTGGTCTAATCAAAATCTGTGGTAACTGAGAGAAAAGTTGAAGCAAAATGCCTTAGCACTCTTTGGCCTAGGTATAAATGAATCCTGAAGGAACAAATTAGTGCTGAACTAAGTGCTGGGTTTGTATTTCCACTAAGAACACAGATAAATGAAAGTGTCTGGTTTTGGATTGCACCTAATGCAGCTCTATCACCTTTATCGTTGACAGCACCAACACTTAAGAGTTGTAAGCCAGCTCAGGATCCCATCTAGAGAAGAGGAATTTGACAGTGTATTCAGGCACAGAAGAACTTCCAGTTTCACAGCTGTAGTCTCTAATTTCCAAGAAACACTTATAACTGGAGTAGTTCTAGAAAGTGTTTCCAGTTTCTCAAGGTTGGTTTCAAATTTTGAATATTTTCTTAGAACTTGTATTTATGGTTGAGAACTTAATAGCAGTGTGTAAAAAATGCAGGGAGAGACTGCACCTGTAATTTAACTTAAAGTATTAAAATACGTTTTTAAGCAGGCAAGCAAATGGCAGTTCAGGGTAGGACTGACCTTCGTGGCCAACCCAACTAAATTTAAGACTGCACATTAATGAACCTGAACGTAGGTGCATTAGGTGTTTATTCAAAGCAGTCTTCATCAACACAACTAAGTGGAGGCTAAAGAGTAAAATGTTTCCAGGCCTCAAACCTGTGCATATCACAACCTTCCTTGGGGTCCTAGGAAGGATAAATAAAGAGCATTACTCCAGATTATTAAATCTCACGGTCGATACACTAAATCCAATAACAATACCATAGAAGCTCTTCAGGACATGAACTGCTTCCTATTTTGCATATGTGCAGGGTCCACTTACTCAAACCTTATTCTTAGCCAGATTTTAGATCAGATTAGAGAGAACTCAAAGACAATGAAAGCAGTAATTAATTTATGTCCTTGTCACCAACATCCTTAAAGCCCTAATCAATTATCACTGTGTCTACATCTCTATCTAAATATTCCCTAAAGCTGAAAGCATGAATGAACCTTCCAAGTGTAAAAATGGAAGTAAAAAACCAATTTTCTCTGGAATAGACAATATGAATTATATATATTTCTGGTCCTACTACGTTGCCAAGACTAAAAGATGTAACTATATTTATCATTATCCATGAAGTATCTGAAATGTTTCAGTGAATAATACTGACAAAATGTAGAAAATATAGGAAGAAACAGATGAAAACGAAGTACAAATGAGGTATAGAAAGGAGTGACTGACAATTTAAATCACCCTGCTTACCTAAACCACAGATGCAAGGGATCACGAGGAAACAGTCTAATATTTGAACATTTTAGAATTATACAGAAAACTGTGGCTAAGTAAGGAAAAAATACTGTACTCCCAGGAACGTGGATACATACATCTTAATAGACCATTCTGCCTCTGAAAGTTGAGTTTAGCTGTTGACCTTCTGTGAACTCTCTCCACCTTGTCAGCATTTAATGCGTTTTGCTCTACAAGCTCTTAGAAGCAGGATCATGCAGGCATTTATTTCAGTTTTTCTGAATGGTGCTGCAGAAATTTATTGACAAAACGTGATTTGGGACTTAAAGCCAAGGTCATCCAACAACTAGAAGCACTGCAGTGAGTTAATGTAGCAAGTGATTTTAGGATTTTAAGAGCATGGTAGGCAAATCTGTCAGGAATGTCTCAGTAGTTGTTCCTGCCTGATGAGAAGGGATAAAGAAGGCTATTACTCCTGGTCCTCTTAGCCTTAGTATATGGAAGTAAAAATAAAATAGTAATTTTTGTTTGCTGCATACAGATGTTTTCGTCTTTTCACTATTGAAATTGTCTCTTCTCCATTAAGGGGTGGATTTTTTGCATTTTGGATACATTAAAAACCAACATGAAATCCACAAAAAAATTTTCTTCGTGTCTAATTTACTCCACTTGAAACAATTTTTAAATAACAACTCCCTGCTGTTAGCTTACTTAAAAATGAAGCCTCTTATTCAGTGAGTTTGAAATTCAGTATATCTTGATTCACTATCACTCATACCCCCAACACCTACAGAACAATCATTATTAGAGAAACTGGAGGGAAAAGATCTAAACAGCCCATCCTAGTTCAGTGTTCTTCCTCTTGGTTTCAGTCTCCTTGGTACATAATAGTGATGAATGTAAAATCAAAAAAAAAAAGGAAAATAAATTCAATCGAATTCCAGAATCATTCTTTGTAACAGTATTTGACCTGATTTGTGTAAATTTAGTGAAGATTGTATTTATTTTTCAGCCTAGACATATTGATTGTTTCACTCTTAATTACAACATCTGTTTATTCAAGGCCTGAACAAAACAAATAGGCCTATCTTTTCTCTCTTTATACCCTTTTTTGCTCATTTAACATTTTCCAATTCTTTTTTGCAGTTTAGCACAGAAGGGGAGAAGCAAAAACCTGAAGAGAGAAACAAACATTACTGAGAGTAGAAGAAGAAATCAAAACCAAAAGCATTGAGTAAGAACCTGATACAAAGAAAAGAATAAAGCAAGGATTTCACCACCAGCCAAGGCAAAAAATTGGTGAGGGCTTAAGGACCCTTGAAGTATTCAATAGAAAAATTACTCCCATACCTTCCTTCATCCTCTGTCTCTACGTATATTACAACTCCCTTGTAACTAGAGAAATTCAAGAATAATAAGGTCAAATCCCATGCTTTCCTCAAATTTGCATACCACTTTGGAATATTAGTGGTCTGACAGGAGAAAACCGTCCATGATCACTTCCACACACCCCCTTTACTGGCACTCGTGTTTTTTTGGCCAGACAGAGGAACTCATTCAACTGAAAGAAACTCAGGCACATAAAGTTAATTAGTTTCCAGCTGATATAATCTCTAATCTAGTTCTTTGTGCAAACACATGAATGCTTGTATAGCAAGAAAGCTCCATACAGAGTACCAGCTTGTGCTGGACCCAAGTGGCTGTATACCTACAGCTTGAGAATTGCATTTGTCTATTTTGGAGAAATACTGTACCAGCTCATATTTTCATATCTGCAAAGGATATTAAATGGTTGGTATTGCAGAAGAACAAGTTATTTTAAAGATGACTACTCATTTTTGCCTTCTTCTTATCTTCACGTATTTCCTGTCAAACATACAGCATCTGTCTGTCTTATAAGATGCATACGTATTACTCCTGAGCTGAAATGTTCAAGATAATACCCTGCTCAGTCATCAGTGTATTTCCAGCCCCACACACAATGTTCCCGTAGGTTATGTAGCATTTAAATAACTGTCAGTAGCTTAATATATCAGAGAATGCATTGATAGGACAAAGGGTAATGGTTTTAGGCTTAAAGAGGGGAGATTAGGATGAAATTTTTGACTGTGAGGATGATGAGGTACTGTAACGGGTTGCCCAGAGAAGTTCTGGGTGCCCTGTTCCTGGAGATGTTCAAGGCGAGGTTAGATGAGGCTTTGAGCAACCTGATCCAGTGGAAGGAGTCCCTGCCCATGGCAGGGGGGTTGGAATTGTCTGAACTGTCTGATCTGTAAGCTTCTTTCCAACTCAAACTATTCTATAATTCTATGAATATAAATCTGCTTGATGTCAGTGAATTTGTCACGTATGATGTAGAAAACTTCATTCACTACAGAAATGATGAACTTATTGCAAATAAAAAAGAGGTACCCCCCAAAACCAACAAAAAAGAGAAAACATAGAGATTTTTTTTCATGTTTAATTGATTTCACATATTTTACCCATGTAACTCAACCCTCTTCTCCCGATTTCAGGATTTTTCTCCAAAACAAATCTTTAATTTTTCACCTCACACATTCTAAACTCCCTCACATAAAAACTTTTCCTTCCTTCTTATTTATTCTTCCAAAAAAACCAAATTGGTAATCCATGCTCTTCCTACTACTCTTATTCTGTAATCCCAGCTTTGACTCTGAGATGAATCCAGTTTCTTCTCAACAGTGTAAAGTATTTTCTCTTTCATTAGATTGTTTTTTATTTAAAAATATACAACCCATAGTATCCAATCTCATTTCCAACTACTATTGTGTCCCTCTTTCATTGTCTGCAGCTCCCTCTGGATTTTCTCTCCTTAATTCCATTTTAGCCTCTCATCTCTGTTTTTTCTTGCATGCTCAGTTACATCAGTTTCACCACCGTCCCCCATATCTCCCTGACCAAAAAATCACAATACACATATTTTCCCCTCTGTATAGACCTTTACACATCTGCTCCAGAGCAGGTCAGGCAATTTTTATTCAAGTTTTCCCTCCCTACAGTCCATGACCTTTTCCTTTTCATGTCCTCCTCTAATTTCATTAGGTATTTATAATATTTTTTTGAAGAACCATCATTTGCTCTTTTTCTGCCTTTTTATTATAATATTACCCTCATTTTACCAAAGACATCAGGTAGGTCTCTACAGTCTACAATATGGATAGCTAGATGTCAATGTAGTCAGATTAATCAAATTATTTCTATGTTCTAAATTTTCCAAGGAAACTTCACCTCATGCTTCAAACCCAAAAGGGCTGTAGCAGAGTACTTAGTTTTTCACACTGTTTTCTTTGTCAGCTCTATAACACTGATCCATCAATCGATTGAACTAGGAGTCTCCATCAACAAAAGGATACTTCATATCTAAACCTTTCTGATCATCTTTCAAGGTTTTATCTCCTACATATACAAGAAATTCTCAAGTTCTTATCCTCTCACAGCCTGATTCCACTGGGTCCTTTTCTTTATTGTCGATATTGATTTAAACACAAAGAGAAGCTCCTTTGCCTCTCACTCTGCTACATCCATGAAGTTTGTTTCTAATATTTTTTTATCAAGTACACCCATCCTCTACCATTTATCAAAACCCTGTAAACTCTAATCTAAAGAAGCTCGGTATCCCTTGATGACCCTATTATTTAAGCTCAAAAAGGTTATTTACTTTGTCTGTTCTGCCTATCTCACCTGAGGTGGGCTTCCTGTTAATAAATAGCAAAGCTATCGTGTGTTTACCTTTAAATTTCTCTTTACATCTTTTCTTTACCACACACCTCAACCAGTCAGTGGATTCCGTGCTCATAACACTGCTGATTGTGGTGACCAATGTTACATCCTTGATTCTTTCTACTGTCAATTTATCCATCTACATCCGGTTTTATTGTTTTGTCTTGAACTTTGTCTTAGTTTCCTTCAGTAAAATGTATTTCCTCCCAAATTTTCCACTTTAGAGTTCCCTATATTTCTCCCATGTCACAAGATTCAGCAAAATCACAAAAATCATATGAATAAGTGAATTTTTGCTTCTTGTAACAAGATATGAAACAAAAATGAGTAAAAAAAAGTTGCTTTTTTCAGCACTAATAAAAAAAACCCAGGAAAATAAAGTAATTAATTTTGTGCAGATTTAGAAAACAGTGGTGGTTCATCCATACTGCCAGTGTAAGATCAGTCAGTTTGTGCATTCGATGGACATTAGAAATTAAATTTCACCTCTTTGCCTTCATTTCATTTCATTTTATTTCATTTCATTTCACTTCTCAGTCTTACTTTCAGCCATTTATACAGAAACACTTGCCACATGACTGTGAGTGAGGGCTTGCCTAGGGACTTCAATGGGAGAGGCCATGTCAATTCATTTATAATTTCACTGTCAAGACCTATCATTCAGAGGAAAATGTGTTATGTAGTTTTTCACACTTTAACTGGGTTGGCAAACAAGGAATAACTCTACCCTTGGAGCGGTTCAGTGATTCTGGAGCTCCCAGAACAGAAGTAAGAGGTGTCAAGATGCATTGTTTTCTCCTAAAACTACTAGGCATTAAATTTCTCTTCCTAGTTTGTCCTGTTAAAAAAGTCACTTCTTCTTCATAACCACAACACTGTTAATGAGGCTATACAGCTACTAAATGGCTGTTGGTCCTACACTGCTGTACCAGTAATGCTTCCTGAATGCCTCCTGATTGCTCAGGTATTCACAGCTAACTAACAACTAAAATACATTCCATGCCCACTTAAACCTTCTCTTATTTGCATACTTGTTTTCTTGCCTCTCTGTCAAAGAACTGATATTACAGATATTTATTTTTCTCTTCCACATGTACCCCCAAGAGGCATATTTGTTAAATATTTTGTAGCCTGGATACTTTTTAGGGTTAGAAAATCCTAGATTGCAGAGCCCCTACATCACGGGGGTTCACCAAAAGCAGTAACATTTGTGGTACTTTATTGCAGTAACATAAATATTTCTTATTGACAGATATTTTGAAACTCTTGCATTCCACAATTTTGTGACATGGGTATATTAGTTCCACAGGATTTTACATATCACCTCTGACTCGATCAGTTTGCAAATTTAAAAGACTGGATCTGGTGCTGTAAATCAGATGATGCAGGAAGAGAAGCTAATTTTCTTTACCCAATTACTTCAGTACAGCTATAATTATTAGGTATCTACCCAGTCACAAAGTATTAGTGCTGCATGAAAAATGTTTGGGTCGTCAAGTCTGATGTGGTTGTTGGTGGGAAATCATGCTGCATTTCTACTCCCTGTTTCTCCCTGATGCCATAAAATGTATTTTAACATGAGCTTCTTGCCTGTGCAAAGCTGGCTGTTCCATTATTCAATGCAAGTCAGTGCTAGACAAGTAATGCACATCCCGCTTAGCAGTAGCAAGCTCTATGTCAATGCATTGCAAACATTACCTCTGGAACACACAAGTTTATTTTCCCATTAATTTGTGGTTACCAGATGGAGAATCATCACTTTTGTCCATCTGCACAATGACAGTGGCATTGCCAATCCTTCAGATATTTTACAGACGTAGTACTTCAAATGCTGTTATTTTATATTTTCTCATATTGAATTTTTCATCAATGTGGTTTTAATCTCTGAATTACATTTGTTTTCTTGCAACACCTCTTTGCTGTTTATTTTCATATTAGCTTTTATGAGCTGCTCATCCTGAGTATCATTGCTATGCATGAATTTAAAGCCAAACAAAAAATGTAGGTTTATATATTGGAACTATTCATATCTGCAGAACAGGATTTTTTTTTTCTCTGTTCTCAGGGGCAATATAAGCTTTCAGAGAAGGCAACAGTAAGAGGAGAAAAGATGTAAATTATCTATGCTTCTCAACGTATTTGGACAAATAACAAATGTAAATTATCTGACTTTAACAAAAAGCAGGTTCAATTTCATCCTGTAAAATCTACTTATTTGCAAAATCATATCAGTCAATGAGTCTTTTGTGAAATGTAGTGAGTTCTGAGCTACTGTCTGCTTCCTACCTGGTAGTAATCCTGACTTGAAATCCCTCTTTAATTTTCAATTGAATACCACTTCTGGTCAAGAAATAGAGGATAATTTACCCTTGAACATGTAAGTCTCATAGTGAAATGTAGGCAAAAATCTTTAAATGGGCTCAGTATCAAAATCTTTTCTTTAGAACATTCCCCGGTGAGTACTCAAGAGTTTTTGACTCATGGCTGAATTAAAAGGGCAGGAATGGCGGCCTCTGAGAAATTCCTGAGAAATTCTTAATCTCAAAACAGATATTTCTGATTCTAAAGCAATATGAAAATTTGGAAAAGTGGTAACTTTTCTGAAAGCTTCCATTCTCCTTCGAAATGTCTCAGTCAGTGCTGTTACTCTCACAAGGTTGTTTAATTCAGCCATTCTTGGTTTCATGACCCAAAAGCCTGTAAGACACAACACAGTCTGACCACATCTTCTGAGGGTGTCCTTACTCATGGGCAAAAAGGTAATGGGAAAAGAAATCACATTACACCTTCAAAATTGTTCCTTGATGCCCCCAAACTCGTGGGGTATCTCTGTACTTCAACAGCAAGAAGTGGTTTTGACTTGGGTGGAATTACTTTAAGATTTGTACAAACAATTAAGTCTAAAATCATTCAGGCAATCATTTCATTAGAAAATATAAGCTGACAATAGATCTTTAAAGACTGAGAAATCAACAATATCTGGACAGAAAAATCCCCACAGCTAAGGTTCTGCTTCTTCATCTCTATTCACTAGTATACAGCAACTGAATATTTGCAGTTCTATGTTTAGTTTAATGATGAAAAGAACTCCAAATTGCACTGGATGTTTTGGCATTAATCATTTTGTAAATAAAAAAACATTATTAAATTTAAGATCTGAAGCTCAAGAATTTGTTTAACTATGGTTGGGTAATGTTTTGCATAATCAGGCTGAGATTTGTCCATGACCCAAATATTAGCATTGCCTAGAAAGATAGCTCGTAACAGAAAAATAAGGTACTTTTCTTTTTCATATATAATGCCTGGTTACACATGCATAGCTTTTTCACATGGCAACAAAATAGTGCAAGAAATGAATGCAGAAGAGTGCAGAAGTCACTTATTTCTGGAGATATAACTCCAAATTAATTTAATTTCAGGTGAAGGTGAATGTTCCTTTTTTTTCCTCTCAGTTCGCCAAAATCCCTGTTCTCATTTGTGTGGTTCATAAAGATGCCAATGTTTATAAGAAAACTTTGAAATTAATTTAGTGATTCTAGATTGTATCCAAGCACTGACTCCTAGAATTCCACCATGGCAGTGGGCACTGCCTAATGAGATGTGGGGATAAGGTGGCAAAAGCAGATCAAAACCAAGCTTTAATTTTTCCTAAGAACTACTGTTCGTGCATATTTTCCCTTGCCTTTGAAGAAAACAGGAGAGAGCTATTTTCAGGAGCTTACAATTCTGCAGCTCCTACTAGCTCAGTAAATGACAGTTGATGAGCAGAAAAATCAGAACTTGCTTTTTACCCTTTCAGCTTCTTCAAAAAATTGTTTTCCAGAAATCTAGATGTAATTTAAAAAGTCCTGATTTTAGTAATTTGTCCTATTACAGCGATGAAAAAGTCATGTCTAGGGGCATATGCATATAACAGCCATCAGAGGGCCCCAAGGGATTATCTCTTCCTGTCTGTCTGATTTACCAACATGTACTTCCAAATGTCAGGTGGGATTTCTATGCTCTGGAAAAAAATTGATGTTTGGTGTGTGTTGTCTGCTAGACTCCTGTTTGGCAGAGAGGAAATAAAAGGAAAAAAATAAAAAAAAAAAAAGGGGAATGAAAATAACAGTAATTCAATATCTACTTAGAGAATTTAAATTCCCATTCCAAAGGAAGACATCTGACAGGCTGAACTGCTCAAGAAAAGCACAGCACTGCCAGAGTTTTCATTCAGCTGTGGTTGTGGCTATTAGTTGTCCTATTTTCAGAAACAATAAATTCACTAATGGTTAAAATCTATATATAAAATACTGGAGCACTGGCCTGGCTCTTTTTATCACCACTTAGAGACACAGATGGGAAGGATGTGTTAGCATCTAGGAGAAAGAAGAAAATTAGTTTTCATGTGTCATAAAGAACATGAAAAATGACAAGGACATCTTGAAAATGAATACATGCACTTACTGGAATAATTGACACAGACTTTGGAGTCCAAGTGCCCTTAGAGGAAAGAGAGAATTAGGCACACAAAGTTGAAAGCATGATGATTTTCTTTTTTTAAATTATGAGCGAGGTTTACACTTGTATTCGTAATAAAAAACACCCTGCCCCTTACTGATTTTTATTGATCCGTGAGATATATTATCTGGAGAAAAAGCAAACCCAAAAATCTTGCTTTCTTAGACCTTTAGAGCCAGTAGGTTGCATTGTCTTACCTGGAACAGTAGCAGTATTGATAAAAGCATGGTTCAGATTGAAGTATACAAAGGCTCAAACTCAGGCAGTTCCATACTTAACATACAGAGTTTGTTTTATCCGGGTAGTGATGGTATCAGTTTCATTCCTCTAAATCTCCAATTTATTAAAAAAAATCAATAAAATAATTAATTGTTAGCAGTTTTCACCAGGAAAAATCAAGAGATTAAGGTAAAGATTTTAAAATCTATATTTCCCCAGACAAAAGCTAAATCCTGAGGTAGTAACATGCTGTTTCCAAGACATATAGAGATCTCAGCTAGATGAGCCTTTATCTACCTTTTGATTGCTGGTGTGTATTTTTAAACACATGGCATATGAGTAACTGGAAGTACACAATGGTGTGGTCTCTTAAATGGAAATATATCCATTGTTTTGAAGATTTTTATGTTGGCCTGAATCCTACTGAAAAAAATCAAAGAGTTTCAAGTTGTGTAAAAATTTTACTTCAGAAAAAAAATAGGCTATTAGCTTTTCCTTCACAAGCTAAAACTCAAAAGGCTGCATTTGTTGTCATCTAATTATAGCACATCAGAGATAATGTGGCATTTTTGAGAACTGTTCATAATTCTGGTCATGTCTCGTAAAACTGTCTAGTAAAAGCCAGAAATAATCCTCTCAAATAAATAAAAAAGAAATGACAATGTCTGTGGGTATTAAATGGAAAAAAAAAAAGAAAAAATGAGTAATAGGGATGGATAATTGATGGCATTTGGAGTAATGATGGACAACGTTTGTAATGCACAAACACACTTGTATTAGAAATAAAAGTCGTTTCAGTCTCTGTTAAAATGACAAAAGGGATTTTTCCTTCATCTTTACAGGACAGCTGTGTATCTGAGGACCTGTATCAGTGTTTCATTGAAGTCATGCACCCCTTGATGGTGAAGATTTCACCTGCTCCTGGCTTCTCACAAGGCAATAGACTTGAATAGATTTGGAGAGACTTACAGGTTGTGCCTGGAGCATGAACTAAGCTACAGCCATAGGATGGGACATGGAACTGGTGCATGGCGATGAACCATCACTTTGTACATGGTACCCAGGAGAGAACTGTGTGGAGAGGAAGTGGAATGTGATATGAACAGTGCTGCAGCTGCTGTTTGTAGTGCTGCAGAGGTCACGTTTAAAGTGAAGGTGACATTCTCCATTTAATTCATCTTTGGATCTGGCCTGTTGTAATAAAAACAACATAGTCTTAGTACCTCCAGAAAGAAAACTGGAAAACAAAGCAAAACAGGTGGCTAGTGTGTTTTTGTTTAGCTATATAGCCTTCCCTCCCAGTGAGATGGGTGAACTTGTCTGAAATGTCTTTCAGTTCCAGGTTTACTCATATTGAATAACTAAGGGTGCTCAGTCAGATTTTCACAGTCATAGGATCATAGAATCATAGAATCATAGAATCACCCCAGTTGGAAAGGACCCAAAAGGATCATAGAGTCCAACTCCTATCCCTACACAGGACACTCCCAACATTCACACCATGTGACTGAGGGCATTGTCCAAATGCTTCTGGCAGACTCGGTGCTGTGACTGCTTCCCTGGGGAGCTGTTCCAGTGCTTCACCACTCTCTGGGTGAAGAACCTCTTCCTAACATCCAATCTAAACCTCCCCTGGCACACCTTCCTGCCATTCCCTCTGGTCCTATCATAGGTCACAAGAGAGAAAATATCAGCACCTGTTTCACCCCCCTCCCTTCTGAGAAGGCAGTAAACAGCTATGAGATTCCCCCTCAGTCTCCTCTTATCCAGGCTGAACAGACCAAGTGACTTCAACCACTCCCCATATGACATTCCCTCTAGACCCTTTACTAGATTTGTGGTCTCCTCTGGATGCTCTCCAGTAGTTTGATGTCCTTTTTACACTGTGGTGCCCCAAACTGCACACAGTACTCATGCCAATGCTTAGGTGAAAAGGAAAAGCTACTGGAATGCTCCTGTGTTGATGTTCGTTTCTAATGGAAAGTGAGGAATTTAAAATTTTTAAAATTTTCTGGCATTGCTTAATAGTGAAAAAGCTTTGTCAGCACACAGTTCTTGAAGTATAAGAGATGAGACTGCTGGAGCTATGCCAAGGTTACTCTGCTTTCTGAAAAATCAGGGTCTTCTGCATCAACAAGTTGAGCACATGGAGACTTAAAATTGCCTGTCACACTATTGGACCTCCTTCAAAATACACTCCTCTTGGCCAATAAGTGCTGTCTGTTACAAGCAGGAAAAAGCACGTTATTCCTGGGGGTGGGGGTGTTGAATTGTCACATATACATGTTACATATTTACTGGAAGCAGTATATTCTTTGGTTATATTAGCTCAGCCAGTAGTTATCAGCTATGCCTGGATTAATACATTTAACAATGCCATTAACCCGCACCTGACCTCGAGGTGAATTATATGCTCTCACCATGACTATACTAACAAGTTCTTTAGGTCTTCAGGTAGAGTGATTGTACTCAAACTGTATTTTATGTAGAGTCTCTGGTCTAGCCTAATGGCAGAACTGTGTCAGGGAACCCCAAATGACCCTGGTTAAAAGGTTACCAAAACAACTACAGCAATTTATCAGTGTCCATCCTTGGTTGCAGCACTTGGACCCTTGCCCTGGCATCTTTAATTTGTTAACATAATTGTACCTGTACTGTTTGCTCTCTGCAATTGCCCTTTGTAGGTTTTTTCATATGATAGATTCCACTTACTTAAAGTCAACTTTTTTTGTGCTGATCCCCAAGTTCATGATCTTTGTCTCTGGTGCCATTCATTGTTAGTCCACTTTCTATTAACCCTTCATTGGGGTATTCGAACCATCTAGGGTGACTCTCCAATTCTACATCATATTGAGAATGCCTCTTAAAAATGAGTCTTCAGTATCTGTTATTAGTGCATATCTGCTTTGTGTGGCGAAACATTTAGTGAAGGTTAATTACTGATTGCTCTAAGGCTGATCTGCTAGTAAAATGACTCCTTTTGTTATTTCTCCTTTGAGAATAACTGATTTCAATCATCCCTTTAATTTCTTCATTGACTGCATATAATTCAACCAAGAAACAGCTGTTACTGAGCTGTCTTGGTGAGAATCTGCCCGTGTCATTTTTCCTAGTATGAAAGATTACCCATGAGTTTTTCTTTGCTCATGTTTTTGAACCACACACTATGCCTTTGTCACTTGTGGTTTTCTGATCTAAGGACCTGTTCTGATGCTGAAATTAATGATTCTTTTTCACAGTAATCCTTTTCAACAATTTGAATGTGTATGTTTCCCACCCCCTGCCCCTGAACAGCTTTTGCCCTGGCAAATTCCATTTTCTGTTAACTTTCAATGCCTCTCAATCCTTATTCCTCTTCAGGCTACAAATCATTGCCTGCTCCATGATGCTATAGGTTTTCTTCTCTGTTCCCAAGTATTGTTGTGAAGAATTTATGTTAGAAAGGAAGTCGACAAGATTAGGAAAAAGACTTGGAAAATACAGGTAGAGTTAACGGCAATTCCATGGTTTGGGAGTATTGTTGACGTTTTCAAAAAAAAGTTTCAGAGATACAATTAGAAATCAGAATGGAAACGGATGCCTTCCTAGGACTTTCAAAACCACATAAATATTAGTTGAATACGTATGTTCTCTTTCTGAAGCACATGTTTTATATGAGAAGTGTTTTGGAGCTTGGGGTGGGTGGATTAGATGCTTTGTGAACTCTTTTCTAGCCGTTCAGTTGGTTTATGCAACTTCAATCATCTAGAAGTTAGTCATCTAGTCTAACCTAGTTATCAAGCTCCTTCATAATCAGTGGAAAGATCCAGGCATCTTTAAAGGATGACTCATTGCCCTTTAGACAGTTATTTTATTACAGATTTACTCTGAAGAAATCTTTGTCTCCCTTGGACTTCAAAGGGGATTTACATGACTGGCCTAATTTTCAATGGCTAAAATCAGGTGGGATGAATCCTGTTTTCCATACCAGTTCCATGGTTGCTTTCAGATCTTAGAGATCAGCTTGTATTTTTTCCAGCCCTTATTATCAAACTCAGCTAAGTATTTTAGCAAACTCTGCAAGTTTGCCATAAGGTTGTATACTTCTAAACCATGGTTAAAATTTATGATCCAACATTATGCTGAAGTTAATGCAGTCAAGTTCAAAACGAGAAACATTAGGAGTTTATATTCCTCAACGTATGCACCTTAAGTTTTTATGCAAAGAGATGCGACTGATATCATTGTGTATTTAGTGATGTTAGCTGTTATGATTTTTTTACTACTAATGTATCAAGACAGTAGCTTTGTCACTAAGTGAATATGTGTTTTGGATGCAAAATTACACTACTGTCTAAGACTTAGTTGTGTTCGATTGCTGGCATGATGGAAGAAGTTCAGTGGCAGAGTCACTGGTTTCATAAAGTCCATCACTGGAGTAGAAGTTTGGCTGTTGATTTTACAGTGGAGTCCAGCAGCTACTGGATAACATTTATGTTCTTCTGGTGAAACTCTGTACTGTGACTGAAACTTTCACATTAGTCATTCTTTTAGCACAAAGATGGGTTGACAGACGGTCGAATTGAGAGAATATGTAAAGAAGTAGACAAGCTAAGGAAAATGATTTTTTGCCAGAGTGAAATACATCATCAGCAAAGTTCAGAAACAACTTCAGACTAACAAGAAAGAAAACTTACAAAGGGCTGACAATACATGTTCTCCCTCCAATCACTGAAAAATAACAATAAGGAAAACCAAGACAGTACTTTTATGGAAAGCAAAAAAAACCACCACGCACCTGAAATAGGAAAGATATCTCTCTAAGTAATTGATCTGGACACTTCTACTACAATTGCTGAAACCCCTGTAACCACTAATCTATTTAACCACTACTTTAATATCATTTTCCCTACTGTAAAGATGGATAACTAGAAGGCAAAGAAAAGAGTCATGCCACAACTATTATACAAGAAGTCTGGGTCAGATGAGAGAATTAATCAAAGTCCCTTCACTTCTAGGTTAACATCATTTTTCAAATTACCAGCCAACCTCCATCAGAAAAATGAAAACGAACACACTAAAACAAAAGAAAAGCAAAACCCCATTTTTTTTTAATATCACAGGGCCTGAGTTGCGAGGTGTTTTTTCAACACTAGCTAAAGAGAAAACACCAAGAGCCCATTTTACACAACTTCAGAGCTGAGTATCTTGAAATGAACAGTCATTTTGGAGAGCCAGCACAACCGATGCAATTACTCATAAGTGGTGTGCCATGTTTTCACTAGCTTCAAACACAAGAAGGCACAGTTTTTTGCTGACAGCTTTATGTAACTGACAGCTTCTCTGTCAGCAATATGCTGCTTCATGCATAAAGCTTGGCAAATGGATATTCATTTTTACCAGAAGCAGGTTGTGAGACGATCTAATTTTTATGTAAAGATGCGTTCTTCTAAAGGGGTTCTCATGAGCAAAAATACCTTCCCTAATAAATACTTTAAGGCATATTTTTTATTTTGAGTCTGTTCAAATCCTGGTTTCTCTTATCCATACACTCCATAGGTGAAGTATTGTAGAGCCACCTTTTGTGCCTTTAATAGGCTGCAGAAGAAAGACAATGTTATGAATCTCCTGCTTGCTTTGACACTTATGTTTTGATTTAAGGACGAAATTTCTGCCAGGGAAAGTATATCTGACCAAAGGAGACTGACCAGCTGGAGGTAGTGTGAAAGAGTGCTGTAGGGCTGACTACATGGGATGCTCCTCAAGCCTTTGAATGAGAATGGTTGGAGGTGTAATAGGCACGATATTGGCATGGGTAAAGGATTTGTTGTAATGTATGTATTGGTCTGAGTTAAACTATGGATCAGTTTTGTATAACAAACCTAGGAAAAGTGCATGGTAAAAGTCATTGAAGCAAATTGAAATTTTTATCCTGTGATCTGTAATGGTTCTGCTGTGGAAGCCAGAACTGTGCATTAGCTCTAAAACATGGGAAGGGGGTTAAAGAGAAAGGGATAATTAGTTAATGAGACTGGATTCTCATATAAATGGTTTCAGTGTGCTGGTTAGGTCATTCTCCTCACAGTAAAACAAAAGTAAATGGAGAAACAAACATCTACTTTTCGCAAGTGTCATGAACAAAGAGTGTAGAAGACAAGCTCAGTGTCCTGTGCTTCAGGATACTGAAATGATCCCTGCTTGATGTCTTTGCCTGTGTTTAATGCCTCTGCCACCATATACATCCCAAACAAGGAGTTTTAACAATATTTTATAATCAGACAAATGCAGTCCATCTCCAAATTGATCATCACCAAGTGCCGAATGGGATCAAACACCCTGTTGTTACTCTTGACAGATGCATATCTGATATGTTCTTGAAATTCTCCATTAATAGACATTCTTACATCATTCTAGGTAGTTGTCCCAAGTTTCACGACTCAGATTCATTTCACATAATTTCATACATGTATAGCACCAGCACTGACAGCTCAGGCACTCCTTCTGGGTTCTTTTTATAGTCAATGAGGGGAACAGAGATGCAGAGGGCATGAATCATCTAACAACCTTCATGCTCTGGCGTGAGACTAATCATCTTCTTTCTGCATCTCCCTATTGAATGGAAGATGTTTCTAGATGACCACAAAAAAAAAAGTAGACAAATGTATCTGCTAGTTGGCTGCCACCTTCACCATTCACGTAGCTCAGCATCTTTTCTCACTGCATATTTTATATTCCCACAACCAGACACGGCAACTCAGAGAAGTTCATGGTACTGGTGGGCTAATACTTACCTAAAATCTATCCCCAAATGAGATTTTTTTAATTAGTTTTTTCTATGAATAAAATCATCATGGTTTGAAATTTTATGCAGACTGGAGTTTACTGTCTCTTCCATGTCTACATGTGTTTTACTTGCGATTAATCAGTCACTTGTCATTTAAATTCCATATTAAATTTTAATTTTGGATGGTTCTTAATTATTTCATCTTTTTTTTAAAAAAAAGAGGTTGGTTTATTATATTTTATTCCTATCAGAGTTGGTAATAATTTTTAAGTTTACTTAGTCAGATGAATTTATTGTTATAATCCAATTGCTATGTAAGTATACACACCTATGTAAATACACACAAATATAAATGAAGATACAGAAGCATAGAACTATTTTATTTGTATATGTGAAGAAATCTAGATTAACAACTAAACTTTAAGCCTATTTCTAATTCATTATGAATTTATTCAACCCAAAGCTTGAAAATTAAGCTGGTATAATAGGCAAAATATAATGACTTCAGCCTAGCAACATGTCTATGTAAGTAGTACTCTAAGCCTCTCTGCTTACGCCACCAACTTGGAATATTCTTTTAGCTTTGTCTCAAATGTCTGTTCATTTTGAAAATGACAAATGAGTAACGAAACATTTGTACTGACATAGGGACATTCATTTCTTAGAACCCACAGCTACAAAAGCAGAGTGGTCAAAATTATGAGAAATTGTATTCCATTTTCCCTGGGAGATATGTATCTTAGACTGCCCAATTTCTTTTTATGCTCTGCAACATCTATTACTATAGTAACAACATACAGCTCTCTAATTTGCTTGATTGCAGCGTGAGAATCAGAGGAAAAAGCAGATTGGTGACATTTTCTGTAAGATATGAATCTTTCTGCTTAAAAATTGTCCAAGAAGGAACATTCAGTTCTCTGTTGTTGCTGTACAAAAATGAAGCCATTTTATTTTTCATCCCCAGTAAAATGATGGAAGAAGAAACAAACTCTTTTTGCTTTCTTTTAGCTTTTATTCATTCTGGTTTTGCCACTCTGAGTACAGAACTTTCCGAAGAACGAGCTTACTAGTTCAGTATTTCCTGATATATCAGATTTTCAGAGAATCACTCCTTCCCCAGCATCAATGGCTTCAAATCACTGTTCTTTATTTTATTTTGTTTTATTTTGTTTTATCTTATATGTGTTGAAAGACCAGTAGCTCTAAAATTCAAGGTGCCATTTGAATTATTCTCTTCCAGGTCCACACATGAGGATCCAGAAATTTTCTGCTTGCTATTACTATGCAATGGTTTGAGGCCAACAGAAGTGGATTTACCAAGTCTTTGCCGTATCTTTTCCTCTATTTATAACCTCATATAGAACAAATTTCACTTGAATTCTTGTTCTCCTATGCTTTCAAAAGGGTTGAAAGATCAGACTTTTCTAATATCAACATCCTGAATACCTGGCACCTAATCTGTATTTGCCGAGGAGGGCAGCAATGGCCAATCTTGTTTCAGTCCATATTTCCATTGCTGCCAAACTTGACATTGATTTCTCTGTGTCAGCAACTGTGGTCCAAACACCTTTTGTAGTTACAGACGATCAGAGAAATGCCCAAATAATCATTCCTTCCACTTTTTCGTTTGAGAGCTTGTAGAAGAACTGTAGAAGAAACCTACACAGGTTCTTGACTTAGCTGCTCAGTGCTAGTAGAAAATATGGAGAAAGCAATCAAAATGAAAAAGGCTGTTCCGTGTTCTGCATAGCAGATTCTATATATCTTTGAACTGTCAAGTGAATGTATCTTTTTATTATTTTCTTCATACAACCATTTTCAGGCAAAATTCACTTTTAGCATCTACAAAAGTCGTGGTTGAAATAGAGCCGCTTCCATCCTCATTTTAAAGCACAGAAATCATTTTTCCTACTACAGTTCAAATCTGTGATGAATCTGTACTATTCAATTTTTTGAATTAGAAAGCCATTTTACATGTTATTTTTCACTTGAATATAATGTCAGATTCTGTTATTCCAGGAATTTAAAGCAGGAAACAAATTATATTTCACTTGAGAAGAAAGTATTTTTGATAGAAAAAGAGAAGACACTTGCCTAGAGGTGTTATTACGTCTGCTGAAACCGAAGTGCTATTCAGTTACCCTTAAAGTAGCAAAAATTATGAAGTAGGAACTCTGTCACTTACTCTCTATTGTAATTCATTTGCAGTACCCACCTCCTCCAAAGTCATTATACACTTGATAATAGAATGCTCAAAACCAAACACATGATTTTTTTTTTTCTACAGCCTATTATGGTTGACATAAAAGGAGGCAGGAAAGCAGAAATCACATACAATTTGAGTAAACTACTTTGAATGCACTGCATCTGTTCTATGATCAAAACAATGTGTGGGATTGATAAGGGTCTGGTTTTTTTTTTCTTTTTTAGTTTTTCTTTTCACAATTTAAAGAGTGGTTTATGTTATGGTTTCCATACTAATGGCCACAGTTTGTACTTTTTGAATGAATTCATAAGAGAAGAAGTGAAAACCAAGAACACCTCATCACCATTTTCTCCAGTTTTCAGATTGCCCAGTGCCAATGGTTTAGGGAGGCAAGTCAAAAAATGACTTGTAGTGACCTCCTACTGTATAATCTACATGCTTGTGTTGTGATTATAGCAACTAGAATAAGGTACATGATTATAAACATCACTTTAGCCCACTCTGAAACTGGTATTCAAGGAAGTTATGATGAACCAGTACTGTTGCCACTCTGTGCTACACTAGAAGATTATCATGTACTATATGATATACTGTAGGTTTCTACCTTTTATATGGGTAATGTCCCAATTACTTAAGGAGATAAGGAGATGAGATGAAATCAAGCCTTTATTTACCAAGGGGGGAAAGTAAGATCTCTCTTTAACCAAGTTTTGGTTTTGAGGGGTGTATTGATTTTTTTTTAACACCAAGCACAGCCATTAAAAACCCACTGGTTTGCAAGTACAAAGGCACAATGAAAGTGTGTGGTTTAATGTTCTGGAAAGGATTATGTTCCCCTTAAGTCGTAATACAAGAGAGAAGAATAGTTCATGATACGATGCATGTGTCCTAATTTAATCCTTTAAAAGGTAGAAGTCTAATTTGAAGACAGTTGCTGCCTTTGACATCTGTGGAAGGAGAAAAACACTTCCAGAGAACCATATAAAAATCATTAGAAGAGCAAGATCTGAAGGAAACTACTTCCAGTGACAGAGGAGAGTAGAGGGGGATTGGTTACCTCTGAGGCAGAAATCTAATCCTTTGGACTCTATGTCTTTGACAGAGGAGAGGACACAGGAAGGAGTTTAATTCCTATTTCATACTTCTTCCACAATAATAGTTACTTTCACCAGGATTTTAAATGCTCTCTAAAAGTAATAGCAAAATGTCTGGATGTTTTGTACATGAAGGCACTACCCAAAATCAAATAATATTCAAGAAAAATGTTTCTTTAGATAAATTTTGCAAGAAGTTTTTCCAAAAGCATAGGCATGTGTTTTACATAATTGCATTAAATATGAGCTAATTAGATGTAGAAACTGAACCACTCAGAAGAACTGCTCCTTTAATTTTAATTAGTTTTATATGGGTTACTGTAAATTCCTTAAGAAACTGACCAATCTTGTTGGAGAAACAAAAATAAAGAGAGAGAAGGAGAGAGTAAACATCTATACTATAGCCTTCATCTGAGAGGAAAGGAAAAGGACCTTTAACGTATGCAGAACACCAAGTTAAAAATAAGCTGTATGCCAGTTATTACCCCTTGATAGTTGCTACAGATACCAAGGATCATTACTCTGTCTGTTTGTGCAATGTGAAAAATAGAATTAAGATTTCATGAACACAGTTTAAAACTCAAGAGAGGCTAATAAATATGCATAAGTTAGGAGCTGTGTTTTAATAAGGAAATTAATTAGATTACTTAGAATAATTTTGTGTCTTTCAAAATCCAAGAGGTACTCTATTACCACTAAAGTAGTGTTGGCTGATAAAAACAAATTATTTAACTATATAGTATTTTAATGCAATGAGAATAACCTGATTCTTCAGCGTTTTACTGAAATGGTGGTTATTAATAAATTTTGCTTGGCTTTGTTTTCCAGGAGATCTTTAAAATACATATTTACATTGAATTAATTTTGTGGGAGGGACAGACACTTAAATGGGCATCGCTATCCTTTTTCTACTAAGGATATAGAGCTAGCTATGTCGGTTTACTTTAGCTGAAAATTCTAAATTATGTAGAACAATTGAGTCTCTGAAGACAAAACCGTGTCCTAAAACAGACAGTGCTGTATGCTTTCTCTGCAGTCTCTAAAACTCCATGTTCAAGGAGATATCTACAGATACAGTCTCTTTCACAGTTTCCTACATGAATTTAATCTGAAAATCAGAAAAAAAATATTTCTGAAAAACAGAGCAGAGAGTTTCTGGAATGCTTGATCTTGTTGTGAGAAATTGGAAAAAGGATTGGAAAATGTTAATGAACCTCCAGTATAGAAACTCTTTTCTTGATATCAAAAAAACTCTAGGTACCTACAGTACTGCAAAGGGAAGGGGATCTCCAGAGTATGGCTCATTCCATCCACTTCTGACATTTCATAGAATCATGGAATTATAGAATTGTTTAGGTTGGAAAAGATTTTCAAGATCATTGAGTCCAACCACTAACCTAACACCGGCAAGTCCACCGCTAAACCACGGTCCTGTGTGCCACAACCAAACGCCTTTTAAATACCTCCAGGAGCGATGACCCAATCACTTCCCTGGGCAGCCTGTGCCAATGCTTCACCACTCTTTCAGAAAAGAAATGTTACCTAATATCCAGTCTGAACCTCCCCTGACACAAATTGAGGCCTTTTCCCTCTCATCCTATCACTTGTTACTTGGAAGAAGAAGCCAACACTCACCTCACTACAACTGCCTGTCAGGTAGAGAATGATAAGGTCTCTCGTCAGCCTTCTCTTCTCCAGGCTGTATAATCCGAGTTCTCCCAGGCGTTCCTCATGAGACTTCTGCTCTAGACTTTTCACCTGCCTCATTGCTCTTCTTTGGACATGGTCCAGCAGCTCAGTGTCTTTCTTGCAGTGAGGGGCCCAAAACTGAACACAGTAATCAAGGTGAGGCCTCAATGGTGCTGAATACACGGGGACAGTCACTTCGTTAAATGTCTCAGTTGCTTATACGGAAGTGTCTGGTGACATGGTAGAAGCCCTAAAGAGTCTTGCCTGGCCTTCTGGAAGACAACCAACTGTATACAGATTCTCTGTTACATTTGCCAACTCCATATTGATGCTTTGGATATCCTGTGACACCTTATATTGCAATAGGTATCTGTGTAGGTATGTAGAGAGGAGCTCAGACACCTAACTAGCTCATGTTGAGGTCTAGACTGCAACACTTAAATTCAGGTGTCTGAGTTTGGAGTTTTAATATAGAGGGCATGGATTTTATACCTAAAAATAGACTCTATAGCTTCTGCAATAAGTGATTTGTTCCTCTTTTTCTGGGAAGATATTTCCATTCAGTCTCAGTTAAAGGACTTAAAATTTTCAGTTCTGAACTATTCAATTATAGCTTTTAAAGGTTCAAGGAAGAAAATAACATTATTAATTGGAGGATTTCCTCTAAAGTTTTATTGTATTTAATAGCATATGAGGGATAATTTAAACTTGCTACACTGCATATTGTGTTCATTAAAGAAAACACCATGGCATCTTCTGCTATAGTTTTGTCTGTGAAGATTACTTGAAACCAGACAGCAGAACGTTTTAATATTCACTCAGATTCATGAAATGTATTTCATTTTAAAAAAATTAAGCAAATGGATGTGGAGTAACATGCTGGTGACAGACTGTGTGAAAAGGAGTAGGAATATATCAAGGTCTTTAACTGAACTCCATCATTCTTAAAATGAATAACATATAATAACTCTTTGGCAGTAGTAGCTGGGTTATTTTAAAGAACTGTCTGACAGCAACCACAAGGCTATATTAATTTTCCTGACACCTAAAAGCGTTGAACCATCACATGATTACTTAATACTCATTAGACTCTCTTTTGAATCACCTTTGATATGCTTCAGGACTGTATAAGAAAGAAGAAACAGACTTCACTAAATTGATGTACCTAATTTCCAGGACAGAAGTTTAAATTCTGTTCCCCTGATACTTTTTGAAGCTTTTTTTTCCCTGACTGCAACATGAAGGCGAGTAAGGATATGATATCCCCCTGTACTCGGCACTGGTCAGGCCTCACCTTGAATACTGTGTCCAGTTCTGGGCCCCCCAATTTGGGAAGGATGTTAGGATACTGGAATGTGTTCAGAGGAGGGCAACGAAGATGGTGAAGGGGCTGGAGCACAAGCCCTACGAGGAGCGACTGAGGGAGTTGGGGCTGTTTAGTCTGGAGAAGAGGAGGCTCAGGGGAGACCTCATTGCTCTCTACAACTCCCTAAAAGGAGGTTGTAGTCGGGCAGGGATTGGTCTCTTCTCTCAGGTGACCAGTGGCAGAACCAGAGGGCATGGACTTAAGCTTCCTCAGGGAAAGGTTAGACTTGATATGAGGAAAAAATTCTTCACTGAAAGGGTGATTGGTCATTGGAATGGGCTGCCCAGGGAGGGGGTGGAGTCACCGACCCTGGAGGTGTTTAAGGGGAGACTGGATGAGGCACTGAGTGCCATGGTTTAGATGATGGTTGGTGTTAGTGTTGGTGTTAGTGTTAGGTTATAGGTTGGACTTGATGATCTCAGAGGTCCTTTCCAACCTTGTGATACTGTGATACTGTGATACTGCCCTTTAGCCAGGAAGTGGTAGTTGATCATGCATAAGCTGCTTATGATTTGTGTGAAGTGAAACAGATGAGTTAAAAAAGTTTCAGAGTCCCAGTTGGTTTTGCTCAGAGAAGCAGCAGCTCCCTGGCAGTCACTGGTAATTCTTCATAATATCTAAACTTGTTAGCAGCAACGACCTGCTGATTCCGTAATATACAGACAAGTTTGAAACACAATGTTATGCAAATTCTGTCCTGAGATGGGAATGACAGCACCATGTGCTGAAATAGGGAGCAGGACTTGCTGGGAAATGATGACCAGAACTCATGTGAAATTTATGCTTTTCTAAAAGAGTATCTATTTGGATTGCTTAAGAGCTAATGGAAAGAGATGATAGTTGTTTTAAAACATGTTTTATTTAATCTATTTTAGATGTTTATCTGGCAAGCAATGAGTTGGTCATAGGATCCACTGACTATATTGACTAGCTCTCCACTGTCTGTAGAGGGAGTCAAAGATACTGGATCATATATAGATAATCACACTATAAACATTCCCATTTTGTCATATAAACCTCACACTTCGCATTTAAACTCAGCCAGTCTTGTAGTTCCCAAACCATCATGCTTTACAGCAAGAAAAAAAGAAGCAGGCAGTGATCAGCAGCAGCCTTGACACTAACAGAAACGGTTCCTTAAGTGATTGCACTTCCACTAGACAACTTCCACGAGCAGATAAATGTTTCCTTCAGGGAGTGCCTAGAACCATATACATTTTGATGGGACTGAGCAGCTAAGCGTGTAATTCATATTTATGCACTGTCAAGATTAAAAACCAATCGTTTCTCTAAATCCAGTTAAGAAACATGCAGAAAGCTTTTGCATCAATTGCAGCTCAGTAAATTGAAGCATTTTGTTTTTTAACTTTTATCCAATAACTCATGGTCAGGGATTTTACGTCTCTTTTAATTCAAGAGAACTAAACCATCATAAACCTCTCCTTACTGTTAGGATGTAGTGTGGTGGGGTTCGACAACCCTTCTGTTAATTTTTTTCTATTTTTTTCTGTTACCTGAGCTAGAGAAAAGAATAGGATGTGTGGTTAGCTGATGCACCCAGGAAACAGGGAGCTACATTTTTCACCATGCTCTGATGAATGCCTATATTACTTATACTAATTGGAAGTGGGTCTGAAGTTTAACTCCCTGCCCTCCAGCAAGTGACTACCCTCTAGGGTTCACAATTATATTTACTAATTTCTCACTCTCTCAGTGGTCCAATTCATACTGAATTAACTCATGCAAAGTGGAGTATCTTAAGGAGAGACTGAAAACATCTGCTCCTGCTGTACTAGACAAGTCCACAGCAGCTGACAGCCTTTTGGCTGGAGTATATTTTGTACATGCATAGGTTTAATCTGGAAGTACTCCAGGGTTTCACACCATCAAAGGGTAGGTTCTGCTGAACATTTTCCCAGGTAAAGGGTAGCAACATTTTTTCCTTGGAAGAAAAGATTCTTCTGTATTTTGAAAGGTTGTTTTTTGGGGCGGGGTTTTGTTTTATTTTTTGGTTTTATTTTTAAAATTTAAACAAGAGAATAAGTTCTTAATTCCAGGAGTGTGCATAAAATTGTAAATTCCTTAAGAAGAAAATGCAGCTTTCCATAGTTCAGAATAAAATATTGAAATCTTCTAGAGTTGCAGAATTCAAGACACAACCCATTCTCTTGTATTACTTATTGCCCACCCTGCACAGTTTTCTATGGACAGAACTGGCAGTTTCAGCTCTCCTCCTTCTACAACTCCATCTTGGATGGCTGTAAATTCTGCTTGGCACCTGAAGGCACTTCAATAAGCAACACTGTGACACATCATCCACCTTCACAGATCCAGCCCAAAGCGATTTATTAAGGCTCATACAAGAGATGTGCAGCAAACAGCAGGATTGAACTTGTGGCCTGTATCTTAAAGTAAAATCTTATCATCTACTGCATTTCCATTTCTCTGAAGGTTTAACTTGTGAAAATCTTGACAACCAGATGCTTTTCAGTTACATTTTCATATATCAGGATATAGTCATACACATATTGCCCAGGTCAAATTCTGATCAGTGGGATCAAAGAGAATTATTTTTCATTTTACAGTTCATGTGAAGGTATTTTATAATTTGAAATGTAACTTAATTCTCCTGTTTGATGTACCAATTGTTTCTTTCCTATTTTGACTTGAAAATATTATTATTTTTCTGAAATATTTTTCATATGCAATAGAAGGGAAGCATTTATTTCCTTCTCACTCCCCCCTTCTTTTTCTTCGTTTGTTAAGCATAACATGGCAGAGAAGTGTCATTCTGGTTGCTGAGGCTTGAAAGGGAAGAGCAGTATCTCCTACAAGGCATGAGAGAAAGTAAATTTGAATAGTAGTACTAGTCCTCAATGGAAATAACAGTAGCTAGGCAGAACTATTTGAAATGCTTAAAAAAACAGCTTATTTGCATTTTGTGATTTATTACACATGCAAGAGTTTAGTCCTCAAAATTCAGGGGCACTCTACACTTAACAAAATAGAGTGATTGCCATTTTAAGACTGGACAAACCAACTACTCCTGCATGGGTCTAGTCATTCTAACTGAATTACACAGCTTGTAATCCTAGGGTATTAAAATTCTAAAGCAGAGGTAGAGGAAGGGGAGTTAGATACTGTTCTAAGGCACATAGTCTGTTGTATTTATGCTCAGCAGCACAGACTGTCAAGAGGCAGGTGATGGCAATCCATAGCTGCTGAGAAAGCTTACAAAGAAGAATGTGTAGTTGCAGTGTGCTAGTGGGCAGCTCTACCTACAAGGTCAGATACAGCTCCATAAGGTCCTGCTCATCTGCAGAACACAGAGAGACCTCCAGAATTTGGCACAAGCAAAAGTTGTTCTAAAGGATGTGGAGGTCACTCAGCTCATCTTCCAGTCAACTCATTAGAAAATCAAATGGAATTTTTAATTATTGCTGCTGTGCTCTAGGAAAGCAGTAGTTCCTTCATGTATGCTTTTTGGTTTTGCCTTCTTTTGTCCTATCCCCTATCTCCCAAAGATGTGTAGTTTCGCCAGGACCATTGATTCATAATTTGGAAGCAGAGCTTTCTAAGTACTCAGGGAGCTGTATTTAGCTTCCAAATTTCTGGGCAGGGCCTTAAGCTTAGGAAGGTATCTGGAAAATTAACTCAGTCAAGCTGTTGCCAATGAAAAACGAAGGCTTTGCAGGAGTTTTACACCTAAAACTCATAGCTGTTTACTGCATGCTCAGATGGGAGGGAGATGAAACAGGTGCTGATGTCTTCTCTCTTGTGATCTATGATAGGACTAGAGGGAATGGCAGAAAGATGTGCCAGGGGAAGTTTAGATTGGATATTAGGAAGAGGTTCTTCACCCAGTGGGTGGTGGAGCACTGGAACAGCTCCCCAGGGAAGCAGTCATGGCATCGAGTCTGCCAGCATTCAAGAAGCATTTGGACAATGCCCTGTCACACGGTGTGAGTGTTGGGAGTGTCCTGTGTAGGGTCAAGAGTTGGACTCAATGATCCTTTTGGGTTCCTTGCAGCTCAGGAGATTCTATGATTCTATAGCTGTTTACACCTAAACATGAAAACATGATTTACAAAGGCTTAGAGATAGGAAAAATCATAAGTTGGTCTCACTTGTCCACTTCCGCTTAGCCCTATAATTTCACTCAATCCTTTTTCCAAGGGGCCAAAGAGCTCTTTGTGTCTTGGAATGGACTCCAAATTCAAGACTCTCTTTTCAAAACCTGGGGAAGCCACTGCCATTTCCAGAGGGAAGTGGGGGTGAGGCAAAAGAATAGCTAACTCACAGATTTTTGTCCTCTTTATTAAAACCCAACTTTACTAGAATCTATATTTGTCTCCCTCCTAGCCAATGCTAGGCTCAACTCCACTAATATTTCTTTAGGACCACTCACTTTTATATATCCTGATAAGTGCAATCTCCATTTTAATGAATCTAAACACGAATGCAAACCTGATTCAACAGAGATATCTGCAAGAAAGTACAAACATTTATTTTAAAATAAAAAAGCAGCTTCGGGATAAATTTGAGGGAGTTGTTTAATTAAGCTGCCCTGTATTCCCTACTCAATATGCAAAAAGCAGTAAATGAATTCCTAATGTGCTCTAATTCTTCAGAAAATGAAATTAGCCTTTGCTGCTCGTAGAGCAAGCTAATCTTTTGTCTCCATTATTCCCTGTGTATAGATTGTCAGCAGATGTTTATGCCATACTCTGTAAGCTGAGATCTTGTTCGCAGATACTGTTCAAGAACTGCCAACATGAAGAGAATATTACAGCCCCGCAGCTACTGCACAAGCAAAAACGATGTCAATGATGGTGACTTGGTATCTATTTTAAGAAGAATAGCAGGCAGATTCTCAGTTTCCTCTGTGTAGTCCTCACATTAATAATAATTATAGTCTTTACCTGTAGAAAGGCAGAAAGGAATCTGCCAATGTGAATATAAAAAAAAAAAACCACCAAGAAAAAAGGAGAATCAACTTTTTAGGGTCTGATAAAACAGAAATACATGTTGAGGTCTTGCCGCTGGGTACAGAGAAATATCCCAGTGAGATGTCCAACATATTAGGGTCCCTTGCTCTCCTCAGTGCTCCAGGAGCTATAAGCAAGTCTGAAACTCTTGCTGAGGTTTCAGTTTCATGCACGTAGACAATTCAGCATATACATTAAATGATATAATGGATGATATCATCATTGAATCACTTAAAGTATCTTCCTGATCGTATTTCCCAGAATTTAGTGTGTATACACAAATTCGAAAGTGTTAATTGAAATTAGAGTGAGCCTTTATAAATTCAAAGCAAAAGCTGCCTCCGACGGAAATCTAATTTGGTTATAGTGAAGTATCGTTATCAGGAAATCCATCTCTCAAAGAATCCTTAACTATTGAGAGGAAACTTGCCAGAGATTTCTTTGCAGTATTCAATCTCTGAATAATTTCAAGAAATATCTCTGTTCTTTTACAGATTAAAAGATTAGGTCCTGTCAGGCTCACTTAGAAAGAGACAAAAATCAAATTAATTAATTGCCAGAAGGAGCAGAAAAGAATTTTTGAGAAGTAAAATCTATGTGTGCATTTCCTTATATTCCCTTTCTACTGAAGAGAGGAACTTTTAGTGGATAATCAGTGTGGATTATCTCAGCAACCTGTTGGATGTTTTATAAACTGCTCCACAGATGCACCAGGGGATTTTTAAGTTGGATATTAGGAAAAAATACTGAAAGAGTGATAAACCAGTGGAGCAGGCTGCCCAGGGAAGTGGTGGAGTCACCATCCCTGGAGGTCAAAAACATATAGATGTGGAGTTTCAGGACATGGTTTAGTAGGCATACTGTTATTCCAACCTTTAACAATTCTATGGTTCTATACAGAGGCATGGTCTGAGTGTGGGTGACAGTTAAATAATCTGGTCAGTGATTGACTGCAATCCAGCTAGCAAGAGGTTATGTGGAGGCTATTCACACTGAGATGTGTTTTAGCCAACTTGTCTTGGGCATGTAGAGATATGTCTCCTCCTTTCAAATAATTGGGAACATTCTTTTTACATACATATTTGTTCATACTCTGCATGTTAGGCATGCTTGGTATTTTCTATATACTTATGAGTTTAGTCATTCTTCCTTAGAGATGGGACTCATTTTCTAGATTAAATCACACATATTTAATTTTCTAAGTATGGATATCTAAGTGTGCAAAATATGTAAGTATCCATTTTGGTCAATGAAGATCTGATCAACACAGTGGAACCTAAATAGCTGTTACCCTTATCATATGGAGGATAGTACATTAGGTTGTACCTTCTAGCATCCACCACAGCAAGTTGGTTTTGATTTCCTGTTGGTCCCTTGGGGCTACCAGTGAGTCATAGCATGGGTGACTCAGCAGTCCTAGGGCACCTACACTTAACATCTGTTATCATGACTGAATCAAGCTTTCCACTGACAGTAATGGGGGATGGACACAACATACACACATAGATAAAAAGCTGTTTATAAAGAGAGTGTACAGAATTACAGCCTATCTGCTTTCAGCTGGGAAAATATTTGCAGACCATTAACCACTTTGCAACTGAAATGAACAATTTCCTTCTCAAACAGAACACAAAGAAAAGGTCAATCTGATTTTGATATAATGGCTGCTGTTATCTACAAGAGGGATATGATGTGAGCACTGAAGGTCTTGCTTTGTGTATTCCAGACCATAACTTTCAGATGGCACATTATCCTGAGAATCTACTACAGCGAGGGGTAGAAGATGAGTGGTGAAGGAAGGAAGGAAGACAATGTAACGGATAAAAAAAATATTTGAGATAAATAAGATGCAAAGACAACATTTGTCCTACTCTCCCAGTCACTTCCTCATTTTCACTTTCTGTTTTTGATGGTTTTCTTTTTGGTAACTGCTCCTGAAGTCTTATACTTAGCATTAGCATCTAGCTCTCACCTCACTTCATCTTGCCTCACTTTTTTTACTCTGAAGAAACAACTAAGCATACTGCCAAGGCTTTACTATTCCTTATGTCTCTGTATCACAACAGGATGGCTCTCTGGAGAGGTGGGTTTGGATCTTGCCCCTGACATTTTTAGGCAAATCCCGTTTCGGTTATATTTGGTTGGTTGAGAAGTCTCATTAAATTTAATTTAATTTGTGTCTATATATCTCTTTCTACTCTTAGGTGAGATTTATTTATGTAAGGCAGGGGTGTTACTATGTTTACATTCCCTGGAGAGAAATAAAAACTGCAATATGATGATTCGCCTAATTCTAAGATAAAAATTACCTCCTTAGGTCCTGTTTCTCTCCAGTGACAAAAAATGCGAGACTGGCATAAACTGAAAGATGTAACTTTTAAATATTTATAGTTAGGTGATGTGAATTGCATGTTTGATAAGTAGGACTTCAGGCAAAAATACTTAAGGTATGTTAAAGGAGGGCCATGAAGATGATCAGAGGGCTGGAACATCTCCCAAATGAGGAAAGGCTGAGAGAGCTGGGGTTGTTCAGCGTGCAGAAGAGTTAACTCTTGGGAGGCCTTACAGCAGCCTTCCTGTACTTAAAGGGGTCATACAGGAAAACTGGGGAGGGTGTCTGTTCCAAGTGCAGGGATAGGACAAGGGAGAACAGTTTTAAGCTGAAAGAGGGGAGATTTAGGGTAGATGTTAGGAAGATATTTTTTACTGAAAGGTGATGAGGCACTGGCACGGGTTGCCCAGAGAAGTCGCAAATGCCCCTTCCCTTGAAGGTGTTCAAGGCCAGGTTGGATAAGGCTTTGAGTAACCTGATCCAGTGGGAGGTGTCTCTGCCCATGGCAGGGGGTTGGAACTGTTTGATCTTTAAGGTCCCTTCCAACCCAAACCGTTTTGTGATTCTATGATTCTTTTATTCTATGTCATTTATATAAGTGACCTGAATGGAGAGCTCTCATGATAAAATTAATTGTGATCAATTACCATATCAACCAAAATGATTTTGTGAAGCTTGAGGAAGCATAATAAATTGTGGTTTGTATATAGCAGCAGAACTGAGAAGAAACAGAAAAAATACAAATGTGAAACTCTTGGGTTTTGTCAACTTTATTTTCAGTCACTTATGTGGCCAATTAAACAGAAAAAAAATAACACAATAGTATTTTTTTTTGGCATCCTTCTCTGTGTGTATCAGCTGTGCTTCTCTCTCTGGTATTTAGTATCTTAATCTGCAGAATTTTCCAAATCTAGCTGTTAGGTTTTGCGTAGGAATCCTGTATAAAGTGAAAGAAAGAACATTTACTTCCATTTAATTATAATCCCCATATAAAAGTCTTTAAAGATATAAAATGTGTCTGTCAAAAAGAAAATTTATGCATTCATGTTTGCATCTACCATGGCTAAAACAAAATGAAGACGACTTAAATCCCAGCAAAAGGTATTTTGATTAATTATGAATTAGTTATGTTAGTTATTAGTTATAAAACATTCTAGCAAGACGTATCCGCAGACAGGGTGCAATGTTTTAATTTCTGGGTTTCACTATGAGCAGATTGTATAAATATGTAAAATAATTCTTTATGTATACAGGGTCTCTCTGTGAAAAAGAGTATGGGCTAGGTAAGCCCTTCAGGCCTTTCAGATGAATTTTCAATGATCTTTTGATTTTGTTCTGAGCTGCAATGAGAAACTATAAGAATGTGGATTTCATTGAGAGAATCGTGAAGAAAACCAGGACACAGGCTGCACAGAAACTTTGAAATAGAGCTCACTGAATCACTTGTTATTGACACATGACTCTAAATGCACAATAATAATTTTGTAAGGGCATTACAGCTTGAAATTTTGTGTTTATGTGAGGTACCAAACTCATGTTATTATCAATCCTCCATCAGTCTCTTCAGTTAGTGAACAGTACAGAAAAAATAATTAGTTCTTTTTAAACTACTTGGAAGTGCTTGACAGAGGAATACTGGATTTACAGGAGCAATATGTGCTGTAGATAAACGTGCATGTAAGTGCCCTCTTTCTTTCATGAATTAATAGCACAGGAAAAAGCTTTGCTGAGATTCCAGAATGTGAACAATCATTGATTCTTCTGTCTGCTTTTGGCCACCCCTACACTGAGGACTGTCTTATTCCACAAGAGATATTCTTGAAGGCAGATATAACAGGAGTGGCAGAAGAAAGGTAGTAGAAAGTCTCTTCTGAGAAGAAATCCATCTACTTGATTAGTGAGTAGAGAGATGATTTATGCATTAAATTAATAGAAACAGCTGTTGGCAATGGTTATTTACAAGTGACTGAGTTTGTAATTAAGTCCTGATCACACTAAAAAATAAAGTGTTTGTCTTTAATATATAAAATCTTCTAGAGATAGAAAGACAAAGACAGCACCTTTCCTATGCTGAGTTTCTCTTGATTCAGCTATCTCTGATTCAGCTCACCTGAATGTTAATTGCTTTAATTTTCATTTACTTTTCACTCTGCAAAGAGGAAATAACACTGGGCTGACCCATTAGGGAAAGGAAAATGCTGATGCTCAACTGGTTTGTACAGTTCTACATTGCTACCAGCTGAGAATGTGTCTTCCAAAGTAGTGACTATTAGATGATTGATAGGTAAGTTCTGCTGTCTAGAAGTCATGAACAGGTAGAAAAATAGACAGATAGCAGATGAATAGATCTGCTGCTCCTTGATTGCTTCAGATGCCAAGATTACAAGTCTAACAGACTGACTGATTGATTACGTTCCTCCCAGGTACTTAATGGTTATAATAATAGCTGGGGTCAATCTGCCAGCAGTTGCTCATGAAAAGTAATTAATCTGGTTCGTACTCTTACCCAGGGGAAAATAAATTATGTATAGACCTTCCTTTGGTTGTCCTTGCAGGCAGAATTTCCCAGCTTCTAAAGCACTCTCAATCTAGATACAGAGTAAGGGTTTCCCTGTTAAGGGAAATAGACATTTAAGGTCTGTGAGAGCTCAGAAGCAAAATGTCAATCAACCAGAGGTGAAAGCAATCCACAAACTTGAAATAGTCTTTTTATCTCTGAATTTATACTCTCTGGCACCCAGGATTCAAGTTCCTTGTGTGTGCCACTCTTATTCACTGTAAACTGCACATGTGCATAAACAACAATTTTTGGAACAACCATGTTCTTGTTTTGGGCAGACAGATGAAGCTGGATTCATCTTATCCAGAAGTTGTCTCTTTTGGCCTGAAGTAGTCAGGCAGTTGGACTAAATGATCATTGTAGATCTTTCCTACTGAAAATATTCTAATCTAGTCTACTCTAGTCTATTTTTTGAGTTAAATTTGTAGGTGGTCAATGGAGACACACAGACACTTCAAAAAGTCACTTCAATCTGCCTTAAGGTGTGACTAAAAAAAGTTAGATGAATGAGGCGGGAAGTCCTGAATTTCATTTCTTTGGATTTCATTTTATTGACTATTGAGATAGTCCACATGACCAGCTTAGGTTTGATTTATAACTTCCAAATAGCCAATAGAAGGTAAAAGAACCTCACCTGCTCACTTGCTTTGTTTCAACTAATTTATTTTCATTACTCACTAAGTCTTCTTTTAACTTTGTGGAGGTTTCCTGCACTTATCCTTCCTGCCCCCGTTTCCTGCACACTCCCCTGAGACAATGTCTGAATGTTATAGTGCAATATAAACTGAGGATTTTAAGCTTGCTCACAGCGATTAGCCATGTAGGTTTAATTGCCATCTAGTCAGATTTATGCATCAAAATCTGTTATCCACCTTTGAAAAATCTCTCCCTCCGCCCATGCAGCAGTATATACAAAAGCCAAGTTCTGTTTTCAGACCTTCTACCACTTACAAGGACTAAACACTGCAGTAATACTCTATGGGGCCATGAATTTTGATTAATTTTTGTGCAATTTGCATATGTAATTAAACGATATGCCTTCACTGTTTGAGCACTGCCATAAGTGTTTGGGAGTATGTTCAGTTCACTTTACAAAGCTGCATTTTCTTTGCATAAATTTTAGAAGGAATATTTCGTAAAAGAAGATGTTGCTTCTTCAACTTCTGCTATTTTCATTCCTTTCAGTCTTTGTTTACCCTGAGACTCTGAAATGCTTAAAGTCTTCACACTTTTATTTCCCTTCTCTTGAGAAGACACTGCAGTGAGAGAATAGAATGAAGTCTTGCCTGTGGTTTCTAACCTCCAGACACACATTAAAAATAAAATCATCTTTTGTCAACCACAACAACAAAAACCATGTTGCTATAGTAACAACAATGTCATTGGATAAATGTTGTGATCAGTTTTCACAGGTCTCATTCAGCTTGATTGGGAGAGCTCAGCCATATCATATGGCATGGGTAGAGATTAAAAATATCTCCTTTGTCATACATCAAGAGTCAGTAGTCCCAGTTTCTCTTAGGGTACTGTTTCCAAAAATAACCAGAACATCAGGTAAAACATAACACCTAAATTAGTGAACAATTATGGTAATTATGCCTATGCTTCAAGCTGAAGTCAGTATGATCTGCAGAATAAGTCATCACACAATCGGACAATTCAGAAAACTTATGAATTGGTCCTTCACCTTTCATTATATTTTTACTCTGTGAGACCTCCAGCAGGTGATTCAGAAGGACACAAAGTCTCCTGTAGGATCTCAGTCAGATCTGCCACCTTAAATAATCCAAGGCATCTCAAACAAAACAAGACTCCTGTGTATGGACAACTACATTGAGTCCTTGATACTTATATTCCCATTTTTTTAGTGGTGGGATTTAGCTTTAAATATAGGCATTTAAATATAAGAGTCTATGGTATATGTTGGTTGTAATGCTTGATTCAACTGCCTGTACAAGTGGACAGTTTTTTAGATCTGCTATAAGATGTCCATTACCTGACCTGGATCCCATCTTTCAGTCCCATACAACTGTCCTTAATGCTTAAAGTAACTGATATGATGAACATTTCATATAATGATCAGTATAATACATAACTATGATTGGGCAACTCACATCTTAAGGCACTAATTGTCTTCCTCTACAGATAAACCTCCACTTATTCATCTTGCCAGAAGGCCACAGGTTTCATGTAGTCATATTTGTCAGCCTCATGTAGGTGTAGAAGATATTTCAGAACATCTTAACATTTGTGAGCAATTGAATCTAGCTGTTTATGCATGATATTTACAAGGTTAGATTTAGCTTATATCAGTCTCTCGAAAAAATCTAACACCTACACTCTTTTGTGAAGCTAGATATAAGTGTTAACAACATATTAATATTAATTAATTTGTAAAAAAAAATTCTCTGCAGCTCTAGAATGCAGGAAAGAATTTGTCTCTTTTAACATATCATTGAAAGGCTGCGGTCTCGGTCTGACACAGGTGTCCTCTTGGCTACCTTCACAGATTTAGAGAGACAGAAGCATCACCAGAGAAGAATTTATTCAGTTTGAGGATTTGCACTTAAGATCACAAAGAAACCCATTTCTCTCCCTCACATATCCAGAGAATCTTGTTAAAATAATGGAAATTCAGAATTCTGTGACTGAGCTAAGTAACTCCTACCCAAATTATTTGAATTGCATATGGAAATTACTTGACTATGGGTCAATACAATTTGAATTTGAAATATGTAGTATGAAAACAGCTTGCCTTAAGTCTAGTTGAGCGAAGAGCATGATAGAAACCATAGAACTGCAAAACTGACAATTTTTCACAGCTTATTTTGAAATTGAACTCTTGAAGAAATAATAAAGTATACGATACGATTTAGTTTCTTTTCTACTGTAAAACTTCATTTCATGAGCACTGAAAATACAGAAAAGTAGAAAGAAAAAAATCAGTTTTAAAGGCCATATTCCAGATCTATTCCATATTTTTAGTTAGCTTTCTGGAAAAAAATCAGAACACACAGCAGCAGGGTTATCCTCTTCAAAGCCCGAACATCTGAGGAAAGAGAAGAATAAATTAAACATTTTACCTGTTGAAAGTGTCCAAGGGTGTCTCCCGAATCTCCTGCAGAGGACTGTGAAGTAAGCAGCATAGCAAACAGGAGGGGCAATTGAACAGCCTTTGACTCTTTTCAATAAGTTCTTCTGCTGCAGAGTGATTGCCCCCAATTTCTGTCTGCTGTGTAGGATCTGTCTCTAATCGTTTTCTTTAGTGGGCAGTTCCACTTACTTTCTGTATCTGCAGCGTCTCACAGAGCACCTTTGCTCTTCATTCTGCTTCTTTGACTTTCCTTCTCATTCTCAATGTCCTACATCCTTGGGGAATGTGACTGTAAAGATGTCCAGAGGAAAAGGACCTGGGAGTGCTGGCTGACAGCAATGTGAACATGAGCCAGCAGCATGCTCAGGTGGCCAAGAAGGCCAAGAGTGTCCTGGCTTGTGTCAAAAATGATACGGCCAGCATGAGCAGGGAAGTGATCCTGCTCCTGTAATCAGTGCTGATGAGACCACCCCTTGAATCCTGTGTTCAGTTTTGGGCCCCTCGCTGCAAGAAAAACACTGAGGTGCCAAAACACATCCTGAGAAGGGGAAAGAGGCTGGCAAAGGGTCTGGAGAGCAAGTTTTATTGGGAGCAGCTGAAGTAACTGGGATTGTTTAGCCTGGAGAAAAGGAGGCTGAGGGGAGACCGTATTGCTCTCTATAACTACCTAAAAGGAGGTTGTAATGAGGTGGGTATTTGTCTCTTCTCCCAGGTAACAAGTGATAGGATGAAAAAACATGGCCTCAAGTTGCACCAAGAGATGTTTAGTTTGGACATTGGGAAAGATTTTTTACTGAAAGTGTGGGGAAGCACTGGAACAGCCAGGTGAGCGGTGGAGTCTCCATCCCTGAAGGTGTTTAAAAATGTGTAGGTGCAGCAGTTTGTGACGTGGTTTATTAGATACAGTGGTGTTGATCTGATGCTTGAATTGGATGATCTTATAGTTCTTTTCCAACCTTAATGGTTCTATGATTCTACACACCTTGTGTCTTTAGAAAGCAAAGCGATATTGGAAGATACTCAACCCACTTCCAGCTAAAATTTAGTTTTAAAAAAGCACACTTACATGCAGTAGAAACAGAATTCAACTTTAATTGTTGAATTGGTATTCAAGTGCTGTAATTTAGACATTTAAAGAGCGATACCTAAAAATTAAACTTCTAAGTTAGACACAAAACCCTTTTAAACCTTCTGGTGAGTGATATCACATCTGCAATGTGGATCATCTCACTGTCTTATGTGTTCTGCAAGGTATCAAGGCAAAGGAAAAAAGTAACCCATGCCCCTGGAGGCACCTGCATGGTCTGTTGACTGCATAGGAAGCTTGTGACAGATGCTTTGGTTCTGATCAGATGAAACCCAACTACGTGGAACAGTATTTCTGATAGGAGACCCTTTTTTTCCTAATGATTGTTATTAAAGGCTATGAAAACTTAATAATTTTAGTTAAGTTTTCATGAGTTTTGACAAGGGAATCAGAAGAGGGAATGCTAGAATCACAGAATTATAGAATCATCTGCTTAGAAAAGACCTCTGAGATCATCAAGTCCAATTGTACTGAATCAGGAGATATAATATGATCACTTTTAAACTTTACACTCTCATGAAAGGAAGGGTAGCGTATATTTTTCAGTTACTTTATCAGGCTGACTTTTACCAGGAAGAGATCAAGTTACACTCTGTTTCTTTGGCTTGATCTCATTTATATTTCGTACATTGGCGCAAAGCTCGAACTTGAACCTTAGAGCTTAATTCCTGTGGTTTCTGACACACCACAACTGAAAACATGAAGGCAATGTTCTTCAGACTTGGAATTTTTAGCTAGAGAATTTGATGACTTACACCACAGACAGAATTTAACTTGATATAAGCACCCCTTGCAGAAGGCAGCTCCTCAGCAGCACTAACCTTTTCTATTGGATTGGGCATAGCCCACATGCCTCCCCTGCCGAAACTCCTTACTTTATAGTTGCAGGAGCCCAATACCTTTCCAGCTTTCCAGCTGTCTACAACAAAGCACTTTGTGACTGCTCACCACATTTGCTTATTTGGGCTGCCCTATTGCACACCCCCACAACAATAGCCCCTCACATTACTTTTTTGCCTGGCACATGTCAATTGCTTCAACTTCTACACTTGCAGGGTAAACACAGACCAACCACAGAGGCTGTCTGCTCCCCTGCTGCCTTTTCCTCTGCTCATATTTACCTAATGTGAAATCAGCTATTTTATGTTTGTACAATTTTTTTTTTATAAAAACCCTGTTTTTCTCATCAAAAAAGCTTTTCAGCACTTAAAATCCCAAAAGCCTGTTAGCAGGGGCATGCTTTTTATTAGAATCTTTTATGAGACTATAATCCAGTGTTGCCTGTATCCCCTCCCTTGCTGATGCCACACACTGGCAAAAGCTTTGGTTACAATCTCTTTATGGAAATATTTCCAGTTGCTACACTTCCTGGAGCTATTTTATGAGTATTAAGGTAAACAGACATGCAAAGGAACAATAATTTGGAAGAGATGGAACTGCATGGAAATACAGGGAAAAAGACATATTTACATAAAGAAAAGCAATTGCTAAGCAATCCTGTGGATAGGTGTTTCCGTACCTGTGTGTCTCTGTGCATGCTGGATTATTTTTATATACTGCTAAAAAAAGACCTAGAAAAGCCCATAATTCATATTTTTCCTTTGTCAAAAATTCTCCTTGAACTGAAGATGCAGATGAATGTTTTCAAATAGTTTCAAATACTTTAAGAATAACCTGTCTTTGATATTTGTCACTAACATGGAATCATAGAATCATAGAAACACAGAATCATAGAATGGTTTGGGTTGGAAAAGACTTGAAAGATCATCCAGTTCCAAAGCCCCTGCCATGGGCCAGGACACCTTCCACTGGACCAGGTTGCCCAATTCCCCATCCAACCTGGCCTTGAACACCTCCAGGAATGGGGCAGCCGCGACTTCTCTGCGCAACCTGTGCCAGGGCTTCACCTCCCTCACAGGAAGAGAATTATTCCTAATGCCTATTGTCATAAGTAAAATGATTATTAAGCAAATGCCCACTCCAGCAGCTCATGGAACCCTAAAGAAGGTGCAAAAGTAAAGCACTCAAAATTATTTAATGGAATTAATTTGTATCAAGTTTGATATTTGGATCAGCCTTTTACTTTTCCACATAGATCAAACATTTCAGCATGAACTTGATCATCCTTCTTCAAAATCAATAATCTATGCAGAACACCTTGTTCTCATTGAGGAACAATTTTTGACACACACACTGGTCTCCAAAACCAACCAAGAAATCATTAAAAGAAGGTTCCAGCCATTTATAATGGAAGCATTCTTCATTCTTCTTTCTGTAATTATAATATATCATTGCTCAAATACGTGGCTATAAAGAAAGACAAGTGGCATTCTAATAGAAATGTAGCACGACCAAATCCTGAGCAATCATGTATGAAGAAAAAGTAGAAAAATGAGAGGAATTTACTTTCACTTTTGTCTCAGTGTGTCATTATATGACTCACCAAATGTTCCTCTCCATCACATGTCAGAAGTCGATGTACTGATGTTCTGGCAGTTTTTCTTGCTGGATACAGAGGTAACCACATTCTGCTAAAAGCATCTGAATTGTTTTCAAATAGCTGATAAATGCAAGTGCCAGAAGGAAAGTAGAGGAATAAGAAAAAGGCAAAAAAAAATAGAGAGAGAAACAAAAGAACCCAACATTTTAAATGTGAGCTGTGAATTAATCAAATGAAATTATATGCTCCACTGTGTCTCTGTGAGGAAAGAAATTTACTGGTGTTCCATTCGTTGTTACTTTATTAAAAGCTACTTCATTTTTTTCCCAAAGCTTTTAAAGCAGAGAGAGACCAAGATCAAAACCCAACCAGTATTTAAAAGTTACTTCCTATTTGTTACTGGGTTTCTGAAAGGGAACTCAGGAAAAGAGATGCATTAAAAGCTGAGGGATGAGGTTAGACAGTGCTTGCACATGATTGCTTTAGTGTATTTTGTTCCGTCTCCATGCAAATACCAGAAACAGCAAAACAAACGCCAGTAAACTACATAAGCACCTGCTTAATATAAGCACTGATAAAAAAAAAATGGGATTCTCTGGGTAGTTTGATGAGAGAAATCTGCATAGGGTGTATTCATGCTGTTAACAAGCCAACACTTGCACTGGGGACCAAGGTTGGGTTATAATTTCATTTTTAACATGTCCACGAATCCTTCTCCAAGGAGCCGACTGCAGAGAGAGATGGTTTATTACTTTGCTGGATTACTTTGATGGATTCATCACAAAATTAGCTGCTACAAGAAATTATTCTGAGCAGCAATAAATCCAGCACACATAGGAATATATGTTGGAAATGCTAGAGCAATTGCACCAGGGCAGAGAACTTAGCATGTGTCCATGGATCTACATTTCCATGCAGATCTTTGGGAGTCTCCTGGACACGAGCCTCGATGCATCCTGCAAGGTCCTGACACATCCTAAGTGTAGGATGGCAAACAGGCTTGTGAACTCATGAGGTACCCTGTGGATGCCAAACAAAAGAGCTAGCTGGTAAGACAACAGTGAAACGGTCAAGCCTGTTGAGAATCAGCCTTGAGGAGTCTCCAAGGTGGTCTTTAAACTCTGTAATTTACACAGTGAGGGCAGACAATGCTCACAACTTTCTGCCACTTGTCTGTACAAAGAAAATTATGTTGGGTGGGATAATCTGGATAAACATCAGTACAACTACAGCAGATCTAGATGGACTTCTTTTATAAGCCATGGAGAGATAGTGAGGGGAGTCTGCAGTGCAATTCAACTCATCTTAAAACAGATATTTAAAGTAGATCTGGTAAATTACATCTCAGAATTATCTGTTCCACTTTTTGAATATAAATAGAGTCTGGCTTGCCTGGTCTGGATTTAGACACCTGCCTCTTAGGCAACTGAATTATATCAGATGAATACCATCGCTTTACAGCTGACCAGATGATCCCACTGGGACTGTATCTCTAATGGCAAAAGCTTTATTCTCCTATTACAAAGATCATAAGACACAGAGTTTCAGCAGGAAAAAAAAGATGGTCAACAAAAGGAATCCCCATGGTATGTTTCTTAGGTTGATAAGCAAGGTATTTTGAAGTTTAGTTGTCTGCATCTTCTGCTCAAAGATGCTGCAGTGAATTTTGCATTAACAAAGATAAGGAAAAAACGTGCTCTGGGATAATATAGTCTCAGTTCCAGAAAGAGACTTAAGTATGTGTGCAACTTATGTGTTCAGAGGAGGACAACGAAGATGGTGAAGGGGCTGGAGCACAAGCCCTATGAGGAGCGACTGAGGGAGTTAGGGCTGTTTAGTCTGGAGAAGAGGAGGCTCAGGGGAGACCTCATTGCTCTCTACAACTCCCTAAAAGGAGGTTGTAGTCGGGCAGGGGTTGGTCTCTTCTCTCAGGTGACCAGTGGCAGAACCAGAGGGCATGGACTTAAGCTTCGTCAGGGAAAGTTTAGGCTTGATGTGAGGAAAAAATTCTTCACTGAAAGGGTGATTGGCCATTGGAATGGGCTGCCCAGGGAGGGGGTGGAGTCACCGACCCTGGAGGTGTTTAAAGGGAGACTGGATGAGGCACTGAGTGCCATGGTTTAGATGATGGTTGGTGTTAGTGTTAGGTTATAGGTTGGACTTGATGATCTCAGAGGTCCTTTCCAACCTTGTGATACTGTGATACTGTGATACTGTGATGTGGGTAGATCAGGTTGGTGTCCACAACTGATGTGGACTGTTTTACAAGGATGTATCAATTTTCAGAAAAAATACAGGTGGATTTTAAAGCTTGAATTGAGCTCTGTAAGATTACAGCAATAGTACAGGTACAAGCTTTTACCCGAATCCACAACTCCATCTTGATGGGGTGCACCCTAAGAGAGCCCTGCTTCTGGCAGGAGCTGTTCCCACTCAAGCACTTGCTCTGAGACACTCATTAATACATGGAAATGATTCTGCCTTTGCTTTGTCAACTTTGCCATCTGTTTGCTTCTCCATCATCTGTCTAAATGAGAAGGAAAAGCCCCACAAAAGTCCCTCTCCTCACAGATGCTCCCACCAGCAATTCAAGGAGTTTGGCATTTCCCGGAGTCTACAATGCATTCTCTTTATGATTTGAGGTGTCTACAGGCTGCCATAGAAAGTCGTGATAACCCCGAGTGATCTCCAGTGTGGCTGCAAATGCAAAGTGATTCACTCAGCTGTCAGTCTACACTGGCCTTGCAAGCAGCTTGAAGGCTGCCCTGAAGTAGGGTCTAGTGCCCAGGAGCCTGTAGACAATTCTCAAGGATGAGTATGACCTTCAGCCACGCTTCAATCCACACTTGCAGTCCCACAGCCTGGCTTCAAGGGTGCCTTGGGCTTGCTCTGACAAGGCACATGCAGTTTAAATGCATGTTACTACCCTGCAGAGAGGCTTCCAAGTACCTTTATGATCATTTCAGCAATCCCAGACAAACTGAAAGGGAAAGAAATGTCCTGGCTTTAGGATGGATAGTGGAGCCCATTCGTGCCGCGCTGAATGCCGAGACTCTCAATGGAAAGACAGACAAATAATTCACCCATTGAACACAACATCTTAATTGTTATATGTCAAGGGAGTTCGTCAAAAATGTAATCCGTTTTCAGCAGGATGAGATTTGTGAAGGTCCCAGCTGCCATCTAGTGGAGTCGTGATGTATATTTAGACTGAAATAAATATATAAACAGAAAACTAACCTGCAAACTATAGGTGAAATAACCTTATCGCTCGAAGTCAAGCAAAAATAGTCTAGTCACCAGTGAAACTGAGGACAGAAACACATCCCAATCACAGAAAACAGGGAATAAAGGAACAATAAGGTTGTCTTGCCCACTGTTTCTGAAACAGCTTGCATCCTTCCTCTCATCTTTATGGGAAAACACACAAGGGTTTGCTTTCCCAACTAATGAAATGATGGGCTGTTTCAAGAGTAACCATATGGTATCTTAGTTCCCCCATCTCAGCCCGATTTCTAGCATGTGCACTTCACAAAGCAACTGAACTTTTTAATTTTTTTCTGGAAAAGTTGGCAGATATTTTTCTTGAAAGTTCACTGTACAGCTTTCTGACCAGCACTCTTTGCTCATTCTCCTAGCAGACCAGAACATACCTCTGTCTAGCCTCTGCTTCATCACTGATGGAAGCTGAAATTCACACCTGCTTCTCAGAATCATAGGATCATAGAATGTCCTGAGTTGGAAGAGACCCACAAGGATCATCAAGTTCAACTCCTGTCCCTGCACAGGACAACCCTGGCATTCACACCGTGTGTCTGAGGGCATTGTCCAAATGCTTCTTCGATATTGTCAGGCTTGGTGCCTGCTTCCCCGTGGGGTGGTTCCAGTGCTCCACCAGCCTCTGGGTGAAGAACTTTTTCCTAATATCTAAATAAATAGAATCACAGAATCACCTCCTAGACCCCAAACCACTTGTGGCTCTGGGATTTTCCGAATTTTCCACTCATTTTTCCAATCTTGTCTTAAATCCATGCAAACTTTGCGTGGCTTTCAAGGCTTAGCAAAACAGTATCATGCTGAGGGAACTTCTCAAGAAAAAAGCCCCTCACTTCCACACTGACACTGCTCATTTTCCTCTGACATGCTTTAATGTTCCTGTATGGAATTTAATCTTGTTTTTGTACACCTCTCTGGATACAAAGGCACTATTAACACAATATATACACAATATTGTCTGATTTTTCCCGTGAAGCTGATTTGGACTTAGTTCTAGCTGTTTGTCGTGATTATGGGAATCCAGGTCAGTTATTTCTGCTTCATCTGGAGAAAGGGGAAAGTACCGCTTCAGGCTGTTTCTTCCCACCTCCCTAATATCACTGCATTGAATTTCAAGTTGAATATTTTCCATTTGTGACATAAGAGGTAGCTGCTTAAGAATAGTTTTTCTAGTATTTTAAACATGCAAAAAGTGATGACAGAGCAACCTGTTCTAAGTCAAATTTGGAAAAAGGAAATGGATACCTATAACCCTCCAATTTGGAAGTGTATTGACCAGAAGAAAGAACTATGTAATCTCAGGTTGGAGCAAGGAATGTAATCATCATTATCAGCTATGGTACAGATAAAACAGTATGATAACTTCATTAAGCATAATAGAGGAAGTAAAGAATCATCGATTTATTTATGTGTACAATGTATTATTGTTGTGTTTTCTCTTGTCACTTTAAGAAAGGTATTTATTGCCTACTTTGATGCATGATAGGAAAATCCTATTGCTATGTAAAATTACAAGTAATTTTTTCACTTTCTTTTCTGATATTGTAAAATAGTAATATATATTAAAAATTTATATAATTTGAGCCAAAATACAGTAGAAATAAACCTGGTTATTTAATATCACAGCACAAAATATGAACATTATGCATTTTTTCTTTGTGATGTTCTTTTATTGATGATCTGCAAGCTTACAAATAATGAAATATTCATAAAAACTGCAATTCCCTTCTTAAGCTCTTTAAAAGATTTTCATGCTATGTTGTAAAATCCTTTTCACTAACCAAAACCTCACCATCATTCTGACATATTTTGCAGTAAGGTCTGATTAAAAGCCTTGTTCCTTATGGATAATTGCAAGATATTCACCTTAAGGATACTTTAATAATATCTTAAATTGATAATATAAGACAACAATTCAAGATAGACAGTGATTGTATAGTTGTAATTGCCTATCTTACAATCAAAACTGATATGGATTACCTGTGTGTGATCTCAGTTTCAATTTCCAGACCTCTCCCTGATCACCAGGGAACAGTACCATTATAATTAAAAAATGTTTTGAGCTTGTTCTCAATCTATTATAGGTAGGCATAAAGATCTTCCTTTTCCTAAAGACACATCCAGGGAACACAGAAGACCTAGGATCTTAATACAAGGGAGGATTTCAGATAAAAATTGGTTTAGATAACAAATTTTGCCAGTAGAGTTTTTATTAAGATAATCAATCTAAATCTCACTGAACACTTTGGGTCTCTTTGAAGATTTTTCTCTTTTCTGTTCTCTATGAAGTCCTACAATAAAGCTCATGTCCTTATCCCTGTAGGACATGCCTTGGTAGGGGTACCAAGTGTTTACTGTATTATAGGCTGAATCTCAATTTAAATAGAGCAAAATACCAAAAAGCTGTCTTTTCTTCACTCAAATATAGAACTATTTCATGCTGTAAGAACAATTATAGTAACCTTGCCTTGATGTTGGATAAAGACAGAATAACCACAAGTGTACACCATTAGTCATTATTTGATGTATCATTTTATTTTTTAATATAAATTCTAAATATACACAGTCAGTTGCTATTGCCATTGATTGCTATCAAAGTTATTAACAGCTATAATATGTAAGGAAGCAATGTAAGCCACTAAGATAGACAGGAATAAAAACAATATAAAAGGGTGATTTCCTGACTGAGAAAAGATAAAATAATTTAGGACAAAACTGATAGACAGAAGCCAAAAGAAATTGGTCAAATACACTACACTTGGAAACTGTCATTCTAAAAATAATAAAAAAAGGAAGATAAAGTCTTAATAATGTCGCACTGTTAAAAATATTGTTTGTTTTTAGGAGTCTGGCAGCTGTCTTTGAGGGTAGAAGGAGAAAAGTTAATCCATGTTATACAGTTGGTTGTGATACCACAAAAAAACCTAGTCCAAATGATTTCAGTTGCACCTAATCTGGCAGAAACTTGGCAGATTCACCTAAACCTGTTGACCTTTTTTCCACTGCGGTCTGCACTGAGATAAGCACACTCATCATGCCTGGAAGCTCTATTTTACTTCTGTCTTTACTCATTGCAGTGTAAATCCTGTAGAGATTTGTGCACTCTGTAAATTATTCTCTATCTTCAGGTCAGTTTTCATTGCTCTGGCTCTACTCCAAGTGAAAGTAAATCATACTTAGCATAATTTATTCTTTAAAGGTTAAGGAGTTTCTGTTACTCACACTTCATACCTGTTTCATCAGACTTTGCAAGTGACAAACAAGAACATGCAGAAACATGACCTTATAAGTTGCATACGTTCTTAAGTTAGTGTTAAGTAAGGTAAAAATTATTTAAGTTCAATGCAATTCCCTTCCTGAAAAACTGAAAATCTCTAAAGGCTTAAAATTCTGCTTTACACTTTATAATCAAGATTGAATTTTCTAAAAATGCAACGTAACATCTATGCCATTCCTAGTCATAATTAATATTAGTATTTGAACTAAATGGAGTAATTTATTCTGCTTTTAGCCACTTCTTTTTCCAGTTTTAGCTATCCCACAGGAAAGTATTCTCCCTATGGTGGCTATTTATTTCAGGAGAAATTAAATGCTCTCTGAAGACTCCTGTCTCTGTTCATGTTAGAAAAATCTGAGTGGACTAGGAAAGGACAAAGACCTAGTTTTGATAGCTCTATTTAGGTAAGAATTGATGCCACAGATACTTGAATACAGCCAAATAATTGTCCATATCGTATATCATAAAAAGCCAATGGAAATCATTTGTGCAGACTGACAGTGTTCTTGAATCAGACGTATTTGGTGCCAAGCCTTTTAATATAGGTTTCTACAAAAGCAGAGAATGAGAGCCCTGAGAAGTTCATGCATTCCTGTGCCTTCATATATGTTACTAACAACTCCAATCAATGCCAAAGTCACCATGTTAACATAATTGCAGAATTGTAGGCCCTGAGTACAAGACAGAATCTAACTGATGCAGTCAAATCTTACAAGGGGCTTAATATGACACATTAAATCACTGCTAAAGACATGGAGAAAACTTCATCACACGTTCACAATTTGATTGAGCCATACAATGATTTATGCATTCAGGAGAAGAATTTTATTTGGGGCTTTTTTGTCACTTCTTTTACCTCCCAGTTATGGAGCATGACAGTCTTCAGAATAAATTTGCCACTGCACAGTTACTATTCACAATTACACAACAACATTCATGCAGCAGCTCAGGCCATGTTCAGCACACAGATGTGGTCATTTTTACTCCAGAACTAGACGGCACAGTCCACCTCGTCCTCCTCCACACTGGCACAAGTCCATATCTCTTACCGTGCCACCTCCGGCCAATTTCCGTTTGCACCTCAAAAGGAAAGAAGTTTGTGGTGAAATACTGCTGGGGAGGAGACTGATGAAATGGTGGCTAGGGAAGGGTAAAATTCAGGCATCTCAGTTCAAGTTAATTTCTCTGGGCTTCTATTCTAGCTGATCGAGAAAAGTAAGGTTCTCCAGAGAACGTTTCATCTGACTTGTCTCCATATGCTCATCCCTCTGCAGTGATGAAAATGCCTAGTGTGGCTAGCTCACAGTTGGCCTTGCACTTTGAAAGGAGTAAATGAACCCTTATTACTCCTTTTAAGAGCTAAGGACACACTGTATGTGAGTCCACCCACTCCTGTGTTCCTACTTAATGATTATGGGCCCAATAATGAAAGCTGATTATCAGAGCTATCACACAGTTAAAGAAGAATCCCACTTACATCTTTAACTTACCTGGTTTCAACTTCTACCAGGTGGTCCTCACCTTCCTCTGCTGAACTGAAAACCTGTCAGCACTTTCTTCCCATAAAAGTAGTTATACTTTGATGTAGCTATTCATAGTTAAGACACCTCAATTTTCTGAGAAATGAAAAATCTTGAGGTCTCTAACCTTAGCACTGGAGTAAAATTTTCTCCACCATGAGAATATTTTCTCAGCTTTTTTTTTGATATGTTTTCCCATTTTTTTAATTATCTCTATGAAATTTTGTTCCACTATTGGTCTCACCAACATTGCCTACAAAATTAAACACATTCTCTCTACATTGTCTGTTCTTCCTCAGTTGCTAAGGGATGTTACCATGTTTCCATCTGTTTCTATAACAATATAATCTGCAGCAAGTTTCTTAGTCAATGCTCACAAATTTGTGGCTAAGAAAAACACACTTCCTTGCTATTTAATGGGAAAACCATCAGCAATCAGGAGGCATTTTCTTTCTGTTGTTGACAGCTACATGTGCCACGCATTGGCACATTGACAGAAACATACAGTGGGTCCAGACTGGCCACTAAAGGTGGATTTTGCATCTGATTCTTATTAGAAGTGTGCCTTCCCAGTAGTATAATACGAAGGAAATTTCTAAATTGAAATGCTGTGTGTCTGGGATGACAAGCTGAATGTAAAGCTATGGTTTACCATCAGAAAAATTAGGATTGCTAACAGACTAGTGAACAGGAGTGTCAACCAAACACAAGTATAATTAGAACAGCCAAAAATTCATAGCCATAAACTCAATCAAAAGGTTAAGAAGTGTTAATATATTTGATGATCTTTCTTTTAATATTTCAGGAATTTCTAACAAAATTAAGTAAGGGTAGACCATGGCACAAGCGGACAATTAAATACTGCTAGAAAGTTTCATCAGCTCTAGACTTTGAACTTGGAAAATGTTTAGTCAATACAGCCCTAGGAGTCTAGAGTGGGTCAGCTATCTCTAACACAGACAACTGTTCTTAGTTACTTGAATATGTCACTGTCTGAGGACTGGGGACAGGATTCACCTCCTAAATACACCTTTAACACTGTTGGGGATTTCCTGTGTAGTAATATATATGAATCAGGAGACTCTTCCTTTTTAGGAGCTGCACATAGAAATCTAACCTAGATTGATAGGCTGAAACAGAATCCCAATCATACCATAACATATCCATCTCAGCTACCCTGTACTCAGAAAGGAGAGTGAAATTCCAGGGTTTCAACCCATTCTAATATACGGAGGATAAACTGTTATGTTGCCTGTATAACCCATTTAAGATACGTCCTTATCACAACATCTAGACTATGTAAATGAACATGTCTACAAAGCTAAGTGGGATGATTTCTATCCCATTGAAAATAAAATCTTCACTTACATATTCTAAGTGTAAAAAGAGATTTATCCACATAAAGAAATACTGAGGAGATTCATGAGCACATTAAAAATACCAGGAAATAATATCTTGCTATGGGACAACCAGTATAAATTTAAATTCTTTCCAATTTAATCAAGTAATTGGAGACCTCTTTGCACCACTGCAGCAGCTTATACTTTCAGGTCTGGACACAGCATAGGTTTCCCAAGCCCTACTATAGTATAAAAATGTGCAAAAAGTATAAAAAAATCAATGACAGAATAGCAAAGTAGTAAGAGTTAATTTCTCCACTAGATGGCTTCATTTCCATGAAGGTAATTGAAATGAATTTCAACTTCAGTGATTCTCATGTAAAAGACAATCCTGAGAAACTAAATCTCCTTGTATGAAAGTGATTATTAACTATATATATCTGCCATTGAAAGCAATATTGTAAAGGATATAATTTCCTTACCTCTTGGTTCAGGAAACAGTAGAGAACTGCTACAATAAACCCCTGAAAAAGGAATTAAAAAAAGGGGGGTGAGGGGTTGCTGAGTTTTAGCACAGTTTGAAAAAGCCACTTGAGCTATCTGATTTCATGATGGTCTTGTGTATTGAATTAAAGAGTATCATTGTAAGTTGGAATATAATTATAAGTTGAAGCATTGTCACATAGTAAAAAATTCCTTGTGTATCTCCAATAAAATCTATCAATCAGCCTGATAATCAGTAAGTTAGTGACATTTTGCCAAAGTCAGTAACACAATAAGAATTCACAAGAACAGGTTATATAGCAGCGGAAGCTCTCCCATATTGTGCTTACAAAAGTATGTTCCATTCTACAGCTAAACAAACTATGAACTAATTCTTTTTACAACATAAATCAACAAGGGAACATAGACTTGGTGAGGAGATCCATGTATGGAGCACATACAGCTTCCCAGTCACCTTCTGTGTCTTTGTAATCTGCACCAGATGAGATCAAATTGTGGCTGACAATACATTTGTTAAGATTCTGAACTGAGACAAACCCAGGAAAATCCTAGGATGCCAATGGACCTATATGATCAGATACCAGCCAAACACATCACCATTTTATTTAGGTAATTTACTCTTTACATTGTTAATTAACTTAACAAAAGCCAGCTCTGTGTACATCAAGATTAAGATGCACGGGATTTATTGGACAGGATTGACACAATAGATTAAATCTGCAAGAGGACTAAATCAGCACAACTCCTGGATTTTCGGTGATGCTTATGGACAAATGATGCTGTGTAATCAATTCAGAGGGAAATATGCTCCCTTGTGAATTTTGATAGCATTTCCTACTGTTGCTTCTTGTAGACTGTGAGATACAGCACAGAGAAAGGGAGGGTGCTGCCTTGCTCATAACTCAGGTAGCAAAACCCCCTGGAGGGTGTGTCACAGCAGCCCCAGTAGGTATTCTAGTTGACACCAAGATCCTCAAGCTGTCGATGTCCAGTTCAGATGTCCAATTCAGATCAATTAGGGGTATCCCAAGTACACCAAACATTTTGCTTATCCAGGAGGGGTAACAAATAACATTCCTCAGAGCACTAGCCTATATGGAGATGATATGTCTACCAGGCACTATTTGATATTTGTTTGCCTATCAATTCATTCTTTGCCAAAGAACCAGCAAGTGAGGTGGACCTACAGCTTTAATTGCATCTGGATAATTTAACATCATCCCAAATCAGCTTCAATTTGTTAGTGAAGTCAAAGAAAGTATGTGCATTACCACTGGTAGCAAAGAAGATTTTCCATGCTTGACTGCTACCACAATCTAATTTAATAAGTGCATATGAAAGACTTAGCCTTGGATTTGCAAAATCTGCAAATACTCAGTCTAGCCTGCAGCCAGGTAGGATGTAGGTCACATCTTCAAATACTGTAACTCAGCAAAGAAACACAAACACTGTGAGGAGAAACTACCTTCAAGATTCATTGATATTTTTGTGCAATATTAGTAGTCATATGGACACTAGATTAAGTTAAAAAAAACTACTGAGAAGGAACTGAAGTCTCTACAGCCATTTTACCTGAAAAGATCCAACGCAGAGCTCTAAGTAAAGCCGAACCCCCAGGCTGGTATATTCCGGAAGAAAGTTGAAGACAATATAATGGGTTCCAAATAATGGAATTAGAAGCAGGGTTGACCTTGAGAGACGTCTAGTAGAGGACATGAGAAGTAGTAAGATAATATTATTTTCCCTGAGTGAAGATTAGTGCGTGAAATATGCAACACTAATGAACAGAAGTTAAAAAGGTGGTCTAAATACCTACAAGTGAAATTCCTGTCTCTTGGAACTACAGTGCTGGGCAGGAAGCATTTTGAGAAACTAGTTGGAAATACGTTTCTGGTGTTTATTGCCTTATTAGCAATACTATGTTCTTGGCTTTTCTTCTGCCATTTTAGTGTTCTGTCTTTCTGGATGAGATTGCAGCTCGGGAAAACACAAAGGAGTAGAATATGTTTCCTCCACTGGAGCGATTGAAAATTTGATGTTTGTTTGTAAGTAAATACAGAACAAGAAATACGGAAGCTCCCTTTATAGTCCATGCAAAAGAAAAGCAACTGTAGAGGACAATTTATTCTGCATTAGATTAGAGATCGAATGTGGATTCAAAGAATGGTTTCCTAGTCTTCTCATTCATTGTAACTGGAAGGTAGACATCTGAACTCATCTGAATACATGGTGTTATACGGCCAGTATTAGGTGAGATGAGTCTCATCCCTTGAGTATTTTCCTTAGGGATTGGAATTTTTAAAATTTAATACCAGTCAACTTGAGTCTGCCTGTGACACTGGACATGTGTTTATCTGTTTAGAAAAGATGATGCAAGTTTTTATTGCTAAAATAATTGTTATTTTATTTATTATTCCATACACTACCTGTACTGAGAAGAGTTATTGAAGTTGATTTGTCTAGGGTCTAGTTTTTTCAGCAAAATTCTGATGATGTTGATAAATAGGACAAAGTTGACCTGTTCACAATATTGGGGAGGGGAAACAAAAAGAAATTGTTACTTTCTAATGTGAAACTTAGCAATGAAAACATGTATTTTTACTTCAGCTATTATGTAATTTGATTTGTTTCAATGAAACCAATGTAAGATTATCAATGTCCTTTCTGTTGGCAGCATCCAAGCGGCTCAAATAGCTGAAGATGAAAACCTGAGAATCTGACTTTGTTAAGCAAACTATTTTTATCAACAGCTTATGCGATTCTTTCTGGGTTTTGTGTCTCATATCATATTAATTCTCTTTTAAGATGACTCCTGTACAAAATTCCGTCTAATATCTTTAGACATTATTTGTAGAATTCATCTGACAAATAGAAATGTATACAATGAGTTCAAACAATCACTGAATGGTTGGAGCTGGAAGTGACCTCTGGGGATCATCCAGTCCAACCTCTGCTAAAGCAGGTTTACCTACAGCACGTTGTACAGGAGCACATCCAGGTAGGTTTTGAATATCCTCAGGGAAAGAGACATCACAACATTCCTGGATTGTGATGTTCCAGTGCTTCATCATCTTCACAGTAAAGAAGTCTTTCCTTGCATTCAGATGGAACTTCCTATGTTCCATTGTGTGCCCTATGCCTCTTGTCCTGTCTCTGGGCACAATCCTCCTGAAATCCACCCTTAAGATATTTATAAGCATTGCTAAGAACCTCTCTCAGTCTTCTCTTCTCCAGGCTAAACACAGCCAAGTCTCTCAACCCTTCCTCATAAGGGAGATGCTCCAGTACCATAATCATCTTTGTGACCCTCCACTGGACTCTCTCCCATAGTTCCTTGTCTTTCTTGAGCTGAGGAGCCCAGAACTGGACATAGGACTCCAGAGGGGCCTCTCCAGTGCAGAGTAGAGGGGGAGGAAAATTTGCTGTCCAAATTCTTCTCAATGCAACCCTGGATACCATTGGCCTTCTCGGCCACGAGGGTGCATTGCTGACTTACAGTGAGCTTCTTGGCCACCAGCACTGCCAGGTCCTTCTCCTCGGTGCTGCTTTCCAACAGGTCAACCACTAACCTTCACTGGTGCAGGGGTAATTCCTCCCTAGGTGCAGGACTCTGCACTTGCCTTTGTCAAACATCGTTCTCCGCCCAGCTTTCCAGCCTGTCCAGGCCTTGCTGAATGGCAGCACAGCCATCTGGTGTATCAGCCACTCCTCCCAGTTTTGTATCATCAGCAGACTTGCTGAGGGTAAATTCTGTCCTCTCATCTGGGTCGCTGACTAACATGTTGAACAAGACTGGGCCCAGTACTGCTCCCTGGGGAACACCACTGGCTAAAAGTTTTTAACTAGACTGTGCCTCAGGTGGAGTTGGGGACAACAGATCTCCAAATGTAGACATCTATTATAAGTCAGATAAACCACATAACAAAAGTGCATATGTCTCTTTGTTGACTCTGAAGATAACTGAGGAGGATTATCTCAGCTCCAAAGTCAGCTAACATCAATCCTGACTTGCAAACAAACGTTTCTACAATTGTAATTTGGCACTGCTTTACCAAAGTCTGTGAAACTGCTTGGTTTTATACACTAACAGTTTCTCCCTATGCATTCTCCCTATGCTTTTTTTCCAGGTGAGGTTGAATGCTTAATTTGCCAGAGAATGCCCATGTTTTACCAGAAAGCCCCACCTTGTTTTATTCATCAGTGATACATTAAGTACATTCCAGCAGAAAAGTCATCACCACAATCACCTGATTTTCTTGAATTCAAATGTGGGTATTATATGAGTACTAGTAGGGAGAAAATAATGGAGGTAGAAGGAAATATAATATTTTTTTGATACATGGGAAACTGTGAGCAGAATTCAGCTTGAAATTTTCATTCTCAATGTTTGCTTATATGGGCCTGCTTTGTATGCATATGTCCTCCAGTTACAGTAAGCTTTTAATTGATGGACTTAAAGTCATCCATCAGCTACTTTCTCGTACATTGTTTGGGTTTAACGACCTATGGGAGTAATCTTAAGCAATAATCAATTAAAGCTTATCAGTTCCTTCAATAAATGTCAGACTCAACAACGATTATTACTGCCATCAACTATGAACAGAAACCTGTTGCCCTTGAAAGCGTTTTTTAAAATTTATTGATGATTCTGGACACAGGTTAAAACCTGTGTTTTAAAATATTGCGAGCACCTGCCATTAATTTGAACCAAACTGACAATTCTATGCAGTTTTTCATTTCATTGGGCAGGGGAAAATTCTCTGCCTCTTTTTAGTTTGCATTTTACATAGGTAAGATTACATTAAAAAATCTGCCATTCCTCTTCCTTACTTTAAACAACATTTCAGAAAAAAATAATAGTTTAAAAGTCTTTTTTATTATTATTATTGCTGGCAAACTTAGAAGTACCTACCCCAACAGAGATTATAATAGGTCCTTTGATTAGCCACCAGTATGGAGAGCCTTGATTAATATCCCAGCATCTGAGAAAATGACAGTAGGTTTAGAAAAGTCGTGTATGAAATCACTACAATCACACCACCACCTAGCAGTGTCAGTGAAAATCTGAAGAGACATATTTTTGTGGATGTGCAGGTATAGCACAAGTATCCAAATATTTAAACTCCACTTCGAACGGGACATATGCTTTAGAGATTATCCTACTCTTTTCAAAAAGAAATAGTGATCTCAATGTGTTAAGTGACAGTTATGATGTAGCAATTCTGACAAAAGACTTGAATGGATGATGCCATGAATAATAAAAATATTCAGCTTTCTTTTCTTCAAAGAGACTTATTTAAGACATGAAATATTCTGTTGGTGTAAAACAGTGAGCACTACAGTCTCCAAAACTGTCAAAAGTTATTGTGTATGAGAAAGTCCTACATTTCTTTCTTCTTACCTTTTTATCTGATTAGAATCTGTTCTGTTTTCTTGCAGCACAAATAAATATTTCAGGTTCCAGGGAAGGATCCGTTGCATAATTGCAATATCATTGCCATAATAAGCCCTAACACAGATTGTAATCCCCATTTGCTATTTCCATAGTGAGATAGAAATGTCGAACTCCACCAGAGGCACTGATCTACTTGGTAATGTAAGGAAAGGTAGGTAACACACTGATATTGTTTTCCCATGCAATTGACATTACATAAACCTTCATCACAATGAATTTAAAAATATTACCCAGGAATCTATAATAATGTAGGAAAGAACAACTTACGCTGTGTCTTCAAAGTAGAGTTTTGCTAATATCCAGATAAGGGTGAAAAGACTTGGAAAACCTGTTAAACAGTTAAGCAAAATTTGTTTTCTGAAAAACTGATTTCATCAATTAACCCAAATCCTAATCAATTAATCCAAATCATCAATAAATCCAAACTCTGCTGTGATGGTACAGATCATTCGTTTTCAAAACTGAAATTATCCTTCATGGACTGTTCATGCAACAGGAATTGCTTTAGACTCACAGTATAAATCTAAACAAAGATCTAATACACATTAGAGAATGAAAGATGTTATAGCATTGCCTATTGAGTGATCGTGCATCACTCAAGATATGAAGGGACACACTTTACACACAATGTAGCTCTGCTACAAAGGCCTGGACATGTAGGCTCTTACCAACATGAACACAATTTACCTGTGTGATCTCAGTTGAAGTAAGAACTTGCATGCAGATAGCACATTAAAACCCACTTTTATGTAATAAGTGTGCTTTTCACATGATACTGAGGAATAGCATATACCAAATCTTAAAATAATAGTAATATTAGCACTTTACAAACACAGAATGTGTCACAGTCTATCTTGAACCTCCCTAAAAAGACACCTGAAATCTCCCTAACACAAAAAAAAGTGATTCAGTTTGCTTAGCTTTCAGGCCTACCTTAATCTTTCATGGCAATGTGCATGGATTGACCCTCTGAACTGATAAAAAAATTCCCCCAGGCATGTGTACTCATCTGCCATATAGGATTTCTCCCTTTTTTGCTTTCCACAAGCAGCTTTATGTGTGCAGCCACTTAATTTCTCAGTGACCACAAATATGTGAAGAATTAGGCTTATTGCAAACTACAACGAAAATGAGTGGCCATCTTTCTGTCTCATGTCTGCACTGTTATTTAGTGGATAGAGCTCCTGAGTGATTGCTTTATTCAAACAGTTGCCCAGTGCAAAGGGTGGATCATAGCAATATCAGGACTACAAAAATGCCTGTGATACCACCAGATGGAGCCATTCTCAGAAGACTATGTAACCCTATTCTGCATGAACAGAAGCAAGGTACATCTAACTTTGGCAGCTGTGAGCTCCTTAGAGGTGTCTGTTTTTAATAGGAAAAAGAAGGTTAACTGGACTGGAACTCTGTGGGTTCCCAAATGTAACTAATATTCCATTTATTTCAGAGAAACCTTAACGCCATACTTATACAAACTAAATTGCTCCTCATCAATATGCACATTGAAAATAAAATCAAAGCAATGCCCAAGTTGGGTGCTTCACTTAGGCAGAATAGATTCCACATCCACTATCTTTAATATGGATGGATAAAGCCTTTTGTAGCATTTTGCTTTTTATTTATTCCACGTAAAAAGTTTTCTTACCCCAACCAAAGAGAACAAGCCACCAAAAATATCTTCTTCCATGAGAAAGGGATGAGAGTAGCAGACAGTTCAAGTAAAGAGCCTCTACAAGCAGCCACATGAAATTTGTCATCATGAAGTAGTGGCAGAAAACAACTGAGATCTTGCATTCAGTCTAGAAAACAGGAAAGTCAAAGCTTTAGCACTGCTTTTCCATGTATGTGTTTCATTTGCAGAGGCAGTAGCCATCCATAATTCTGGCTGAAATTTACAGTGAAAATCTCACAATTACATACATGTTTAAAGCGAAAGCTTTAAATGTAAAATGGCTTTCTGAATAGCAAGGCTTTAACCATCATAAGAGTTTGGAATCTCCACCGTATTTTCATTTACATCTCTGTGCTAGAAATACAACTTGGTCTCCCAAGCATGTGATTTTCCCCACAAATGCACAGCCTTTAGTGTATTTTGTACAAGTAGAGTCAAACGCTCCGTAGCCCTTGGTCAAATGTGTGTTCAAGCACCCATTTTATTTCACTTTCCCACTTAGGCTCAATTTTAATTTTTTTCTTTTTGTGTGGCCATGAACAATGAAGAAGAATCATCCCATAAACCTCTGAAAACCATTGCAGTGTTGCCAGTATTTGTGGCTGGACAAAAGCTAAGTTGATGGATTGCTTCATATCTTGCATGTCTGTGGTTTACAACTGAGAGCTTCTAGTCACAACACAAAATCCAACATTTCCAGAAGAAACAACTTTTAAAAGTCGTGTTATGAGGCACCCAGAGATCTTCAATTTTAGGCTTCAGATTATAGAAATATAACAGTGTAATGATAGTACTTTTTTTATGACTAAGTCTATATCTGATTTAGTGTGTTACAGGGTCACAAATTCAGAAAGTAGAAGGGCACAAGGTGCACACTTATGCAGATAAACCATACTGAATACAAGAACTATATAATTTTCACTACCAGGTTGGAAGGGGAAAATAATAAGTAGTAAAAAAGAGCAACAGATTGTTAAACCATATATATGGTAAACAAAAACATCAATTATCACAGTATGCTGCTTTTCACGTGCTTACTGTAGAGAAGCTGCAATGATCAGTGTCCTCCTTTTGGAAAAGGACAGCATCCTTAATGAAAATGGCAACAGCTTTTAAGATAAAAGTGAAAAAGAGCTGTACGTGGATGTAATTTCTGGGACAGCGAAGCCTCCTGGAAGAAAAGAGGAAAGGTCCTTCTGAGGTAATTAACTGACTTGTACCAGCAGTAATACAAACATGCAATAAGCACTTGTTTCATCTTAAGTACTTTCAGGCATGTATAGAAAGAACACTTCTATCCACTGGGCTGTCTCTGTAGGCAGAGATAAAAACCTTCCTCGTGTAAAGCAATTCGTCCATACTCTACACCTTAATCTCCCTCCTCGTTAAGTGGCATTCTGATGATGTTTCTGGTCTGCTAAATTCTAGGAATCTCAGTTTTAGTTTGCTTTCAGTAAACCTGAGCCAGGGTTTTGGTCGGCATTATTTTGAGGCCAAGAGAAATCTGCATTTGAGGAATAATATTTACTAATACAATTCTGATTATAGCTAAACCCCTCCCAAGAACAAACATGCAGAGATATCCAGGACTAATTAGTCAGTTTCCTCAGTGAACAGGGTAATGATTACTTAGCAAGGTTTTCTATGCCCTACGCCATGGATGAACTAAATTGCATTAGACTCGTGTGTGGGCACTCTTATCCAGAATTAAATAGCTTAGCTTACCAAAATTACTCATATGAATTCAATGAATGTAGATAATTGCTTTAAAACAATTTTGCACATCTGCTTTAAACCCTCATATTCAGTTAATTCCGATTAATGTTTTTGACTTGTATTAAATACAGGCTTCTGGAGGAGTTACGCAGTTTCAACTTTATGTTTTCATTTGGAGCTGAAGACTTAAGCTAATTAGCAAAAAAAAAAATAAAAGCTGAATTTCATCCAGATTCAGTAATCTCAGGGCCATCTAGTCCTAAAGCTCACTTAATGCAGAATCCTACTAGTGAACTCAAATGCCAACCCCATTGTTAACTATAACTTTTTCCTCCCTGTTGCGAAGTCTCTTTATGACCATTGTTTCTTTCTTTCTCCTTATTTGGGCTGGTCTGTTTTCCTGAGGTCAAAGTGGATGCCAATAAACCTATCTGTTGACATCCAGATGTGAGTTAGGAACCAGCAGAGGTCAAGAAACTTTCCCCAGAGAAAGCTAATTCTCACAGCATAATAACAAAACCCTATTCTTTTTTTTTTTGTTCCTGCACAAACAAAAGAAATAAACAAAGATTAATAAGATAAATCCTACATGGCAGCAAACTTCAAATCAGCATTAAATGAGAAAATAAAAAGTTTTGCACTACTCTACAATTATACCTGAGAATGTATAATACTTCAGTAGGAAAGAAATCTTAACAAAAGTATCCAAATTCAGAGCCTAACTTTCAAAACATGTCTTTAGCTGTAAATATTTCAATAGTAATATATGCAATGCCACAGTAGCATTGATTCAGAATCAAGTTCTTTATTCTTCTTATTGATATAAAACCCACTGAAGTCATAAAAGGCAAGCAAACATAGTGCAGAAAAGAAAATCTCATTTCCATCTGGAATAATAAAATTTATCTGTTGGTTATTTAGGATTAAAGTGAGCTGCTGAGTTTTGCCAGTAGAAACATAAAGCAGTTTGAATTGGAAGGGAACTTAAAGATTATCCAGTTCCAACCCCTACAATGGACAGGAACATCTTCCATTGGATCAGGTTGCTTGTAGATTCATCCACCTGACCTTGAACACCTCTAGGGATAGGGCATCCACAATTCTCTGGGCCACCTGTGCCAGTGCTTCACCACCCTCACAATAAAAAATTGTTTCCTAGTCCTGATTCTTCCTCTATGTGGCTCTCTCTCATAGTATTTCATTTCTACCATCTATTCAATATTATTAAATCAATATGGCTGGAAATTTTAATTCTGTTCCTCTGCATTTATGTCTGTGTTACTTAGCTGTGTCTAATGCTGCCTCAGATACTAAGATACAGTCTAAAATACTAAGAACTACTAAAAGTATCAAGGTTAGAGGACAGCTTTACATACCTGAATGCAATGAGAACTATCACAGCAATAACGAGTGAGGTGGTAGATACACTGTATCCTACAGTGTAGATGATCTTTATAGTAGAAAAGTAAGTTTTCTATAAAAAAAAGAGAATTATTTGTCATATAACTTGCAGCCAAATGACAGCAGTTTTACTGATTCCAGCAGTTTTGTGTTGTTTGATTCTTCTCATGTGTTTACATTCCTGACTGCCTTTTTCCTCTCTTTTAATTCTGTAGCAAAATTGCATTTAAATCTCTCATTGTGTTTCTTTTGTGAAGACCCATTCCACAGCTTCATGGATACTGCACAATCTGACAAATAAATATGCATTGATCAGAATGGTTTAAACCTCATTCATAAACCCATCCCAGTCTTCCATGAAGGTATTGTTAAAACTATTATGCATTTTTATAAGCACTGCATTTTATACCATGTTTTCACCACAGCAATAGTAGGACAAGCCTGCTGGCAGCATGATGAATACAGAATTCTGTCAGCCTTTCTTTATGTTTCTATGTTTTCCTTTACTCTGCTTTCTTGCTTATAATTTTGCTGCCTGTTTTTCCTGTCCCTTTTTTAATGTAATGTTCTTAAGGTTTTATGTGGAGTTGTTTTTTTTCCCCTCTTTTTTTTCTTGCTGCCAAACCCAATTATTACCCAATCAGAATGTCAATCAAAATCCATTTCAGTTTGAATGGCACCTCTATCAGACATGATTTCTAAGTGAGGATAAGCTGACTTCAATTGTCACACATGGAAGCAGAAAACAGAAAAAATAAGCTCTAGGCTGCAAATCTTTCCCTTCAATCTAACTTGGTCTGCCTCTTGGGTCCCATTTTGATATTTTTATATCCTAAATACTATGCAGCTGTGCAGTGCATTGCTACAGCTCACCTTGGGGAAGGGCAGATACTTGCTTTGAGCCTCAAGTATAACTTAAGGCATTAGGTATGATTTATTTAATTTACTTCAGGGGCTTCAAAACTGGCTGCCCGAGTATGAGCAGCTGAATCTATAGTAAATGAGCAGTGTGAGAGCAACGGGACTGTACTGTTTAATTGTTAACACAATCCTGTTTCTCCTTATTCTGTTTCTTTTCCAGTTAAAGAAGGGAAATGAGCACTCCCAGTAGGCAATTCAACTCCTTTTAAGAAGAGACCTTATAGCTTTCTGTCAGCAAGAGAAAGGATCTATCAATCCAGCTGCCTTGAGAGGTGGTGCAGGTTGACAGGTTTGGTTTAGTAGTGTGAAAGCTTTGATGCTGAGGACCTTACATCCATGTTGTGTACATTTCTGGCTTGCTGTGGTCTAATCCCATGGACTGAACTTTTATTATTGCTCAGAAGAAACCAGATGCACCCAGCATTTGTCTTCCAGGTTAATTTCATCCACAGGAAACCAGATCATCCTGTCAGCACCCTTCAGCATAAATGCAGTAAGTGGGGATAACCAAGATTTCTTTGAACATCCCACACCTGATCCTCACCAAAGCCCTAATATAGATCTACTGAATTAGTCTTACACTTCAGTTTTTTGAGGCTGATGAAGTGTTGGTGTTGAAATCATGCATAGTGGCCTTTTCTGCCTGGTTGATGAACTGTAAATTGTATACAATTACCTATGTACCTGACTATGAACAATTCCAGCCACATCTCAGAGAAGTTCCTCAGAGCTACAAAGCTAACCAGTGAGTCTGGAAAGCATCACTCCCCAAGAAACATTCTGGAGCTGTGCAACTCTTAGTTGGAAACCTCCACTTGGAAAGCAGAGATGAAAACCACAGAAAATAATGAAATCCTTAAGTGGATAAACTTAAGGAGGAGTTTACCTTGAGATGAAACAGGCATTAATACTAAAAAAATCCATAGACTCATTTAAGACTGTTTTCACATAAGAAATCTAATGAAGGGAAAAAGAAGGAAAGAAAGAAAGGTTGCATTTCAGTGTGTTTATTTATGGAGAGCAGGGGGTTCTGTGGCTTAGAGGCTTCAAAGGAAGATTGAGTTAAACATCATGATAGAAGTCAGTACAAAAAGCAGTGAGAAGACGAGAGAAATCTACCCATGATTGTATAAAGTAGATTCTCTCCAACAAATTGAATGAAATTCATCAGCTACAGTATAAATGTTATTTTCATTCCCTCTTTAGAGTACAAAGTAATATTCGCCTGACTTGTACGAATAAAGAAAAAAAGTGCAATGTTTAGTCTATACAGAGGAAGAGTAAAGATCTAGACAACTATAAAGAGATTCTTTATTGCATTATGGGAAGTTAAGCATATCTGTAAAATATGTTTGGATCATTATTAGAAATAAAACTCTATATTTTTCCCATGCAAATAACCTCTAAATATCACCAGTTGTGCAAAGCTAGCTGAACAACTATGTCAAATTCTGATCTACATTACAGAGATGTAGGTTTTTAAGCATTTTTTTTCTTTTCTTTGTTGAATTAGATATTTTATACTAGGCAGAATGAGAAACCAATAACCCCTCTTGTCCTTAGATACTGTTGAGTTTGGAGTAGGAGAGTTGCAACAGCACATTTACTGTATTGATGCTGTGATGCCTCAAAATCATCTGTTATTATTAAAATGTTTTAATTCATAATTTCTGAACATTTCATGAATTTCTCTATCTGATATATCTGTGAGCAAGTTCAACAGAGCTCTACAATTGTATGGAATTTGCAGCTGGCTTTATTTTTATTACGCTCTTATACCTGAATAATAAAACAACTTTAATAATTCTCCAAAATAAGTGACAAGAGTAAAATTTGCATTGCATTCCATACTTGGTTAAGAAATTTCAGCTTCAGCTGAGTGTCTCTCCCCATTGGTCTTCCGGAATAGAAAGGAATCCTGTAACATCAGTTCACCACTCACATATATTTATTTAATTAAACTTACTTCTTCAAGTGGAATCTCATCTTCTACTGGACAAGCAACATGGTAGGGAGGGAATGGGTCAGACCAGCCTTTCTTTGTGCAGTTCCTTTTTACTGTCCCAGCTGAAACAGAAACATATTTTTTTTCCAATGAAGAGCCATATATCACAGAAAATAAAAACCAGGAGAAGATCTCTTGTGGGTGGAAGGTTATGTCAGGAGGAGATGATCATCTCCACTAGCACCTAACAGTTGATAGGACATGTTGCTGCATGCATTCAGGTAGTCAGATACAAAACCTTTCTTTTTATCTGGAGACAAACAATGGAAAGAAGTGAGAGAACCGAGATGTCAGAAGTAAAACTGGGAAGGGGTAAGGAAGAAATATCAGGAACAAGGAAGTCTACTGAAGAAGACTGGGAAGCACTGTTCCATCAGACTTCTGCTTCATGCAGCACTCACTACTCTAATCAACACTCACACCTCTAATACCTCCTTGATCCTACCTTCCTTGGGTCTTACTCTTTGTAGCTCAAAGGCTGGAATAAAAAGCTTGAGGATAGTGCATTTCCATAAAAATATTTATGAAGGATAAGTAAGAGAATCCTGAGGCAGGAAATGAATCTACAGAGATGAAAGAGATTTTCATTATTCCTGATTTATAACCAGCATGTGTTGGGTGAGGTTGAGATTGGGCTTTGCAGTATCTTTTTCTTGTGGTGCTGCCAAATCTAGGTCTTTACTGAAAGAGTATTTCTTCCTTATGGGCTTGCAGTTTTTTCCTAGCCATATTTACCCAGAGGATAAGCAGTCACAAGGGCAATGGTTTGCACAGTCTTGCGTTTGACCTAGAATATGCTACTTCAATGACAAAATTCTGCTTTGTACCTCCAGCTTTGGTCTTAGGGAACAATCGCATTATTCATTCCTCTGCCTTTCATTTATATCCACAATAATCAGAGTATAAATCTCATAAGGATTGAGGCTTAAGTTCTGACCTAGTCAAACTCCATGTGTGCTTTGTAGAGAACTCGCCCAAAAAGCTGGTCCCAAAGACTGTGGAAACAAAATGGAAATATTTCTATTGATTTCAGTGTTCTTTGGCTCAGAGCCTTATCATAGATTATGGAATTGTATCTGATTATGGATAACGATTAAAATGCGAGAGGAGCTGCTAAGGTCCCTCAGATCCTGCTTATATCTGTGTGATAATGCTCAAATCCAACTGAAGAGCAGGAACTTGCAATGCTCTATCTTCACTCCCCATTTTATTAAATGCTTTTGCCAGACATGCAACACAGCAATAGGAAAACAATCATGATAGCACATCACCTGTCTCCTTCATGAAGAGAAAGAGGACATTTGGGCATGGTAATGCAAGAGTCTCTCCAGCATCTGCCTCTGGCCAGCACAGTAATTTGTCCCAAGTTCTCTTGCAACCTCAGATAGAAAGTGAAATATTCTTTTAAGCATAATTATATTTGAACAATATAAAAAAAAATAAAAAATCTTTTTAAACTTTGACCAGGCACCCCTTACATAAATTATAAAAATAATTTAGTAATAATTTTTATCTATAATGATAATGAAATACATTCAGACTACTGTTTATTCTGCTTTAGTTAGACAGCCTTGTGTTAAACTGAGTTGGGTTTTCAGACAAAATGCAATAAATGAAAGTGTATTGTGAAAATGGGAGAGAGAGTAACACTGGAAGGAAGACCACATTACAGTACTTGTTAACAAGTCTCACACAGCAAACATGATGCCATGATAGCATCTGGCTGGGCAAGGAATAGGGCAAGGACACAAGGTTTCACACAGATAGACTGAGCATGCATACTTGGATGAGAAAAAAATGTTGAAAAAAAGATAAAAATGAATGGGAGTAGATGGAAGAAGCAAAACCCTCAAACCAGAGAACAGGGATGTGGGTCAAGAAGTTAAACCCTCAAACATGCACACTGGCAGCATGGCGGTGTCCTGACTGTGGCAGGGTGCTGTTTCTCTGTCACTCTTTTAATCCTTCACACTCAAGTACCTGATGGTGTTGCATTTCCATGCTCTTCTGGGTCCTCCAGACATTCAGCCTCCTTTTTCTTCAACTCTGTCATAAAATCACATTCTGGGTGGACATTCCCAGCAGCCTACAAGGAAAGGAGTTTCAACTGATTAGTAAGAAGGGATTGGGTAGGATCTCATGAACCTTTAAATCCAGACCTACTTTTGCAACAAGGCTGTGTTAAGGACATAGAGTATTGGCTTAAGGTTTAGCAGTCAAAGGTTGCCACCATCTCTGCAGAAATTGCAATGCTTTTGGCAGATGAACTTAATTGAGCTCTGCCAAAGACAGTTCAGCTGTGCTATTTTACATCAGAGCAAATCCTTAGGCAGCATAACTGTCTGAGGATGATAGCCACAGCTATTCACTGGAATACCTATAAGAGTTCTCTGGCTATGTTTATAACAGAAGACCTCTTTGCTAGGGCCTGGGTTTGAGCGCAGGACTCATTCACACCCTGACTTCAGCCTCTGCTAAATCTGTATCCAGGGAGACTGAGTGTACTAAGACAGGTTCCTCTTCTTGATAGTGAAGGGTCCAGCACCACAGGTCATACTGCAGAGCCCATTTGCTCCTTCTTCAGCATAGACAACTCCTGCCAACATCCAGGGAAACAAGGTCTTGAAACCACATACAATTAATGCAGAATTCTCTTTTGAATGAGCTCTTCATTCCAAAAGGAATAAATCTGTTCTCTCCCTTGTGCAGTCTGCCTTTCTTTACAAAGGGTGGGAGGCAAAACTCCTTTCTTTGGAAAAAAAGGCTGCATCAAAACATTTGTTGGGTCAGTATGCTGGTGTAGAGAAAAAAAATAGCACCAAGTGTTTTAACAGCAGAAAACTTGGTTGTTTTAGTCCTTATGTAGACTTGTGCTTGCACGGACACCACAAGAGAATTAGCAGGGATCCAGAGCACCTCTGCCATCAAAGGACAAAGTCTGCACACCACAACTGCTGTGGATGTACCCACTGTGCAGAAGCAAACACATCTATTTTTCACAAAGAAAGCAATACGTTTCTTGTCCAACCACACCCATTGTTCCCAGTTTCAGAAAACCATTTGTCATCAGAGACACTCATCTTTTAGCTCTATACCCTGGCCTTTGGTGCCAGTGCGCTTTGTATGTTTGAATATAGTTATAAAGACACAGATACAGACAACAGAAAATAAAGCCAGGATGAGACTTGCATGGTGAACAGGTGGCTGGCATATGGCTCAGTTTTGTTCCACCCAGGGAAGATTAATATTCAGGGAATCTGGAAAATAAATAGCTGGCTTTCAGTTCATTCAGAGGGCAGACTGTATCAGTTGCAATAGGCTGGTGTTTCCCCTCTATGTTAATGTCTATATCTCCTATCAGTCTGCAGAGCATTTGAACTGCATATTGGCTAATAACTTGAGGCTCTAAGCCTTCTAGAGTACTGAATTAACTGCACAGCTTTTACCCTTCTCGGGGGAAAATGAGATGTTTCCACAAGTATGCCCTTAAAAGCTTTTCTGCTTTCCATTTGTTGCATTTTTAGGAGGATATGGTTTTCCTGCCAAGCTGACAAACAACAGTGCCATGGACCAGTTTAAGGCAGCAATGAAATGGAGGGCCCAATACTCAAGGCTGAATGAAGTCTGGTGCACGTGAGAGAAAGGTAAATGCAAATGGATGGAGAAGTGGCCTTAGCCCCAGGAGGCGGAGAGATGATATGAAAGAGGCCTCAGTGATATCAGCCCTGATTGCCAAAAACAGATAGCCTAGAGAGCCCTTAAACTCTGTTTCACTAAGATATTCAGTGGTAGGCAGGATGACAGAAAATTGCCATCTGTTTTGAACGTCTCAGCTCATTTCATACCTCTGGTCAAGCCAACTTTTATTCTTCCCCTCTTATACTCACCCTGGACACTGAAAGTTATCTATGCTCAAAAGCTTAGTAGCCATCATCTACAGCAGATATTGCAAAAAGTACTTTTGTTAGTCAGTAGGAAAGAACAGTCCACCCATTTACTGAAAATCTATTTTACAACATTCTCTTGGTTTGGTCATCTGGGCCTAGAAAAACCTTAGTAGGCAGTAACTGTATCCATTTGCATGTCCCTAAATTATTTCTCATGGCAAAAAAATGATTAGATTTGCCTGTGAAAACTGTCTTTGCTCACTGAAATATTCATGGAAAGAATAAAACTTGTTTGGCTTATTCACTGATCCAGGAAGCCTTCATTTTCCTTCTAAGTCTCCAGACTGGTGAAGACAATTTCCTACATGCTATTGAATAAAATGGTGAGGCTGATCAAGTGCCAGGTATTCACATTATTATCTCTTACCTCGTCCTTCAAGAAGACCTGACCTTAAGAGATGCTCTCACAGTTTATAGTCAGCACTAACCACTGCTTGGATAGACATTGAGTGCCAGATCTGCTATAACAGAAACTCAGGCAGAATAAACAAGAAAGACTTATTCCACTCCTAGTCTGTGTTCAAGATACATCTATTCCTCTAGAACAATTGAGTAGCTCTAGCAGACACTTATACTTTCCAAACAGCTCTGAATATTATTCGCAAACAAGGTATAAATTCATGTTCAAACTACTCTGAAAACATCTATAGACTTACTTGTTTAATTTAATTTTCTACCTCCTTCCCTTCTGCCCACCGCTGGAAACATCAAATAATAGGATAGAAGTATGAGCCATTCTTTAAGACAAGAATGAACATCTGTGTACATGATTCAGCTACCTTTGGTGTCTACATCTCTGGATGAATCATTACTTGATCCAGTCTTCTTAGGTTCCTTTCCAGAGAATGATAGAGCAGTGCTAGCATTTTTGTGCATAGATCAGTTGAATTACTTTATACTTTTAATATTGGATGAAATGAGCTGTGGGGTAGACTCAGTTCAGCAGGAATCCCCTGACCATTAAACACATAATTACATTCTAAATTTGGACTTCAGCTCTGCCTAAGGTGAACCCCACTTATTACAGCTACTGCCATCATGCAGGCATGTGCATAGATTACAATAGAGATATTTTGCCTGGTTGCTCAATTTATAATAAGACAACTGTTTTTGTAGGATCCCTAAAGAAATGAAGCTTCATAAAATCTTTTAGGCTGTAACTTTGGTAATTTGCTTGTCTTAAAATCCTTCCTACAAAAACTCACTCTATAGGCTGCAGATCTTAGAGTGACAGAATAGTTGAGTCTGGCAGGAACATCTAGGGATCATCTAACGCAACTTTCCTACTCAAGTAGAGTAAGGTGCTCAAGGCTTCATCCAGTCAAGCACTGAGTATCTCCAAGGATGGGGACTCCACAACTTTCTGGGCAGCTTCTTCCAACACTGGGCTATCCTTACTAACAAAAAGGGTTTTCTTGTGTTTAAATGGAATTTTCTGGATTTCAGTTTGTACTCATTTCTTCTTGTTTTTTCATTCCATACCACTGCCAGAGGACCATTCAGATTACCTAGAAGCTGAGTTGTCTTCAGAAGAGACTTCTTTCTTGATGGACTAAAGGGAAAGCCTTAGGCAACTGCCATGTTGCTTTAAGTTCTTCAGTGAAATGTTTAGTCTTACGTTGTAGGAACATGAGCTCTTTCATCACAGGCAGACCCTTGTGTTGCGTAGATGAGAAAAAACAGGAATTTAAACTTGACTTGTTTCTTTTTCAGACTTATCAAAGGAAACACAAAACATGGGTTCTATCACTTTTAATGGTCATTTACATCCCTGAATATGTTCAGATGTAAAGTACCACTTCCCTGAGAGACTCAACACATAGTAGGTGGGATCTGCAGGCATGCCTGTTCCTTGCTGTTAGTTACAACCATTTCACCAAGGTGAGCAGAACACACGTATTTCCTTGGAAAACTGGGCTGGCACCATCTGGATTGCTCACATTTCTAACAGGCATTAGATGTTGCCTAGATTGCATTAGATGATCCCTAGATGCTCCTGCCAGACTCAACAATTCTGTCACTCTAAAATCTGCAGCCTATAGAGTGAGTTCCTGTAGGAAGGATTAAATTGTTCTTGTGGAATGCAGCAAATCTAGGTTAAAACTCAGTCAAACCCATGAAGTTTCAAGTCTTTGTTTCCTGTTTCTGAGGGGAACCAATATCCCAATAAGGCTTGTTTAGGGAGAAGGTCCCTAATCAGGCAGCATGGAACCACTCTGCATCTGCACATGCAACTTTCAAGTAAAAAAAGGGATATCTCTTAAAAATTTGGGTAACAGTTACCAAAACTTGGAAGAGGAGGAAACAGAAGGAGAAAAGAACAGATGGATGCAAATGATGAAATGCAACTCCTGAAGTCCATGTTAATCTAAGGATATCAGTTTGAGATGAGCCTTTTAACTGATTCTGTGATAATTACTCCTTGACATTACTGAAGAAGAAACACAAGGCCTCTTAGTGTGCCCTGATTTTCCAACAATTTTGTATTCCCAGAATGTCCATAATAATTCTCTAAGGCATAGCACATTGCACAGCAAACTCATTGGGTACTAGGTACCTTTCAAGGGCTTTGACATGTGGAAGTCAGCTACACCTTTGTAGCTTCCACTGCCATGAGACAAAATAAGTTGATAATGAGTGAACCCCAAGCTGAGCTGCTGTCAGTACTTTGAGGTCTCTTAGTAGCCCTGCCCTGAGGCTTTCCCTGACTCTACCAATGAGCCCAGGACTCTTTTTCAGCTCAGTCACTGCTCCAACAATGCTGTAGGATGGGGGTTGCAAGCTCCACCACAGCTCTGCCCTGACCATCCATGGACATTGTCGGTATCTCAGTCCAGCCTCAGTCCATTCTTATCCCCATGGCCCTGTCCAATCAACCTGGGCTATGTTTGACCCTGAGTCCCCTCACCAGAACTGATCCTGACTCTGACCCTGACAGTCTGATGTGCTCCCTGTCTGCTCTGCCCCTTCACTGGAGATAGTGGATGGGTTCTGGCTGGTGAGGTCCTGCCCAGCCAGTCAGGTTATCACTTGTGGAAAAAACATAACTTAAAAAGAGGTAGAAATGCTTTCCTTGTGGTCATATTTGTAGAGTTAAAATAAGGCGGCAGATATTTCACCAATATTCTTTTTAGAAGGGTAAAATAGTAAGAACTCTGGAATAGGAACCAAAATAGAAAATCTTTTTGAGGGGACCATAGCTAATATTTCAGGTTGTCCTCCTGAATAACTTTACACAAATATCTTCTTGCTGATAGGAAAACTAAATGACAAATGAAATAAACACTGATATGTTCCAAATAGAACATTAATTTGCAGTTGCTGTATCCACCAGTTCATGTTTTAAATGGGTCTGTGTGTTAGCACAGCCACAGAAAACCAAGCAAATTTTTACCCTTGTCAGAGATCCCCTGTTGAAAATCTTGTTAATGTGATAAAGATTTAAAAAAACAACACAAAACAAAAAACAAACCCATAACCAACAAAAAACACCAAATTAAACAAAAAAAAAAACAAAAACAAAGAAAAATCTCTCCCAGATCAGACTCTAAAGAAGGACACAAAATGCACACTTAAGAAAGTAAACTTCTTTCTTTTTAACTATTCCCAGTGGTTTTGTAATAGCATGAATATTTGCTACTTGAATGGTGCTTTCCCTCTGTTTTCTCTCATATACATCAGAACAGATAAATATCTGCATTCTCTTCACATTGCAGCAGAAAATGGCAGAAAAAAAAATTCTCAGTTTATGGAAGCTGAGAGTCAGTCTCTGAAGCATTTAAAACCTCTCCAAAAGCTGAGTTCAGCTCTTCCAAGGAAAGCACAATACCAAGTTACACTAACAATGAAAACAGATGCTTCATTTTCCATGCTTTTCTACCCAAATCAGAGTTTTTTACCTGTCCTCTATATTTATAAATATGAAACACGTACTAGGATATCTATTATTATACACTTACACATAATCTTGGTTTTGGTCAGTGCATACTTGTATTATAACTAATACAATTTCACAGAAGAAAGAGCTGTTTCTCTTGGGTAAATAGGACAGGTTCTTATAGAGACCTTCAGTGATATTTTTAACTATCAGCAATAGATCTGGATATACTACTTACAAGAAATTATACTTATCTGCTCACACTAGTGGGAAGCAGAGTTTGTCACACAGACCATACAAAGGGAACCGTAGCTTCACATCAGTAAAAGGTCTTTTTAGTCATTTCCCAGTGTTTTCTTTCTCTTAACTCCCAAAAAAAGCAAGCCCCAGTCCTTAAAAAATACTCCTTCAGGGCAGAGATTCCCAGGGAACCAAAAAGGATAAAGTAGAAGGACCACTAAAGGAAGTTGCTGACAATTCAATTACTTTGAAAAGCAAAGAAAATATCCTTCCCTCGCTATTCACAGTTGTTTGTGATATTTGTATGATCCTGAATGCTGGTTTACGAATCATTATCAAAAGCAAAATATAAGCAAGAACTCTAGTGCATTTGGATATTTCTATTTCTGACATAACCATCTCTGCTGGTTCAACTTATTTGTTACCTGTAGTATCTCAGTTGTTCACGTATTAAATGGCATTAATGCTACCAGCAAGGTAGGTGAAATGGTAACTAGTAAGATTGTGTAACCTGAAATTTAATAAAACTCTATTAAAACTGAGCTGCTCTGGTGTAACAGCTCTCCTCCTTTTTTTTTTTATCCTTTGTTGCTGTCTTTTAAAGCCTACATACAAAAAAAAAAAGAGGGGTTCTGCCAATTTCTCCTTGGTGAGTGTGTGGTAAGAAAGCAGTGAAATGCATTGATACATAGATCCTATAGAGTGCGGCCCTTCTGCCACTGTTCACACTTTTTATAGCATCTTGCCTTGTTTAACTGGAATCCAAAGCAAATAAAGAGAAAAGCGTGTCATGCAAAAAGCAGAACTGTATCTGACCATCTGCTCCAAGAAGAAAATGAACAATTAATGAAAAACAATCAAGGAACAGCTTTTTTCATGCAAGTACTTACAAGCACTGCCAGACTCAGGGTGTACAGAGCACAGTGGTATAAAGCATTAGAGCTCATGTTCCAAAGTAAGACTCAGACTTCACTTCTTTTAGCCTTTCTTAACATCTTTCACCAGCATTTTGTCTTCCCTTTCTCCTATTAGTTGCTGATTTGAAGCATTTATCTTTTTACACAGAAGTGACGTAACAGTACAGTGAAGTGGGCAATAAATATTAACAACTCTGTAAGCTTCATTTAACCTGCTTTCTACCTTTTTGACTTTGCTGCATGCTCAAAGACTGGAATGGATTAACTGAGTGAGTGTCCCAAGGCTATGTGGATCCAGTACCTCCTGGTAAGATCCTTGATAAGATTTTACCTCCTTAATAAGACATGAAACTCTGCAGAGCAGTCTATTCCTGAAGGACTGCACCCTGTGGAAGGGATCCACATCAGAGCAGTTCGTGAAGAACTGTAGCCCATGGGAAGGACTCACACTGGAGAAGTTCCTGGAGAACTGTCTGCCATGAAGGATCCCCACACTGGTCAAGTGAAGAGAGCGAAGAGGAAGGGGATGTAGAGACACCATGTGGTAAACTGACCACAACCTCCATCCTACATCCTCCTGCACTGCTGCAAAGGGCAGGAGGTAGAGAAAATTGGGAATGAATTCAAGACCAGGAAGAAGGGATGGATGGAGGGAATATGTTTTAACATTTAGTTTTATTTCTCATTACAGTATTCTGATTTCAATGGTAACAAATTAAACCAATTTCCCCAAGTTGAGTCTGTTCTGTCTGTGACAGTAACTGTTGAGTGATCTACCTGTCCTTATCTCAACCCATGAGCATATAATGATATTTCTCTTCCCTGTTCAGCTGACAAACAAAGCAGCTTTGGTCATCACCTGACATTCAGCCAGGGTCAATCCATCACACTCCAGATCCTGTGTTCCATCCTACAAGGCTTTTTTCACCTCTGATACTGCTTTTACTGCCCAGTTTATCTTTTTGTAGTTAAATCAAAATATCTCTTATTTCTTATTAACACAGACTGGGTAGAGGAATGCTGAGACTTTGGAAAGGAGCTTCCCAGCTCATGGAGTCATTGAGGAGCCATGGGGAACTAAATTTGCACTTATGTAAGGCTTTTTACTTGAAAACCTCTGTGGAGAGGAAGCCTTCAGGGCTTGACTGTAGTTTGAAACTGTGAGAGAATGCAGTACGTGTAGTGCAAGAAGGTGCCTTTGGAAAGTTGAAGTCTGCAAACTTTCCTTTTAGTGTGCACATAGTATTTACTTCTTTTTTCCTGATAGCTTTGCACCTTGCCTAAATTAGGCAGGCTTTCATAGGGTTGTCTGAAACAAAATTATAGCTGTGTTCCTGCCAGTTTTTATCATCTGGTTCCAGAACATGAAGCTCTAGACCTTGCAAATGTACACTTAAAAATGTATTTATCATGGGCAAATTCTCATACTTTTTCCTAACTTCATGATAGAAGTTACAGAATCTTGAGAACTGAAAGATTTCCCTACCGAGTTTATCATGGAAAAATTTCAGTCCACAGTATTAAATTTATTTTTTCATCCAGTAAAGTTAAGAAAAAAGATGGTAGGAGAGCTTAAACCCACAGCGTCTTAATTCACCACTTCTCATGCTTTCAAAATAGTGCCTGGTAACAGTATTCAGTTCTTACCACTGCTTTGCTGATTACTTCATATTACCATTACCTGAATATTTACACTACTTGAAGTGCTTTCAGTAGTAAGACTAAAACAGTAGGTTTTGCTGTCTTAGCCTTATAACTATTTAAAATTGTTGTATTCTTTGAAAATCTTATAAAACAATAGTGACAGGTTCTATCATCACAAGTTCATACCAGCAGAGGCTGTATTACAGCACTCAGACACATTCCTTCTCCTGCTCTTCCCAAAGAGATTTCAGATTAAAGAAAAACCTTTGGTTGAGAATCCATCAGGTTTCCTGTAATATATCAGTGCTATTGAGGTTAATGGCCTTCAGGCAGTCACACAAATGGTCTACAAACCATTCACCCTATGGTCATTTCAACTAGTGTATGAAAACTAATCATAAGCAGACCCGTTTCAAATGAGAAACACCTCACATTTCATGAAGATGCATTTTCTTTTGGTCCATGTATTAGAAAAATATGTTGCCTATGAGTAAGCTTTTGGTGTACATATTGGAATTTTCCATTTCAGCCACTACATCTGAACCATTATATGTGTTTATTTAGTGCTGTTGAAGTCCTGCCTATAAAAACCACAGAATGCATTTCTTAGCACTTTTCCATGTACCAGAGCACATAGAGTCCCATGTAAGACATTTGAAAAGGCTTTCATTATTTCAGGGAGACTGAGCGTTCATATAGAGGGGTCTCCTGCTGAAATCCACCACATAGGAACTCTGAGGACCATGGGTCATTTTGGAAAACCTAGCTTTTCAGCCTTATGTTGCCAATCTCAGAACAGACATTCCATTAAACTGAGTTCCTTCCTACTGTCGCTTTTCTGTGCAAATTTGCAGCTGTTTGTGGTTAAGAAGAAGACATGTGGGTCTTCTGTCTTTCCTTAAAAATGACTTTTTAATTTAAATGAAAAAAGTTTCTTCAATAACTTACAGAACTTTGAGCTTCTTAGTTTCACCATAAAAGCACATCTGAAGGAGTAGTATTCCACAGGCACAGACAGTTATCACTTCCTACCAGTTCTATCCAAGCTTTTTAGTCTTGAATATCACCACCCCTGCAAGTCCTCTCCCACACTTCTCCTACTCAGAGGCAAACATTTGATATATCAGTAATTACTACATCTTCTCCCCACTCACCACCTCCAGGTTCAACACACTCCCTACTGCAGGCAGCTCCTCTGCTGAGCTGGTTCTAGTGGAGGCAGATTGTCTTTAGGACGGCAGAACTGAAAAGCAGAGATTGAATAAGCAGCAGAGGAAATGTGCTTCTCCCCACAGTGAAAGTCTGACATATTCACAGCTCTTTCAAGGATTCTCTTGCTGTTCTCTGCTGTACTTTTTTTTTTGTTTGTGCTACCGACTCCTTTAATTTGTAAGATACTAACAGCTTTTTGCCTCCCCCCAGCCCCAATACTCCTGTTTCTATACTCCTCTCCCTACACATAGAACAGCATTCCCAGATTTCTCTAAACATCTTTATTCTTCTGCCACTTTTTTTTTCTATACAAGATCTGCTCCATTACTGTAGCTACAGTACATTTACACAGAGATTAATCTTATAAAGTTGGAATGTGGCTATTTATTTAATTTTATTTAAATTTTTTTTAAAAAGTCTATGGAAATCTGCATGGGTTGAACCCAATTCATCTGATTTGGTTGATGAGGGTTATGATACAGTCAACAGAAGCGAAAAGAATACAAATAATTTACTAAAAGTAGATGGTCTCACTGAACAAAATAGTTGGATTTCCTCAGGAAACACGAGCAAAAAGTGTAATTATTTTAGACTGTCCTTGTCCTCTCCTCATAACCATGAGAATTCAGTGCTCATATACCCCTGATCTGTCATAAAATAAGTCTCAAGTTCACATCTTCTTTTACCTTAACTCCCAAGCTACTGCAGTCACATATAAACATGTGAGAGTAAATGTCTCTTCCACCAAGGGTGGACCCTGTCTGACTCCTACAGCACAAAGTGCTCATTGGTGGCTGTAAGGCTGAATTTCACCCTTGGTATGAAACATTAACCAGCACAATACAGTCCAAAATTTATGAAAAACTTCTCCACACCGGTTAATAACATCCTATTCTCTTATGATGATGGAAGTTTGGAGGAAACCTTAATAATATAAACAAATACTTCAAGATCGTAAAACTTATGTAAAAAGATGGTAACAACTTATTTTATTGACATTGAAAACAGAGGGAACTTTCAAAGATAAATGTAAACAATTAGGGTTAAATATTCAAGGTTTCCATGATGACATTGCAACAGCTTCATATATCCCAAGGATTATGCCCAGAAAAAGGTATTAGAATTCATTATTGAGAAAAGGACTACAGTTAGGATTTTGTCTTGAATTTGTTAATCCCATCAGCAGGGACAAAACTGCCAAGGTCAGAACCACAGGCACACATCATCATGATGAACTTTGTAATACTGAAGGCAAATCTACTGTGGGATAAAAGGGAAATTTCAGTCTCTACAGTTATCTCTCCAGAGGCACTTATTGCCATGACAATCCTTTAAAACTATTGAATTTTAGAGGAAAGATGTGGGAGGGGAGGGGGGAGGAAGGCTTCGTCTAAGTCGTTTAACCACAGCACCAAGAATAGGCAATTTTGTTGTGCAGACGTGACAGAGAAATGTTTAGTTCCTGAGGAAAAAGGGAATAGTTGAAATAGTGCAACTTTAGACAATCCAGAGCTTTAATAAGTTTTATAAATGGGGCTTTGAATTATTATTTAAATATTGAAGATCAGCAATATGCAGATTCGTTATTTTGCAGCGGAATTAATTTTTCTTTGCAACACTGTGTAAAAGGATGATCATTTTCCTCGCACCATGTATGAAATGAGCAGATGGATTTTAATTAAAGCTGTTTAAACATAGCACAAAATACAGAGCATTAACTGTCGATTACCTTAAATTGAGTTAGATCTGTTCAAGCACTTGTATACTCAGGGTTTGAACTACTGTGCTTGATCAATTGTACTTCCACTGGGACAAATGTTCTAGCTTGGCAGTAAGACTACGGCACAGTTGCTGGACCACAGTGCTAGCTTCAGCACTTCTTTCCTTTCCTCTTTCAACTTTCTTTGGGCTGCTTACTCCCTGCCAGAGCTATTTGTGGGCATTGGGAAGAACGGGAGCAGGGAGCTGATCCAAACTAGAAATAAACACTTTTTTTTTCCCCAGAAGAATCAGTTCTCCAGTCCTCCTCACTCACTGTGTCTCATAAGTGCTGTCAGTTAACAGAGAAGGCAGACCCTGGCAGAAGAGCCAGGGCCAGTTTTAGGAGAGGGCAGACTCTGCTGAAACAAACCTGAAACCATGTCCTTTAGCTACCTTAGGGACCATCAGATGATGTTTTCCAACACACGCCTTCTCAATTGAGTGCTGGATTTATCATTTCTCTTAAGGAGGGAAAATGCAAAAGTTTTTGCATGCAGAATTAGAAAAATATAAACTGATAGCAGCCTGCTACTGAAAAACTATAGATTGAAGTGAATGCAGCATGCACAGTCATGGCCTTTATCTTTGATATGCTCAAAGGTTTAATCAGTTACATTTGACTTGATTTCCTTGTTTACAGATAAAAAATTTTTCCCTCCATTTACTTGTTACCAAAATTTGAGGCTGCAATTTAATGGTAAAGCTGTTAGTGTTCATAGAGTAACATAACAAGAACTATTTTTTCTGCCAGGGAGTCTGGAAAAGCCATCAATGACACAAGCACACTACATAAAATGTATATATCAGTCATCAGTCATTTCTACAATCACTGGACCAAGTTTTCTATATTTTTTTTGATAGGGGAACAGAAATTTTGGAGGCTGGCAGTTTTCTACTTTAGCAAAAAGTGAAATGGAAAGAAAAAAAGGCAAAACAAAGGAAAACAAAAGCAGACAAAGCAAACAAACAAACAAAAACAAAGCAGAAACTAGATTGAACACAAAAATAATTTTTTTTTAATTAAAAAGTCCCTGAACAAAACATAAAAAAGTAAGTTCTCTTGTAAAGATAAGTAAGAAAAATTAGCACAATATACAACTTCAATACACTTATTTTTGATTTTGAAGTGGGAACACAATTCTCTGGGTTATGAATGATCATTTGATTGACTTGTCCATTTATTCACCATTGTCTAATGTCCACTTTTGACTCTTCATCATATGAAATAATTACCAAAAAGCTTAATGTAAATTATAATAATTTTTATTCAAAAAGGTCAGTAAAATGCTCTTTGAAGTTTCTCCATGTATCTTACGAGTTCTACAGATGATCACTTTTTAATTTCTAGTATAGTCCATGAGCTATTGAATTGTCTTGAATTGTTTCCTCTTTCCTTTTGTTTTCTGATTTTTGAGGTTGACATCAGTAAATGAATGCAATAAATATTCTTTTCCAAAGCTAACCATCATCTGGAATCAATGAAGAATGTTCTGAAATTATTCTACTCATGAAATTTCATTTGTTTTTAAGTGAAAGATTGCCTCAGCCAAATAGAACACTTGTTTTTAACAAAAAAATATATGGATTATTTTTCCCAGCTGTACAGAAACATGTACAGCAATTGTGTGGTCCAAAATGGCTCTTTCTTTTGGTTGTCATTTAATAAGTTTCTCATTAAGAACTTCCAAGACCTAAAAGCGGTCCTTATATAATTAATCATCCATCATTTTTGTAGAATCACAAAATCATAAAATGGATTGGGTCGGAAGCAACGTTAAGGATCATCCAGTTCCTACCACCCAGTTCCTATCCAGTCCCATAGACAAGGATAACTTCCACCAGATCAGGTTGCTCAAAGCCTCATCCAGCCTGACCTTGAACACCTCTAAGGATGGGACATCCACAATTTCTTTGGGCAACTTGTGCCAGTGCCTCGCTGCTCTGACAGTAAAGAATTTCTTCCTAATAGCTATTCTAAATCTGCCCTCTTTCAGCTTAAAACCATTCCACACTGTCCTATTCCTGCACTCGTTTATAAAGAGCCCTTCCCTAGCTTTCCTGTAGCCCCCTTGAAGTACTGGAAGGCCACCAGAACGTCTCCCCAGAGCCTTCTCTTCTCTAGGATAAACAACATCAGATTATCTGTTGGCCCACTCCACCAGTGCCTTACATCAGAGAAGGAAAATAATCTACATTTTACATTAATAATCTCAGAATACAGTATAACAGAAACAACCGCAGAAATCAACACTGGGCTGGAAAACTCAAGCACACAAACAATGTATGAAACTGTTGTTTACAGAGCAGTCCTCCAGAAAAGCACCTGAGGGTTCAGGTAGCTAAAAGGTGAGTGAATGGTGTCAGTGATGTTGCAGTGCTAGAGAAAGGCAAATGTATTAGGTGCATAAATGAGAGTATTATTTCTTCCCTATATGAAGTAGTACTTCATCATGGTCAGTGGTCATATTGCCAGAGCAGTTTGGCCTATCAATGATGAGAACTATCTTTGGAGCACATTTCACAAAAGCTTTAGATCTGCTGGATATAATCTAGAAGCAAGCAGAGGGTTTGAAGAAGAGGCCAGGAAACTGCAGCATAAAGGGAAAGATTAGAAGGAAAGCAATGATTTTGCCAGAAGAGAAGATGAAGGGGATACGTGGCACACCTTGTGTAATATAAGAGCTTTGGAAAATAGACAGGAATAATTTCAACCATGTCAGATACAATAAAAAGACACTGACTAATGCTGCTAGAGGAAAGTGGTGGCTGGGATGTTAGGAAAGATCTTTCTGGCAATAGAATTGGTTAAAACCTTTGATAAATCAAATGAAGAGAATGTGGAGTCTCCATCTTTGGAGCATTTTTGAAAAGTTGGGACAAACATCCATGGGAGGGATGATTGTAACTGCCTTGGAGCTGGACGGTGTATTGGTTGAAGTCTTGAAGTCTCTTCCAGTCCTATTCTGCTGTACTTTGATGGACTTCCAGCACTCACAGGAGATTGATCCTTGAAGTGCACTGCCAACAGAATTCTCTTCAGGGGTAGGCAAAGGAAATGGCCTTTGAAATAAATGAGAATTCGAGAAAAGAGTTTATAAAAGCATAATATTTTCTTTTCCATAGCAGTAATTAATTTCTTGGTCAAACTGGCAAGAACAATGGATTCAATTCATTTTAAGAAGTTTAGAAGGTAATGGGAGAAAAGAGTAAATTTTATTCCCATTTTTTTTCTAGAAAACAACTTAAAACCTGTCAGTTCCTCCCATGCCTTTGAGAGTGATTTCAATATGAACTTCATTGTGCAAACACAGCAAACCTTAAAATCACTAAATGTCGTCACTGAAGAGTGGAATAAGAAAGACGTATAAAGATGATACTATTCTTCTAAATTAATGGAACCATTTCTGGCAAAAAAAATGCTAGTCACGGGAAACGAGAATGTCAGTCATGCTCTTAGGAAGAAGCAAATGCATATGTACTTGATACACAATAAAACACAACAGCATCCTGTCCTTAGCTGTTCCCTCTCCCAGAGTTGTTCTCCTCTGATGTGGATTCATATAAACTCTTAGGTATAGTGAATTTATATAAGTGGACCTTGGCTGGAAAGGTTCAATGGGACAATATTGCTAATGAACATAGAAGACAGTGCTGTTCTTGAGAGAATTCTGCTTTTTGGCCATGGTTATATGACTTTTCTGCATGCTATGTGATATTTTGGAAGCTCAGGTCGATATACTGATAGGATGTCACATGAGATGATGAAATTTTTGTCTTATTGATTCTTTATTTATCTTACTAAGAAAAAATACAGAAAACAAAACGATAATTTTCCAAAGATGGAAACTAACTACCAAATAATGGCAGAAAATTAAAATAAAAGATGTGCTAGGTATTGAATGCTAAAGTCTAATAAATAGACCAATTAATAGTACAGTCGCTTGAGATAGAATCACATATCGCAGGAGGATGTTAATAACAAACTAAAAAGCCCAACAGAAGCAGCTATTAGTTGCCTTTGTATTTCTGTTGAATAGGCTAGTAGTAAGGTATTATTTTCCTAAATATGCTCTAATAAAAGACTGGTGCCATGATCAGGCACTAAGCAAAAATCATTAACGAAGGAACATTTGCATTTAATTAAGCAGGTAGATAGTTATTTCATTACAAGACTCTAATCACTATTAAAGATTTTTATTACTCTTGTCCAGGAAGAAGTTTTGGCAATTACAGCTACATTGAAAACTAGAGCCTGTTCTTCACAAAATCATGTTTATTTATTTCAAACCTATTTTTACCTTGGAAAGGTCACTGACTGTTCTTTTGATTGTATCATTGGCCAAATCTATATATGTATTTATTTATTTACCCAAAACAGAAGAACTTGACTACTATGAATACAAAAAGGGGTTTAGTTAACCATGGCTACAGAGAAAAGCAGGACTGTCTGGTTCTGCTTTACTCTCAGTGTTGCCCATTAACAAATCTTATTCTCTTTATTTATTGATCTGGAGTGAATGGCAGTGTCACTGTACTCTTGCTAGTTAGAGGTGGATGAATATCTTTCTTTTGGCATTGACCGGGGTTTGATTTTGTTTTTTTTTTTCTCTCTTCATGGAAAATTGCCTCCTGACATATTGAAAAGCTCTCCATGAACTTTACTGTGATTTCAGACATCTGGGAGAGGATTCAGTTACCTGAACATACATGGCTATTGATATCCAAGACCTTCTGGTCCACCCTAGTTAACTTCCAGTTGGTGTAGAATTGTACAGGTGTTCTCTAGATCCATGAATGTGGGTGTCTTCAGTACCACAGGTTTTCTCAAATATCAGTAGACACCATGGTAGGACAAGTAAATTAAGCACCTAGTTCAGAAATTTCTTCCCCTGCATATGTATATCTAGATGTTGAAAATAAGGTGTCTGGATCTCAGTCTGTTTCTTGTCCTTAACTTAAAAGTCTATTTATGGTACATTGTTTCTAGAATAGATGGAAAGTGATTCACCTCCAGAAGCTGGGTCAATCCTTAGATGAGTCCAATGACCTATTCTGCTTGCTCTGAGACTTTAACATCTAGAGACTTAGAAATTATTAGCCACATTTATACAGTGCCTAGCAGAATGGGAGCTTGAACTGGAAGAAGAGCTAACTCTGAGCACAAACAATTAAGTCAATGATACACAAGTGGTGGTCATGTTGTCAACTACGTGATGTTAACAGAAGCACAACATGGCTTAAGTCAAGAGTTTGCTCTTGGTGGCCCATGCAACACAGATGAGCCTGTGCCTGTGGTTATTCTGCAGATAGTTTAAAACTGTAAAATGCTGGGCCAAAAAGTAGGGGTTCTGGTTGCATTTGTTACAGTAGTAATGAGAAAAGTAAGAAACATATTATTATTTTGATTACACAGTAGTAACTGAGCAATTACACAACGTGGTAATTCAGGAATGGCTAAAGAGAAAAGGGAACCATAATTAACTACTCTATCTTGCAACACAGACCCTTATTTGAGGAAATGACATAATAACATGGAAGTAACCTTTCCTTACAAACCTAGGGACTATAGAAATAGTTTTCAACTCAGACAATTTGCTCATCTTAGAGGAATACAGGCATAATAACTTTTGAAGAAAATAGCAAGAAAACTATACATATGAAAGCACAGACGAGTGTGTAAATGGGATAAACTATGATGACCCTAATACATTTTCAAGTTTCTTGGGAGAATAAATTCTGATGGACTGCTTTCCAAGTAGTTATTAGATTCAATGTCTTTTTACATACAGGTTTACACTGCCTTTCTAGGAAGCTCAGGGTTTGTTTTAATTTTGAAGACTACATATCCTGAAACCACCTTCAGGACTCAATAGAAAGACCAATGACTGAGATGAGCCCAATAAAAAAACCTTCTGGTTTAGCCATTCCAGACTCTTCAGAGAGGTCAGGATATCAATGATCTAATAGTTATAGTCAGTTTGACTCTGACAAGCTCCATCATTTAACCAGGACTTTTCTTGTTTAACCAGGACTTTATTCATTTAACAGGACTTTATACAAGCTCAAGGGTTTTCTCTATGTGATTTTTTCTTTTACATACAAATTCTCTATTTTCCCATTCCTTTGCACTATATAAGGTCCAACATGAAAAAACCCTGAGACTGAACATGTGTCCACTCTTACTGAGTGAAGCCATCGAGTTGAGCCTTTTCTCACTATGACAGGATAGAACACATTCTACAACCATCTCTTTGTCTCTCCCCTCCCAGTAGTCTCAAGATTTTTGGGTAGGACATCATATTTAAAAAACAGAATTGATCAACATTTTACTTTTTGCTTATTCCACAAAACTTCAGGTGCCTTCCAGAAGTATGTAGCTTCCTGCATTAAAGGCCCGAGTAAGGAATAAACCACCCATACTTGCAGCAGAGAAGAAAGGAAGAGATGTATGTTAAAATAACGATATCTGTGAAACTAGCTCAAGAAATTACCCCCTTGTGTCTTTCCCACAAAATTGAACTGTCACTTCTAAGTGCATGTCCTCAAAAGGTTTTCCCACACCTGATGAATCCCTTTGAAAAAGCTTTTAATGCATTGCTGAATCAGCCTTACAGATACTCTTCTTTCATCATCTCAAAAAAAAACTTACTGCTCTATCAATACCAGAAGTGTGATCATTTGGGCAGTACTGGGTGGTAACCACTTATAAAGATAGCAGAGCCACCTCACCATTCTCTCTGTTTTCATTTAGACTCACAAGGCTTATCTGTACTTATTTTCCTTACAATGGAGCATCACCTTACTGTCTGGGGTGCAAACAGGTTTGGTGGTTTAATGAAATTATCACAGGATATATTCTCCACCCACCCTATTATATTTACCATATTTTGAAGGATTTCAATGATAAATAGGAGAAAAAAACAAGTATCAGTTGTTTTTTTCAAGTATTCCTTCACAGCCACAGAGAATAACACAAAACTCCAAAACAAACAAAAAAACATACATTCCTCTTGGATTATACGTAACTGAATACCAGATTTTTAAGACTGACTCTAGCTGCAATAACTGAAAACTAAGTATTTTAAACCTAATCTAACACTACATCAATGCAGAATTAATTCTGTGACAGATGGCTCTTTAACTACAAGGAACTACACTGATAGTTATTCACATCCTCCCTTGGCAACCAACACTGCAGCCTAGTTTTTCTTGTAGTTATGATTTTTTCCTAATATTTGGTCTAATTGCTCCCTGCTGTCTTGTAAAACTATTTTGTTTGCCTATAATGATGAGAAGGAATAACTGATGTTTGCCTCTTATGTAACATCTTTTCTAGGCATTCCCAGTTAATCATCAGTCTTCCTTTCTCTCTGGAATCACGCACCCAGTTCTTTAAGGTTTCTCTTTGATATCTTACTTGCCCAGCTTCTTCATTCTAGCGACTTTCTCTGAGCTCTCCCTGGCTCCTTGGTCTTACTTTGTAACAAACTTGCAGTATTTGTAAGCATAATGTAACAAAAAAAACCAAAGAAAATATAACTGGATTTTAAAAATACTCTTGAATGGCATGTCAAAGACTGCCCTTCCGTTAAGACCTGAGTGTGACCATAAGAGCCATGACACTTCATGTAACAATGGGATGAAGAGAAGAAGAAATAATTTGGAGAGTTTTATAAATTATTGCAGAAGGCAAACTGCAGCTAAATCTCTGCACGACACACCAAGGAGTTCAAGCAGGGATCCAAGATGTACTGCACATCAATGCCTTCATTCACACAGTCACTGAACTTGCATCTGCATTAGTGTCTCAAAAACTAACAGAAACAAATGCTTGAAAATGAGGAAGCGAAACACAGCCTCAGGTTTTTAATTTCTTTCAGTATCATGTTCTCTTCAGTAGTTATGCGAGTAAGGACTTGAGTTCATACGATCATCGAATCATAAAATCATTAAGGTTGGAAAAGACCTCTAAGATTATCAAGTCTCACCATCAGCCCAACACCACTATGCCTACTAAATCTGAAGTGCCCCTTCTACACGCTTTTTTAATATCTCCAGGGATGGAGACTTCACCACTTCCAAGGGCAGCCTGTTCCAGTGTTTCATCGCTCTTTCAATAAAGAATTTTTTACTACTATCCAATCCAAACCTCCTCTGGTGCAACTTGAGGCCATTTCCTCTCATCCCATCACCAGTTATTTGGGAGAAGAGACCAATACCCATCTTGCTACAACCTCCTTCACGTAGTTTAAGTCCTCCCAGAAAGATATGGATGAAGAGATCCTACATGGGAAGAATTGATCAGCTTCTATCCTCCCCGTACAATAATTTCCCTCACTTCATTCCTTAACGCTTTTGAGGATTGTGGCCAACAGATCTGTAGATCAGCAAGTAATACCTGTAGCATCATGGCCATCATCTGACTTGACTCTACTGCTTTTCTGAAGCTCACAGCAATGACATATTATAATTATTATTATTAATAGCAATGTTTACATGTTAATGAGTTGTCTAAAAAGATTTGTCATTTTTGTTGTAAAGTGACTCTACCATTATTTTCTCCTGATAAAAAAGCCTACAGGAAGTTAAACTGAGGACATTATCCTGATTTTATGGTACTCCTAGTTACTCTCCTCATAAAGCCAAAAGGAGAGGGTAGAGAATATTTGAACCATAGTACTGGGAATGGACAGTATGACCCATTGACTTCTGAAATAACAAAAGTCATCAAACTTCCCGTTTGCTCTCTGAACAGAAAGGGGGAAGTGTAGTAATTTCCCTCTCTCATTCCTCTCTCTCTTTGTCAGGACACCCACAGGATAGACAAACACCACTCCCACACAAGGTGGGGCAGAGACTTGTACAGGAAGAAATAAACTGCAAACAAAGCATAGTTGTAAACTTATCGAAGAAGTCTTGTCATAAGCAGGAAACCATTTATAAACCCAGTCCACTTCTGGGAAGCTAACTGTGTAGGCTATAGGGATAGCAGAACTTCTGGCAACAGAGATTTTCTTCTGGCATATTCTTGAAGAGAAGAAAGGAGGCTTCAAATTTTCCTAATTTTTCTGTCTTGCGAGACACATACAAATGAGGTGCAGTAATCAGCATGAGCATGCAGTAATTTAAGATTCAGCATTCATTGTGTAACGAGAATAAACAGCATTTCAAAAGGCTGGCAATCACAAAGAGATTACTTTGCCTTGCTGAGTGCAAAGAAACACACATTTCCCCCTTACGTGAAAAAGGAAAAAAGTAGAGATCTGCCTTCCAGACTGATTCACTCTTTCTGTTAGTGACACTCTGTGTATCTCGTTTCCTGGGAAGCTCCAAGTAGTGAAATCATTCTTGACACCATGTCCCTACCCGAGAACTATGTGTAATACTCACAACAAAGTGACAACGTGATCTCAAGTTTGAGTGAGGGTAAAAGGGTGAAGTGTCAGGAACCACTTGATTTGTGTGACATGGGACACTTGAGTGTCTCAACTGGACTGAGTGTCTCCAGAACTGTAGAATTTGGTGTTGACAGAAGTCATTTCAACATCGTTATTAGGTTGCTGCTTGCCTCTGATCACACACAATCACATGGTGCTACTGAAATTCTGAGTATCGGCAAAGAAAGATGTCTCCAGATCGTAGAACGTGCAATACAAATACTGAAAACCTTCTATATGAAGGGTTTGGTTTTTTATTTTAGTGTTGAGTTGTTTCACCCTAACAATACACACATTAACAGTTTTAACCTGTGGTGAGTGGGTTGGTTGGTATTTTGTTTGTTTGTTTGTTGATTTATTTTTAAGGAAATAATGCTTTCTTTCTCCCTTTGGTGTTACCATAAGATACATTGACCATATTCCTTTATAAACCTCTTTCCCAAGACCGTGTGACTAATGTAAATTTTTTTAATTCTATTTTGTTGTGATAAAATAAAAAGCTTTTTTTTTTACCTCCTTTATATTCTCTCTTTTACTATCTTGTTTGTCAAAAAGAAAGCAAGGGTTGAGCTTTCAGCCACTACACTGGTAAACTACATTTCTTGCTTTCACATTGTTTCATGGGTAGAAAAGGGATATACTTGAGGCAGTATCATTGACGCTCAGCTCTATCAAAAGGCATTTCCTACTCTTTGAATGAAAATATCTCAGAAAACCCCAGTCATACTATTTTGTGAATTCTCACTAATCAGCTGAAGTCCAATGGTTTTCATGCAGAAAATGTTGTCAGACTTCAATTTTCAAATTAATCTCTAAGCCAGGTTATAAAAAGGTCTTGTGGTTATTGACCTTTGTGCAAGATCTAATCTGGTAAACGTGTTTTCTCGAGCCAAGAATACAAGGTGACTCACTCCTCGATGTGTTCATCTCATTCACTCTAACAGTACATACCAATCGTTGGGTAACAAACTTGCAGCCCTGATAGTTTCATAAGAATGTGTCTGCTTGTGTGTCCCTTACTACTGGATCTATCTCCTAGGCGTTCAAAAAGGTCAGAAGCTCATTCCACTCGACTCAGGCAAAAAGGCAGAAAAAAAAATCAGATTCTGAGCAATATTTCTGAAAAGGGTGAAAAGAAACAGCTGTGAAGGAAGAGAAAGATGTTTATACAACATGTTTTAAAGTAAACCGTTGGTGAGATCAGAGCAGTGCCAGCATAGCTGTAAAAGGGCACAAGTGAGTTGAAAACTTGCTTGCTATTTAAAAATAGCAGAGCAATATAAATATATCTTCATCTGCATTCAAGCACTTATGGAAGTGAGAAAGTTGCTAAAAAATTCTTCAAAACTCTCAAAGAGGGCAGAAGCACCTGATCACAGCACCATCAGAGAAAGTCAGGCATCTTAAATACTCAAATATATGGTATTAATTGGTGTTTATTGATGTTTATTTCTTTTCTGTACTTTCAGGTTGGATAAAGAAAGTAGAATAGGTCAGCTGTGTACTTCTTCTAGGCAAAATTTTATTCTTTCATCTTTTTTTGTTCCTTGATAATAGCTCTCAAGAGAAGAGTTGATACAGCATTCAGTAGGTAACACGTCGTGGTCTTTTGCCTACAGCCACTACACAGAATGCTTTTTGAGTAACGAAAAAAACTTATGTGTAGTGGTGTGACACTTACTGGATGTTAGATGACCCCCAAATCTGCTCTGTCCCTGCCCTCTTCAGCTGGATAGGGGAGAGAAAATATAGCTAAAAGTTCATGGGTCAAGATAAGGAAAGGGAGATCACTCAGTAATTACTATGACAGGCAAAACAGGCTTTACTTGGGGAAATTAATTTAATTTATTGCCAATCAAAATCAGTGCACAACAATATGACAATGAGCAGATAAAAACTAAATCTTAAAACACCCTCTCCCCATCCCTTCCTTCTTCCTGAGCTTAACTTTAAGGGGGACAGAGAACAGGTGTTGTGGACAGTCGATCACAGGCTGTCTCTGTCAGTCCTTCCTCCTAACTCTCTTCCTCTGCTCCAGCATTTGGTCCCTCCCATGGGAGACAGCTATCCACAAACTTCTTTGACTTGAGTCCTTCCCATGATGGACTACAGTTCTTCACAAATCGCCCCAGTGTGTGTTCTCAGTGGGTCACAAGTCCTGCCAGCAAATCTGCTACAGCATCAGCTTCTCTTTCCATGGGTCCATGGGTTCTGCCAGGAGCCTGCTCCAGAGTGGACTCTCCATAGGATCACCACCTCCTTCAGGCCAACCACCTGCTTTGGCATGAGTTCTTTCGTGGGCTGCAGGTGGGTATCTGCTCCACAGTGGGCCTCCACAGGCTGGAGGAGAACAGCTTGTCTCACCATGGACTTAATTATAGATTGCAGGGGAATCTCTTGCTCCAGTGCCTGGAAAACTTTCTCCCATTCTTTCTTCATTGACCCTTAGTGTCAGCAGAGTTGTTTCTCTCACTTCTCATCACTCCTCTCTCCACTGCTGTTTCCACACAGGTTCTTTTCCTGACCGACCTTCCTAAATACGTTATCACAGAGGTGCTACCACTATCACTGATGGACTCGGCCTTGACCAGCAGTGGGTCCATCTTGGACCTGGCTGGTGTTGTCTCTTTCAGACACAGAGGAAGCTTCTAGCACCTTCTCACAGAAACCACCTCTGTAGCCCCCCTCCCCCCCAACCTTGTTACACAAATCCAGAGCAATAAGACATCTGATTTTTTTTTAATGAATACTGCATAATGTGGGGAGGGAAGAAATTTCAGATCAAGTGTAACACCAAAATATAATCTTAATGGTCTACACATTGTACTATCTGATGTAGCTCTTGCTAAGGCCTGACCTTTGTCATATCTTCTCATAATATTAAAAACATCGTCAGAACCACAGTGCAACAAAGAGCATGTTTAAACTCTCAAAACTAAAAAGACTGATATTGAACTAGGAATGCTGACTATAACTTCATCCCGTGTAATTATATCAATAAAATAGTGGCAATAAAGACAATATGAAAACTATACCTAGGAGTATTTGCAAGTCAGTAGATAACTAAACTTCACAGCACATTTGTGAGGTAATAAGAATTTACTTTTGTAGTTTTAATATTAAAATACTCAGAGACCTTGTAGCTAATGTTGCAACTGCTGTATAATACAGGCAGTTCATAGCCACACACATCCCTCTGCTTTGTCACAGAAGTTCTGTCCAATTCAGAAGGAGGGAAATTGAGGCAACAACAGAATACAGGTAAGGTTTTCTGAAATATAAATGAATTAGAAGCAGAAATCCCCAGAACTTCATGTTGAAATTTGAGTTCTAATTCAATCCAGTGTGTCTCAAGCTTCGTCCGGGAAAGTTTAGACTTGATGTTAGGAAAAAGTTCTTCACAGAAAGGGTGATTGACCATTGGAATGAGCTGCCCAGGGAGGTGGTGGAGTTGCTGACCCTGGAGGTGGTTAAGGGGAGACTGGACGAGGCACTGAGGCACATGGTTGAGATGATGGGTTGGTGTTAGTGTTGGTGTTGGTGTTAGTGTTGGGTTATAGGTTGGACTTGATGATCTCAGAGGTCCTTTCCAACCTTATGATACTGTGAAACTGTGAAACTGTGAAAATCTCACCTCAGAGGAAGAAAAATTAAATGTGGATGTTGGTGTCCTAAATTCGTATTTAGATGCACGTTACTTGAAGTTTTACAAACATTCTCCATGGTTTTTTTTACCAGGTCTTATTTGGATATCACTTCTTTTTTTCTTTAGGATAACAAAGATTGCCTAACATGATTTGTCTGTGACCAGAAATGGCATTGGTGGGTGGGCCAGAAGCAAAATCCAAGGCCTTTCCTCCGTTCTCATTTCTAGACATTAGCTCATGTTCTTTGAAAACTACATGCTGCACCTTCATTGCTATCACAGTCTGCATTAAGCTTTAATTTAGGATGACTTGGTTTCTGTTTTGATTAAATTGAACTCTTATCATAACCCAAATACAAGTTCTCCTTGTGTGCTTTCCCAGAACACTACAATATTGGCTTAATGCCAGGCTGGCACTCTGCACTCTAAACCTTGGCTAGGAGATTATATCTGCAGTTAGGCACCCATGCAAACACTCCTATATACACATGGGCACCCTCACACACACACACTAGCACACTGTTTCAAGCACTAAGACCTGACAGCAACAAAGGACACCAGAAAATCTCCAGAAGGCATATGGAAGCTGCAAATTTATTTGAGATGTAAAAACTGCCTTGATCCAATTTGAAACACCAGCCACTACTCTTGGTGACCGTGAGGAAGCTGAAGCCTTTCAGAGATCTGTATAAGGGAATGGCTTCAAATCTTTAAATAAAATTTTTAAAATCGTTATTTTTCCATTTATTTGGCCACAATTTTCGTGACGCCCCTTCTTTCCTCAGCTCTTTTCTTTGCTGGGTTTATTTATAGAGGGCAGGCAGCCCCCCTTTCCTCTTTGTGAGACAGGGTGAAGAAAACACATTGAGCATCCTACCCATCTGAATTTCCTGGCAAGTTGCTTGTGTCTCACTGTCTCCTTATTCTGCTTATTTGCAGGACCTATTATTTTTTTGAAGAACAGAGCCCTTCAAACTAGTTAGCAACAAGCTGTGCCTCCGGATGCCAAGGGGACAACACAGAGCCACTTTGTAAAGAAGTAGATTGGCTGTCCTCCTCACTCAGAGTGAGAAGGACTTAACTGAGAAATGCACTTGGATGGCACTGAAAGCACTTTTTCAAGTCGTCAAAGGGTCTCTGCACCTTGTCGGAGACAGCCTTGGGAGAGGGAGGAGGGAAATGTCCATCCCAAGACAGTCTCTCTCACACTTGGAGATTAAGAATTAGCCTTTGCCCTTGGTAAAAGTCAGGGAAAGGAGGAGGGATGACACACTTAGGCCAACATTGTGGCAGTTTACCTTGGCAAGCCCTACTGATCTTATCCCTTCACGGTATCTTCAGGCTGCTTTTTGATTGTCTCCAAAGGGCATTTCTCCTCTGCTGAATCACAGTATGTTTTGTTCATCTCTCTTTCCCAGAGAGTAAAAAGGATGCTTTGCAAGAAGCACCCAAAGGAACTAAATGTAATAAATCTCCATGATGCAGGAGAGCAATTGTCTCACAGAGCTCTGACTTCACAGAACGTGAAGTCTGAATACAATGCACTTTCCACTCCTGTAAGCCTTTGCTTGGCAAAGCCTTTGCATGGAATGACTTATCTGTGTGGGCAGTAACACTTCCCTGTTGGTCTCATTCTTCAAGCCTCCCTCTCCCACCTCAACCATTGTCAACCTTTTGGTCACAACTGCAACTTAGTCTAGCAGTCGTCATTTCTTTTGGCCCCATTTCAGACAAAGACTGTTTTTAGGCTGTCTGACAAAGCTGCACCAGGTTCACAGGGCCTTGAAATGACTTAATCCAAGGAAAAACATTTGCAGATTTTATTTGCTGGAGTAAGTACCGGTTTTAGATTTCCTACCCCTCTTTTAGCTCGGATGAGGAGGTGTGTTCCCCAGTGGCATAATGTCAGCTAGGAACAGACTGAGTAATGGATCCACTGCACGGTGTGCCTTTCTGCTGCTCACAGATAGCACCTATAACAATTGAAAAAGGCTCACAGGCTTCAGATCCTGTCCTGACAAATCACAGATGTGGTTTTCTCTTCGTGCTTACTCAAAATAAATATCCTGAAGACCTCCATCATCAACAAGATCACTCACATATCCTTCACCACTGCAATTTCATTGGATGTTTTTAAGTCACTGGACAAGATGTGAGCTTTATATTCACATCATGTCCCCTAACAAGTATTTGTAATTAAACTTGTGCTGTCCCCATTTGTATATCAGCCTAATTTTCATACATATTTCAGCTTCTGCTGACATGGCTGGGCAAAAGCAAGAAATGGAGCAGGATATCCAAATATTTTAAGCCAGCTCTGAGGCAGGTAGTAATTTCTACAGGTTGCTGACAACAACCCTAGATAAAAATTAATAAGGAAAACATAGTATATAAAATGTTTTAGGGCATCTTTTCTAAACTTCATTTATTTAAGGAAGATTTCTTTCTTTTGTGACAAAAGAAAACAAAGAAAAACAAGATAAAGTGCATATTACAAACAAAAAGAAAGTCTCCTGGTCAAAGTTGTACATCTGGGAATGCTACTGGAATTCTTAGCAGAGAATATGAGAGAGGCTGATCCAGGATAAGTAAATGCATAGCACCATCCAAAAAGTGTCTACAGGGAAGTGGAGCCCAGGCAGCAGATACATATATTCACACGTATCATGTGTTCTCTGGAACATTTTAGGAACTGACAGATGAACTTCGTGAATTTAAGCTTTTGTTTACCTGCCTCCCGTGTCCAAAGTGAGTTGTCTGTCTGCTTTATTTCTATTAGTCATTTCTGTCTCCACTGCATCTTGGACCTTTAGTAATTAGATAGCATTTAATAAACTGAATTTTTATTCTCTTTTTCTTCAGGAGGAACAGAATAGGGGGAATTTTTCATACCGAAATATCTGTATTATAATACACAGTCACACCACAGTCCCAAGAAATCAGCAAGGCAATATATAAGGTGAAAACATGTTCAATTTATATAGTACTGGAGTTCCTCAAAGGATAGCATATGTTATTTTTATTGAAGTATAAACTAGCTTAACAGAACCAGACTGGATTCAAGACAACTATTCACACTTACAGCCCAGTTGGTCCCAGGTGCTGCTCTTTCACACCTCAATAAAACCCAAATTTAGACTCCATTTTCCATCTGCTGCTTGTCTCCCCTAATGAGTCCAATATCTCCTTCTCCATGACTCCTCAGGCCCGGATGTTACTTCTTGTATCACTTGTGGGGGTGATTATTCGGAATTTGGATACAGGAACCTGTAGGTGCATTATATCCAGCAAATGGTGAAACATTAGAAGAAAGAGCTTGGGAAAAGGGAAAAAAATTACATATCTGTCTCAAAGTCAGATTGTTCAACAACTGCCTAGAAATTATTATGTTAATCAGGCTGCATAATAGTTGCTGACTGTATTTCAGGCCAAATGTCTTGAAGTGTTAATCATCCTTATCCTTCCTTTCTGTTTCTACCCTAATGTTTGACTCCTAATTTTTCCTACTCCCAGACGTCTCCTTTCAGCTGTTCAGGTTTGAATTAAACTCTGCTCAAGTCCTTTGCCCAGCTGGAGAATGCTGGAATTACAGATCCCAGTGATGGCCTGAGACTTGATCTTTTATTTTGATTGAGGTCAAAGAAGAGGAGCAAGGGGGAGAAGAGACTTCAATTTCAGAAAGGTGTTTTATGCTGGATGGAATAAGCCCTGATCATAAAGAGTGCACAAAGGAGATCCTATGTCCTTAAATACAAGAAATACCAGAAGCCTTGTGAGAAGGGTAGGAGCAGAGCAGTCCAGTTTCTTTTTTTATGGTTTACTGATGAATGAAGAACATCTGCTCTGTAAGTTAACAAGGAAAGAAGCTGCAGATCTGGGAGAAAAAAATAAGGGAGAGGCAAAGATGTGAAATACGTCATTGTCATCAGGACTGGTTATTAAGAAAAATGGGACTGATCCAATGAGATATTCCAGCATGAAGCAGCAGAAAGGTAAATACAGGGGAAAGTACTAGTGAAGAAGAACAGACATAAAAGAAAGATGGAAATACAATGAGGTGTGTCAATATGTGAAGGGGATGCATCGTTTCAACAAGGGATGTTCTTCACAGTGCAGCAAACAGTCCCATTCCCAGTCTGCTTGGCTGAAGGGAATAAAGCAAGAACAACTTTTCTAAAAGTATCTGAAAAGAATCAGAGAACAGTTCCCGCTGTGGCTCATTTTTCAGACTCCAGTTCAAACACATCATGGTCTGTTTGTTCCCACAGTGCAGGGCTGACCTTAAAATCTTTCATGAGCTTTTGCTAACTGCAGCGCAGCTGGTTGCAGAGTTCCAGCCATCTGTTTCTATTTTTAAAACCCCAGGTTGCAGACAGTTTTCTTTAGCTGCCACTCCTCTGGGGATTGCCTTAAACAGAACAACACAATGCAATAAGGCACCCTGTTAGCGTCCCTTGCATCCTGAGAAACTGAAGAGCTGCAGATCAGAAGGCAGGACTGATCTGCATATGGGGATGTTTAATGGAAGCGAGTCCAGAGGAGGCCGCAGAGGTGATCAGAGGGCTGGAGCACCTCCCATACTAGGACAGGCTGAAAGAGTTGGTGTTGTTCAGCCTAGAAAATAGAAGGCCCTGGAAAGACCTTCTAGCCGCCTTCCAGTAGTTACAGGGGGCTACAGGAAAACTGAGGGGGGGCTGTTTACAGGAAGTGCAGTGATTGGGCAAGGGAGAATGATTTTAAGTTAAAAGAGGGGAGATTTATATTAGATATTAGGAAGAAATATTTTCCTGTGAGGGTGGTGAGGCACTACCACAGGTTGTCCAGAGAAGTTGTGAATTTCCCATCCTAGAAGGTGTTGCAGGCCAGGTTGCACGAGACTTTGAGCAATCTGATCCAGTGGGAGGTGTCCCTACTCATGGCAGAGTGGTTGGAATTGGACGGTCTTTAAGGTCCTTCTAATTCTAACAATTCTATGTTTTTATCATTTCTTTCTATGGAATCTCAACTTGGAAGGGACTGGGGGCTTCACAATTCAATACATAGCCACTTGGCAGCAGTTAGGCCAACTCTATGGACTACCAGCAGAATTTGAGTAAGGAAGATGTGGAAAAAATGGAACCTTTGTGTGACCTTCAGAGACGAATCTCTTGGCTTTTAAGAAAGCTGTCTATTCAGAAATTTCACTTGCTCTCCTGTTAGAAACATTATGCACTCAAGTTCAAGGTTTCTGCTGTAGCCTAGTAGGTTGCCCTTCCTAATACTTCTCCATAAGAGCAGGTTTTGGCTCCAAGCATTCCCGGGGAATGCCCCAGGTTTGTCTTGGCTGTCGTGTCCTCTGCCTTATGAAAGACCAAGATCCTGAAAATCTTTACAGAACAGTCTGATTGCTTCCACCAGTCTAATGGACAGATTAATCAGACAACTACGTACTAAAATATTAGTTTTCTTCTCTATTTCTTTTACAGAGTAGCCAAATATTTTCTGTATAAATCTAGATGTGACTAGGAGGTAGCTGACACATTTGAATTCAAAATCCTTCTTTCCCACCAGACAGGCTTTCTTGTCAAGACTACATTGAATGCCTTCACTGGTCCTTGGAATTCATGCTGACAAGGAATTATGTGTTATTTTTGAAAATTTATATATTTGCCCTTTAGGTGCTAAACTGAGATATAAAGTACAATACTGGAATGGAAAGATCAACGTCAAGTATTATAATTGCTTCTATTTTTGTTGAAAATTTTACGATTTTCTTGTATTTTAATTTGAAACTGCAGGTCCTGTCTTGCCATTCTGTTTGTATATGTATGCATAGACGTATACAAGGGGGACAGGTCGCTATTAGAGTCAATCAAAGCCTCGCCAGTATTGACAGGGAAGTTTCCATTAACTCAGGTAACCCTAATTTTGTCATATGAATAGGTCTTCATGGTTCACTAACTGAATTCAGTAGATTTGCAGTTACTTTAATGGGCATTTAGAAAATTACTTCACATAGGGACTCCTACCTTCCCAACAACTAAATTTAGATGGGCCGGCTTGTAAGTCAAAACAATCTTCTCTGGAATAACAGGACTACACTGCATCTCAACATTATTTAAAATAATAATCTGATTCAAAACATTTGCAGTGAACAATGTGAAAAAATGTTTTTTTTCCCCATAATAGCACAAGATCTAAAACAAGAACAGAACCAAAACAAAACAGTAAAACACACCTGTCCAAATCAAGCCTATGATTGCAATATCAACTGCAATCTAAGCCTTCATCAAAACACGCCGAAGAGCTATGCTAGGTCTTCACTGGGCTAACAGGATTTGGAAAAACGTTTCACACAGACCCAATAAAAATTTTATATAACTCTGGCCCACATACATGCTTTTCCATATGTAAGACTACATGCAGAAAAGTTTATACACCTACACATACACCCTTTTTACTGAGTCACATGAAAGTCACACAGTAGTCTGAGAATCTAGTTTGGCACAGATTGTCTACCACAACATAAGTGTGCCATCCCACTGCTTTCCATACCTCAACTATCATTAAATCCCATATATTGCCATCTAATTAAATCTGCAGACCTTGCAGCTCTTCCATTTCTATTCCATTTTCCCTATGCATGCAAAACGTTAGTGTGAATTTACTAACTTAAAGTCATAGGACTGGGCACCATTTAAAAAATTTACATTGATTTATATTTGGAATAAATGTATACTGGTGAATTCTACAGTAATTCTGAGACCATTATTAAAATTTAACAATGATTTCAATGTTTGAATGTACTCAGGAAACTGTTATTATTTATCAAGGAGCCAAAGACAAGGCTTCTTAACAATACTGGACAAAACTGACTAATCGGACAAACAATCCTTTAAGGAAAGAAAGAGGTTATTGTTCATACAGTGAAAACCCTAGCATAATAATTAACTACTCTGGATATTTTGACAAAAGGTCAGATGCATTTGAAGAGCGAAGTGCTTTAAAAGTTATGTGAGAAGTCCTCATGTGACAAGGTAAAGTACTTGGAAGAGGACATAAACAGAACTGGAACACATAAATCACTTAAATTTCTACACAGAGCCTAGGTTGTCTTTAGGATCCCTCAAAGCCTAAAGTTCAAGTTTTGAACAGATCTACAGCTTTACTCCTGTCAAACTCAGCCAAGAGTCAGAAATCACTAATTTATCTGAGAAGGTGTTCTAAAAACAGGCATTTCCAGACCGCACTTGATCCGTATAAAGAAGGCCAAGACTCTCATCAGAGATGTCATTCACCTTGTTTGATTTTAGTTTTCTAAAAACTCATTTCCTTGCACCCATCGGGCAGAGGAAAGTGACAACTGAGAATAAATAACTCTGTCCTAAAAATCCCACCAAGACTTATCTATTTATTTCAGGATACATATTAGTCCAGTGCCTGTCTCCTAGATCCAAGAGCAAGTTGTATGATATGATTCACAGCAATACAGCTAAACTCTCCTCCTCTCAGTCCAAGGCAGCTTCTTCCAAACTATATGTTTGGAACAACCTGGGTACATCTTGCTTTCTGATTTGCACTGTATGGAACAGAGCCAGGCTGCACCTGATATCAATAAAGAGTCTGGGCAGCAGCATAACAGTGCTGGAAAGAATACATTGTTCTTAGTTTGTTAGTGCAGATGTAGACTGAAAGAAGAGGGATGGACTTCTAGGAGGAAGGAAACACCTGAGGGAGTCCTGATTTAGGTAGAAATGCGCTGCGGATTGGCAGTGTTTCAGGGGCTGTCTGGGTCTAGAAAGCTGCTTATGATGCAGGTGGCTCCAGCCCGAGTTCCTACACATTCTGTCAGGCTGCTGAAGGAGAAGAGAAGGATCTAATTCAGGACTCTGAATGCCACATCTAGAGTAGTGTGTTTGGGGGGATTCTTTGGGCTTTTTTTTAAGGAACAGCTTAGATAAAAATGTTTTCCTCCAAGTACAATTATTACTCTATGGTTATCTTTGTCTAACAATCCCAGAAGTGCATGGCAAGAGTTTTCTTAAAAATCCCAAGATCAGGCGTGTTATTAATTTTTTTTTTTCAAGCGGTGAACTACAACTTCCACATCTCTTCCCGTCTTTCACCTACAAGCCATTTAAATGGAAATATGATCCTAGATTCATAAAGCAGTTTCTCTGAATTCTCTCCAAAAAGGTATAAATCTGTCATCCTTAGCAATGACAAGAATGAAAAGAAATTTACCCTAAAGTCAAAACACCAACTTGTGACAAATAAATCTCAACCTGTCAGTTCATGTCTCCTCCATTAATAATCTATACAAAGAAAGACTCATTGAAGTCGACTTTGAAGATTAGAAGAAATGGACTAACATGAATTAGCAAGGTATGCAATGTAAAAAAAAAAGTGTTCCACTGAATACTCTACACTTCTGGCAGAACAATCTGAGAGAGTCTGACTTGTTCAAAGGAGAAGGCTCTGGGGTGACCACATAGCAGTCTTGAAGAACTTAAAGGAGGCCTAGAGGAAATCTGGGGAGGGGATCTTTATCAGGGAGTGCAGGGACAGGACAAGGGGTAATGGTTTTAAGTTAAAAGAGGGGAGATTTAGATTAGATATTAGCAAGAAATTTTTCACTGTGATGGTGTTGAGGTGCTGGCATACATTGCCCAGAGAAGTCATGGATGCCCCATGTCTGAAGGTGTTCAAGGCCAGGTTGGATGAGGCTTTGAGCAAGCTGATCCACTGGCAGGTCTCCCTGTCTATGGAAGGCTATGGAAAGGGATTAGAATTGAATGATCTTTAAGGTCCCTTCCAACCCAAACCATTCTATGATTCCATGATTCTGAAAATTTCCAGGCTTCTCCATCAGCAGCAGACAGGTTAGTGCTGCTTAGTCATGAAGGAAGTGTGTCAGCTTGGATTGGCACATCAGAAATCTTTCTTACTCTCACAGATTGAAGCAAGTGTTTGAAATTTGCTTCCATGCCTGGCTAATGACCACCCATGATCTCTTATAGGAAACATGAAAGTGCTGGTGTCCACTCCCTGGTGTGACAAAAAACCATTTTATGCTACCATGACAACATAACACTATAAAACCAGATAGGAACATAACTTAGCTCTTCTTTCACTCCTTGGACAATGCTAAAACATTTTTGAATAAATCAGATTTGGCTCCAAGAGAGAAAATACCGTCACACTACAAGTGACCTCTCTTCCCATACAGTACTGATAGGATACAAAATTGGGCAGGTCCATCACTTCCCCCTCTCCCCTTTAATTCATGCCAGGTTCTTCTTGATTAAGTAATAATGTGAAATGGTGAAACAAGAAAAAGCTTGAGATCCCCAAGGGAAATCAAGTGTGTGCTGCAGCTCTTCATTTTTGTGGTCACATCCATCTTTTGGACAGATTGCTACCTGCAAGTGCTCCATTTACTTTTCAGGAAAAAAAAAAGGCAAGAAGTATGGCTGTTTCCAGCAATTACGCTTAACAGCTGCTGTTTGCCAAGAGTTGCTGTTTGGCTCCCATGCTTCCAAGGAACATTGTTTTGTTTGTTTTCAATGGCTGAAAAAAAAAAAAAGGAAAATAATTAATAGACGATGCCTCCAGGTTTTTGTTTGGGAGTAAGGATACAGCCTTTAAAAAAGAGAACTGACCAGGAGTTAAAGGGATAAGGGCTTAACCACCTTAAACTGTTAGTAGTCTCCCTCAGGACCTTGAAAATGAAGCCTAAAGGAAAAGAAGAGAGAGAGGAAAGAAGGTTCTAGAAATGCTGAAAAAAAAAAGGCCAAATAGTATCACTGCGTTGATCATTTTCCAAAAGCTGCTTAATTCCTGCCCTAAGACAAGAATAGAAACAAAACCAAGGAAATGGCACAATGAGGGCAATTCATGGCAAATTTTAAAGCAGAACAGGTCAGGAAGTTCAGGAGACGCTGAAAAGTGAAGTGTACTGAGTTTCTGTTTTTTTTTTTTCTTTTTACTAAAATCAATAAATCTTATAACGTAATGATTGGAAAGATTAAAGACCTTTCAATCAAACAGGCATGGCTCAAGAGCAGTAGGGTATGTAGTTCAACCAAGGTGAAAGGAGAATGAATCCTTTTGAGTGCTAATAAAATCCACATATCGGTTGCCTTTTATGCAATGTGTCACTTCTCTCCATCTGTTCTTCATTCCAATGTGTACCTTGTGCCTCAGTTTGTTTACCAGATTCTGAGGTATACAGCAATTTATTGTAGTTTTACAGGCAAGGGAGCTGATGACCATCTGAAGACCATTACAAGTGAGACAGCCAATTGACTCTGTAGTTCTGCCAACAATATGACCTTCTCTTGTCTCCTTAAAAGACTGGACAGGATGTAGAAGAACAGGAATGGTCATGGGAAGGCATTCATGGAATGGATTATATAGAATTATATTGAAATAGTCAGGAGCACACATGCCTAGAAACTTTTACTCAGAAGCAAAGACACACAGCAGCAAATAAATGATCTGGTGGTAAATTGGGTTTTTTGGCTGGTAATAAATTTTTGCAGTCAAAGTCTGCTTTCCCAAAACAAATAACAGACAGTCACTGTGGCTTCAGCAAGAGCGAAATTTCACTGAGAGGGTTAAAGTGAAATCGCACTATTGTCAAGTCTGAATTTAGTGTGTTAATATCCCTTTTAGATTTGAACATACTAGATTTATCTATTAACATCTAGAAGTTAACAGGAATTGTGCTTTCTCAGGAACATTATTCATATCCCTATATGGCATGCAATTTCGAGAACTTAAAGCAATATGATCTCATAGAGGTTAATGTCTCATTATCAATGAACTTATTTATATTTTGTCCTTTCCAGGACACCAGGCTTCAGTAAAATGAAACCCAGAGCAATTCTTGTGCAGATGTTTACTAGAGCCCAGACTTGAATTGAATCATAACAGCAGTATTCTTAATATAATTTTACTGTGTGACTCTTGGCACGTCCAAACTTCAGCTGGGTAAAAGAAGGGAAAACATTGAAATGCTATGAGAAACTCTTTATTAGTAGTATTGTGTTATTTTAATTTTTAAAAACATTAAGCTATGAATTGAGACTGGTGCAGCTGGTGGATATCGAAAGACAATGGAAGTTTCCTGGCTTGTTGGCTGTCATTATGTTATGTTTCAATCGCCTTTCTTTCCTTGAATGTGTTAAAAGTCTGTGTAGAGTAGAGCAACATGAAACCTAAAATTAAATTCCCACAGCTACAATGGGGAGGCAGAGCACGAATTTACTTCTAAACATAGATGACTAAAGTTAGGACCCCTATCTCCTTAGATTGTCTGTAGAATCAATGGAGTGGCAGAGGTTTCTCCAGGGACAAATTCAAAGCACCTTGCCCAGACTTCTTCTAAACTGCCTTGTGCTAGAACATGTGAAAACCAGATTGTGCTTTGTCAGCTGTCTAAACCACAGAGTGAGTACACCTGCACTGCTGAAGTTGCCCACCCCTGGGACGGCCACTGACCTTCAAGCAAAACAGAGATGATAATATTTGCATTGCATGATTTTGCCCAGGAAAAGTTTGGCACAACACTAGTGCCATATAGGCACTGGCAACTGTGGTTTTGTACTTGTGAACGCTCCCCTGTGCTTTTTCTTTTACTAGCATCCAAGTAGCCATTCTCTGTGGGTATTTGGATTGCTGTGGACTATGTGACAGGGTGGCTACTGAGACCATGGCAGGTGGTCCCTAGCTAATCTACAACAGCATCTACCCTTTATTGTCTTTTCATGCTAGAATGTGTGACAAATCCACAGGTTTCTCCCAGGAATCACCAAGACACAGACTTGGTCTGTTTGTCCATAGGTCAAGAACTATTTGTGCACACATCATTGGAGTTGTTTTAAACAACTCTGTTCCAGCCATCTTCTTGACATCTAGAAGATTTTGTTTAGTTTCTGGGTGATTGCATGTAAGTACATTTTCCCACTTGACAGTAGTTAGTGGGTTTTCCATACTTGTTCCTTCGTGCTTTTAATTCCTTCCAAATGTTTTAATGAGATGATGATAATTTTTAAGTGTGCTAGTCTAGCACAAAGCAAAACCATTTGTGCCAGGAGTAGAGAAATCATTATCAGCTATGGCCTTGCATTGTTTAGAAACTGCTGTTGTCTGTAAATGATCCAAGTACTACAAAAGCATTTTAAATCTACCATTAAATTTTTCCTTCTTTAACAAAAGAGAAGAGTTTAAGCTTGGAATCCTGTTGAAAAGTTTTTTCACTTGATTTCCAAGTGCTTTAGAGTAAATCATTTAAATATTATCTCTGTGAATAAATACATCAACAAATCACAATTCTTTGACATGTTTCCTGTTTCTTCACTAGTAAAACAGTTATTGTACCTCTTTCATCTATTTTATTTATTATGGTATTGATCATAGAGCAATTAACGTGAAATAGTCCTATGATACACCAAATAGAATGTCAGTAAGGCTTGTCTTCAAGGTTTTGGTCAAGATATTGCTCTTTGCAGGGTGTAGACTAAGCAACAAATTGTGAATCTCTTATTTGCTCCATCACTGTATGTGTTGAGTTACTTTAAGCTTGTTTAAACAAGTTCTTTACTGTGGGTGTCCGTACTGGCTTATAGATTCTGCAAGGCAGAAGAGAGTTAATTTTTCATCAATTGATGCAGTAGGATATCAGGAAATAAATTTGAAAATTTATTCTGGATTCTGGAAATCAGGCCAAATGTTGTGGTATCCTTCTTCATGTTTATGTATAATTTAGGTAGACCTCTCTTCCAGGTGAGGACCGGCTTTGCCTGCTATACAGAGAAAGAAACTTCCTTTCCCCAAATGGTAGCATCAAATCAAAGGTGTAGTCAGGAGTGGAAAAGCAGAAAATGTCTCAGCCTCACAGACTCTCCTCACCTGGAGAATGGTACATAAAATGCAAATGCACAGCGTTGCAAAGCAAATCAAAAATCAAGAATCATGAACTTTTCACGTGTTAACACAACTGATTTTTTTATTTTTAAACCATCCCAAAATCCGACCATGCTGTATGTACATAGACAATACACAGGATAGCACGCCAAATGTAGACAAGAAAGATAAAATACATTGTTTTAATTTGCTGGTGGTTTTCTTTTTTCATTGTACATCTGCTCAATTTGATGAAGTGATCCAAACTGTATGGATTCCTATGTCAACCTTCTCTCAATTCCCACAACCACACTGTCTCTCTAACAGGACATCGTATTACTTCTGGGTGTTTGTCTGAATGGCAAAATGTGCAGCTTTTAATGTAGGATCCTCTAGGCCTCATTACTTATGTAAAATTTTTTAGTGCAGAACAAGAATATCAGCATGTATCTGCTTTAACTATATTCTATAGTTAGTAGGTATACCAGCTAATGCTTTGGGTTACTCAGGAAATCAATAGTAGCACACACAAAAACGAATATAGGAAATAGTCTTCCATGTAGTTTAGAGTGTTAATTTTTTATGTTTCCAGTGTCATTTATTTTGCTAAGCACAGCTGCAATTCTTTCCACTTGTTTTATGCTCTTATTTTCTTACAAAACAGTATACTAGGCTTTCTGTATAAAACATATATATAAACATTTATATATATATATATATATATAAAACAAAGCAAAGGACCCCAAAATGGACTTACACACAGGTAGGTATTTGTCCCTCATTAGAAAATATACTGCATGTTTATCTGTTCATTGTCCCTGAATGTTACAACACTGACTATGAGAACGGAGTCAGGAAGAAAGGGGCCTTTTATTTTCCTGGTTTGCTTTAAAACATACAGTTAAATTGTCAGATAAACGGAAGCAGAGGATTCACAGGAACAATCAGATCCTGTTTACATATTGGCACATTACAGTTCTTGTTGCCATTGTTATTATTACTCTCCAATTTGACTTCTAGTTATTACTTTTTGGGAATTAATATATGTATACACTTTTTTGCCATGTATTCTCTCCCCTCACAATTAGCTGGATGCGAGTTCAGGGAGAATGAAATGCTAGAAAATCTAAATGGACCCTGGGACTCTGGACATTCCTGCTGTGCTTAATTTTTCTAACCCTCTTTCTCAGAGATTATCGACCATTTAGAAAATTATAGTTAATTCTACATAACAAGTAATTTTGAATGATCTTTCCTTCCAAAAGATGCTTTTGGGTAATGATTTAATGATTTGAGATAGATGATAGCTTTTTAACATGCGTTGCTGGCATTAGATAACAGCCTTGTGTATTTGGATATACACTTTTTCCAGCATAAGGCCCCCATTATTGGTAGAAATGGTTCTCTATCCTCGGTATCTATTCTTTCAGCAAACAGGCTGGTCATTTGAACTACTTATCATTACTGAGTGATGTGTTGAGAGAACCACCCACACTAAATACACCAGAAAATTTGGTGTTGGCAAAGAGGTCTTAAATTTCAGCCCAATTTATTTAGCTCATGCAAAAGTGTCTAAAGACTTCTTGGCCTGAAGATTTTGTGATTGAAAAACCCCAGATATAAAATGCTATTAAGATTGGGGGCAAGAAATGGAAAACCATATTGAGTTAAAAAATAATTACTGCTTGCTGGTTTACAAAGAGTCTATAACACTGATAAAATCTTCGGAAACCAATCTGCTTTTTTTTCCCCTTGTCCTTTTTTTATTTTGGCTTCATTTCCACCCGGGAGTTCATATCTTCTCCTTCAAGATCATACTCTTCTACTTGGCCACTTGTCCACACCTTCATGCGATCAGTCAGGTCACTACTTCTGGGAGCCAGAACGAAGTCGTAAATCAGGGCGGCACTTGCTCCTCCAATGATTGGGCCAACCCAGAAGATCTGAAACATAGTTTCAAAGCCAGTTAGTATGTCAGGTATAACTGCATTTGAAGCTGTTCCGAAAATCATCGCTGACTGAAAACTTTCTGCACAAAATTTACAGTGAAAACTTTAAAAATACCTTCTAACACCTAAATATTTACTTTACTGCATGGCAAGAAACCAAGAATTTCTCACATGAATTGGAAATATATCTAGAGAGGAAAAACTGTCAATATTTTGTCAAGTTCTGATATTCAAAATTAGGAAAACCTCTCTGTTAATCAAGCTGCATTTGGAAAGGGGGCACAATTTCTAAAACCAATGAGGGTTTCAGTGACAGGTAAATTAGAATGCAATATTTTGTGAGGACCTAATTAGGGGCTTAATTTGCTCCTCACTACTATTTAGTTAGTGATATTGCTGTAATATTACTCGTCTAATCACATAAGGCAAACGAAGTTTAGAGGGAGAGGTAATAGAATCACTTTAGTTAACAGCTTGATTTTGAAAGAAGTAACGTGATTTTTGATTGATTTGCATGGCTAAAAAGTTCCTGAGTCTGAAAATATGTTTTCTTTTATTCAGCAATAACAGTGGTTTAACATGAATTATTCTCTTTACTTCTCTCTCTACAAAGGAAAATTGTTTTTGTATGAACTTCTGAAAATATCAGGTTCTAGCTTGGTTACATTACCTTAGTATTCCAATAAAAGTGTTTAAGTACAAGTTAATGGCAAAATTCCCCAGTGTCCTCCTTTTGTGTTTTGCTCTTTAGTTTAGAAGGATATCTATATCCAACATTTTCATAACCTGTTGTATTACCACTAAAGTTCTATGAATGCCTATGCAAATGAATGCCAAATTATGAGTAGGACAGCTGGAACAAGCTGCTTTTTAAATACTCAAGAACACATGCTTATTAGCAATTTTGTAGTAGTCTTCTTTATTGAGTTTTAGTGAAATAAATAATTTTTTGTGAAGTTCCTCATTTTAACTACATTTAACCACAGGGAATAATTTAAAATTTATAGTGTTTCCAGAGCATTTATTCATAAAAGCAAATAAGCAGCCGCTTAACTTTAAGGAGATGAACACCTTATTAGCTTCCAAACATTGGATGATCCACTTCAATTTACAAACCTGCTTAAAAACCTTCCTAAATTAGATCTTATGAGATTTGAAAGTAGCAGTTTATGAACTCAAACAGTAAACACACAATACAGGATTTTGTACAATGACACTTTAAAGTTTAAAATGTTTGAAATAAGTAAACATAAAAGGAAATAAGCAAAGAAAATCTGGTGTCTTTCTTTGAACATGCGCACTCAGCCTGAGGACTTGCAATGTCCTGAGGCTGATGAGGAGAAAAAGAAGATTATTTTTATTAAATGAAATAGAAATAACAGCTCACTGACTATGATGCTAATGATATGTGTTTAAATCTTTCTGGTCTTGTAGATTCTCTACATGCAGAGCCTCTTGTAAGCCTCATAAATTTATTCAACTTACCCAGTGATTTTCAAAGTGGTTGGCAATCAGTGCTGAGCCAAAAGATCTGGCTGGGTTAATTCCACAACCGGTGTAATCAATCTAGGAGGTGGAGAGAGAACCAGGGGTAAGGCACTGATGCACGTGTGGCATCTTCACTACACGGAAGGGCAAGTGGCAGTCTGCAGCACAGTTCAGATGCTCCCAATGGCTTCATTCATCCCACCCATGCTTCCTCAGAAAAAAGGGGAAAGGCTGTTTACCACATGCCTCTCTTTTCCCAACAGGAAAACCAGTCCTACTGCGGCAGCTCCTCCCAGATGTGCAACCTCATTACTTTTTGCCACAGCCACGTGGCTTAAGAAAGAAGGGCCGCATGTGCTGCAGAAAAATAAGCCAGTCTCTGAAGAGGAAGGAGAAGGAAGATACTATCACCTTCCTCTCATCTCTCTTCACTGACGCATCCTGAGGTGGCACATTGCAGATATCAGTTGTGAGAGCCAAAACTTACAGCAAGAAGGTGTCCCAAGGCGACAGAGAGACCAATGGCCAGAGGCGCTGATCCCGAGACATCATTCCTTCTTCGGTCTGTGGTGGCGAGGACACACAACACCAGCTGGAAGGTAGCGATGATTTCAATACCCAGTCCTTGGCCTGCATTGATTCCGTCTGAAAGCTGCAAAGAGACAAGAAGGAAAATATCACTTAATATTCCTACCTGACTTCAACCTGCACAGCAAACTTTCACAGGATCTTGTTTCTAAATGGGAAAACACAGACCTGCGCAGCAGTTCCTCTCCTGAACAGAAATCATTTTTGAAACACTCCCTGCTGTACTCAAATGCAGGCATGCCCAGGTTTTGTTGCTGATATAATATGGTTGCAAGGTTGCTGCATCAAGTCAAAGTGAATGCTCAACTTCTAAACACCATGAGAACATAAATGGTCTATGTATGAGAAAGAAATGAGCCAGAGATATGCCTTCAGTCTTAGACTTGAACTGAATTCCACCTCATTTCTTTGACAGCTGGAAAAAAACATCCACAATTCAGGAATCCTACTGGGACGGTTGGGGAAGTATTTCAGTTTCCCAGTGAAGTAAAGCAGATGCTATAGAAAAACACACACTAGCAGACATAGATATTTCTACCACATTATTAATTGTGAAATCAGTAGAGTCCTTATAAATGTAAATGCTGCAGACCATATTGAAACCACAGTAATTTACATAAAAGAACATTATACAGTGTTGTGGTGTTTCAGGAATATTGTTAAATTTTGTACTTAACAAGAAGCTATGGATCTAAACCATTCAATGTTATAACAAGTTTTGAATTCTGCTTCTAATTTTTACTATCAGTGGTAACTTAGATAAGACTAGACAACCTGTATCTGAGCTGAATAACCTGGCGTTAAGTAGGAGTAACAACGGTGCACAGATAGAATGAAATACGAGCTTGGATACAGGCCAGAGAAACTGAGAGTGTGAATGACTTAGAGTAGGAAGCAGACTCTGTAAAACTTATACTCAAGAATAATGCTATCAGTAGGTTAATCCCATCTATCATATCCTCTGCATTAAAAACTGCTAGGTCATATATGACAGCAAAATAATTAAATGTTTTTGTGACCTGTCTAAAACAATTAAACTATGGGAAAACATGCCTTAAATCTATTTTTGTGGTTTTATGCCCTAATTCCCCAAAAGCTAATATTTGAATAACCTTAAAACTTAAAGATGTTTAGCTGATTTCTTTCATTTTCCATGTTTACTATTCTTTCTTGTTCCTTTCCTGCAACAAAGCAGCATAATATTAAATTCCTAAGCACTGAAAAAAATCTGAATCTTCAGGCAACACTAATCTGATTAGCTACCTTAAAAACAGTGAACATATATTGATTTCTAAGACCTGCCAATCTGAAGTACTAATAATATATTTAGTATCTTGTTCTTTCATGCACAGAACTTATATCCCTTGAGTTAGAAGTCATTTATCCACAGATAGAAAGGAATTCCAGTTGAAATGGTGGGAATTTCTGTACAGCCAGCATCCATACAGTAGAAAATGAAATAAGTTAATGAAATCTTCAGCATTAATAGGACTTACACATGAGAAATACAAGTATGATGTAAATATACACGTATACGCCAGCAGTGAAAACATTAAAATCCAGAAATTCATAGTGAATGCCTGATATATCCCTTAATTAATATTATATTACCTTTGTCATTCTTTTTTAAAAAAAATATAAATTCTTATCTCACAATAGGAAGGGCAAATATTTAAAATCTAAAGGCAAGTGAATTGGCAAATAAATGAGTGATATGCATATGCTCAAACGTGGAAAAGAAAGTCAGTTCCGTCCTATCATAATGCAATCGTTACACCCCAGAGAATGTAGATATGAGGTCTGATGCATTGATGTTAGTATTTGAAAAGGCCTTGGCATTTCAGATGATTAAACACTGACTTACCATCAGTCTTTCCCTTCGTTTGAAGGGCTTCTATAAACGAAAAAATACACCAAGAGCAAAATTATGCCTTTAAAACCTGTCAGAATCCTTATCTTTAACAGGGGGAAATTATATTCTTCCTTTCCCTCCAGGAAAACACATCCTACAACTGACGTGACTTGAGGTCATTCTCCCTGCTAATCAACACTTATTGATGTGCTGTGTGGAATCAAAGAAAACCTGGAAATATCATAGGAAACCTCTTGCTTTCCTCTAGCATGTAATTTCATGCAGCCTGCCAGGGACGTAAGATTCCACTGTGATAGCAAGGACTCTGGGCTTTGTTCCAAAACAAGGCAAACTGAAGCAAAACTTGGATATTCTGCTTTGCTATGGCCTGTGAATCTGCAGTATGAAAGTGTAGTATCACAGATATTTTCTATTTACCTACTTATCAGAGTTATACTGTCAATACAGCAGCAGCCTGGACCTTCCAGGAAACCACAGCGCATGGAACAGCATGATTCTTCACCACCCTAACCACATCCCAGCCGAGCTATAACACAAGCAGCAGGAAGATACATTTTCTAGTATCAAGTTAAAATGTACACATATATGTGTGTGTTTACATAATCCTTAGTCACAGCGGATTTACAGGTGTAATTCTGTGCTTCAAGGAACCAAATACAGTCCAGGGGGTTAAGGTGTAACACACAAGCCCACACTCATTACTAATGCAATTTCCCACATGATAGGATTCAATCCAGACTTCCCCTCTTTCGTTATTCACATGAAATTTTTCCACTAAATTTCATTTCTAAGTCACTATTTTGACAGGAGAAGCACCAGAAACATACACAAGAAATGCATTACATAGTTGGCAAGAACTGAGATATATGTAGACACATATATATGATCAGCTGAATCACTCTCTTGGCTGCACTAATTGGCAATGAGTAATTCTCCCTTGACTCTAACAGCACCTGGAACCACAAGCAGAAGCCTACACATAGACACCTCAAAAGAGGAGTATCCTTCTGTGAGCTGAATTCTACATGAATATTTATATCTGTGAATTTGAACTAGTTCATGGAAGAAAAACACACTGTAATTCAGTAAATTTATAGAAATACCTTCTCATCCAGAAAGCTCCTGAGCTGCAACTGGTTGGGACCTAAGGAAGCACTTAGAGCATGCTGAATCCTTCAGCTTTGCATTACTGGGCCTGGGATGAGGTACAGTACTAGCTCCCCATTCAAAGATTAGCTTTATCTGGTAACGCTACTCCTGCTTCTGAGCAACCTGGTGAGAATTCAGTGCTGACTGCTTTGGGAAAAAGGTTGCAATAGAGACCTCCTGAGGTCCCTTCTAAGCTGAATTATCCTATAAGAGACTTTGTTTTTTTGGGAGGTTTCTTCCTGCAGGAAGGTCTGGGACAGAATTGCCCCAGTGATGCTCTGGAGTAGCTGAGCTAACATCTAGAAACAGCTGGTGACGTATGCAGGTACTGGAGCCACAGTTGGTGGAAAGTGCTGCAAACGTGCTGCACAAATACAATCCATATTGGTGAGTAGGTCAAGACATGTAATAAAATTAAATGAGGACAGTTAAACCCGAGGGCAAAATTAAAGGAAAATCATTATCTAGTCATGACCATGAGAGTTGAGTTGTGGCAAACACCTTTTTTTTGGTCTTAGGAAATGGGTAGATGTTGGATTGCTTCCATTTCTCCACAATATCAGGCTAGAGATAGAAACTACTGAAGCTTGTTTCTCAGAAGTGCCCTTAACTGCCATGTTTAGCTGACTGACTTCCACAGCTTCAAGCAATAACGTGGGCAAAATAATGGTATGTTTTCTTTCCTTTTGCTGTTTCTTTTTGTTTTGGTTTTGTTTTTCTTTTCTTTTTAGAACAGGATATTTATTAGTTGTCTGCCTTCAGAAGAGAAATGAGGACAGGAAATTAAACTGGCCCAAGGTAAACCCAACTGTGTACTTCTCTAGTGGCTTCATATTTTTCTCATTAGGAGTAAAAGTATATCAAGTCCAAACCTGCTTCCCGTTCTATGGATAAGGCAGTTTGTTATGCAAGGTGGTTTCATCATGCCGTGCTATGCTCCATCTCATCCAACAAACCCTTAGCCATGGGTTGTGTCTTCTACAGTCCAGATTAATTTCATATAACAGGGATTAGTTTCTCATTGTTCCATAGTATAGGCCTCTGGAAATGTGGAAAACTGTTTCTCCATTCTTATGCAACACTTCACTGCAAGCCATGCTTGCTGATTATTTTTAGAGAGAAAATTTAAGCTGCAGCAATTTAGAGACACATAAAATATCACTGATGGCTGGGACTTCTTTGCATATCCCAACTATCCCCTAGGCAAGGTAACTTTTGCAGAAACCCAGCAAAAGCACAGCTGGCACATAATAAGACGCATGTTGTGAACGGACTATAAACATATTACCTTTTATTAAAGTGATTCTAATATACATGTTGGGACAACTATGCTCTCCTGTTCACACAAAGCATAGTATTTTAAGGAACTATGTTGCAAGAAATATTATCTTTATATTAGACCGACCTCTTGTGTGTTGAAATCAACTTGCATGAAGCCTGCTGTTTTCAACATTCCAAATTGATAGCTCTGGTGGACTTTTTTCTTAACAGAAAACTTTTAGAATTTTATTCAAGCAAATTCTTGCCATCTTACTGTGTTTTCTTCCTGTAGCTTAAACTTTCCCATCCTTGATTCTTCTTATTTTTCTTAATAAGGAAAACTCTTCACACTATTTTAAAAGTTTCATTCTCTCTTCTTTATCCCCACACTGGAAATGTTGATTAGGCTGCTTTACACCAACTAATTGTTATTTAAATATTTAGTTGGGAAAAACTCCTTAATGCCATGTTCTTCAAATGCAGTCTTAGAAATTAATCTCCCTCCTTCTTTCAAAGCCTTCTTCCACTATCTGACCCACCATTTCGTCTCACTCCTCTCACTCTTTCAGCTCCAAGTCTGTAGTGGAAATAAATTGTTAACTTCCAACTTGATAACATACCTTTCTTCTGTGGGAAGTCTATCTTGGATCTCCATAGCTGTAAACCTTCCTTTAGCTCACAGTCAAAATGTATTTAGAGACATTAACCCTGGCAATTTAACTACAGATATTCCCTTTTCTCCTTGCTATTTAACAGCGTCACTCTGAAATAGATGTTCCTGCACTCATTGTTCGAGTGCTAGGGATTCACAGAGTACAAAAGTCTCATTTATGAGTAAGTAGAGAAAGGTAAAGATCTAAATAGCTTCACTTAAAATTATGTGACAGGAGCACTCAGAAGAAGCTGCTTATGAGGCAAAGAATTAGCTTTGGATTGTATCCTAGATCAACAACAGAAGCATTCAGCAGAACCTTGGGACAAAACATATTGTCCTCTGTTAGATTATCCTTCCTATAAATACAGCCTTAAAAGCTCTAAAGCTCATTCAATTCCCAAAGCAGAAATCATATTTTTCATTCTTTAGACAGCAGACACCCTCCAGGAACAAGATTAACATCCATCCTCCCACCCTGTCTTCAGGCTGATGAGAAACCAGCCAGAGGTTTGTATTACAGCAGCCTGGTATGCCATAAAGAAAAGAGTGATGGTTTCATTTATACTAAACCAGAGCACATGAAGTTTACATGTGATGCCAGTGACAGGCAGTAGAAGTCAACTCCTCTGTAGGACTTCCATTCAGCATAGCTAGTTAGAGATAAACCCTTTGACTTACTCACAGTTTTAAGTTTTGATGTGCCTCTGGGAAAGTTGCTTTGGGAAAATTTTTTTAAAATCTTGCTGCAGTGAAATAAACAACTTCTATTCAGAGGTTTAAGAACGGCGAGTTGTTTTTGTTTTTTCTTTACCCAGTAAAACCTAAGCAGATAGTTCATTTTCTAGAACACTTTTGAAGCAGTCATTTCTAACACAGAGCTATTTATGATCTTCTGTACCATCAGCCCAGAAGGAGATGGTCTTTCAATAGGGAAGTGTGGGCACATCTGCATTTTGAACCTAATAGAATCATCCTTTCTATGTCGTTTCTGGAATAACTGCCTGGGTTTGTGCAAACCTCACAGTAGGGTTGTTGGCAATCACACCAAGGTGATATTGATTTTATACTTCTAGAAAGCACACCATCAAACCTGGGAAGTTTTCAGACTTTCCAAATCTGAGGTAGTTCATACTGTCAGTCTTGTGCAGAGCATTGGAGATCTGGCATTTCAATGGTATTAAAAAATGGCTCTGAATATGTACAATTTCAGGAATCAGGGGAACAATTCCAGATCCTTCATTTCTCCTCCTTATTCGTCAAGCAAGAAGTCATAACTAATGAAGGAAAAATGACCAAACCTGATGTTATTCATTCCTCAGTTCAAATACAGTCATCATTAAATCCAGGAGAAGTTGTGTGTATATATGTAAGGAAACATGTGCCACAGTTATGATTTGAAAGCGTTCTTTGAATTCACTTGGCACAGAATTAGTATAAAGAGCCTGGAAAAATTTGGCTGGCTGTGGTACCTCTCAGCAGTTCCTGGAGAGGGGATGCACGGGGCTCTACTAAGAAAATACACAGGGGATTTCTTTACTCCTATCCAGTATGTAAATGCCAAAAGAGAAAGCTTTTTCAGAGATTTCAGGAGGTTTGTCCTCCTGCTGTTTACAGAGTTTCCTCCAGGATGCCTGTCAGGTCCTGTAAATTTGATTTATCAGGTTAATATTGTACCTTAGCCTTGGATCTTGCTGACTTGCTGCAAGTCCACTTGCAGCAGTTAAACACCAGCACTAGCTTTGGATCTGCATGCCAAAAAGATCAGTACTTCCCCATTAATAAATACACAGGGCTGCATCCTGCTCCCGGCAAGGTCAGACAACGCTCCAGGAGACATTCACTTTCCCCATGACATTGGAATTAATAATTTTCTGGAGGGACGGGAAGCACAGCCACAGATCATTATGTCTCATTGTGCCAGGTATCACATTAGCCCACAATGAAAAGGATGCCTCTGCCTCTGCGGATTTGTAACAAAGAGACAACAGTTTAAAGGCAGGAAACTACAGAAACGAAGAAATACAGACACATAGCATAGAGACAGTTTGCTATCTATGAAGTTGACCACAAGGACAATAGCTTGGACCGGTTTCTGTAACTCCAGAGTGGAGATTTTTCTAAGGACAAAGATTTATTTGGCATTTTCGATTGTGATACAGAGTAAAGATCTCTCTAATATTGAATTCTCTCAATTAAGCTAGAGAATGGACAAAAAAGCAAAAATGTACTAGTGCTCTAAAGAAAACAGGCAATTTCCTCTTGAGACAAACAGGAAATTTTTCAAGGGCTATTTTTTCTTCCTTTAGCACTTATGATGTGGTTTAGTATCTCTGTTTTAAAAACGCTTCTCTTGAAAGTAGCTACAGACAGTCCAGATAGTGACTTTTTTTTTGGATTAAAACATTTCAGTTCCTAATTTCTCTAATTAAAGAGATGTTATCCTTGACTCACATGAAGATTCAAATCATGTTCTGAAACACGTGAGTCCTGACTTATATGTTGTTTTTACCATTGTATCACTTTAAGCAGAGGAGATCCATAATACTCATTCTCATGTTTGTTGTGGATATTTCCATTTGCTCTCAGGCTGTGGTTCTTACTACGCTAGATCTTGATTTACAATTGACATACACTAATTTGTAGTTAATGTAAATCAGAAAATAAAATTTGCATTTACCTCATCTGAAGAATCTTTCTATTTATTGATTTGTCTCTCTCTGGTGTGTGAGCATCTGGAGGCGTGTATATGCATACCCATAAAATATCCAAATATATATGGCATGATATGTATAATGCTAAGGAAAGGGATAAAAACCCAACTATTTATTCACTATGAAGGGTGAATAAATACCAGTCATGAAGGGTGGTGGAAAGATGAATTTCCTTGGGTTTCACATTTAACCCTTACTTTTTTGACAGCTGGTCAAACACACAAAAAAATGTTCTCAAAAAAATCCCAACATGAGTCCATTTGAATTACAATAATAACCAGTCTACCAAATTCATAATGTTTTTAGGTCTATTTGAACTCATTATTTTACAGCCCTGTGTGCAGCCCTTTCATCAATCTCTATCATTCTATTTAAAGAACATCTTTAATCTGAGGCTTGTGAAACATTTCAGACAACGCACCAGTCATTCTTGGATCCTCTGGATGCAGACCCAGTTCATGGCATAAAACCCACTTGAACCACTCTATTCTAACACCAAAAGACTGTCCTGCAGGTGGGTGATCATTGAGGGCCTTGTCTTACAACAGAAATGGCCAACCTGTTGTATTCTTGAGTGCTCTTCACCAAAAGCTCAGGGCATGGCTGTAGGACTATGGAGAAGAAGCACTGAGAAAATCTTTGTAGGAATGGAAATAAGAAATAACCTCTGAGAGCTGAGACAAGGATTAGAGTAACCCTGTTGTCTCAAAATGTTCTGGAGGATAAGTGATAACCATCAGGTTTACATCTCAGTCCAGATGTTTCTGCTGTCACTGTGTGAACACATTAGAAAGCAGCCAAGGCCATGGCCAGTTTTGAGCAGGTGCCTTTCCTGTGTTCCACCTTCCCGGCCTGGTGTGATTCAATACAATGCTGGCATGCCATAAAAGACTGCTCCTGCAAGACTGAAATTGAATAATGAGCTATTGTTGTGGTGCTCTTTGTTAAGAAATAAAAATCCTGGACTAATCTCATGTACAGGAACCATTTTGCTCACTCTAAAAATGCAGTAACTTCTGGTCCCCTGTAGAAGCTTATGTGTTAAAACACGCGGATGTCCAAGCATAGGCAAAGTTGGCAGGAAAAAAACTACATTGGACTGAAAAAAGGGAGGGCAGAGGGCAGTCACAAGAAGAATGAAGCTGACTGTATTGAAACTTGAGAAAGGCGCAGTATATAACCTGCCCTGAGAAAAGGCATCCAAGGATAAGTGCTATCGAGGTCAGGAACTCAGCTACATGACTTGTCCATCCAGCGGCACCTCTGGAACTGCAGTTTTCCATACTGACTCAGAGGAAAAGCAACATCATTTACCCAATTGTCCACTCACACTTTCAAGCTCTCAGTTTATTTTGGAAGTTCTTCCATCTCAACCGACTTTGTTTAATTTGAGGTTGGAGGAGAGCAGACTCATGGGGTGCGGGCACAAAGAGAGATGGAAATCACAAGGTAAACACTGAGTCATCAAGTCCAGCCATGCCAAGTCCTGCTCACCATGGTCACAGAGCCACCACTGGTGCACTAGTTTGGACCAAATGTTGGGAGTCTGGTGGTTTCTGTTCATGATCCCTTCTGAGGAAACTTTCTAAAGGATGGGAAACATTCAGTGAGGAATATCAGGATAAAACCACCAGTACTGACCCACATGTGCCATTAAAAATGTGGCACTTCTCAGCTTTATGAAAGGGAACTCCCGGTGCAGGGACAAATTTATATTTGCATTAGAGGTCTCTGTGCCTTGAAAATTTGTTGGGAGAAAAATCACCAGCATTTGTATCCTACAGATAAGATGATACAACTGCAGAGGTTAAATATGCATATATTGTATGCCCCATCCTATCTTCCAGTCTCCTGGAGACAAACGATTGTACAGCCTTCAGCTTTCCCAGGTAGCAGAATAAGGCTGGAGTCTAGACACACACATGCAGCAGATTAAAAAAAGCTGACTGTACTGTAGGAGTTCAAAGTTCCTCTGCTGCTGCTGGACCACAATCCAGTTGTGAGATAAAGTATGGAAAGGGGATTCATTCTGGACTGTGACTTTGATGAAGGCGGAAGGTTTTTCAAAGTAGTAAATACTGCCCTGGGGTGAATTAAAAAGGACAGCAAAGGGCCCCTTTCACCTGTCTTTGAGAAAGAATTTGGAGCTGGCTACCAGTCCTCTCTCAGCTGGTCCAACTTCAAATGAAAATGTTTCAGATTTCCAAAACCACTGAACACAGGTCTCTTCTGGCTTTTCCAGAAAGTTCTTCAGCTATGCAAACACTTATCAGTCCACTAAGTGTTTTTAAAAAACAAGTCCTTCTATTTGTTATTCTTTGTTGTTTTTCTTTTCTCTTTATCTGCCCTGAGCAACATTATATTCAGGTCTGTTATCCTTGCCTACAATTTTTGGTCCACTTGTAACTTTTTTTTTTAGAAAAATCTCTTTTTATTAACTTCAAGGCAGTGTTTTCAAATAGTTTTCAAATTGCCCTGAGACTTAGGGGGCACATTTCCTGGCACAGTAATCAGTACACAGAGATGATGAAAATGTAAAACAATGTCTATATTTTCAAAACCTTTCTTACCCCCCCCCCCCCAATGAAATAAAATATACCTACCCTCAGCTAAAGAACTTTTCTCAGTATGTTTTAAAAACTTGATAAAAGTTCACAGGATAATCATTGCTGAACTGCAAATATTGTGTTCCCTTACAGTATAGAGATCTCCTCTCACCCACCTTTCCTCCTTGAGCTCTTTGTTGGTCATTAACTGCCCGTGATGAATAGTTTCTTCCATTATCCAAATTACAGATCTGTCCTCAGTTGAAAATAGCCAGCTACACTGGCAGATGAGTGCATTTTGGATTAGTTATTCTCTATTCTTACAGTTTTACCTAGTGGAAATTTGTAACATGTAGCAATCCGATTGCTAAAAAAAGTTACAAAATGATGTAAGGAAAAAGATTTAAATTTTTAGAACAACAAATACACTGCATACTCCTCTTTCAGCTTTCCAGTTCTTGAAGTTTTTCCTTTGGCACCCAAAACACTACCAAAATATATGGGAAGTTAAGAGTCTTAAAAGGATTTCGTAATTTAAATACCTCTCTGGGTATTGTCCAGAATGTCTTATTTACAACCAGCCAAAGTAATAAAAACATTTCCATTGACTTCAGTACACTTTGGATCAAAACCTTCATATGTGATTGTTTTGCTTGTCTCTTAGTATAAAGCAGATATTAATACTGAACATATTAAAGGATCATCCTGCTTATCTTGTTTTTTTCATTTCCGTTCCTTCTCTCCAGCCTTGCACCTTACATGACTGGTTTTTATACTCCATTTGTTTGTGATTTCCTTTTATCCCATCAGGCAATGAAAAAGTGATGGATTCATCCCACTGCATTTTGAGCACTTAACAGAGGCTCTCAAGCCTGGATCCTCATCATGCCAAGGAAGAGATGCCTGTATTCGGAGTACAATTCAAAGGATCTGGGGAGTTAATATCTCTCTTTGTCTTTCCTTATCTGTGAACTAGAGAGGAACCTATGGAAATGGGTTCTTCACATGACATATCACTGCAGGACCTACAACTGGGCAGGTCAAATCTAAGTCCAGGCAACCCCACCCAGGATCCATCTGTAGCCACAGACTCCTTCAAACTGCTCCCATCACATTTTTCTTGTACAAAACTTCCTTCCAAGATCATGAAAGTGTCAGAACAGTAGACACAGTCAGGCACGTCCAAGCACTCTTCTCAACCTTGTCAAACAAGCAGCACTCCCTTTCTATTCTTTTTCTCAGTAGAGAACCTACACCTCGTTTTCCACCCGAAGGGCAGGGAGACAAATCAGCTGACAGGGATGCCAGCTCCGTCTCTCCTCTCCTTGTCCGCAGGTTAAAAAGTATAACATAAAAGCAAATATTTATGGTTTCTCCTTATCATCTATTTGTTGAAGGAGGCAGCGTGCCCTTGGTGCAGGGCTGTGGCTTCAGGATGTGTCCTATTGTGATGAGCTCCGCACAAGGACAGCTCTTCTGCCATTGTCCACTGCATTGGGCTCAGATCCAACTACCCCTTCCACCCTTACCTCCCATCCCCAGAGAGTCCCAGCTTGTCACTGGGAAATGAATGGCTGCTTTCCTCTCTAATCCTTTCTTGCAAGGGAGAAGAACAGCTGCTGCATTCCTTATCCCCTGGGAAGTCTCCCCACTGCTCCTTTAGCCAGAACATTTATAAATGGATGAAAAGAAATAATAAAAAAATCAAAATTCTGACTATTTGACAATGACAAGAACTGAGACCAGGGCTTTTCACAGTGTTTAGGAACAATTTTATCCCTTAATTCATGCATAGTAAGTGTTACCAGACTCGTAGAATAGACATCATAAAGACTTACACTATTTGGTTTCGTGTATGATGCCTTTGGTGGCTTTGAAAACTATGTATCTGATTGTATTCCAGAGGTGTTTTCTGGAGGGGGAACAAGACTTCCACCCTAACATGTAATTTTTTAAATTCATGTAGTAACCTAAGCTTATGAAAATCAATGACTGCACTGGTCTTTCCTGCTCTTTCCAGCTGTCCCCACAAGCTTTTCTCTTCTGAGATGTTCTTGAGCAGAGCTGTTTTTGTAGCTTGGAGAATTCTTGACTAGAGGAGGATCAAGAAGAGTTTGGGGTTATTATCTACGCTCCGTCTACAAATGAACAGTTTGAGGGCTTTTGGATAGAGGCAGGAGCCAGCTGTCAGCATTTTGTAGGAAGTAAAAGGGGAAGACCAAATGTGAGTGCTACTGAAACCAGACCTCCCGTGTTTAATGGCAGTTGGACCTCTCGAGGAAACCACTTGGGCGGGTACCCTGTCCCATGTGGTTGAGCGGTTCCCTCTGCCAGTGGTTTCAGAGGAAAAGATCACATATCACACACACACACAGCCAGAGCCTTCTGGAGTTAATAAAATCATTCGCTCCTCTTCCCAAAAATGTTTTGGTTTAAACCATCAGGATTTCTGAAACAGTAGCGCTATGGAATACCTGTGGGCACCAGGCTTAAGAGAGGTAGGTGGTCAATCCACAGATTAATATGTAGTAGAGTAGGGTGTAGATGTTATTAAGCTGCTCAGGAATCACCTTCTTAATTACAAATTTTGTTCTGTTTTTAAGAACTGCCTCATTTTTTGAATTAACTGTAATGCCACAGCACAAATACACATTACTTTCTTTGTTAACTTAAATTTTTGGTCCTGTTATCTCTTTTTGCCAAAATTATTTCTGAAGAGATATTGTATTTGCAGCTTTATATCCGACATATGATTCAAATAAGCATAAGGTTTCAAATAATCTCTAGTTTCAAACTGCAGTCAGGAATATTCTGCAAGGAAGGGGCTATAGAAAAGATGTGAAATACTTACCCTTAACAGAATCTACTGAAATAAGTGACTTCTGCAAAGAATTTCCATTTATAGTACTCTGTGTACTGCTGTGGTTGTAGCACTGCCTCTGACAGTGGGATGATTTCATGTTTAAAAGTGTATCTATCCTTTTCGTTTCTGTTATGGCACAATAACACAATAAAATGACAACATTTTGATGAGGAGGAGTTGTGCCAGGCAATTTTTATGCAGCATGATGGTCAATAGCTGGGAACACTTATCTGGGAGGGGGCTGAAACCTGCACCCCTGTTAAATGTGGCAGCCTCACATCTTTCTCCAGTCTGCACTTGAGAATTCAGGGAAGGTCCTATTTTTTCACAGCAAAAGGAGAAGCACACTGAAAGTGCAGCTGGGATTCTGTGCCACGCAGAATCTGAGTGCTCTGCCTAATGCAACAGGTACTGCTCACATGTTTGTGGCAGGTTTTCTCTTGCTACACACCTCTCTCACTGTTCCCATACGTTTTCCTTGTAGTCATAATCAGCTAACACAAACCACTAATTAGATATTAAACACAGAAGGGAAAACAACCTTAGTATATGCACATTAATCAGCACATTACCTGAGACATTCAGAACAATGAAAGGGACCCAGACATGCAACTACCAGTGATTTCAATGTTAATCTGATGTCAAAAGGCATCTTTCAGCATCTTGGGTTTACAAAACTGAACCTAAGCAACAATCATCATGATCACAATGTCCAAAAGCTCTGGAAAGAGAGTAGGGAGGGAGGACCATCCCTATGACATAGATCCACTTGGCATCAGTGAGGACTGCATTCCCTGCTATAATAAACAATTGGCTGCCTGACGTCTCCATCACCACCACCTGTACCACCACACCCCCCTCAAATCTTTAGTACATTACAGGTGTTACATATCTACTCAAAAAAAAAAGAGAGAAATTAAAAGTTTTTACTTACGGAGTTGAGTCCCAGGAGGTTGTTGGGGAGAGAGGAGGTGACTCCTGACAGAATAGCTGTGGCCACCACTGCCCCCAGGCACTGGGCAATGATGTACATGAGCGCCTTGAAGATGCTGATCTGGCAGCTCAGCAGGAGGCCTAGGGTCACAGCTGGGTTCAGGTGTGCACCACTGATGTGACCCACACTTTGTGCCATGGTAGCAATGGATAACCCAAAAGCCAGCGAAACCTTCACGTTGTCCTGAGACCTTGTTGATGTTTCATTGCCCACAACTGGGAAGTTAAAACCCAGTGCTGAGCCAATGCTGATAAAAATAAAAAGGCTCATAGCAAGAAACTCAGCCACCACTGCCCTCCAGAACATTTTCTTTTTGAATTCACTAGCCATCTTTCCTCTCTTTCTCTCTCTCCCCTCCTCACTTTCCCTTCTCCCTCTCTCCCTTCCTTTGCCTGCTATTTTTCCTTTGAGGTCTGAAGAGAAATGTGCAGAAAAAATACAGTCCTTGGATTATTTATAGGGCTTTGGGTGGTCTGTAGGAGGGAAGGGGTGTTGCACAAAGGGAGGAAAGAACATCTACATAGATGCTGACTGCTAGATTGATGTAAGACACTGTATGCCTGCCAAAGTTTTTTTCCTCCTTTTTTTTTTTTTACCCCTCCCTTAGCGTTCGATCTCTGCTGCCGTTTTTAAGAGGCTTTTTAAAATTCTTGGAAAAGTCTTTAGGAGTGCCTCAGGAATTTTACCCTCACTTCTTTAACTCCTGTATCATCATTCAGCACACGGACTGGAATGAAAACTTTTACGGGATTTCTGTCTCAAGCTGGACTGAAACGAAAAGCAAAGTTATCTGTGCAGGCTGGTAAGTTATCCACGCTCATCTTCACAAGCAGCAGATAACATCCAAAAATAGTAAATAAAACTAGCAATTAAAATCATACTCTGGAGACTTAAGTACCTCTGTTTCATTTAAAACCAGGTAGAAATGGCTCTTCTGCTGGCTCTGTGGAGACCTCGACTCGTTTCCGATGCCAGACTTGACAGTTGTATGGACGAACACATGTGTTCACACAGGCTCACACAAGCTGGTGTTAACAGATGAAATTGTAGGGCTAAATTTTAATCTCTGTGACCATCCTGTAAATCCTACACAAGTAAGCTGGAAACTCTTGATGGATGGAATTTGGATGCTGATGAGTAAATGATTTGAGGGTGGGGGTGATAAAATTTGTTTTGATCTATATATTTTCTTTTATTCTTATTATCATTTATTTCTTTTAAGCAGAAGTGTCTTGGGGGTTTTCCAGGCTTATTCTCCCATAATTGGTAGGAAAAAAGCCAATCTGGGGGCTTCCTATTCCACGTCCTGCATGAAAGTGTATCTCACACCACCCTGCAGAAGGTCAGCTGTTCTGGTTGTCACTAGGGATACTGCTCGCTGCTGCTGAGCCACAGGACTGGCCAGAGACAGTGGCAGAAGGGGAGGGCAAGGGAGAAGGGAAATTACATGCTTGATTTTGCAGACAAAATGAATCTCCTAGCAGTGCCAGTCTGTCTTTTGAAGCAAAAGGTCTAACTGCCTTTGTTTTTATCGCAGCAGGACTTGTGTACATGCCTCAGATTAACCCCTGTGTTATCAGATCTCTGCTTGCCTTAACAGCTGGTGGTGCCTTCATCTTTGAACCAGGGGATTTGCTCTTGCTTCAAACTATGCAAAATCTGATCCAGACTCAGAAAGTAACTCCCCAGACACAACTTTTGAAAGATAGGTATTTAAAAGCAGCCTACTTCTCTGCCTCCTCTTTTTTTTTTTCTTTCTCCTCTTACTTTAATGCACTGGTGTCAACTTCTAAATTGTACTTAAATTAATTCAAGGCTTTTTGACTTGGACAATATGTCAATATGAAAGTAAAATAAAATACACACCTGGACAGAATTAAACAGTCAAGAAGGGCTTTTAAAATATATTCTGCTTTCAAAATACATTTCAGATAAAAAGCTGAAGACTGGTTAAATAAAAATCCAGATGTCTTCAGCCTGTCTCCTCTAAGTTTTTATTCTTTCTAGACATCAGATGTTCTCTATTTTCCATACAACCAATTTTTTCCTTCTTTTTATAATATGCTTACACAATAGAGCTGTGTCAGTGAAAAAAACGAAAAAACAAAGAAGTAGGAACAAATTAATTTTTGGTTTTACTCTTACAATAAGAGTGGGACTTCATTGAAGAACCACGTGACAGAAAAATCAAAAGCCAAATTTAGCCAAACATGGTACACAGTGCAATTTTAATGTAAGATGCAGTCAATAGCATTTGTATTCTGTTCAGTGAAACTTTTTATCTCCTGCAAACAATCTCGGAGACTTGAAGATCATAGTTGACCAGCTTCTATGGTCCTACCATGCAGATGCCCAAGACGCAGGGCATATATCACACACCTCAGGGAACTAGAAAAATCAGAGCTCTATGAATAGCTTATGAGAGTTTCCATGTGTCCCAGATTGGCACTTGCCTAGATATTCAGCATTGTCTACAGGAAATTCATTCTTTACTCACTTCTTCCTACAATTAGCATCTGGATGACCAAACAATCTCTGTACCAGTACTGATAAGGTAAGAAGGAATTTCTCAAAGGTAAATTTCTAGAACCCAGAAAAGCAGGCTGGAGCAGTATTGGAAAATGGTTCTCTGATTTCTACAGTGTCCTCTAGGTATCCTTTACTGGACTGTGCCAAAAAAGGGTACCAGGCAAGCAAGACCTTTAGTCTGAGTAGCAGAACAGCCTTGGCATGAGTGAACAACAAGGAAGTTAAATGTACTTTGAGAGCAGGAAGTTGATCACCCTTCTTGCAAGTTAGTTAATATGCTTATATTTTCATCCTGGGACTCTCCATTTATCTTTTCAGAAATATTACCCACTTGTCATTTCATAGTTTGGAACTAGATGCCACCAGAAGACAATAAATCAAAACAATTATCATGTAGACATAAAAAAACCCCAGCTGAAATACATTAAAGACGAAACCTACTACACACAATATGTAATGTATGTTACTATACACATACAGGGAAAATATTTATGTAAAGAGATATGTGGAGTTATTAGTCAATCTTATCCATCTACAGTCTGATGTGAACAAAATCATGATCATCACTGCTGTGTTGTTATTAACTGTTGCTTACATGGTGATGATACCCAGGGCTCCCATGTTTTCAGTGCTGCTCAAAGAGCAATATCAGAGACAGACTTGTCCTGCGTGTAGAAGAACCACTACGTGGGAAAGATAAAGAGATGGCACCTAAAGAACCAACATTCTGCACAAGAAGTAGAAGGAATTGGCAGAGTGGACGGATTAAATCAACAGTATTAACATATTAAGGAAAGAGGAGGGTGAAGGTGTAAGTAGAGTAGCAACACATCAGTTGGACCTCTTCAGAAATGTCTTCCACAACACAGATTTAATTGGTGCCCAGGTCATTATGTCACTTTTCTACAAAATGAGCTCCATCACATCTTACTGAGCCTGATGGCAAACACCCCAGCACCTGGCCAAGGGCTCAGAAACCAGTACACCCAGTCCCCATAAATCAGCAGGAACCAAAAAAGGGCAAAATCCAGTGCGCTGCATATCAGATGATCTGTGTTTTGTGCAGACAGCTTTCCTAAGCACGGTTTTAGCTTATGTGACTAATCATTCTGGAAGGAGGGCTTTGGTTTTCTCTGGAATTATGTATCTAGAAATAGAGTTGACTGCCAATCTTATGTAAGTGTTTAGGACAGGCAATGAAGAACATTTCTGGTGGGAACAAGAGGGAAAAAGTAGCTTTTAAGCTGAGGGGTGACTCTTCGCAGATAATTTAAACCAATGTACTCATAACAACTCTCTAATTTAGTTACACTAGAGACAGTTGAGTGAAAAATAAAGTTCACAGTACTCGATATCTAATTGCCAAGATCCCAGAGCCAACTCACATTTTGTCTGGGACAAATCATATTTTGAAGGGCTGTAGCACAATCTTTACCTAACACTTCAGTCAGAAAACAAACGTTTTTGTTGGTTAAGTGGTAGTTGGTTAAGTTCTGTGCTTCCTCATGTCATATTGGTCAGGATCTCTCTACTATTTGAACAACAAAAAAATGTCAGAAACTGCAGATTTGGTCTTGGCTAACATGACTTCTGGGAATTTTCCACCTAGGTGAAAGAACTGTCAAAGCCACAGGGCAGAAGGAATGTATGTTGGTCCAGTGGACAAATGATTGGAGGAGCCACAGGAATGGCAAACTTCTATTATCCTTCCCTTCAATATAACCCTAAGACTCTACTACCCAAGTCATATAGCACGCAAGTGGTGATTGCTAGGAAGAAATTCCTACTTTCTGCCCATAGACTTTCACTTCTCTGAAGCATTACTGGCTTTCTAAACACCACGGAGAAGATCAAATCCATGCAACAAGGAAGAGCTAGAGGATCCATGCATTCTTGTTCCAATATCTCAGAAATGGAAAGGAATCCTGCACTTCCATCTTGAATGAAAACATTTTCCTGTGTATTCTGTTCAGTGCTGTCCATAGGGAAAGGTGGAGTTCAGAAGTGGGGTTTTCCTTAAGAATAATGTCACTGGCTTAAACAGATTCACACCAATATTCAGGAGCTTCATCCTGGGATTAGTTCACTTTCAGGCTATAAGAAGAACCCTGTCCATTTTGCTAACATGAATAGTACAAGGTTGCAGCTGAGTAAATGAAAAGATACTTGGGAATTTCTCTCCAAGAGAGGTGCATGAGCACAACTGACACCATGACTAGAGTGTGCAAGAACTAGGAGGGGGTTTAGAGTGAATCTTCTCCCAAGTAAGAAAATGAGAAGATGAGAGGAAATGGCCCCGAGTTGTGCCAATGGAGGTTTAGATTGGATATTAGGAAAAAATTCTTTACTGAAAGAGCGGTGAAGCATTGGACCAGGCTGCCCAGGGCAGTGGTGGAGTCTCCTTCCCTGGAGGTGTTCAAAAAAAGGTGCAGACATGGCACTTAGGGACATGGTTTGTTAGGCGCAGCGGTGTTGGGCTGATGGTTGGACTTGATGGTCTTAGAGTTCTTTTCCAACCTTAACAGTTCTATGATTCAATGATTCTATGAATCTTAATGCTCCTAAATCCAGGAAAGATGGAAGATTTGAGACACATCCCCCTCTTTAACATTTCCTATCAGCCTGTCTAAGCACTCACTTGCTGCATATGCCAACATATGCTGAAAAATCCCCGCTGTAGCTCCTCAGCTGACTTTATTCCCTGTATAGTAAACTCAGAATATGTAATATCTTCTTACAGAGTTGAACACTTAAATCCTTTCTTGAGGCTGGCCCTGAATTTTCAGAAACTCATCTGGGAGCATCAGCAGTTAATTATTAACCACATGAATCACCTAGTGTGTTGGGAGTCAAGACAGTGTGTCAGCCTGTAAAAAGCAAGATTCAAAGGCATAAATTCACATGATTAATTTTCATTTGGGTATTTCATGATTCAGTGATATAAAACCATAAGAACTGATGTTTTCCATTTCTTAGGAACAACAAAAAAACCCTGTACATTCCTCCATGTTCGCCTAGTTGACATAATTATTTTTTAGGGATTTTTTTCTTTTTTTAAAGCTTTATATATGGGTATGTGAGCATCCTTGCTACAGCACTTCTCTGTTTCTGCTCTTCATTTTCCCTTTTCTTTTATTCTTTATCTCCTGGCCATAATAAGACAATAGAAGAAAAAAAATTATCTGTGAATATGATAAAGGAAATGAATCTGTTACTGCACAAGTAAATGAATGAAATTCAATATCAGCAGAGGCAAACCTATTTGCATCAATGACCAATTTAGTCAAGTTAGATAATGATTAAGAAATTATTTTCTTTTGAAAGAAGTATTGAAGGTATCTGCGGAGAAAATCACTCATGTCCTTGGAGAGTTTGCTCTAAATTTCATTTCAAGCTCTTTTCTCTGAGAGTAAAAGACTCCACTGAACTTCCTGAAAACATCTACAATGCAGTGCTAAATGTGGTAATACAGCACTTTTTTTCATGATAAGTACAACAAAACCATGGGGGTGGCATTTGTCTCCTCTAATTGTAGGTATCAACCATGAAAACCACTCCAACTGAGCTGATCTCCTTTTTCTGCCTCTTTGTTAATGTGTAGCGTGTAAATTTTCAGGATGTGATCACAGTCCTCAATTTTAGACATTTACACTCCGTTGGCTCTGTATATCCAACTATAGCCTGCCTATCTCCAACGTCAGCACTTAACTTTCTCTGGAAATCCCAATTCTATGGTCATGAGAGCTGTACAGCTGCCAACCATGCCAGTGAAAAGACGGTTATCACCCTTTTTTTTGACGTTTCTGGGACATGAAATAATAAAGATGACTGTCTTCTAAATGAGACCCAAAAGAGAATTTCCCAGGGAACTGCTAAATCAGCCTGCACCAGGAACCAGATTTTTCTTTCACACATTGTCTTATAACACCAAGTCCAAAGCAGTGCCTCTCCAAAGGAGACAGCATTATGAACAATGAAATCTTTAAAACTGCCTGCTCTTCTGACACACAGCAAGTAGTGCTACAGAAAGGTACAAAAAAGTTGGCTCTCACCAGGTTCATCTTTTAAATAAGCATTTTTTTCTTCAAAAATAAGCATTTTTTCTCCCCAATCTTATTTTGGAGAGAGAACCTGGATATTCTGCTGCTTAGCAGGAAACTTGCAGTAGGATTAACATGCCAACCAATGTCCCTTTTAGAGTAATAACAGATGTTGCCCAAACAAACATCAATGCACTTTAGGAACAAGGCACTTTTAGTGAGAAAGGGAGTATGAATCCCTTATCAGAAAATGGGAGAAGATCTTACAACTTTCTCCAGAAGCATTTCCCATATTTGTGTTGTTTAAACATAGTTGCCCTCAGAAATGATTGTCTTCTCTGGCCATTCTAGAAAATGGCACCACACTAAGGGTTAAATTCCAATTATTATTTTTTTCTAAGTGAATATATTTAGAAGCAATTGTCCTTTTGAGTTTCCTGTGCCCAGTGCATCACTGGGAGGTTGACCAATTTTTTTTTTTCCCTGCACATTGTGTTACATAAAACAACAACTCTGCCAGGAATACTGGGCATGACACATCAGTGACTGTGCTAATGAAAGCCTTGGTAGTTCATTACAAATACAGGAGTTGAATAAACCATTGTTATTGCTGTAGGAAAGTTTTTAGTATGGAACACAACTTACTTGAGTTTTTAATATGCAGGAGAAATCAAGTCTAACTTTCTACTCCCATAAGCTGCAAAGCTCCACTGGAGCAGTGTTGATATGGTTGTTCTGCCTCTTGTTTTGAAGAAGGCTTTTTTTATGTAATTTTTGTGCATTTTGTTGCCCAGATTTCATCAGTGCTGTACACTCCATCCTCTGTTTCATCATGGTTCAACTGCTCAGGCTCACAGCTTGTCTTTGGCATAGTCCAAGGTGCTGATTCAGCATCAGAGACTTCTTTTTAGTAGCGAATTTCTTTTCATTGCCAAGTGTTATAGGGCATTAGGGATATTGAGCTGATATGAAAATAAAAGGGAGACCTTGAGGTGAAAGTTGTGACATATTTCCCAAACAGGAAAAAAGCTTAAACTTTGTCAGGTTTATCACATAACAACATTCGGTGAAGTGTCAGCTGGACTCGTCAAGTATATGAGATCAGATTGCAGCAGTAAAGTAATTCAACGTCTTAATACAGGCTGCAGAAATAAAGCAATAAAACAAAGTCACCATAAAGCACTTGTACGTCTTACCAAATGCTGTACCAGAACTTCATAGTAAATTGAGCATTTTAAAAGGTCACTTAGTCTTTCCTGCACCTCCAATTAGACTTACGATCCTCCTGACAGCAGTTTATCTACACTGTCTTAAAGATATTCCTCAAGGATGGCAATTCTTGTGCCACTTTAGATGATCAGTTCCAGTGCTTATCATTAAAAAGGTTCCCTAACATCCAAACTTCCTAAATTGAAACACCCTGAATCATTTTCCTGGTGATTATAGTTCATCAGGAAACACTATATTTAGACATATGATTAACCAGCACACACCCCAGTAAATCTACTGAACCTCAGAAAGCCCATTCTGCAGTTACATTATGGAGTGAAGATCTACATGACCCAAGTACACAGACCTTATGTAGGATTTATCCTTTTTCACTGTAAGTCCCACGCTGATTGTATTCAGCAGCATTTGGACTTGCACAGACGTGGCAGAAAAGGGCAAGGCCATTTGAGGTACATCTGGCATCCTGCAAATCACATTGTGTTCTGCATATGAAAAGACTGAAGACTGTAAATGCTACAGTAGATTTCAAGAAATTCAATGACCTCCACCATGAAGAAAATCTATCTTTTCTCTGACATACATAAAGATGACATGAATCACTTTTAGGAAGTTTGTCTTCCTCCACCAGCTATAGAAGGACGTCAGACAATCAACTGAAGCTCAGTACTCCTAGATATCATAAATTAGGCAAAATTAATCTTATTCTCAGTGAGCACCTCAGACAGACAAACTTCATCCAAGCCTACAGGTGTCCATATTCTTAAGCTCAAGTATTTCTTTATGCTTAAATGAGTAGAGATGGGGTTGTCGTTGACATAGTCAAAACACAGCACTGGAGATGCTACTCATTCTCTGTGTTCACTGACATAGTCTCCTAAAGCATCTTTGATGATAAAACTCTTCTATTAATTGTCTCTTCACTCTTTTTATTGAAGATATTACCTGTCTCACCATTTCTGAATAAGCAGGAAGAGTAACCATGGACAGTTAAGTATCTTTGAAGGCAAGTTTCACCCTTGTGACTCTAAGGGTACTGTAACTTGCTGTAAACATGGTTCAGCCTTTTGACAGTGCTGTTTACTTGGTCTTCATCGGGATCACCATCGTTACTTTATATGTAACCATTTCACTGGTTGAACACATTCTTTTTTTCCATCTTTTTTCCTTTTCTGCCCAAAGAATTGGTGGAATCTCCTTCCCTGGAGATGTTCAAAAAGCACGTAGACATGGTTTAGTAGGCATGGTGGTGCTGGGCTGACAGCTGGATTTGATGATCCTAGAGATCTTTTACAATCTTGATGATACTATGGTTCTACGATTCTTTCATCTTCATTTTTGTCAACTAGATCCTCTCTTTTTTCCCAAGTTTGAAAAACTTGTTCATTAAAAGCAAACATCACATGCAAGAGCTGTCCTTCCTTGTGACTGGTTTTATCTCTAAATGAGAACATGAGGACACCAGAGAGACATCAGTATTAGAGTCAATTAATTAAAAGTGAAATAAATATTTTGAATAACCTTCAACTATATCCCTGCATGAGAATGCTCACTGGAAATATTTTACCATCACTACAACTTGGGATCCTATCTGAATGTGGAAAAATAAAATTAAATAAAACAGATCGGGAGAGATTATTTATTCATTGTAGTAATAGCTCTCAATAAGTTCACACTCGTGATATGAATATTTATAGGCATCACCATTTTCCTTCCTTACCAAAAAACATCAGTCTACAGTAATATATGGTCTCTCTAGAAAGTTTGCCGAAAAGTTGCTGTGTTGCTGCAGAAGTAGTTTGAGATACACAAACGAAAATACAAAAATCTAAAAATTATGTTAGGTCCCAACTTTCCTTTAGAGAACAAAAACGGAGATCTAGGAAGCACTGAAAGCTTTTCCCCAAATCATCTTTCAATTTTGTGCTTGTGATTGCATTCTCATCTCGCCAGTAATGAATGGTTCCTACCATATTCCTCCTGTTTTTCCACCTCTTCCTGCTGTTATAAGGAAATAAGATTCAAGCGTTAATTGCAAGCAGATTTGCACTCCACAAAGGCTTGCTAGCACCTCACTGTTTGACACTGAGTGTGTTCACACTAATTCACTGCGAGAGGACATAAAACAGTGATTCTGGCATAAAATCAGCTTTTCCAGAACTTACTGTAGTGGTTTAAGACATGCCTGAATCTAGTGCCGTCCCTGCACTGGACAGTTCCTATCCCACAGGTAAATTGAGGTCAGGGTCTGTGTTCAGAGGAGACCTAAACAAAGCAGTGACTTAAAATAAACCCTTTGGCTTGGACAGAAATAGATTATGAGTGTGCACATCGTGTGGTGGTGTGTCTCAGCTAGCTAAGTAGAAACTTTCCTTTAAGGGATGGTAAAAGGCAGTTGAAGAGGAACCCACTATGGCTAATGTGGCATAAAGAAAGCTGGGCCACACCTTTAATTTGTGCACTCATTCCCTTCTTCCAATGAAGGCTGAGATAATTATACCCCCCACTAGGGTTTGCAGAGCTCTCAGTAATTCCAGACTAAGTATTTATATCTACTGTGGAAGTATGTGTGTGGTGGGGGGTGGGGTGGGGTTATATGATGCAGTTTTCCAAGTTCTTTCTTCCAGGGGGACTATCAGAATACCTGTGAGTAGTTCAAAAGCTGTCTTTGTATATGCACTTTACCGTTTAGCCAATTACAGCATACAGCCACATAAGCATTGCAGTCATAAAAACCTTCTTTAGCCTTCCTTGCAACAAGCTGAAAAAAATAGATTTCTTAGGGCTTCACAGTCAAAGGAAATGCATCTTGTCTCCTAGACAAATTATTCTGTTTTACTTTATTGAATCAAATTTTACTGGACTGTGAATACCTAGCCATTCCTGTCTTATTGATTATTTACTAATCTACCTTTGTTGTGATACCAGAAAACTGAACTAATAAAGATATTATATTCACTAAGGTGGTTCCCAAGCATTAGGTAGCATTAGACCAAGACAATCTTCAGCTTTTTCTGTCTTAGATGCTTTCCTGAAGCCCTGAGAACTTGAAAGAAAACTGCATGAGGCAATGTCATTCATTGACATAATAAAACATTTCCAAAAGGGCCTTTTCTGCTGACCACTTGATCTTGTTTATTATTTATGTAGAATCCTTCATTTTCTTATCAGGGGAACAGATAACTGCACTGATCGTTTAGTAACATTCTGTCTAGTCTTGCTATTATTTAACGTATCTTCTTTACTATTTTAGTACAAGATTAATTTCCCCTTCCTACGCAGTTCTGGAGAATCATTAGTTCTGTCTGATGTACACTGAGTCTAAACAATAGTTTCTCACTTCTGTCTTTATATGTGTCTGTAACTTTTCCTGAATTAGGTTATTGCAGATCATTCTCTACAAATGCTTTATTTATTGCTTCAGTTTTTCATAGAATCATTAAGGTTGGAAAAGACCTCTAAGATCATCAAGTCCAGCTGTCAGCCCAGTACTACCATGCCTACTAAACCATGTCCCAAAGTGTCACATCTACATGGTTTTTGAGCACATCCAGGTATTGGAGACTCAACCACTTCACTGGGCAGCCAGTTTCAGTGCTTGACCATTCTTTCAGAGAAGCAGTATTTCCTAATATCTTGCCTAAACCTCCCCTGGCACCAACTGAGGCAATTTCCTCTTGTCCTATGACTTGTTACTTTGGACAAGAGATCAACACCCACCTCATCACAGTAATATTTCAAGTAGCTGTAGAGAGCAATAAGGTCTTCCCTCAGTCTCCTCCAGACTAAACAGACCCAGTTCCTTCAGCTGTTCCTCATAAGACTTGTGCTTCAGACACTTCTGCAGTTTTGTTGCCTTTCTTTGGGTGTGCTCCAGTACCTCAATGTCTTTCTTGTACCAAGGGATGTATTTTGAAGATATACTTTAGTTTTTCCAAGTCTCAAGTTTATCATGTTTGTATGTTTCACAGTCTCCCCTTATCTCTTGACTCTTTTGCATTTCTGCAATCTTCAGCAGCATTGGGAAATAATTTAAAAATATCCAATTCATCCTTTCATGTAATTGCAAAGTGGCCAACAGTGCATGGACACCAGAACTCTTCAGTTCCTTCAGGATTATCCGCATGATGAGACAAATGACTCACATGGAAGTTTCCAGAATTTTCTGTATCTCTATGCCAAAAGCTAAAATTACAAATAGTAGGGATCTTGTACTAAATCAGACTTGCAGAACAATCAACAGGTGAAATTATTTCTCTGGCTCACTGCACTGTGTCCACATGGTCTAGAGAGTGGGTAAGGAATGGCTGGGGTTCAAGGCTCATGCTCCTGTGCTCAGCAATACTCCCAAACTCTCCAGCAATTCCAAAGTTGCAGGATTCAGTCATGGTAAGGACAGAAATTAGGGCACTTGAGAGGTGGGGGCTCAGGATCTCACAATGTAGCTGAGACTCAGCTGAAACTGTTGATCTTCTAAATGTTCATTTGCATTGGTTTTGTTCAGGATAAATTTTCAGAGTGCCTCTAACTATAAAACTTGTGAAAGAAGAGGAGAATAACACGTAATGCAGGTCCTAAATGATAAAAATCTTTTATACTTACAGGAACATTTGCCTGCATAGTGATGGGTACTGAATTGCCCAGAAAGCACGCACACTGCCAATTACCTAAAGCCTTGATATCTTTGGCAGAGTTGCATAAATAATGTTTCTCCTAGAATAACATGTTCTTGAACTGTTTCTCCAGAGTATTTTCTGCACATATGTTTCCCATCAGCAGCAGATGGGAAAATCCAGTTTACAGAGGTAAAAACCAAAAGATTTCCAACACTGTCTTTAATTCTGGTTTGAAATCTTTCTGATCGGCTTCATTCTTCCTTACAGTTCTGTATGTATTAAAGGTCGTGAAGACTTTTGATGCTTTAGAACAAGTTCCCACTCTTCTGATCTCTGAGAATTGGATAGTTCTGTAGGTTGGGAGGGTTAGGAGAGAAGTAAAATATTAAACACAATTATCTTTTTAAAATTATAAAATAAACCAAAGAACACCTCTACATTAGTCACTGTGAGGCAATCCCAGCTTCTATTGCATGTGGCAGCAGAAAAATGCTGGTGGATTATCAAGTTTATATCATGAATACCCTGTATGGAAACTTCATATTGCCCAAAGAATTTAGACAACACTGTCATTGGACTCAGTCAGTAGACCATAACATGATGCAATTCTTCTCCCTAAGCATGAGCATCTGACACTGTTTTATATATTGTCATCTTTTGTCTGTCCCCAGGCAGCTACATTAGAAATATGGGGTCTTCTTGTGTTTTCTCTGTTGTATCTGCCAGCCTTATGTGGATATTTCAACTACCCAACAATAAAGAGTTTCCTAGATTTAACAGATAACTAAAGATGTGTGGGACGTTAAAATCAATGTCAGATGTAGAAATAAGTTGTGAGGATCACCTTTATCAACAATAGACAAAGATAGACACAAGATGATAATGCATCCTGTTGTAGTACAGTGTCCAAAAGAGTTGACAGACCTCTCCCTGAAAGTAGCAGCTTCTCTCTAGAAAGACATCTGTTCCTTTATTTCAGATGACTGAAGTTGAGGTGGATCCCACGCTTTACATCACACACACTGAACATTTGTCCAATACTCTTTTACTTACAAGGAGAGGATGAAATATAACTCAGCCATAAGGAATCACTTCAGTCTCACCTTTGGAAGCTTCTCTCACACACATAGAGGTTTGTGCTAGAACTTTCCACCTTGACAAACATACAGGACTGACACGATCTCATTCCAGGGTTGGAAACATAATTAATGGTGTGTCGGAATGACTCACATCAGCACTTACCTCATGTTTCCCCTTCTACATCTTAACTCTGCATAGTCTTGTTTTCCAGCTGCCACCACTGTGCAGGTGGCGTAGAAACCTGTCCACTCCAAGTTTTCATCCTGCTCAGTGTAGCTTCTTCTCTTCACCTCTCTTTTGAGGAACTACAGATAAGATGCAAAGTTACTTAGCTTTTAAAGTTTCCATGTTATTGGGAAAGACTGCCACGTCATTTGCCAACGCACCTCACTCCGGTAAATATATTATTCGAAATGTCTTTTTCTGTCCATTTACAGAAAAGCCGCTCTCATTTGGCTCTTATCGTCTTCTATCTTTCTTCTCATATCTTAACCTACGAAACTTTATCTTTCTAATACACATCCTGAATTTTCCTCCACCTTTCCTTGACTGGGAGTTATTAATACGGCATCTTTCTCCTCTGATATCTCACCTCACTCATTTCTATTGTATGAAACACACTGATTATTTTCAATCTCAGAGTCTTTCATGGAGCTGTTACAAATCTCTGAACAGGTAGTGAAGAAAAAATTCTTTACTATTTGTTTCTTTTTCAAGGGATCTCTTCTCAGATTTTTTCCGGATGTTTTATACTTCAAAAAAAAAAATGTATGGATGTTCAGCAAATTTTTTGTTGTTCTTTACTCATCTCTTCACAGAATCTCAGAATGATTGAGGTTGGAAGGAGTCTCTGGAAGTCATCAGGTCCAACACCCCTGCTCAAGCAGGGCCATTTAGAGCCGGTTTTTGGGTACTGCGTCCAGATGTTTTTTTAATATCTCCAAGGATGGAGACTCCACAACCTCTCTCATTGAATCACAGAGTCATAACATGGTTTGGATTGGAAGGGAACTTAAAGTTCATTCAATTCCAAACCCCCTGCTATGGGCAGGGACACTTTCCACTAGGTCAGGTTGCTCAAAACCCCATCCAGTCTTCCAACACCTTCCAACCCAGATCATTCTATAATTCTATGATATTCCTTCTTCCACCTGATTACCAGTTGCAGTTGCCAGTCCACGAATTTGTAGATCCTCTGTAATGGCCACTGTTTCTGTGTATATTCATCTCAAATGGCAATAGACCCAATGTTTAGGCAGCTGTATCAATTACTAGTGGAGCCTTGGGACTCTTGAAGCTGATGTGGTAGAAAATGCCTATATGCTACCAGTCGAATTATTCTCTAGACTCCACTGGTTATATTGAAGAGGCTGCAATGGGGATGGGACGTTGTTCCATGTAGACACCTAGATGTAAATATCTAAATACAAGTGTTTTAATGTTTGAGGTTAAACTCAGTACATATTCCTAGACAACCTGCTTCAGTGTGTAGTCTGTATCACACTTTCTTTCTTGATAAGGAATAGTGTCAAGTAATAGCTGGAAAAAAACGTGTAGAAGAAAAATGCCAAATATTTCTCACATATCCATATTTGTCACATATTCTTATTTGTAACGTATTCTTTTGCAGGACTTGTTGGGGTTTTTTCTGTTTTTTTTTTTTTTTTTTTTTTAACAGAAGGATTGGAGACCTTCCAAGCAAATTGTAATCTATGTATATTAGTTTTGTTCAACAGCCAAATGTTATGGTCGATTGCAATTATATATGAAACTGAAAGACTCATACTGAAAGGATTAGTTTATTTCTTGTTCAAAAATACTTCTCAGAAATAATATCTGGATGCAAAAATTAAGGAACTAAATGCATGCACTTCAGACTGTTATGAGACTCTTTTAATTGTAATGTTTATATATTGATTACACACTTGCTTACTACAGTATTTTTATACTCCTGTCCAACCTGAATTTAGATCTCTTCAATGTGAAGTGTTATTTATGACCGCCAAAAAACTGTTCCAGGACTTGAAAGATCTCAGTATAATGAAGTTGTTCATTGGACTAAATTTAAATTACTTTTTTCTTCTTTTTGTTCCATCCACCTGGTAATATTCCACTGCACTAATAGCACAGAATCCCTTTTCCTCTGCCACATTTATTCCTCTCATTACTTCAACATTACTTTCAGCCTCCTTGACCATTGTTGGGTTAGACATTTTATAAAACATTTTTTTTAATAAAATTTCTTACTTTTCTATAAATATTAACCCTTTCATAATCTTTGCTTTTTATCTAAATTCATTCCAGTCTGTTTTCATCGAGATGTTTTGCATTTAGAATAATGTAGTTCACAACATTTTTTCCAGTCACAATATGTCATATGTAAACATTAAGTATTAATATCTGTGGATTGTCTGTCTGTATTTTAGAAACATGATGTTGCAATTTCCTGTATACCTACCATCTTCCATTATTTAACAGACATGAAGTCTAAGTATTCAAGTTCTGCCTTGCATCAATTTTGAATCAAGTGTTCTCTTCCATAAGGAGCCGTATCTATTCTGAAGAGAAATAAGAGGTCCTGCATAACGTTTTCCATCATGGATTTGCCATTTGGCAAAGTAATATGCTAGTTCTTCATAAGAACAAAAACACAGTGAACTCAAAATATCCAGTCTAATTTTTTTCTTACCACAGGTTAAAATTAGAACAAAATAATCGGCTAGATATAAACTTGGTGAACTTACAGTTTCCAGCTGCATTTTTCCTTTGCCACCTGAAAATGTGAAGTTAACTGCCCTGACTCTAATTTTGATTCTGTTTACCCAGTGGTAAATAAGCAATAACTCCGTTGAAACTGGGAATATATAGAAAGTAAGAATAATAAGTTGGGACTCCTAGGTGTTACTAGTTGCATAGATTTTTCCAGTACAATAAATGGAAATGACCCAAGAGAAGAAAACAATGAAGCTATCTATGGTGGTGTTTGTGAAAAAATAACTGAGAAAAAGCATTGTTGTTGGAGAAATTAGCTGGAGTTGTAAGACCATCCTTCTTGCAATGTGTTTGTGACGCTGTAATCAATTGTCTAAACCCCAGAGCGTTAATGAATGGGCTATTATACAGCAAATTACTCCAAGGTCTGGTTCTTTTCCAAGTGATTGTCAGCTTCACCCTGCCTGCGGTGTAAACATGTTGGCCCTGGGCCTTTGATTCAAGCCTAAAAGTACTCTTCAAAGATGCTCCTTCCCAGTGCAATTTTCCCATACTCTACAAATTGCAGATTCATGGTTTGCTATTCTGTCACTGACCACAGCAGGCCATGGTCTACAGCAAAGCCTATATTCAAAGAGATTGAGTAACATATAAACTTTCTTTAAGGCAATACCACAGCATGGAAATAATATACTAAGGCCTTCCTAGTTATGTGGCAAACCCAAACTCTGCTTTAAGTTGCCTAGTATAGCAGAACTCCTCATGTGTAGGGTCACAAGAAAATGCTCTTAGGAAGCCAAGCTTTGATTTTCATGGGTCACATCATTATTTTTTTAATAATTACTATAACAAGTGACACTAGTTGAAAAACAGACTTTGATTTTGCTGCATTTTTATGAAGTGTTCATAAAAAGTTGTTACAGCAAAATACCTCTCAATAACAATTTCTATGACAACACGTGGAAATACAATACGAGAAAAGAGGTAAAAAAAGTCCTAGAAAATGAGAAACAGGAATCATTCAGTGATATATGTCCTTGTTGAAGACACAGAGTGAAAGCAGATTTTTTGCATTGTTTTGGAGGTTTCAAAGGAAAAAAATAGCATATTTCAGGCTGGGGTTTAACTGGTATTTGGAGGACTTCCAGTGGTCACTGACTGGTTGTGCCTTGCACTTTAAAACAAAACGCAAATAACTTGACAAACCCCTGGGAATTTGTGTAGCCAAGGAAAAGTGGTAGGAGAAGGGCAGAGGCACATTCCTAACTCTCATCTAAATGGGATGTTAGAGTGCACCAGTCCTTGCCTTAAGTTGAGGATTTCTTGTAAAAGCAAGTTTGGGTATGTAAAGGCATAGGTGCCACAGAGCTCTCTATTTCCTGCATGATCCAACAGACAGAGCTTCAGTTTTCACAGTTCTACACACCCACATTTTGTCTAAAAGCATTCAGAAATTCTGTTAAAATTGTAAGCATGCTGAGTAAAAAATACAAAAGACATGCGAATAAGTGAGTAAGAACACTAACACTGTTTTCTAAGATCTATAGATACATATATTCATTATAGAGAATTAAAGTCTGTAAATTATTCTTAAAGAGAAAATGACTTAAAGTAATATTTTTTTTGAAAAAAAGATCATGAAGACAGATGTTGTAGATATTGATCTTGGTTGAGTTATTTTTGCCAAGGGACGGATGGCATGCACTGACACAGGTTATAATCATTCATACGAGTTTTTAATACACTGATTGTCAATACGAAAAGAAAAACTTGATAATCTATTGTTATTTTTTAATATTTTCACCCAGTGCTACTGGCAAACATGTATTATTGGGACTGTGCATCAGTGTTGCCGAGTGTTCAACTGAGTATGACCACAGTTGATGACAGAAAGTATATTTTTACCTTTTTTCTCCATACTTTTTTGCATTCTCCTCCATGTACAAAAGTCACTACAGGGTCTGTATGAACGTCTACAGCACTTGAACGGTATATTCTGTTCAACAGAATAATAAGTGAAACACAACCATGTAGACTCTGTTTGGGGCAAAACAACTCCATGCAGCATTACTGGCTTTGGGAAGATTGGCTGGAGAGCTGCCTGATGGAGAACAGTCTGGAGGTGTTGGTTGATAACTGGATGAATACGAGCCAGCAGTGTGCCCAGGTGGCCAAGAAGACCAATGGAAACTTGGTCTGTATCAAAACAGAGCGGCCAGCAGGACAAGGGAGGTGATTGTGCCCCTGTACTCAGCACTGGTGAGGCCACAACTCGAGTACTGTGTGCAGTTCTGGGCCCCTCACTACAAGAAAGATATTGAGGTGTTGGAGCGCGTCCAGAGAAGGGTGACGAGGCTGGTGAAGGGGCTGGAGAAAAAGTCCTATGAGGAATAGCTGAGGGAACTGTGGTTGTTTAGCCTGGAGAAAAGGAGGTTGAGGGGAGACCTCATCACTGTCTACGGCTTCCTGAAAGGAGGCTGTGCCAGAGCGAGTGTTGATCTCTTCTCCCAAGTGAGAGGTGATAGGACAAGGGGAAATGGCCATAAGTTGTGCCAGGGGAGGTTCAGACTTGATATTAGGAAGAATTTCTTCACTGAAAGGGTGGTCAGGCACTGGAACAGCTGCCCAGGGAGGTGGTTGAGTCACCACCCCTGGAGGTGTTTAAAAAATGGGTAGATGAGTTTTTGAGGGACGTGGTTTAGCGGATGATGGGTGTGGTTGGACTCAATGATCTCCAAGGTCTTTTCCAACTGGAAGTTTCTATAATTCTATGATTCTATTTGTCTATATCATCAGTGGGGAAACCAAGACCTAAGATATCATTAGAAATCGAGCTTGATACCATTCACCAGTGCACGTGAGAATCCAGTGAACTGCAGCATCCCATTCTCACAACTATCAATAGGATCTGTGATAGTGAGGCTCTCAGCTAATGAATGCAGTGGTTTGAAATCTGTTTCTGAAGTTGTTAGCCTACCTCTCCCAGTGGGAAGTCTGAGGAGCCAGCCAAACCACGGCAGGGTTGGTGGCAGAAGCTTAATGATATAAGTCACCTGGATCCAGAAGGTACTATTAGAGGAGATGAGGTGGTGTGATCTGTAGTTGGAACTCCTCTGTGGTCTTTCAGCAGGACTGTTTTTGATTCACCTGTGTAGGCATTAGGTTAAGAATAAATATTCCCCATTCCAGCGTTTGTGCCACAGCTAGAACACCAAGGGGGCATCAGCAGCAACAGAAACAATGGATGAACGTCTTCAGGGCAGACATTTGATTTGGAGGATTCTTGTTACTTCTGCAGTTGAGAGTATTTACTGCTCCAAAGGCTTATTCTTAAGTACTCTAGAAAAGAAGCTACACTAGAGCGCAGTGGAATAATCTCTCGTCTTTCCCAGCAGACTGTCATGTTTTTCCACTTCAAATAGCTGGCCACAGGACTTCTGCAAGCACTTCTTGTGCTTTTATGTAACAAAAATATCTGGTTGTAAGATCAAGCAAATTGATGCCTGGTTGATTCATCACTTAGGTTTATTAACTCAGGTAGTCAGTGTGCAGCATTAGCAGGTGATGGGGAAAGAGAAGATTTATCGACTTCTTCCTTTTCTCAAATGCTGGATTAATATAGCAGTAGCAGTATACTAACAGTATACTATTAGTAGCCTACTAGTAAACAGTAGAAATGTAATCAGCAAGGACTAGAAAAATTCCCTGGTGACAGCAAAGATTTTATACAGTACAGAGGATAAGAATAGATGATCTTACAGTCTTTTCTTGCCTTGAAAGCCAATGAAGTCTAATTCAGCTTGAAATCCCTCAGGGACACCAAACAAATACACTAAGAGGGACAGTTGTATTAAATTGGACTTAAAAGCCTTAATGCTTGGCACTGCCCGGTGATCACTATTACAGACACACATAGTGTGGTTTTGCAATGGGATAAATTATAACCTGCTTCCAGTTTTGACTCCCCTATTTCAAATCCATGTGCTGATTGAAAAAATGGTTCTGATATTGCTGAATGCAATAAATCAGGTCATAAGGGAATAGATATGTATCCCCATAAATTAGTCTGAGATAGCTACATAATTATGTAAAACGTAGAACAGCCTCTTCGTTTGCTGAGAACTACAGCTTGATTTTAAAAGCTGTTCTCTGCTGAAATCTTCCATATCCTGTCCCTAATCTCCTAAGCCATCTCAACCCTGGAGCACAAACACTAGAGAAAAAGGAGGAGATGCATTTTCATTCCATGTGTTTCCTCTGCATGGATGTGAACAGCATTCACAAGATCTTAACTATCCAATGTGCAAAAGGGACATGTGGTTTTGTCAGCATCTGCCTCTTGAAAACAAAGTGAGCTGCACGACTGCTTTCATCAACAAATTCAATTCACTACTGTTAAAAAGAATCCATATCATATTCTTGTTTTAGTAAACACATAAAATTCCATCTTGCGAGCCATTACCTCTTTCTCTCCTTCTTCTCTTTCTCCCACTACAATGCTGTTCCCAGACTCCAGTGGAAGCATGGCTAGGAATATCTATTTCAAAATACATACATATTACTTTCCAGATAACCCCCAATATTACTGTGTCATATTTTACCTTAAAATGTTCTTCTTTTCCTCTCCTTCACTTTTTCTCAAAGTAATTACAAGGAACAGCCAAAGCCTCTCTAATTCATCTCTTTTAGTCAGGTTCTTATACTCACTGCTCTGATGACAAGCTGACCAATTTAAAACAGATATAGAAACACTCCAGAGAGCAGTCTTCTAAATTTGCAAGATTTTAAAGTTTATGAAGGTAAGCTTTGGATCAAATTAAATTGTATTTCTATTATAGGTTACCCTGTCTGCACACAGAATCCGAAATCTCTAATATGTAATATATTTACAATTATATGTAATAAATAACTAATATTTATAATTATATATAACTAATAACTATATATATAAAACTAATATATATAACTATACTTATAGTTACATATAAGCCTGGTTTCTCAAGCAAGTCTAGACTTATTTCCATTTGGGGCATCCTTTAGTATCATGTGAAGAACCAAAACCTGTCCTTATGCACTTTGGACTATATTTTACCTGAAAACAAATTATGCTTGGAAAAAAAAAAACCAAAAAAGCCATCTTTCCTTTGTTAATATGCTGACTAGGAAGCTCTTTATTCCTCTTTTTCCTTCTGCTCCCCATATTCCTGGTTATATTAGGAAATCACTGTGTCCAACCAAGCCCTCTTTGCTGACAGATTAAAGATGTATTTCTCTCTCCTGTTTTCAGACAGTTGTGCCAAATTATCAGCAATGTCTTTTCTGGCCACAAACCAAGAAAATTAGTTGGTCCATATCAGGTCTAACTTTCTACTGTTTATTGAGATGAATAATCCAATTTACTTCCATGTTTCTAATACAAATGAGACCCAGGGAAGCAGGCTGGTTTGAGTCAGTTGCCAGATGAGGAACCTGCACAGTCTAGGCCTATAGGGCAGGATAAAACAGAAAGTGATGATCTCTTAATGCTTGCCTGGTTAAAATTTAGATGTGAGTTAGATAATAATGGAAATGCAAAGCTCACTGCTGCAGCTTTCAGACCTTCTTTCTCCATGGCTTTCAATTGTAACATATAATTTTTAGAAACACTCTGGGCAAGGCTGTCAAACACTTTGCTGCTCTAAGAGCCTTCTACTTGTTCACTTGGAGCAAGTGTTTTCCACTCAGTAGAGAAGCAGGATATTGTAGTGAAGATTAAGTCCCCCCATCGAATCAAACAAAATCTTCTTCCACCCACACATTGCTATCTCAGCTTAACAACAAAAACAATCTGCCAATCTCTCCCCACACAGAAACCATCAGAGTTTTCATCCAAAGTAAGGGAAAAGTACTGCAAAGTTTTTCAAGCACACTAGGCAGAAATTGCCATCATTCCTTTCAAATCATCTGATGTTATTTTCTTTGAAACCACCAGATGAATCAGGAACAAGTGAGTAGAGTATTTCCCGTGCTAAAAACATGCTACAAATAAAGACAAGAAAGTTTTTCTCCCCTCTAGGGGAGCACTTGTTGGCCAGTACTGTTGATGTTTGCTGAGAAAAACTGCAGTCCAAAAAGTCAGAGAGGGAAAAGCAAATGGGAACTTTTAAATACAGTTGTAGGAATGGGGAGACTAGTCTGGACAAGGCTATCAACACACACAGAGAGAAATTAAAGAAGGATCTTCTTTAGACAGGGACAAGAAAAAAGATGGGAAAATCACACAGTGATATTCAATCTTAATAAAGCTAAGACAGTATCCAAAACTTTTGCACTGACAATTTGCAAAGAGAATTAAAGATGAATAGTCAGAGTAGGATGGAAACAACATGGTAGAGCAAGAAAATGAATTTAAGTCTTTCCAGTCCTGGTGGTTACTGTAGCTCTGGAACTGTGGTGACTTGCTAGAAGCAAACTGGAGGAATTAATTAATATTAATATTAATAAGGGACTCATAAGAGTCAATTGTTTATCTAAATTGTAGGCTATGCAGAGCTTCAGGGTATCATATCACTTAATGATGTGTTAAAAATCACAATCAGGAACTTATTTGAATCATTCACATTATCTTTCCTCTGTACACTCCTCCCTAATCTGTAAACATGGACTAAGTCCATGAATTTATCTGGATCAGAGTTTTCTGCAAAACTTCCTTGGACACTTACATGCAAGTAAATAACAGAGAGGTTAGAAACTGTTCTCAGGAAAAGATGCAGCCAAACTCTTATGGCATCCAGCTAAACTATTCAGCACCCTTCTGGTCCCCAGATAGCCTTATCCATACCACTTATTGTGAACCTGTGGTTTGTGTTACCCACCCAAAGTATATCCAGGCCCTTTCAGGGAAGGTGTTGCTGATTCCAGACCCAAAACCAATTTGGGATTTTGCTGAGAGATTACACAGTATGGATAACTGTGAGCAGGTTATTGAGCCCCTCTCCTGACCCTCTGCACCTTACTAGTTTAGATGTAGCTTATGCGGCCCACATCAAGCTATGCCAAACTGAAGGGCATCAGCATGAAGGGACACAAGCAAATCATCATAAGCAGCAGCAGTCTTTATGGGCATGTTTTTTGCTTAGCAGACAAGGTATAAGAAGCATGCTGAGTGGACAGAGGATATTGAAAGATGTACAAGCTTGAACACAATTTTTTTCTTACCTGTGAGTCACTTACCGAGTTTGGGCTTTTGTCGTGGCCTTCATCACTGCAATGAGACAAGATTAATTATAAGATAAGCTGCAAAAGATTATTCTTTGAAACCACCTTTTCAGTTAATCTTTGTTAACTGAAAACAGTTTTTTAACTCAGTGCATTATGCTCTGCCACAAGGTGGACAAAACAGAGCCTTTAAAACCGTTTTACTCAATTCTTCCTTTGGGTGGGTTTGATGTTGTATGAGATTTTGTCTAAATTTCTCTACATGTGTTTTTGTTCATTTCAACAAATCTTGGATTTTTTCAACCAAATTTAAAATAAGGGTGGAAAATTCAGAGATTGTAGATTTCTAAAACTCGTATTAAAATAGCTGAGTATAAATATCCTCTTAGTGATCTTTAACTACCTTTCTAGACATCGCAGAACCTCATTGTGGAAAATAATGAGAAGGAAAACACACACACGAACATGACTAGTGCAAGCCAGTCTTTATTTATTCCACTGCTCATAGAACAAATAATTTTACTTCAAATTATTTCTCATTGCATCTTCAGCAGTTTGGTATTTCACGCAAATTCTCACACAGGAAAGTACATTAATCTAATATTCCCAGCCACGACACAGTTCCTGACATTTATATTGAAGTGAAATTTGTGAGGAATATGAAGCCAGTTACTGAATGTGTTACATATATTAGAAATAAACTGTGCCATTATCACTCAGGGTGTTTCAGACTTCCTTTTCTGCTCTCACATTAAGATGGATTTTGTAGAATTTACCTGAAATTTGCTGACAGCTTCCTACTATTCAAACTTAGAAACTGGAGAATAGTATTTAATTTATCCTTCTTGGGCATTTTCTATTGACAGTGCTGCTGAAACATAGACCTGCACTTCAAAGAAACCCAAATTCTCAGCAACAGAACTAGTAAAAAGTATTTACATATACACACTCCTTCAGGATGAGAAAATACAGAATAAATTATCAAGGTGGTAATGAAACCTTCCTAACAAGACCTATTATATAATAACTACCCTGGGGAAGTGATGACCACATAATTTCTTGAAATACAAAATGTGGGTTTTTTTCAAGACCAACAAGTACACACTGGAGACAAAGCCTTTGTTGGCAAGGAGCTGGATCATTTAATAGTCCTTTCCTATCTCTAGGGTTTGAGATTTTGTGAAGATCTTGAGGGGTTAGACAAGCTACGGAGATTTTGCAATGCTTCCCGGTAATTTTTTATCAGTTACAAGAGAGAAAACAGCTGGGTAGTTATAGAGCAGCTCATGCAATTTCAAAACCAGATCAAACTAAGCAACCTATCTCCTTGGCCTGTGATAGATCCAAGAGGGGAAGTGATTAATACCATGTAACATCTAGCTATGCTACCCAATTTGGTCTGCTGCTATGAACTGCCATTAACAAAGCCATTGTCCATTAATTCCTTAGTAATTTCATGAGGGAAATTCAGACAAATAAGGCTGAAGAAAATCAAAGCTTGTGAGGCAGGGGAAAAACATTTTCCTTTTTTTTTTCCAATCTTTCATTCCAATGCACCCCTGTTGACCCACCTATCTCCAGGCCCTGCTCTGTAACCAGATAACCAAGGGCAGCAGCTTTGCTCAATCAAGAAGCCTGCATACCCACTGCACGTGGGCTTTGCCTATGAATCACTTTCTGATATTGTTCCAGTTCTTTTCTGTGCATCTATTAAGAACCATTCCAAGAGTGGGACGGACATCAGACGAAAGATGGCTTGGTAGAAGAAGCTGCAATTTCATACGGAATTGCTTCAGGACTTATCAGTCTGAGGAAACTGCACAGATGTTGTGTTTCTAAGCATTAATTTATCACTGAATAGGCAGCGTTTCAACATAATTTGTATTTCAGTCTTGGGATTTCCCTGACAATCCCTTCCAAATCATTTATAGCTCTTAATGCCCTGTCAAATTTAATGGTTATGACTTCTCTGACAGTTTTATCCTTAATGTGAAATAAATGCCTTCCTGCTGCTTCACTCTGTGTTGCTAATGGGGTGGCAACTTAGCATTTTTGTTCGTATTTGTGTTTTGGTCTTCGGAGGGTAATCAAAGATGAGTGCTGAAGGCTGTGAAATTTATCCTGCTGGCTTCACTGAATGTTAGAGAAGTCTTGTGGCCAGGTGGGACTGCAATAGTCACTGAAGCAAAAGTGGAGAGAGATAAGTCTCAAAGGAAGCCACTCCTACTGGATAACTAAAGACAGATGAGTTACTTGAGACACAAAATACTTTCACTAAAGGAAGCAGAAAGAAGGGAAATTATTTGGGCTCTCAGGACATCATTACAGGCACAGGACCAGCTGCATTAAGCACAGGCCAGAGGAAGGAAAGTTTTTACTTACTAAAATTCTATCACTCTCTGTGACCAAATATCCAGGTTTCACAGTGCGTACAATCTGGGCAAAGCAACCGACCCTCATGTATCAACCACAAGGATTTATGCCAGACACAGACAAGTCTGGCTGTTCTTTACTCAGCCTTTATAAGAAGTAAGATGCTTAACATACCTCTGAAATCTTCCATAAGACTGTACTGATTCTCTCTCCTCCTGTAACGTAGGAGAAATCCTGTTCAAATGCATCCTTGAGTTACAGTTCCTTCTGCTATGAAATGCTTGATTCAGTGACACTAGGTCCAATCCATTGCCAGCAGAAGATAAATGGTCCTCTCTGGGAATTCATAATCTTTGCAAAGACTAAATCTGTTCCTCAGCATTTGCCTCTGCTGGGCTTCACATCTCTATACCACAGTCCCTGGGGACTGATTATTATGGGAAGAGGATAATGTGATTTGTGTAAAAAAAAGGCTCTTCAAGAGGCTGTCACCAAACACTCATTTCTCTCATTTGGATGGGGAAAAGTATATGGCACCTAAACTTCTGAGTTTTTGCGTAAAATTTTGATGCTTAAAATTAAGTGGCATGAATAAGTTTCTCCCCACAGTGTCTCTGTTACAATCAACATTCATAAGGATTCAGGAGATTTAAGCTGCTTAGCTACAGAGGTGGAAGAGAGTGCTTCCATCAAGAAAATTGTGATCCAGGTGAACAAGTTGTAAGGAATACTTGAAATGTCGGCAGCATGTTATACTTCTGATACAAGATAGACAGTTCCAACCCAGACTTCAAGGAGTACAAGTTCTTTTCCTCTGTATTATGCAGGCTACTAAGAGGTGCACATTTTTCTACAAAAATGATAACAGACAAGCAAGGCACTCAAAGAAGATTTTCCTTCATTGCAAGACTGATTCTCCCTTATTTGGTTGATTTTTCTCTGCCTACTTAATGGGATGGAAACATCTTCAGAACAAGACAGTGCAAGGAAACAGGCTGGCCCAGAATCACAAAATGTGAAGTGGAGAAAGGACTCTTGTCTCTAACATGGCAAATATTTCAGAGACTCGCATTTTTCACACTCACTGTTTCATTCTTTGATTTTTTTTAATCTCTTTTTTCCAGAGAATAAGCCAGACAAAAAAAAACCTCCCCAAAACCAAAACCTTCTCGAAAGGTCAAAATGAAGAATAATATTTCATACCTCAGGTTGTGGAGTCATTGCATTCCTTCTCAACAACACCAGAACCACAGAAGAAAGTTTGCAAATGCCATTTAAAATAGCAGGGAATGAGCTGCCTTACATAGAACCTCAGTAGACTATTTAGGTAGTGTTTGGCCTAGCTAAAATTGTAATAACTGATACCAGCTGTCATTGTTAGTTACTAATACTCTATAGGTAAGTTACCCTTAATCTGCCACTATCACTGTCAACACTTAAATAATCTGCTTAAAGACCTGATGCTGTCTCAGTGGGGTAAAGGAAGGTATTGTCATATATTTAGTGCTAATACATAACCCAATTGCCACTTTTCAGCACTTGAACACTGATTTTCCAGATGTGCAACACCATTGGTTTCAATGGCACTGCCAACTAACTGACTTCTAAACAGATTTAGAAGCCTAATTTATGAGCTGACAAAATTTTTTCGCAGTATCTGTAATGTTTAAATACCTGACACTCTGATCGTACTTGGTCATTGTGATTTTTCTGTAAATGAATATTCATGAAATAACTAATTCCCAGGGCACAATGGAGGGATAAACTACTTGAGATTCCCATGTGGTTTATGTTTTGTGAGAAAATCCAGGTTTACAACTTTTCCTTCCACCTTGCAATTCAATCAACATACTGGAAGGGGCATTAGTTCCAGAAACCAGTCTGATGTGAAACCTGTTCAGCCCATAGGATGGGAATGGAAAATTCTGTATCTGTATGAAATGCTCACAATTTTACTTATTGGTCTATTTAATCTTCAAATACAAAAGATACCATTACATGTGTAGTTACTATTTTGTGATAGAAATAGTGGATTTTTTTGGTGTCAGCAGCAGCAATTCCAACAATCACTGAACCAAAATGAAGTAATTTATGCCCACTAGGTCTTGATTTCATTCAAGTCCTTTCTCAAACTAATTTCTAAATTTGAACCATCTATATTGACAATAACAAAAAAAGTAAAGTTATATTCTTGGGATTCTCCATCAATCAGTAATGCAGATGGAGAAACACGGGAAATCGTAACAAAATTACTTTAAAAAATGCACATACATTTGCAAACTCCCCCCTTTTAGGGCAATGACCACACCCAACACAACCTGGAGTTCATCCTGTATCCATTTGTTTAAAAAACTAAAGAACAATGAAGCATTTCTGGACATTCTTGCAATTGCTTTCTATCTGTCAACTCTGGCAGCTGCTTGGATACGCTTTACTTGGCCTCCAAAGTAAACCCACCCTCTGAAGAAAACATCTACATTCAGCCTGTTTGCCTCCAAAGTGATTAATTTTGAGTGTCTTGAAACCCAAGCCAGTGTGCTGATAACATGAAGCAAACAGAGGGAGCAGAGTGTGGAACAGCTCGGAACGAACTGTTCTTGCTTTGCAAGCCAGGCTCATTCTCATCACGCATTAGGTTTTCCAAGGGATGGAAAATGAGCACTTCGTGCAAGTTTGTAAGGCTTGAGAGATCTTCCTCATTTTCCACCTCCTCATCTCTTTTACTATGGAGACACCCTTTGATAAACATCCATCAGAGCTCTTCATGTTACTCAAGTCTGAGATCAATCTCTCTGTTTGCCGAAATTCAGCAGCTTCCCTCTCTCAGACATCCCTAAAAATTCCTTCCATTATTCTATTGATAAACAAGGAATATTTCATATAACATATACTGATAAGACGTGAAGGCTGAGATGGAGAGGCCTCTTATGAAACCGAGTTAAGAAACACTCGGGTTATCTCAACCAGATGTTATTAAACTGACCACAGAAATTACTGGCTTAGATGTGCTGGCTTGTGTTAGGAAGCATTCAGGCCACATAATTAAAACAGTCTCTTTTAGCTTATCCTTGCAGCTATTGAACTTATTACCTTCTTCTTTGGAATTCATGTGAAAATATCAGTTTATACCATCTTTTCAGAAAATTGTTTGCAAAGAAAAGCTTAAAAACATTAAGAGAGCAAAAGATGCCATTTTCTTTTAATAATTTTGAAGTCAATACTACAATCCGAAGTGATTTACCTCAGGACCTACAGGTTATATGAAAAGTTAACCTACTCACCTACCATGCATGCTTTTACCTCATGCTGATCCCATAGTTGCTGGAGATACCCAGCTTTAGCCAAGGAAAACTCAATTAATCTTTACTTAAGTCAAGGTAAACAATTTAAAGCATTTTTAAATGCTCTCTGGGGTTCAAAAAAAAAAGCAAACTTTTACTAATTGAATACCTAACTTCATTCCACAAGCTATTGCTGAGGTTTCTTCAATTTGGTTGAATATCTGTAATGATTTTCCAAAAGCGAGCAATGACTATTGTTTGCTAGAGGCTTTGATTTCATTTCTCATCTCCAGTACTGGGTGCAGTTTGGGGCGCCGCAGTATAAAAAGGACATAAAACTACTGGACAGTGTCCAGAGGAGGCCACAAGGCTGGTGAAGGGTCTAGAGGGGATGTCATGAGAGGAGCGGCTGAAGTCACTTAGTCTGTTCAGTGTGGAGAAGAGGAAACTGATAGGGGATCTCATAGCTGTTTACTGCTTTCTCACAAGGGAGGGAGGTGAAAGAGGTACTGATCTCTTCTCTCTTGTCACCTATGATAGGACCAGAGGGAGTGGCAGGAAGATGTGCCAGGGGAGGTTTAGATTGGATATTAGGAAGACGTTCTTCACCCAGAGGGTGGTGGAACACTGGAACAGCTCCCCAGGGAAGCAGTCACATCACTTGAATGCCTGCCAGCATTCAAGCAGCATTTGGACAATGCCCCCAGTCACACGGTGTGAATGTTGGGAGTGTCCTGTGTAGGGACAGGAGTTGGATTCGATGATCCTTGTGGGTGCCTTCCAACTCAGGTAATTCTGTGATTCTATGATTTGATTTTTCCCAACAGTCTTCAAGATGCTCCTTCCTTCGTGTATAGCAAATCACCCCAAGGAATCAGGACAGACAGGGGATGAAGATGTCATGTGCTTGTTAACAAAGACAGTGTGTTCACAGGATGTTATACATAACATTGTAGAATCACAGAACCAAAGAATCCTTTAGGGTGGAAAAGAAGTTTAAGATCGTCAAGTCCAACCATAGGCCTTACACTGCTAAGTCCACTCCTAAACCATGTCCCCATCAGAGGCATGCTTGGGGGTAGTATATCTGAAATCTCTCTAAAACACTGAGATCCTCTTGCCTACGTGTTTTTGGAAGGAGATGAAGATGATGTATCATTACAACCAGCTTCCAGCATGCACCTGCGTTTACTTCAAAATGAAGTCCGTGCTGGACATTGCTGGATGAGGTATTATCCTCTGAAAGCTGGTCAAACTCTTTATTCTCCTTAGAAAAAAAATGAAATTAGGTTGTTGAAGACAAATTCTGAATACTTTTCAGAGCATACGGTAATCTACGTGGGTGGCTTTCAGTTCATTGAACTATCACACGTTCATTGCTCCCATAGTCTGGAAAGCTTTCCAACAGATACAAACCAGTGGGGCAGGACCAAGCAAGATGGTGTCAGGGAGATCACCAGGACTATTTACATAGCTGTCAAAATGCAGCCATGACCAAAGGCAAAAGAGTTCCCTGAGAAAGGTGCTCGCTTTGAGGCCAGAGAACAACTATGAATAGCAACAGTGAAAGCCTCCAAGGACTTTTGCCAACATTTGTTGGTGCCATTAGAAATCCAGTTACGGCTCACAACTTCATCTTTTCTATGCAGATAATAACAGCAACCTGTCCATGTTTTGTTTTGAGCCTCAAAAACACAACATTCATTGCATTCCATTACCAAATATAGGGCCATGACTCTTAGACCAGAATACAGCTTCTAAGGGACTCTAAGGAAAAAGTATTATCTACTGGTCTGTCTCAAGCCTTTTAATCCTGAAAGAAAAATGTTATGCAAAATGTACCCTAAGCAAACTGTGAAAAGGAGGGAAAGTTGTTTGTTTGTGTGTTTGCAATAGGAAATTTAGGGAATTCCTTGTTGTGTTATACAGGGCTGAACGGTTCTGGGCAGCAAAAGTTAGTGATGCTAAATTTCGATGCTCAGGAAACCATATCTTTAGAAAGCTGAGAATATGTCCCTTTAAAATTCATAAATAACCTTAAGATTTACGCTGCAAAGTATCAAAATCATCAGTGCAATAGCTGCTAACTGCTCTTTCATGCAAAATTTTTAGAGGGAAAAAAACCCACAGAGATATTAGTTGTCCTCTTTCCACTAGATATGGGAAGGAGAAGAGAATTATCTTACAGTAGAGTTACATTTTTCTTTTAGATAAAAGTCCACACTCTGTTAGTCATCGCAATGGAAATATGGTGTAAATCAGCCAAAGCCAGTCAAGTTCTGCATTTCTTTACTCTGCCAGAATTTGAGCCCTTTGTTGTACACATAAACAAAGAAGTCCATAAAGGTCAATCAAAACTAAGCAAGAGTGATACATTAATATGTCCTCATCAATGCAAGGTCTCAGCATATGAAACTTTTTGATTTGTTCACTTGTTTGGTTACTTCAGAGCGACAATTCAGTGTTCTTTATTTTTTCGTTACCCTTTCTTTTCAGGCATAGTTTTCTATTAATTTCTCCTTTTCATATTTGACTGACATTCTGAAATGATCAAGTTGCAAAATTTATATTTCAATGAAGAATTCTTTAGGAATGAAGGAATTAAAATAACCCAGAAAATAGTGAACAAATCAAAAGGCTTCATATGCTGAGACCTTGCCTGGATGGTAGTGTACATATGCATCTGAGAAATATTATTTGTTCATGTTGGTAAATCTTTTACTTATTATTATAGTTCTGACAAGTGATCTCTGCCTTTTTTTGTTTGCTTTTTCAGGGGTATGGTTTTGAAAATGCGCTGCTGGATGCTTTACAAATGTAAATGTAAAAAACATGTATGAAAACATAAGATGAAAATGTAATATGTTCTGAGACACTGCCCTATTCTGGATGAAATATCATATCCTTCACTGATAACTTTCACTGCCCAGGCCATAAAAACACACAATTCTAAAATATCAAGAAAATATCCAGTTTTCTGTTTGGTGGGGTACCAGGGTTGCAGAAAACACACATCTATTCCAACCATGAGCTGTATATTTCAAGTGTCACAGTAACAGGCACTTGGTCAGAAACAGTCTACGCAATTATTGTAGCCTATAAAAGAAGCATCCTGTTCCCATCCCTTTTTTCCTGTGAGCAGTAAATACCAACAAGTACCAGACTAAAACACCCCTTGCCAGAATAATTACCCTGTGTTGATATTTGTGTTACCATGGGTGCTTCACTTCCAGAATAAGAGCTGACTCAGCTGAAGGTATGAACTGCACTGGGTGTATAGGGTATAAATACGTGACTTGACATCAGATGCGTCTCATTTACAGCGCACAGCAAGACTTCAGAGTGAAATTTCCATCTACTGATTGCAAACAGGGATTTACTAATGTGAGGAAGCTGGTTTTTTGGAAGAAGATTTAAGCAGTCAGCATTTCAGCAAGCATTGAGGATCTACGTGACTGCTGCATTAGCAACTTGAGGTTTGAGATTCCTAAAATCTGGACTGGTCAATGTATAGTGGAAGTGGAAAAGAAAGAGAATGGGAAAGGAATCTGTCTTCCCAGCTGCCCACATATCACCCCCTAACAAATATATTTGTCCTCCCTGTTCATAGTCTTTCCCCTCTGTTCGCAAAGAGAAGTCAGAAGCTCTTATAAACACTCCATCCAGCAAAGCCCTTGAAACAGGCTGTCATTTGTCATCCTCCTCCTGCAAAAAAAACCCCTCCATCCATGTGTTCCACTGTAAATCAAAAAAACATATAATAAAGTTGCCAAGAGAGGTTGCTTTCTGTATTTTTTTCTGGTTTCCCACAGCTTCTGTGAAAAAACATGACAGGTGGTTTGAATGAAACATCCTACATGCTTTCTCTTTTTCATCAAAAGGCTAACCAAGAATGGCTTATCTACCATATCCATGACTTTACTGGGACAGAGCGAGATGCGTTTTTGGGAGCAACAGTGGTCCCAAACATTTCTGAGTGGATGACCTGAACAGAATTTGTGTGTAGACAGTTGGATCAGACTGTTCTGCAAAACAATACTTTTTCTGCAAGCCAACCATGGCTACCAGGGATTTCTTACTATTGAGATTTGGCCAGTGGGTGTCACTCGGAATTAGTTGTAAAGGAAATTAAAAGAGAAAAAAAACATGGGGCCAAGCTATGCATGTTAAAAAATATTTCAGAACTTATTTTTGGCCCCAAGATTTGTTTTGAATCCTTCCTTTGGTCAAACAATGGCAATGAGATCAGAGCCAGGCATCTAGTGCCCGCTAATTACTATCTACACTGACGCTTGTCGTGAATAGCTGGTAGGAGGCCTGGATAGGATGGGAAATGATTTTGCTGAAGTATCCCGCGTGGATTCCCTGGTGGTGGTGGCATGTTTCTTTATGGGCTTCCTATGCTGCTCTTCCTCATGCAGTGGAGGAAGGCCAGCCAGGTGACTCACAGAGATTCTGCCCCATGTTTACTGCACCAGCCCTCTCCACAGGGACTTGCTCACTGTGTGCAACTTGATTTTCCCAAGACAACCTCAAAGGGCTAATTTTAAATTAACAAAAGCTTTGGAAGGCAGGGAGAAGGGAAGGGGGAGGGGGAATTCTTGCAGGAGGAAAGACATGGCAGAAATAGACTCCTTCCTTTTTCCTTTCTCTTGTCCAAGATAAGGAAACATCACACACTAAAGTCAATTTAAAAACAACTTAAAAGGTAGATAAATTTAGTCGCAAGTATTCCACTGGGTGGACAATTGAGATATAGAATATAAAACAAGTGTTCAGCCAAAAGGTTTTAAGGAAAACTACAAGTGGTCAAGTCAAAGAGGCAAAAATCAAAGAAATTCTGTTCATATTAAAACTACCGTTGACTAGGTCACAAAACCTTTTAGAGGAAAGATGAACCAGCAGTTAACACAACTAATTTCAATTTATGCATTCCATCCAGGTCTTCTGGTCCAGTCTAGACTTCCTCTCTAACTTTGACAAAGTCCCTGTAGCTTTTCTGTGTTTCATTTCTCCACTCATAACATAATGTTATAAGTATGAAGATGGCCAGGACCAATGTGTGAACAGCTATGAGATTTGCTTAAATTATCACTATATTAAGGAGATCCTAATGAGAATTGACACCTATCTAAAGAGGCCTATTGTACCCTGCAAAAAACAAGACTGGATGGGGACCTCAGGTACTGCTGCTACTTTCCAATTCATGGTCCAGATTTCTAACTAATTGATAAAGACTAAAATAAGTGAGCCTTGAAAACTGGTTAAAAGGGCTCCCTCCTTTTATGTCTCTTGTCAGCTGGTTTGGTTTGGTTTTTTTTTTTTTTGCTATTCTTATTGACTGTTTTATCAGTGGTCTTTGAGTTATGTGGAATTTGAGCCAACTTCTAACGTTTGATGGTCCAACACACATACTCTACCCATTATTGCGGTCAACACGTATGAACCACAGGGCAGTTTTAGCTTAAGGATGTCTGAATAATGTTCCATTGCACTAAGTAAACATGTCTTTAATCTCTCTGTACCATCTGGAAAATAATATTTCTTTGATTTTTCCCTTTTGATTCTCTTTTCTGTTGAGATTACAAGTATTAAAAGTCAAGAACTTTCTCTTATTACACAAGCATACATCAACACAAGTATTACAAACAGGCCAGGACCTCTTCCTTGGCCCTGAAGGCAAGTGGCATGATTCATTTCATGGCCGTATGGCTAAACTTTCTTCCAAAAGAAAAAAAGCATGTCCTCACCCATACCGCCTACTAGGAACACTCTCTGATCTGTGATTGTATTTGAACCATCCCTGACCATTGTCTGGGAAAGAACAAAATTGGTTTTGCCCTCCACCCAGGGAAGGTGCTAACAGTTGCATGTCCAGCTCTGGTCATCTTTAATTTAACAGCATAGACACAGTTTAAGTGTGCAGTGCCCAAGATAAAGGGACATAAGGTCAACCTGGGCTTTTAGGAATTACTGTAAAACAAAACACATCCATATTTTTCCAATTCACTTTTTGATTTAGCTTGTATTAATTAAAATCACTAGTCACGAACACCTCCCTGGAGGAAAATACCAGCTTGAAGACAGCATGAATTCTCCATACAACTGCTTCTCAAGCAGATGCTCTTGTGTGCTCCCAGTTATACCGTACTGGAAAATGAGCACAATATGTTACACCACTGTATAAGAGTAAAATACCATTAAAGAAAATTACTCTCTTGACAGAGCAGTGGAGGTGTGTATTGCTTGCCTTGGCTATGGTGCACTCTGTTGACATCTTTGAAACACGCGACTATGGAAGCAACATAACTCATATAATCCTTCCCAAGTGTAGTGAGAGGGAGCTGCTGATGACACAGAGCAAAAAAAGATTTCCAAAGCTTGATTCTAATTTCCTGATTTTTGAAAAGAAATTGCTCATCTGCAGCTAATAAGGTTTACGCCTTTTGTTGTCTCCCAGAGCAACATTTTCCAAGGTGTTTTTAATGAAAAGGATAGCTTCTTAAAAGTTCATGACTGTCAGAGACAAATTCTTTGATTGGGCTTTACAAGATTTTGTTACATTCTTAACAGAAAATAACACTAGGAAGATTGATCCTCTTCCCACTTAAATCAGTTGGACTTTCTCTCGAAGGTGGGACTGAATCCAGAACATATTAATTAGAAATGTGTTTTGATGAAATGATGTTATGTTGTGTGAGGCGTATACGCAGAAAAACAGATTACATTACATGAGAGACATAGCTGGAGGCAACTTCCAAAGGAAGAAAGACTGAGAGAGGTCAAAGTGGTAGATTTGAAAATGTAGGGCACACCAAGGAACAAGAAGGGTATCCACCCAACCTCAGCCTCACCTCTCATGGAGACTTGGAACCCTCTGACTTGCAGGACATAGCGCTGTAACCTTACCTACATTCTCAACAGCTTTTCCAATAGATAAAGGCATTTCATTATAATGAACTATTTCATGTGCCTTGGCAGAAAAGCACATAGTTGCTGAACAGTTGGGAAAACGTTCTGTCAGAGACTGTCTGGCTTAGGGCTTGCCCACAGCACTGTTTGCTAGAGTTCTGTTGGGCTACAATTTCTCATTACAATCTGTTCTTCTTTTGCTGTTCTGTTTTCTTGAATTATTCTTTCTGATCTGTCTAAAAGAGTAGTCTTCTCCAAACCTAGCTGAAATTTTAAAACTTCTTAATTTAGTCATTCAGCAGCATATTCTTGTGATTAGCCATGGGTAACATGGTCTTGATAGGAAATTCTATAAACTCTTTTGGCAGAAATCACAGAGAAACCTTCTGAGCTTCTAGGTGCAGTCTGTGATTTGTCTGTTAACATATCTCCCACTTTCACTCTCTTCCTCTTTCCATAAGCCAGATATTGCATAGAATTTGAGCATAGAATTTGCATCAATTTAACGTAAACTGAAATGTTGTCAAAAATTTATTCACAAGGTATAGATTCAGTCCCAGAGAAAAGTACTCTCCTTTCTCTACCCTTTCAATGATGAACGACTTTTGAACAAATGAAAAACCACTTAAGACAAATGAAATATTGACAGACTCCGTGAAATAATGTTTTCTTTTACATGTTTTCTTTCTTTGGTACAACTGAGATTTGGCTAGGACAAAACACCAGTCTGCCAGAATTATGAGGAAGGCGTAGGATTCATGGTATGTCAGATCCAGTCAACAAAATTAAGCAAGCTTTGTTCTATTTTAAATTCAGAGAACATGTCCATCACTTCAGAAGTAACTTCCAGAAAGTTTTGTTTTGTTCTCAAACCATGCTAGTTTCAGGCTGATTTCCAGAGCATTTGAGTTTCAAACCCAGTAAAGAACATGTGAGGAGACATCTGAGCTGAATATCCAGGTCTTTGACATTCTTACCTGTTGAGAATAGACCAATGTTCTCCACACATGGATTTCTGTTTAGCTTCTGGCCTCCCAGTAAGGTATTCTTCTGTCACTGCTAAATTAATATTTTCAGCAGTATCTAGATCATGTACGAGAAAAATTGAGCAAAAATCTTCAACAACTGTGACAAGATTTGTTAGACAAATGAAAAATAAAATAATCTCAAAAGCCCTCCAATGTTCCAACAGGGCTGCTCTAAACTAATGTAAATAAACCTCAGATGCCTACATTAAAAATATGAGACATTATCTTTTATTATCTATATGATTGTAAATCCATTCAAAACCTACTAGGTTAAATCTAACTCAGCTTTTTCAGAGCTATAGTAACCTCAAAGCAAATTGCATCCTTAGTTTGCTGACAGAAGTGTTAAGGGTCAGAACTCTAAATTCCATCCCTTTGGTTTAGTGCCAGGAATTTTGGAAAGAAAAAAAATTGAAATCAAGTAAAATTCACATACATCTTAACAAATAGTTAAGGGACTATGTGCACTCTTGAGTCGCATCCATATTTTGTTTGACATTGAAACTAAAACCTAATGAGAAGTTACCATAAGTTTATGGGACGAGAAAAGGAAATATTGTTTTGATTTCATTTCCAAACTGTTCTGGAGCCAGTAAGGGATAAGAATGACTTGTGCCGAATACTATGTTGTACAGTTTAGACTGCAGTTACTGAGTATTTTTTATTATAAAATAGCAGCAGAAAGACACAAAAAAAGAGCAATTACAAGCCATCAACTGGGCTTGCTATACTCTGTTTCCCAAAGATTTTTTGCAACCATTATTAACCCTTAATGCTTTAAAACTGCACAAAAGCAGGCTTCCATATTTTCATTATTATATATCTCAGGTAAGATGCTTTTATACATATGTGTAGGCAAATGTTGAGCAAGAAAAACACTTCTGAAAATCCAATCATTTTTCTTGAGATATTTAAGTTTAGAATAAAGCATCAGACTCAAGAAGTCTAATTTTGGCAGGAGGGGTGGTGGGTGTGCCGGTGATTACATACCCTCATGGACTTTTCACTGATATTTGTCATGCAGCTGAAACATGTTTTACCTTACAGTCTGCAACTCAGTCCTTACAGTTTAACTCATGCGATTTCCTCACGTATTAGTGTGCTTCAAGAAAATTGTTCAGACAGCACCAGCACAGTTTGCTGTGGGGGGCAGAAGTAAATTCTGTGAAATATTTTGCTCATATGGGTTGTGAGGAAAGCCTGGGACTTTGGGATTTAAATCATGGAAGCCAATCACTTGGACTCCATTATATGGCAAAAATAACATGCTCTTACTGTATACATGACCTAATCATAGAAGAATGTGAAATATGCATTATTTATTGGAAATAAGAACTCTCTGGATACTTTTGGAAGCATAGAGTAATTACACCAGGACCTAGACATCTGAATCAGGTGTTTAAATGGAAATGGGATCAGTCAGGTCCATTGTTTCTAAGCACAGAGCTAGAAAGCAAGGGACCCATGTCATTATAACAACAGTCTCTATAGCTGTCATTATCTTGACAGCTCAACAATTGTGTAAACCATACAAGATGTCATTAACCTTCCAGAAAAGTCTTTGAAAAGAGGGGAACTGGGATGTCTTGGGGATTCTAGTATTAACGTGAACCATGTGTGACAGATTTCTATTCTCTTAGTTCTTCTTATTCTTACAGATGAAGCCTAAGGAGAGGCGGATTAAATACAGCAGATACCGAGTAGTGATTCGATTTGCTCTTTGGCATCAGAAGGCTCCAGGATTCTCTGCTTCACACTGCTTCCCTAAAAGGAGAGGAGGAGAGCATGCGGTGCACTCTATAAACTGCTTCCCAGGGAATGTTAAGTGAGTGTTTAGGCAGTAATGATTCTCTTGTGCCTCCTTGGGCAGCCAAAGGTCCCGTTTGCTCTGGCCCAGACTAGTTTTTCAGCACGTTTGCCTTGGTAGCAGCACTGCTTTTTTCACATCCCTGTTTTCTGTTGAATCTGTGATTTGGTTGTTTCAGTTCCAAGTTTTCTTAATGTTTTCTTTCTTTTTTTTTTTATCCTATGAACCTTGGTCAGCAGTCCTTTATTTGTCAGGTCCTGACTACTTTCACCTGGCTGAGGACTCTGTATTTTTCCTTCTTTGGTAAAAACTGCATGGATATAACAAATGATTCCCCGTTGTGAATGTTTTTCACTCTAATTAAGGGCCACAAAGAATATCTTGTGTAGCTTATTCTTTAATCAGATGGACATAGGTTTTTACATCAAACAAACTGTACCTTTCTATTTAAATCAAAGTTATATTTTGTCTAGGACTCTGCATCTGCTCACCAAATTAATCCATCTTAAAGTGGCCAGATGATCATTTGTGTGGGGATCTCTGCATTGTTAACCATGGGGCTCAACTTAGCACAGACAGTGCACCATGAGAGCAAAACTGAATGCAGCTGAACCACATTACCAAATGGACTAATTAACTGCACACAGATGTTTTATTTCAGTTAGCTTACACAGAATCTTATTTATTAAGGGCTGTTCTCAATTATGGAATTTTTATTTGATTCCGTACACCTCAAGGCTGATCTCTACTTTTTAGTGAAATCGTATTTATTTTGAAATCACAGAACCAGAATGGTTTGGACCGGAAGGGACCATGAAGGTCATCTAGTCTGATTCCCTTGCAGTGAGCAGGGACATCTTCAACAAGATCAGGTTGCTCAGAGCCCCTTTGAACCTGACCTTGAATGTTTCCAGGGATGGAGCATCTCGCACCTCTCTGAGCAACCTGTGCCAGTGTTTCACCACCATCTGCAAAAAAAATTTCTTCCTAATATCTGGTCTAAACCTCTCCTCTTTTAGTTTAAAACCATTACCCCTTGTCCCATTGCTACAGGCCCTGCTAGTCAGATTGATTTCAACAGGAATATAGTTTCACCTTGAAAGCCTTTTAATGGGATATTGAACATCTAAATGGAGTTAGTTTCCTTCATTACTTGTCATAATTGTTTTTTTATCAAAGAAGTGTGTGGGTAGAAATGTAGTCAGTCTCAGTATCTGGTCATTTGAAATGTGGAAGCCTTTAAGACACTACTACTTATTACTCTACACATCTTATGCCAATATTGACTGGAGGTATTTCAGACGTCAAGATACCGTTGAAGTATGTAAAGTCAGAAGTTCTCTGATAAATTCTCATAGAAATGTTCTATTTCTAATTTTGCAATATTCACTCATATTCACATGAGAAAACTTTTAGATTTTCCAATGTTATCCTTAACACTACGGTATAAAAGTGTCAGTTTTATTCTCAAACTCCATGTTGTTAAGAACTGGGAAAGGAAAAAAAAAAATCTCATTCAGCAAAGGTTTTACCTAATATCCTTAATTATATAAAACCAGAACTAAATATAAGACAATTGGACAGTGGTACTCTACATATATTTGATTTCAGTTTAAGATTTTCTTCTGTACATTTCCCTTCACTTACTGCAATAATATATGTCACTGTTGTCATTGTATTTTTTCTTTCATTTTCATATTACAGAATTACAACAAAGAAGTTTTGATTATTCCTTTTCAAGTTTGTTTTTTCCTTTTTCGATTAACAATATTTTCCAAAACAGTCAACATGGACTTGACTTTGACCGTGTTTTAAAATTTAATGTGAGTTTCAGAGAGTATAAAATCAGAAAATCACAGTTTTCTCATATTTTTTTGTATTTTAAATGGGATTTTGAATCAGTAATATGGAATGGTTTTAAAAATTCTTTTATTATTTTTCTCACTATCAGCTTAGGGCTCCAATACTCTAAATAAAAGAAATTTGCTTAGAGCTGTTCTGCTTTGTAAGTTCCTGTGCTGAAAATCTTTAGAAGAGTTTGCCCTCCCTAAACTTCTCAGGTACAGAGGCCTCGATAAACACAATGATTAATTTTGTATGCTGTGATTCTATCCTAGCACAACTGCTGTTACGTACTTACATCTTCATATTGGCACTCAAATATTAACAAATTTATAATAAATTGTAGTGTCATTTACAACATGAGTGCAATCAGAAAAACGTGCACAATCTCAAATGGAGATGCCACATGCTGTTATTTTTGGATGAAGCTGCAGTTTCATACTTTAGCTCTGGAGAACGTTAGAGGCATTCACGGTTCCCACTCCTAATTTACAGAAAGGGCAACTGCATCATGGCTTAGTTTATTTGTTATTGTAGCAATCATTTTGGCACATGCTGGCAGTGGCACTGAAAGCAGACTAATGTCACCAGAGGCTGTTTCCTACACACTGCACTGGAATTGCTCAAAAATCTGAGCTGGAAAACAACCTATTGAGTCTTGAGATCATAAAGGACTTCTCGTGTGTAAATGACGCTTATTCTGGTGCTGGAACAAGTAGTTAAACCCTCTGCAAGCCCAGAAACAGCACAGAGAAAAAGCCCAGAAAATGACATCTGATTTTACAATTATATTTTTTTTTTTTTCTCACCAGCCTATGGTCTGTACACAGATGCCACTGGTTATGATCCACGTATAGAAAGGGAAGAGATTAAAAAGAAGTCTGTATTGATACAGTTGGAAGCAGAGGGTACTCTGAATTATCCTCTGAAATGACAATTTGTTCTGAAAATAGTGGTAAGCTGTACATAAGCACATCTAATCACAGAATCGTAGAACCATAGAATCGCAGAATCATAGAATCATAGAATCATAGAATCATAGAATCATAGAATCATAGAATGGTTTGGTTTGGAAGGGACCTTAAATGTTGTCTAGTTCCAACCTCCCTGCCACAGGCAGGAACACCTCCCACTGGATCAGGTTGCTCTAAGCATAAAATGTTTCTGAACATGAAGAACGGAAGAAGAGAGAAGATGTACATTTACTGTAAGATCACTGGTAGGGGCTTCACTTTGATTTTGATCACAGATTGAAGTTATCTATGATATAAATTCTCTTCACTTGGATCTGTATAGATAATGTTTTCTAGTAAAGAGAATGTTTATAAATTACATGCCATTAAAAAGTACAACAAGGCAGAACCCGGTATTAGTCAGAGTTTCACTGGGGTGCCATGGAGTTAAGAATTGATGATAAAATTCCAGTTCAGGCACCTGACATTTCATTTTGGATTTGTGATTAATGCCGCATGTGAGACACAAGACACCTGTATGGCATTTTATAATGGTTCGCCTTTGTTATAGAAGAGATGGTAGGAAATACTCTATTAGAAACACTTTGGTCCATTGCACAGAAGTCAGATCATATGAAGAAAACAATAATTTGCATTATTCATCATGTAAGAAGTCAGAGAGATGAAGGAGGAGATTTGAAACCTCCAGACCAAGGGCAGTGGTGATGTGACTTTCATATTCGCCTGTAGTGGAATGAAGGACAAGAGGAGGTTTCTCTGTGTGGCTGAACTCAATACATTATGCCCTATAACCACTTTCAGGAACTTTTATAGATGGAGGAACATGTTCCCATCCCATAGATTCTGAGTACAGAAAGGCCTCAGAGGACTGCAGTTGTCCCATAGAGCTGTTAAAAGCTCCTGAATGCATTAACATTAAATTTATGTCCTTTTTTAAAATAGCTTAAAATATGTATCCAAAGTTTGGCTTCTCCCTTAGTAGCTTATGTCATGTTATGTGACTAAAAACTAATAACCATAAACACCAAGGGTCATTGAGGATCAAATGGACATTGAGGTGTTGGAGCACATCCAGAGAAGGGAGACAAGGCTGATGAAGGGACTGGAAAACAAGTCCTATGAGGAACAGCTGAGGGAACTGAGGTTATTTAGTTTGGAGAAGAGCAGACTGAAGGGAGACCTCATCACTGTCTATGGCTGCCTGAAAGGAGGTTGTGGCAGAGCGAGTGTTGATCTCTTCTCTCAAGTGACAGGTGATAGGACAAGGGGAAATGGCCGTAAGTTGCACCAGGGGAGGTTCAGACTTGATATCAGGAAGAATTTCTTTACCAAAAGAGTGGTCAGGCACTGGAACAGCTGCTCAGGGTGGTGGTTGAGTCACCATCCCTGGAGATATTTAAAAAAAGGATAGATAAGTTTTTAAGGGGCATAGTTTAGCGATTGATGGGTGCAGTTGGCCTCAATGATCTCCGAGGCCTTTTCCAACCAGAGGATTCTATGATTCTATGACAATGACCGTTTGCAGGACCGCAGCTGTTACAGGCAGTTGGATCCAAGAGCCCAGTGGACGCGAGACTGCCACAGTGCCATGTCCCCAGGACCAATGTCTGTGAGTTTCAGCATGTATTCCCAACAGGCATGCATGCATATTCACCATCTCTCCAATTGCTGCTCCAGATCTATGGACTTTCCTATAGCCAATTTGCTGACCCTCTAGTCCCTTCAGTATTTGGCCTATGGCCATGCTTTCACCCATTCCCAGCTTCCAGACCTCTTACACTTTTCACCAGGTAGTCTGGTTTGAAGCTTACTGACAAATTAGCTATACTTGTGTACACACACACAGGACTAGTGCCTTAGGGAGACATCTACCTTGGTCTCTGCAGTTCCTGGCCTTGCAGACACATGAGCCCTGTGAGCCATGGTCCCTTCTCCAGCTGCTGGCTCTCAGATCCCATACACACATGTGCACACAGCATAGGGAGACCCTCACCCAGGAAAATATGTAGAAATGGAGTTTAATAAAAAGACAGGACAGACCAAGCAGAGCAAAGGTAGAACATGGCCAGCCCTGGCTTATACATATTTGACTGCCTTTATTGCTTTATCTCTCTGCTTTCCCACCCTTGTTCCTCCTCAAGCCACATTGATTGGTCCTTCCACCAAATATCCTATAAGTCTCTCACACTCCTGTAAAAATATTCCACAAGTATTACACAATCCTCAAATGCTCCTCCCTTGCTATGATTCCTGTTCTTGTGAAGACAGTAAAGCCTGAAGCTTTCAAGGTCACCTGAGAAGAGTTTTTTTTGGCCAAGCTGAGCCATCTCAGTGGGTCTCAGCCTTGAGGGCTTGATCACCCTCCTTGTGCAGCCTCAGAAGTGGTTGAGCCAGAGTACTCCATTAGCACTAATTACTCCGCATATTTTAGTTCCTCGATTCCTTGACGAGCCTTTGTGTTTATGGTGATTAGATCTTAATCATGTATGCTAATGGATTAGGGAAATATCCTGCCTGCTGCCTAGTTGATGACTCTGCTGGCCAGCCCTTGAACAGCGTGATTTGCCCATCTACTCATCGGGAAACATCATGCTCTGCTGCTTCCCATTGACTAGGCTGTTTTAAGCTCCCAGGGTCTAGAGAACCCTGTCTGGCCAACATTTCACTGTACTCTCTTCCTTTCAGCCACCCTGTATCAATTATCAGCTTCTCCTCACCCACATCTGTGTTTTGAGATCTTATAATCTCTTCCTGATATACAACTTCTGTCTCAGTGGTTATTGTGTGTACTTTCCTTTGGCTCCTTCCCTCCAAATTAGATACTAGTCTTTCCTCCAGGTTTCCTTCTCATTGCCTCTGAATCAAAGATGTGTGATGCCTTCTCATGTCCTCTTCCCTGTACATGTCCTCGCTCAAAACGCTTTTCCCTGGAAGACTCACCAAATCACCTGGTAAAACCTCTTCTCCATCCCACTGTGACATATAAGGGGAAGAGTAAAGAGACCAGTAAAAAAAAAGGCAGTAACTTTTCTTTATGAAGCAGATATTCTAGGTTTTACATATTGGTTTTAAAGTAAAGAAACCAATTTTGAAGAAGGGTTCACATGAAACCTTTTGACTTTTCCAAACCTGGTAGCAAACGCATGGATATATAATCTCTTCCTCCCAGGTTCATTCCAGCCATAGAATCTCCCAACCCTTCTGCTGCCCAGAGTACCAACGAAAATTGGGGCAAGGCAAAGAAAAATCTCTACTTCCTAGAGTTGTGTATCATAAAATTTAGCAGTACCCCAACATGCATCTTCCAAAACTAACACTTTGAAACCCCAATAACAATAGATGGTTCAGTTTCTGTATTTTACCAGCCATTGTAGGGTATATTTCTTCTGTGCTCTTTGATGGTTTACTAGAGAAGAGACTGAGTGTTATGTGACAATGGTACAACTCAACTGAAGTCAGAGGATTTGCGCATTCTGAAAACCTGGCCCTACTTTTCACCTTGGCCTTTCCAGAATGATGATTTAACTTAACCCAAGGCCAGGAATTAGAATAAAAAACAACAAATCATGCCTGGTTACATTTGTGCTTGTGACCTACGCCTGTCCGAACAGGAGTTGGACAGGACAAAGCACAATGCACTTCCTTTTTTTTATTGCTTTCTTTCACTTCATGTTATGCCAAAGAAGGTTGATTTAGGAAGTTCTAGTAATTAACTGCTGATGTTTTTGACTGCTGTTCCCAAGAGACGTACAATAAGTTGTAATGGTTCTTCTGTAGGAAACTCTTTCTGGAACGATAGTAGATAACATATATTCTCCGTACAGATTTACTTTTACTTGGTTATTTTTTTAAGCAAGGAATGTAATTTTCCTTTAAGCAAATGTCATCTGTTCCCTGCATTCCAGAAACCTCATTAAACCACCCTTGTCCTCTCATGCCATACTGATATTTTGCTGTCAGGGTCCACAAAAGAAAGAGTCTTCCTAATTCTGTAGAGAGCAAAAATCAATGCTGTCTTTATACTGTAAGATATGGAGTGCCTTTCATTTCTCTTAGTAGTTGAGAAAACTCCAGAGGGAGAAGCACAGGAGCAATGTGTATTTGGAGAGCACAAGTTGTTAGAAGAAACTAAATCTAGATTGGTTGCAATAGAGGAGGGTAATAGCTCCTAACGTGGTCTCATGGTTGTTTAGTTTACCACTTTTCAGGATACTTCTCTGTATTTTTAACTCACTGTTCCATTAAAAATTAGTGGATGCCTTAAAGCCTAACAAATTCCAACCAAAATTACAATAAATACTAATTACCATTCTAATTTCTCTTTCTGTGCCCTCTGCTACTCATACACACATATGTTTCTCAAAGTATATGGCATGCAGCCATTAGACACATTTTCTCTCGTAGATGACTGAACAGATGGATATCTATAGATATATTTTATACTGTAAAAAAAAAAAAAGTCTGATACTCAGATTTTTGCCAGTTATGTTTGTCTGATACTGATATTAAAAACTCCTGAAAAATAACACCGATAAAACCAGAGCAGATGCTAATGCGTGTGTTGTACTTTCAGGTTTACAAATTGAAATCATAACTTTAAAAGAACTGGATTGTTTCTTACAAAACTGACCTGACCAAGAGCGAATCAGGAAGGATATTGTGCATGATAGGAATCAAGCCCTGAGAAGGATGTCAGACATAATTAAACTGTTCTGTATTGAAGTGCTCATAAAAGACTACCTCCTTCACACGCCATTGCAAAGCATTACTCATTTGTCACACCATGTAGGACTGACATTTACCAGCTGCAATTTGCTATTGAGATATTTTTCCCTTTTACTTCTATTAAACTAAATAAAAACAACATACGACAGCGGATTTGAAATCATAACAACAATGTGTTAGACACTTAAAAACAGGAACACGAAGATGTGTCATAAATAAAAAGATATAAAGACACAAACCCCAAAGCCAAAATGTAATAACGTGCAAGATGATTATCTTCCATGTGAGATAAATAAAAATATGGAGTACACGGTATGTAGCTGATTCACGCTTGGCATGATTTTGGCCCTTAGTACATTTTTCTCCTAAATTTAATGGTCAATAAAGTAAATGAACTGTAGACCAAAAACTGCATCACAAAGAAGACAAAAATCTAATGCAAAACCCAATGATTCATGATGCCCTGTACCTCTGGAGTAAAATTATTTGTATGCCTTTCCATGTTCAAAGTTTAAGGTGTTTTTTTTCTTTTTTCGTGAGTTACTAAAATTAATTTACTGTTGTACCTTCTACCCCCATTTATGATGATGTCATTTTAGCGTTTAGGACTTGAACCCTACTAAAACTTCATTATGTTATCCATGTCATTCGTAAAGCTGACTGAGTGGCTGCTCAGTGACTGTGATCTTCAGCTGAAGTTTTAACTTCTGTTTGGAAATAACCTCGCAGACACTCTGATGTGCTCAGGGAAACTGTGCCACACCGATCTGCACAGGTGGAGATCATGGACCGCTCCCTTCCCAAAGTCAGAAGTTATATTTTTCCATGCTCCCTGCAGCAATGATGCAGAACTCTGGAGATCTTGGCTTTTATCCACAACACTTCGCAAATCAAATATATCTCAGTAAAAGGTATGTTTGTGGAATGTAACTTTTAACCTCCTATTCTTTGTGTATTGTACAGAGAGGACTTGAACAGTTTTATTCTTTTTTTGATTACACATTCTTTGCAAGTGTTTTTTCAATTAATAAATATTTGCCAAATTCCAGTGCACAGGGTATTTTTACAAATGCCCAGAATACTTGTTAGATTAATTTGGGAGTCCTTGCCAGCTGATAAGATAATGATAAGAAAATAAGCAGAGCACCAACTCAATGTACAGATATCTTCGGTGTTTTATCAGGATTTGAATTGTGACACAGTCCTAGTGCTGTTATTAAAGAAATCTGTGCTTACGAAATGTTATGTCCAGGACACCTTCCAGGTCTTAACTCTAATATGCCTTTTGTGTGCCCACGTGAGGTGTCAGATTTTATCAGCAGCTCCTTCTCCAAATGATGGCAAATTCCTGCTGCTCAATCCTCTGGTTTCTTCCACAAAATGACATTTCTCTCTCTCACAGCTAGAAGCTGTGAAGTGGAAGACACATGTAATCATAGTGTAGGAGCCAGGAAGAATCTCTAACCTATCGTCTCATTCACTTGTTTTGTCAAGTATATGAGTCTATAAACACATTTTTCTTTCCTGACTTTATCATTCACACACAGTGGGCTTAATTTAAATGAACCATCCCAGCCTTCCGATAGTCGTTATAATTGGTGGAGATAAAGCCAGCAGCAAAGTAAAAAATGCAGTTCACTCAGTAGGTGCCTGAAACAGTCCAAGTGGCTCATTCCCATAGTGTGCCTATTTCTCACCAGTGGCTTTATGATAGTCCTGGGTCACTGCTTTACAGGGAGATATATAAACTGTGGACACCTCTGACTAGACTAGATGGATCCTGCTTGAGATTCACAGATGAGACGAAACTTCCAACAGCAGGAAGGCACTTGAGCTGAATAATTATTGCCAAGACTAGTTGAAAATATTTGAAGCTTTTGGGTTCAGATGATGACTTACAGACACTTGTAAGACATTCATTTTGATACTGTGGGTGTTTACTTCTTTCTGCTACCTTTATAGTCATTTGTACATCAAGCAAACAGATAGTGTTAAAACTTCTTCTGGTAAGCAATACATGGACCAACTGTGAAGATGAAATGTGTTGCTTCTGAACCCATCAGCTTCGTTGAACATCAGTTGACATAAAAGAATGGGGGGTTTTAAGTCCAGCTTCAGGGCCATATTACAGTTACACTGCTGCTCCCAGATTTACTCTCTCTGCATGGTGTCATCTCATCTGAAGCCATCTACAGCCAACCCATTATATTGTGTTTTTTCTTAAATGATCTCAGGTTTCTCAAATCGTCCTTGAAAACTGAGGCACCAAGGTCCGTGAGTTCCATAAGACTGTTCAGTTTGTGCAGCCCAAGGATGTGCTATGTAAAACATGCTGTGAAAAACATGCAATGTGTACAGTGCCATGGAAACCACACAGTAGCTGAAACTCACCTTGATGCCAAGAGCTAGAGGTCAAAGAAAATAGTACTCCAGTTCAAGGGTCCAGCAAAAGTCTCATAGCTATCCACTTTTCTGAATAGTAGAGTTGTACCACTAAACACACTTCCATCAAGTGTCAAATATTACAGTTTATCATAATCCCTTCAAGCAAAAGAAAAACATAAAACCCCGCACAAGCTGAAACTTGAAATCTTGGATTACTGATAAGTATTTATCTTAGAAAACAGTCACTTTGCACACTTGAGAGGGTTTTTCTTCTAAAAATTAGTGCATGTTTCCATGTTGGTACACACAACAGCTATTGTGAATGAGGGACATCACAAACATAGGTTGCTTTCCACTGTAACAACAGAATCTCCCCACCCTTGTTGAAACCTCAAATAACATATCTGACTGAAAATGCCCTTTTTCCTTCTCTCATTTTATAAACAAAGCTGCTAAGGAGAAACTGCTTCCTTATTTCAGAGCTAATGCTGGATTTATTATATTTCAGCCAATGAAAACAAATAAATGAAGAGTGCTAGTATACACAGTGTTCTTAATGGGATAAATTTTCCTTAGGTTAAGCAGCAGACTGGGCCTTGGGTCATACAGACATGCAGGAGTAATAATTTTCTTTCCACAAAGAAAATTTTCTTTCCATGCTTCCTGCATTATTTTACTGAAGAACAGAAATTGATTCTTAAGATTTACGTTTCTAAGAGAATAAACTGAAGGGACAAATTATTACTAGACCAACTGTGGTGTGGGATTACCTTTTATCACATACTCCACCATCATAGAACCATCATTATAGAATCATAGAATGGCTTGGGTTGGACTGGACCTTAAAGAACATACAGTGGCAACCCTCCTGCCAGGGACACCTTCCACTGGTTCAGGTTGCCTAAAGCCCCATTCATGGTCTTGAACACATCCAAGGATGGGGCATCCATGATTTCTCAGAGGAACCTGTGCCACTGTCTCACCAGCCCCACAGTAAAAACTTTTCTTCCTAGTATCTAATCTAACCATCTTTATGACCCTCCTCTGGATTCACTCTATCAGATCCATGTCCTTCCTGTGCTGAAGACTCCAGAACTGAATGCAGGACTCCAGGTGAGAGAGAGGTCAATAACTGGCCATATATTGGGTCTGGTCAACGTGAAATAATGCAGGGTAGTTTCCTCCATATTAAACTTGCCCTTTAAGTACGTCAGCCTCAGCAACTGAGTCTATCATTAGAGCCCTTAAGCTCTTATCACTTCTGAAAAACTTGGCTGATGACTGTGTCATTTTTCCAGGCTCATCAGCTTTCTTCTGATTTCTAAAGTGACCATTTCCTGTCATTTCAAATGAGCCCATTATATATATTAGGAGCAAACCCAAAAAGAAATCTGCCTCAGAAATGGGAAGACATGACAATGACAGACTCAAGTTGTCAGCTTTCCTCTACCTGGGAACAAAATACATCATGACAGCACAGATTCCTTCATTATAGCCAGTCATCATGTCTCAAAGTTTTCCTAAATTTGACCAGTATAAGGGCAGATACATAAAAAAACAAACACCGGCAGGTTCATCAAATTTTGCCTGAATTTTACCCACCATGATGATTTTTTCTCAAGTATTTGCTGCTATAATAATAAAAGCATTTTTTTTTCTGCTGCAGAGTGGACCTACAGATGGATTATAAACATTCTCAGTGTGCTCACATATCCACCCTGCCTAGAGTCCCAGTAAAACTCTGCAACATGACTTCCTCTGCTCTGATTTTGCTAATGATGATGGGACTCACATGAAACGAAACAATGACAAGTAATGAGACCTTTGCAGTTTTCACTGCTGCCTGGGTAAGCTTCAAGCAGAACAAGTTGGACACGTACATGGAGTCAGATACCACCTCACTCTTTAGACCAGCTTCAACCAGTAGCATTAGGCATCTGTAGCTGCCTTGGTGAAACATCACCCTGGTCAGGATGGCTACTTTATCCCACTCTGACTGTGCTGTAGTTCTGCCCACAGAAGTGGAGGTCTAACATCTCATTATTATTCCACTAGCCTGATGAGGCTGATGATACATTTATAATCTTCTCTCCTGGATTAATTTCCACTAGCAAGTGAATAATTAAAAAAATGAGGAGGAAATCTGAGCTTTTATTATTACCATTTCTTTAAATGTTTTATTTGTATGGAGCATTCTGTACAGGACAAAGTTAAATATACATTTGGTACCAAGGTGACATACATGACACCTCACCAAAATAGTACCTCTGCTTTCATATTCATCTACATACACAAGTAGTCATGTCTGTTGTTAGCTAGGGGTCAATTTTCAGCAGGGAGTGTATTTTTTATGCCACAGAAGTAATGAGAATGAAATTAAGCCATCATGCAGACCAAGTGCCAATGTCACCAGTATCTTTTAATGCTCAATTACCAAATGGTTGCTGCTTTGTTCATTTCAGGAAGTCACATTCATTGGGCAATGAAAAAGAAAATGAGAAACAATGAAGAGGAAAACATAATTAAAAAAATATGCATGCTGCTGGAACGGGATATTAAACACAGATCTGTGCAAAGGGGTATTTTTTTTTGCATTGCTATACACGTTTTGCATTGCTTTGTCTGATTGACTCAAAAAGTCCTGTAATATCTTAAAGGAAATAATTTCTGCAGCTAAATATGAAATAAAAATATGCAAGTCTTCATCTTGATGCAGACGGTGATCAAAGCAATGCCCTGGCATTTTCCTAAGAACAGCTAGGTCTAAAGTAATGTTCTGGTTGCACATTACTTCTTTCTGGAAGGATGCCCTAGCAAATCTCAAGAGCCACCTCTCTTGCCAAGTAAGGACACTGCCACAAAACCCTGGTGAAGGAAGATACTGCTTTTAGTTTCCAGGAGCAAGGATGGCAGAAGGAGTTTAGAATGCTGAGGCTTTCAGTGTTCCAGCTTGGAGGAGTTACTCTACACAAGTGGTGGTTTGGAGAAGTGGTGCTTTATTTATGCCTTTGCGAATGAGGGTACAGGTGAATCCGGAATCAGTTCATCTTAAATAGATGACAGGTGGACAGTGGACTTTGAAGAAGAAATATTTGTGGACATAATAGCAGCTAATAGGTGAGAAAGATCTCTGTCACTGAGGTTCTGGTGTCATAAAAATTGTTTCAACAAAAATACTCTCTACAACTAGTGATAAATAAGCCTCAAAGTCCTTTGTAGCCTGTTTTTGAAAGAGGGAGGGAGTTCAAGGCCTCTCCTCATCTTCATTTACCCTCTAATATAAAACAAAAACCACAATGTATTTCCAGATCCTATTCACTAATTTTTACTCTTTCTTATACCCTGAAAAATTCTTACGTCTAGGTGAAATCCATTTGAGGCAATCCTCTTGGGTTCCCTTTATACTTATCATCCTACACTCTGGAGCACAGTTCTTCTCCTCCTAATGCAAAGATACATCACACCCTGTTATCTTCCCTCCTCTGAACAGAGGAGAATAGCTCCTCTGAACACATCTGCACTATAGACATCCATATTTTAGTTAGATAAAATCTGACCTGTCACAAGATAGCTCCCGCCTTCCACAGCTGAACACTCATCATCTTTGCTGCTCTTCTATCGGGGAGTGGAAGTTTATTACCAAATTGATATACTTTAAAGCAATGCTTTAAAGCAACTGGTTTAGGTTTGTTAGGCTGGAAAATCCAGAAAGGAATTTTTGTTAAACCTGGTTCCAAAAATCTGGCCGTTTTTCATCTCTACATTATTTTCTGTGCAAACGCATTCTGAAAAGAAATCTTATTTTGTTACCTGTGAGACAGGTGGGAAAATCAAACTCTATTTGTTACATGAAAAAAAGTGTGGAATATACTTCACAGAAATATCAAAGTCTTTGAATCTAGGGTCTTTGACTGTTTGTGACCTCCCACTCCCAGAAACACTGAAGCTCATAGTGAGGCAAGCTGTTCCTGGGAAACTGGAGTGGGATGAGTGTATGGATGAGTGTATCCTAGAGACAGTATTAGCTGACAGTAGAAACATATCCCTACATATACAAAGATGAAAGGGTTTGCCAAAGATCAGGTAACATTGCTGTAGCAGAGTCATGAATGAGCTCAGTTCTAATGCTGCCTATGTCTCAAAGGCTGAACGGGAGAGCTTACTCTCACAAAGTTTAAAAAATTTTGTCTATTGGATCTAAAGGAAACAAATTACTTTACATTGAATTAAATAAAATTAAAATAACTGAAATTTGAGATGCTTTATTGCATATGAATAGTTTGATGTGAGCAGGAAGAAAAAGGGGGGGATGAACGTTCATTCAAAGTTGGTCCAAACCTTCCTGGTACTTCCTTATGGCTTATACTCAGGTTGGTTTCCAAACCTAGCTCAACTATTAACTTCCCGAGATTTGTATTTGCATAGTCAGTTTGGTATCTCCACAATACACTGAATTTTGTTGGAAACTGATTTTGGAAAGAGCAACCAGTTCATCAGGACTCAGAGGAGTTTGCATACTGATTAGGAAAAATGTGCTATCAGAAAGTAAAAGTTCTTTATTAAACTTTCATGAAACATTGACTCTCAAGAGAGAGGAATATTTCTGAAACACCATTTATCTGTCTTTTTTTCCAAGGCATTTTCTTCCAGTTGTCAGTTCAGTAACTTGTTCCAATTTTGGTAAAGTGTTGCCAAAATATGTCACTGAAAGAATTCATATCAGAATACAAACTGCTGTTTCAGTACCTTGTGATACATCTTCACAGTACATAATTTCAGTACATGCACTTTATTTAATCATGAAAAATGGCATCTATCACAGATAGGCACCATTTAAATTTCAAACCTAACAGCTCTTCTGTTTTCTTGTAATTATGAAGAAGCAAACCACAGATCTTATGTATTACTTTGGTGTAAATATATTCTAGCATCTAAATAGTTACAATGGTACAAATACAAAGATACTGATACAGCTATTTCTCATCTAGAAAGAAAAATGAGCTACATCAGTGTGAGGCACTGTTACACACCAATTGCACCCAGTATAAGGAATGTACTGGTGTTATTATTCTGGTAACAGAAAACCACAATCTTTACCGCAAATTTTATGACACAACAAGAACTTTGTATACATCAGGCTTTATCTAAAAAGCCCATATGGTTACCAATCTGTTTAGTGCAAAATAAGACTTACTAATATCAGGTAAAGAGGTGAATATATATTACTTGGATGGTATTTTATACTTGTATAGAGAATGAATGTACAGTGACAGAAATATGGGACCAGCATCTTTCTTCAGATGCTTTGAAACAATTGCAGGATACAGAGTGGATCCAGAAAAAGATCTCAAGGGGACACTGACGACTTCACTGCTTCATCTGTAACCTTGATTTGGTGGTGGAAACTCAGTCTGCTCTCAGAAGCTTGTATGCTAAAGGTAGTGACAAGGAATTTACGTAAGTGTTGTTTATATTACAAGCAAAATATCTGAAGCACAAGATGATTGAGGTGAAACTCTTCCAGTCTGAAAACCATGTCATTCTTCCTCATTGTAAACTGCAGAACTCTTGTCCTATTTCCTGTATTGGTGGGAATGGGAATGCACTAATTCAGTCATTTCCTTTTTTGTCCTTACAATTAAAGTGCAGGTCAGGTCAGTCACAAGATTGGTTCTGTGCCATTCCAGTCAATAACTGCTCTTTGCCACCTAGAAATGAAAGCAATCATTTTACATCCACCAGTTAATCAGGTCATTGGAAAGGTAACCCAACACCCCTCAAGAACACAAAAAACCTCAGAGAGACGAGGATGGACTCATTTGGAGTAACAAATTACATAGTTTCAAAGGGAAAGGAACAGAAGTGAGGTACTTGTGCCCCCTAATTTTAGGTGCCCAAGTTAGGAGGTCAGTCTTCTTCCAATCATCTTCTAAGTGAAGGAGAGTCCTCAACAGCAGCTGATTCAGAATAAGTACCTTTGTGTTGCAAAGACTATCAGGAACCCCAAGCTGGGTACAAGAACTAACCAGAAAGTTCAGTCTCAGCTGCTACCAGGCAAATTGTACACTCCTACACAGGCAAGTCTCTGATTAGGAGCTGTGTAACTCTAAGACCAAGTAATTTCATCTAGAAGCTATCATTGCTCCTGACATTGGTTCCTTTGAAATATCCAGTTCTCACTGTTATCCTTTTCTGTGCTGAGGTTTCGCTTTTTCTCTGACCTCAGAATAGTAAAGATATATACCAAGAACACTTTTTCTAAATGAGTCCACACGAATGTACACAAAAACCTTCCATGTTTTTAATTCCTGATTCTGTATTGGATGCTACTGCTCAATTGCCCACTCCAGGAGTGTCACCAACACTGAATGCAAAGAAGGTATTGATCCTTGATTTGTCACCAAACATTTTTCCAAACCACAGCAGAAGACAAAGATCTGGATCAAGATTTGGCGAAAGCAGGATGATCCTCTCCAGTGACCTCACTCAAAGTGAGTGAACTTACTGTAGAGTCAGAGGCATTGCACAAATTGCACCTTGTCCATGGCATTTCTCACATTTGCAAGGTCATTGCCCAGATCTTCTGAGAACTAAAATATTGCATTCCCAGTGTCAAGGATTTCAATCTAGTTTAAATAATCTGTGCACGTGAACAGTAGTAAGACATTAGTGAGGGGGTGGAGACAATAGTGAATTCTCAGAGTGCCACATTCTTTCTGTCAACGAGGAAAGAATGTGTCAGCAAGGGTATGGCAACTCAGTCCTTTCATTGAGAAAGTCAATTAAGTGTAAAACAAAACCAAAAGTTGAATTCATGCAGTATTCAGTGCAAAATCTTAAAGGAAGTGGCCATTCGAGGGCTGTTGTGAAATTTTTCCTTCTTTTTTTTTATTTTTCTGAGAAAATAAAAATAAAAAAATTGCATAGATTTCCTCATCCCAGTACTTATATGAATACACAACAGTGATGCCTCACATCTTAGCTAAAATCAGAGAATGTTCTAGTTGGGGACATTCAATTTTGTCTGGCATTTGCCAGTGGTGACAGCTGTCCCTGCCAGAGATTCAGAATATCACCTTAATCCCAGAACAACCAAATGCAAGTGGGAAGTACAGTCACCATCTTTAGGTAATGCCACCAAATCATCCCTTATCTTTGTGCACAGTCGTCCCAAGGCATTACTTTTTATCTCACCAAGGCGATTAAAGCTTTGAGAGGGATCGATAGAGGTCCCACAGAGGCCAAAATGAATGAAAATCTTCTCTGAGACAACACTCTACTCTGTAAATTTCTAATACTGATACCATTTTTGTTGCTATGGCATAAGATGTTGCTAACCGCCACGCAGTGAGGAAGGGCCTCCTTAAAAACAGGCTTTCAACAAAGAGCTTAAACAGAAAATGATACTTTGAAGCAGGACACAAGGGAACATCCATAACAAGCCTTATCTTCTGTCTTTACTTTCAAATCTTTTTTGCTGAGCCATCTGGAGACTGAAAAGCAGTCTTTGGTTGTTTGCTTCTATGGAGACGGATTCAAAACTTTTTTTACCTATTGAATCTACACAATTAATGTGTCAAACAGTGAGAAACATCACTTACAGGTGCTAAACAAGTCTTTACAGACAGAAACAAAACTCTCTGGACAATTCAGCATGATTTTTGCCCTGAACAGCCCTGCCACAATGCAATTCAAATGGAACCCGTATTCTAGCTGCTGATTCAATTATAATTTATCAGATTAGCAGCATGAAAACCAAATTTGATCCACCTGGTTCAACTACAACCTCACACAAGGGTCATGGAGTTAATGGGAACCCAGGAGGAACCAGTTCAGGCCCTGAACAATGCTTGGTCTGGAATAACATTCAGAGAGTATCTCCTGTACTAATCATTTGGTATTGTTTTAGAGTACATCAATAATTCAGGATGACATGTCCATGCTCTCCTCTTATCCTCTAAATTTCCAGTACAGGTCTCACTTCAAAGCCAAACAGATGAACTAATGTATCATGCAGCCCCACTATCAGAGAGGAAAGCTGATGCTAGATAGTTAATAAAATATACCACTGAATTCAGATTATCATATCAGATCAAGGTCTTATTCCCTTCAGGTAGAGCTAACAGATGTTATTTCCGGCAGTGCAGAGAGACGCTGAGCATTGTTACTGTGATGTAAGACTATTCTTCAGGGAAGAATGGGATAAGATGTCTGCACGACATCTCCCAAGCAAACTAGAGATGTACATTCCAGACATCTCTTGGTCAGAATCTGACTGCTTCTACAGATGTCTAGGGCTGAAACTCACAATGAAAGCACATGAACTTGTGCTGACTCTGTGGTTTGGAGCCTGCAGGTTAAAGTGGCACCTGTCTTGTCGTTCTTGCCATCTGAAGTGTTACCTGCTTTCAACTCAAGTCTCACTCTTCTGACATTTCATAGAATAGGGATTGAAAACATGAACCTCCTCCACCTGCAGAAGCAAAACAGCTTTTCTCCTTTGATAATAATAACAATAACAAAAAAATCTAAATACAGAAACAACCTATTACATATGCAGTGTTCCCTTTGGGAGAGGATAAGAGAACAAACAGAAGACAGATGTTAGGCATCTAACTCAATGCGCTACAGGGTGGTGATGTTCAGGTATCAGGGTAAAAAATGGGTAAGGCTTTTCATGGAGTTATGAGACATGTGAATGGAAGGAGAAATACCAATCAACATTTGGAAATAACAGCTAATCTTCTTGGTTCTGAATATTCAGACTAAAATTCTCCATGCAGTCTGAGATATTACCCTGCATTTTTTGATTGGAAAGCTTTGATAAGGACCTTCATCATGAATCCTTGGTCAAAATAATTAACGGCTCTTTGCTTCCTTGCTTTATCAGGAATAATTATATCATATATATATAAATATCATTATTTAGGAATGTTTTCCATGGTTGTATGATAGAAAACAATTTTTTTTTAATCTCCTAGTTCGTTAAAATACTGGTTAGTTTGGTTTGGTTTTACTTTCTTTATATACAGTATCATATATGGAAGAAAAATTTTTAAAACAAAAAAGGAAAAATATAACATTAAAAACTTTTAGCAGCAAGGCACTGTTAAATAAATACACTTAAAGCAAACGGAGAATGCTAAAAACAAGGAGCCACACTGATCAGGGTATATCAGACACATCCTGAAAACGGTACAAACAAAATAAACTGACACTGGAATTTGCTGGTAATTGACTTCTCCAGGAGATTAAAACATGGAATTTAAAATAAACAAATATCACCATTACCAAAACTGCATAACTTTGAAGGAGTGGAAGGTGTTCTAAAACAAGGTTTTCTTACATGCATTAGTCACCTCGCTGTGTGGGTTTCTGAGGCTTTATATTACCTATCTTAGTTCGTAGTCATGCTTAAGTGTCACTGGAACAGAGGAAGCAATACAACCTATATGTGCAGGGAGCCTGGATTACAGTCAATGCTGTCATGTTAGAGGATGCCTCTTCTGCTATTTTGTAACTTTATAATGGCAGCCTAAACACACTGTTTGGCAGGCAGTGTCATTTTTTTTCAGTGTTTTTTTACAGGAAGAATTGTGGTCAGGAAAGGAGGGAAATTACATGAGAAATCTGAAGCTGCATGGTTTGCTGATTTAACAAGCGTTATGGTCTTTGACAATGAGGCTTTTACTTCTTGCTCCAAAGATGTTCAGATAGCAGCTTTCAAAGTCCTGCTTGTCGAGTTGATACAAACCTGATTTTTTTTTACCCAGTTAAATTTCCCCTTTTCGTTCCTTTCTCTCTAAATTGAAAATGTTCTCAATAACTTCAGTATGACTTGGATAAATTCCCTAAAATCTATTATTTAATACCACAGAGACCTCAAAAAGGCCATGAAATCCTAACATGACAGGAACTGGCCTTGAATTTAAGGAAAGGATATGAACTAAGAACTGTCAAGAATGACTTCACAAAACACGTTTTTTTTGTGATCTTGAGAAACTCTGTGCTGCTCATGGATACATGGAAACTTTGAGAAAACTGAGATCATTGAGCACAGAGCTTCATTCTTCAAGAGCAGTACTCAAGTCCCCCAAAGCAATTATATTTTTCAGAAAGGACTGATGAAGATAGAAGAAATTATCTCCTTTTCTCATTATACCTCTAAAATACAGACCAATCAGTTTGGGGAATCCAAATTTAGATCAATCGAAATCAAACAGTGCCCTCAAAACTGCATTTGTCTCATTCATTTCTTGGTGATGTAATGAAGGTTCCTCTAAGAATGAACTGCATGTCTTAGCCAGTTTGATGTTAACTACAATAGCACAATAAAATGTGGAATACATATTATCTCAGTCTGGCCTACTGAGATCATTTATAATTTTGCTTGCAATATTTTTTATCACATTCCAACCTTACATGTATTATTTGTTTCAATAACTGAAGATATCTGTACTAAAAAATGCAGGTTTTACTTACTTTGTTCTAATACAATGCTCAAGTGGAGGAGTAAGATCATTTTCTTTATCTTCAGCACACATCTGAGTTGTGTCTGCAGAGACATATCAGATATTATTAGTGGTTAGAGTATATTTCTATTCATATAAAATACTAAAGTAGCTTTATAGAATCACAGAACCATGTGGTTGGAAAAGGCCTTTGAGATGATCGAGTCTAACTGTACCTGTTCGCTACTAAACCATATCCCTGAGAAACTCATCAACCTGTCTTTTAAACACCTCCAGAGATGGTGACTCAGCCATTTCCCTGGGCAGCTGTTCCAGTGCCTGACAACTCCTTCAGTGAAGAAATTTTCCTAATATCTAATATGAACTTCCCCTGATGCAACTTGAGGCAAGTCCTATCACTTGTTTCTTGGGAGATGAACATTCATCTTACTACAGTCTCCTTTAAAGTAGTGGTAGACAGTGATAAGGTCTCCCTTCAGCCTCCTTTTCTTAGGCTAAACAATCCCAGTCCCCTCAGGCTCTCCTCATAAGACTTATTCTCCAGCCCCTTCACCAGTTTCATTGCTCTTCTCCGGATGCTCCCCAGCCCCTCAATGCCCTTCTTGTAGTGAGGGGCCCAGAACTGAACACAGTACTTTAGGTGTGCCCTCACCAATGCTCAGTACAGGGAAAGGATGACTTCTAGGAACTCCACCCATGGAAGTGATGGACTACCACTCACACTCTAAATTTCCCAGCCTACAACAGGTATGTATCCACTCTGGACTGAAACACGCTGGAAGGTGAGTGCTACTCGCGCTCGTATACTGTCTCAGGTCCTCGTTCATATCACCTGAACAGAGTGACAACAGACAAGGCAAAATATGTTTAGAGCAGCTGCCACAACCAGGGCTCTTTGCAAATAGCATTGGCTTCATAGATGACCTTGTGGCACTTACTGCTTTGTCATTCCCTGAGTGAATGCAAACTGCGCTGTCGGGAATGATCCCAAGATTGCACCCAGAATTAGTTGTTTTGAGCCAGAAACTTGCCCAGAACTGTGCTGACTGCTTAACAGTAAGGATTATCACGTTCAGACTCATGCCTTGACCCAGTTAGTTTACTAATATAGAGATGGTTTCTAGGAAAACATGGATTAGAAGGTGAAAGAATGGTGGAGGGCTGTCATGAGGTTTTCATTTTGTAATTGATGTCATTACTAAGGAAGCAATTTTCGTTACTCAAATACTAAGGGCAGCGGTAGTTCTACTTTTGAATAGGAAACCCCAAGTCCAGTCCAAAACGAGTTAAAATTCCTTCAGCCTGGAAAAGAAGAATGTCCCTTAACTGTCAAGAAAGCAGTGATAGGCTGGAGAAGACAAAATTGTGTTGGATGTAAGAGAGCTACAACAGGGTCTGAGTATTCCTTTGGGACAGAGAGGCAACTGCACTATTCTGGGGAAAACAGAGATGTCAGTGTCTCAGACACTGGATCTGTCAACAGTGAAAGTAGTCACTGAACTTCCCAGAGAGAAAACATCCTGTGATCAGCTTGGATGTCAGTCTGCTCAGCTGTTTCCTGTTTTGGAGTAAAACATTTTCAAACGCAGCAGACTGGGTTTTTTTCTTTTTCTTCTTTTCTGTCTGTCATCCAGCCAACAAGCAGGTTGTGAGCAACAAATGATGCCAAGACAGGGTGTAGGATATGGATCTGCTTCACTGAGACTGATGTAGACAGGATGGGAGGTAATTACTCTTACATTCACAGATGCCAATCTCAGATAAATCTGTCTCCTCGTGTCAGAGAGAGGACCTGGCTCTCCCTTGCCTGTAGATCTTGTTGGTATAAATACATGCAAAAACTGAATAACTGTAAGGGCTGGAGTAGTAAGAAACAGGCAACATTTTAAAATACATGAAGTACTGGCAGTTTCCTCCTCAGGAACTTAGAAGTACACAGGAATTTTTTAAGTTTCAAAGGACTTCTTTTATCCTAATATTGAAGAGTTTATAATGTTTCATTACAAGTTTTGAATAGTATTTGGACTCGTCTAGGATTTCCTGATTCTGATGTTCTGGCTCATCCCACAGAAAGAAGAAACAAACACTGCCCTGACCATAGTCCTTATTCTTAAGGAGTGGACTACAATAGAGTGGCTTGTTAAGTTTGAGAAAGAATTTGATTAGATTGTATAAATAAATCAAAGAAAAGAAAACAAAAGATAAATAGGATATTATTAGCAAATAGGACTTCAGTGGTCAAGAATATCTTACTATGGCAATAAGTAGGAGCTTTCTAAGCGTCAGAATACTTCTTGTCCAAATGCCTTCCACTTGGAAAGATATGTAGTTACTGTAAAAGCAGCTGCAAAATTTGGCATGGCTTCCTGAAAGAGTGAGTGTAACAAGTTGGAAGGTCTTTTGCATGCTTGTGTTTCCAGGTATGCTCATAAGCAGTTAAGAGACTGGACTTTTTTAGCAAATTCCTGCCTTCTGCTGAAGTAGCTGGTTTTGGAGACAAGGATTTCTTGCTTCCTCACTCTTCCTGCTCATTTCACGACAGTCATGTAGGGCTGAAGAACAGAGACCTTCCCTTTCTTTCTGTAGAAATAATATGTGAGATGTGAAATAGACTGGGAGTAGTTAAACCTGGTTTATACTCCTCGGAGCATGAATAGGCTAGATCACAATCTGTTCCTTGGAAATCAGTGTCACTGACCAATTGCCAATCTGTGTAATGTAGCACATGATCATTTTTAAGCCCTTCAAGAGCTCTTCCTCAAAATCTTGTTTCCCAATTAAACACCAAAACCAATTATAGAAATCAGGAAACAGGCACACAAATAATCTTTAATGCTTGAGACCATCACTGTTTGTATTACTGCATTCTTCTTTCTGATGGGATGCTGTTGCCACCACCAGAGATGAAATGCAAGTTACTGAGTTGTACGTACCTACCGTTAACCGGATTTCTTCTTCCTGGTTGGCCAAGCCATCATAATAATACAGATCAAATCTCCGCTCTGTTTTCCAGTCACCTAGTAAATCCTTTTCCAAACAAAACAGCACACTGAAGTGGCTTTCACTGCATACCAACCAAATTGGGTATTTAGGGGTCTTCAAGTAACAACCAACCTACAGAAATACAAAACATTAGGACATTGGAGGAGACAGAGTGTGGAACAATGCATTGCGGAAAACATGAGGTATATTAGATCACTCATTTATTATAGTATACAACTAATGAAGGTTTATTATACACTGCTGATGAAGCAGACCAAGAGAGGTCTGTATATGATGGAACATATAAAGCAAGTATCTGGCCTTGAGCTATAGCCAAGTAATGAAATCCAGCTGTAGTGTCCTTACAGCAAAAAGATCATATCCCAGTTCATCAGAACCAAAAGGAACCCTGTCCTCTGCAAGAGTTATAAAACTGCAGTGATTTTAGGTCAGAAACACTATAAAAGATTAATGGGTGACCACGCTCCTGTGCAATAGTACCTGGAAGTCAGGCAAGAGACTTCATAGGATCATGAGACACTCCTCTGTGAACAACTAAACTGAGCCCAAAATCTTTACTTAGAGTAAGAATATAATATATATCCTTTACTTTAGCATCTTCTTCGGCTTCACAGTCCAGATATGTAAAGTATTTTCAGCTAGTAGAAGCAAGCAATAACAGAAGCACATTTTGTTTCATCATTCTTAAAAATGAAATTTTCTCAGCTGAAATGGTTAGATTTGATGCTCTTAAATGCCTTTTATGACCTAAGTGATTCTATGAAAAAAATCAATTATTTCTTTACCAGATGCCTTTTCTAAGCCTTTGATTTCCTTTTGAAAGTTCAAACGTATACTTATTTATAAATATCCTAAATATTCTGTATGAAATTGCATATAAATGATTTTTGTATTCATCACTAATTTGAAGAAATATTCTTAAACCTACCAGCTATTTAAAATAGGAGTTACTACACCATTTCCTTGGATTTGTGAGTAATTGCTTTTTTTATATTTGCATAGATTTATCAGTTTAATAATTTTTTTCTACTGCTTCACCCCACAGTTTTTAAGGTTGAAGGTCAGTAAAGGATTGAGGCTAGTTTTATGAATATTTGGGAACACATCTATTATTTCTCACAGAATTTACATTTTAAGGCAACATATAAATATACATTAACACCTGGAGGAGGGCATCTATAGTTTTGAAACATAATATATGCTGATATAAAAAGAGTCATGGAAGTTTCCTGCATCCCCTGAGGTCAGTGAATACCTTGTAGAATTTTCATCATCTCACACTGTGTTCTGAGACAGATATCAATTTCCTACTGCATGCTTCTGCTTAAGAGGGGCAATGTCAGTTAATGATTTTAGCCTCTTCAGCAGTAAATAATAGAGTAAAAATAGTGATTAGATCGTTTAATGTAGAAAATAAACACTAGTTCTCTCAGCTGGAGTTTTAATATTCAGATACAAGAGATATTTATTATTGGCTACATTCTTATTATTGAAAGCTGTATTTTAAGTTCAAAATAATAATGTTTTTTTCCCTACGGAATTGTTGGGTTTTGTATCTTTGACAAAACGCTCAGGAAAACTAAAAAAAAAACTTTCCAGCTTTCAGTTCTGCTTATTATTCTTCTAGTAGACAGGATCACTATGTGCAGGTTGCTGTGTAGAACCATCTTTATTTTATCCCCAGATTTATGCATTCTTTGCTAAACAGATATCGTACAGTTGGCACGCTACCAATCTGCAAAACAAGAAATGGCAAACAAGTTTGCAAGTATATGTGCATAAAAATATAATCTCATTTAAATATAATATCAGTCTCCATAGTACAGATTCACAGATCAAAAAAACTGCTGCTTCAGAGGCTCAAGGAATTTACATAGAATCATAGAATCATGACCTCTAAGACTAATGAGTTCAACCATCAGCCCAACACCACTGCACCTACTAAACCATGCCATCAAGTGCCACCTCTAGAGGTGTTTTTTTAACACCTCCAGGGATGGTCACTTTACCACTTCCCTGGGCAGCATTTTCCTCTGCTTCAACATTTTCAGTACAAAAATTTTTATAAATAGCCAATTTTCTTAATATCCAACCTGAATCTCCACTGGTGCATTGACAAGAGGACATTTCCTCTTGTCCCAGTACTCGTTACTTGGGAGAAGAGACTAACATCCACCTCACTACAACCTTCTTTCAGATAGTTATGGAGAGCTATGGGTAAAGTCTCCCCTCAGCCTCCGTTTCTTGAGACTAAGCAGCTCCAGTTCCCTCAGCCCCTCCCCATAACACTTGTGCTCCAGACCCTTGAACAGTTTAACTGCCCTTCTCTGGACATGCTCCAGCCCCTCAACGTCTTGCTTGTAGCAAAGGGTCCAAAACTGAACCCAGTATTCGAAGTGCAGCCTCACCAGTGCTGAATACAAGGGCACAATCACTACTGCTTTTGAAGAGGTTTACATAGTAATAAGGAAAGTGATATAATCTACAGAAATAATCTCTGCCTTTTACTAACATTACCTTTATCACTATGGGATTTAAAGCATGTTACAGAATTCTGCCTTCTCAGAGAGGTGAAACAGGTGCCAATCTCGTCTCGTGCTGACTATAACAAGACTAGAGTTAATGGCAGGAAGATGTGCCAGGGGAGGTTTAGATTGGATATTAGGAAGAGGTTTTTCACCCAGAGGGTGCTGGAATATTGGAACAGCTCCCCAGGGAAGCAGTCACGGCACCGAGTCTGCCAGCATTCAAGAAGCATTTGGACACTGCCTTCAGTCACACGGTGTGAATGTTGGGAGTGTCCTGTGTAGGGACAGGAGTTGGATTCGATGATCCTTTTGGGTCCCTTCCAACTTGGGTAATTGTATGATTCTACGATTTGCAGTGGGTGCTGGTGGAAACTGGAAGATCTTTAACAGAGAAATTCTCATACATTTTTTCTAGATATATATTTGTGCATACAGCTTCTACACTACAGTCCTCAGTTCTTCACCTTAGGCATGCATGTGCCTGCTGAAAAACAGAAGACAACATGCTATTTAATTACAATATGCTATCGTAACTAAAAGCCTAAACAGCATCCTAAGTGATAATCAGTGTATGGTATTTTTATTATTGAGATTTAGAATTTGTATCTGAAGAGTTACATGAGTAACACTCAGTACATCAGTTATCTTCCCCAATGAAAATTTCTTCAGATGTTAGATAACAAGTCTCTAGGTAATTAAGTAACTGTTCCCTGACTCATTATTTTGTTGATATCTATTTAAAACAGACTTTTACACAACAGTTTTGCTTTTTATGTAAATTCTTGGCTTAAAAGAACATTTTTTTTTTTTACAACCTTACAAAAATCCTCATATTAGAAGTTAGCAAGAAGGGAAATACGCAGACGCAACAAAAGATGGCTAATTAGAGGGATACAGATGAAAAGATTTAGTTTCACAAACATGCATATTTTAGCATGCAGATGAATCAAAGCCAAAAGAGAACAGTCAGTCTTCTCCAAAAATTGTGTTCTTCCTATATATTGTTAAAGTAACTTCCAAGCTTCATCAAACAACATTTACCAAAACAAGATCAGAGAGATACAGAACTATTTTGAAGCACACATCCACTCCAGTTCTTACTCACATGAACAGTCCTATTGAAGTTTGAACAAGTTGTTCAGATGAGTAAGGTCTGTCAGAACCTTTTATCAAACATGTAGTTTTCAAACATGTAGTTTTCTGCTTGCAGCAGAAGGCGAGGGCATGAACTTCAAGACAACAAAGAGAGTAAAAAACATTGCAGGTCAACTCCTCACCTCCCTAGAAAAGGGATAAGTCTTCATTTCAGATACATAAGTTATCCTAGTTGAGCATCACCTATTGCCTTTAATACATCAAGTTGTATTCAAGCCTTTGGCTGGTCCCTGAGGGTTTGCTTCTCCCCAAATCCATTGGCCACTCTGTCCCACTATCTTCACCTTTCAGGGACTTCTGGATATTCAGATAACTTGGGTTATTCCTATGCTTGCAGACTAAACAGGTCTAAGATTTGTTCTCTAGCTTTAAGGTCAAATAGCATAGGAAGTTTTTTATCCATAAGGCTTAAATCACTTCCTCTCCCCAAACATGCTACTTTACCTAGACTTCCTTTAAGGATCTTCCCTCTCCCACAGCATTCCCCAAAACATTTATAGATTTTTTTTTTCTACAAATTATAACATGGATCCATGCTACTGACAAAGCAAGGACAATCCTGATTGTGAGGATTCCTTTGCCTATGTCTTCAAGCATCAATTGTTGAGTGGACTAAAAGGATGCTCTCCATTAACTGGCCCAGCTAGTGAGTGATGAGTGCTTCTTCAATTGCCTGGACAAGCTGATTGGTGGTAATGATCCTGGAATACAGCAGGAACTTGGAGCAGGACAGGGAAGAACAAGCATGAACCCCTAGTGCTCTGAATCCTCAGGAAACCCCTTTGAACTCCGTCAGAGTGTATGACATCCAACAAGTGCTTGCCAGAGAATGGGGCCCTTCTTGCCAGCTGTTTTTGCTGCCCTGTGTAATGCTGGCTCTGGTTTCCAAAGGCAAATCAGGGATTTGTGACTTCATTCTATTTATTCAATGTCATTATTTTTGTATAGGGTTTTTGCAGTATCATAATTCACTAAAAAGTAATAATGCATTAGTCTTAAAATATTTGTTTTCAAACCTGTTCATTAATCTTTTTCAAGAAAAAAAAATAAGTAGAATGAATTAGGTGTCTTCTCATGCTGCATGTTTTCAATTCCTATGGAGACTTCACTAGCCCTAATCCTCTCCCTTACAAATCCCTAAGAATGCACATAAATTTCAGGGACACAATCCACATCTTTGGAAATTTTCAACCTTTCAAAAGCAAGTACCTTCAAAGGGCTCATTTTAAACACTACAGGTAGTCTTTTTCCACATCTGACTTCAGTTTGTATTCGCATAGTGGTGAAATTAAATCTACAGACAAATATTTATTACGGAAAAATTATTCCAATGTATCTGTGTCAGAACGAGCGTATGGCACTTCACCATTCAGATATTATTAGCTCATTGAAAAAGGCCATCTTTTCCCATGTGTATACCAAAAGGAACAAAGAAATACAACCTAGATTCTGTGTTTCTTGGACTTCTTACACAATTTACCTTGAATACAAACAAGCATTAGGTTATCACTGCTATGCAGTGGCCATAATTCAAAGAAGAAGAGCAGATGATATCAAAACCAAGGGGAATGACTGGATATGGCTAATGTGATAGCATTTTTCTCCAGGAGTTTTGTTATCACTTAACATATTTTACTTTGCTAGTTGGATTTCACTTTTCTTTTATTGAAATTGTATCCTGTCGTGTGCAAACGTCAGGCATTTTTTGCTTTATGTTTGTTTGCCTAAAGATAACTGGTTTAGATACATATTTTCCAAAGCAATTATACAGTGCAGCACTGAGACACATGTAATTCCACAAAGATCTGGGTTCTGTCAAACTGAGTAATTTGCTAGTTATACTGAATACAATAGGACTGATAGACAAAAGGATAATTACATAGTTACAGGCCATAGCCTTTTTTTTTTTAATCAAAGTTTTTCCCCACAATTGCAATGACCTTTACTGAATTAATACTAAACAATGTTCCAACAGCATTAAGTCTGAAGTGTCAATGGTGTAAAACCAGATACCCTTGCAATAGCCCTTGGGTGAGCAGGAACACCACTGACTAATTTCACCTTTCCACCAGTACTATTAAAACAACAGGTCAGTCATATTACTACTATCACAGAATCACAGAATGGTTTGGGTTGGAAGAGAACTTAAAGCTCATACTATGTATTAAATATATTTGCATACAGTTAAGGACACTGTGAGGGTAAGGTCATTGCCATTAATGTGTATTTTACTTCAATCAGATTAAGAAAAATAAATTCAGTGTTCACAATATCTGACATTCAGAGTATGCACATTATAATGACTAAGCCACATTAGGCAGAAATTGAAGAGGTTTTAGCCAGATATTTAAAAACTGTAGCAGAGAAGGTTATTGCTACGTGGGAGTCCTAGATAATTTCTCTGCAACTTTGAATGCATTCAGTCCAGGAACTACCAAATCCAAGAAAAGGCTCCTGGACAGTACTGGCTTTTGACTAAAGTTTTCTTATGTTTCCACAACATAAAAGAAGATAGCAGCTGTGGCAAGGCAAATAGACCTCAGGTAGCCTCAGGATCTTTTCTTTATCCTTGTCCCATTAACTGCCCTATCAAGAGAAGAAATGTTGAGGGAGATTCAAGCCCTCATTCAAACTTCAGCATTTTGCCATTCCCTCAATACACATGAAGGAGTTCACAATTTATTTCAATAAGCTACTCCACTGCAATGACAAAGATAGGTCAAACTTCAGTCCACTTAACTCTTCATCTAATTCTTGGCCTTCTAACTTAAGTGGGCTCCTAGGCCTTGGCTGTCTGTAAAATGAAACAAAGAAGAGATGTATATTGCCAGAAACGTGCCCCCTCCCTCCCACCCGATTCATTAGCTATAAAGGGAGTTGGCTGGACTCTTACCTAAAACATTTTCAGCCTATAAAGGACGTAACGTTAGATAAACCCACACCCAAATGCAGGTATTTATAATCTAGAAGGACATGTGGAAAACATCTGACTTATCATTTTCTGTTTTTTTTCTGCTTGCAAAGCATACAGAACTCTTTTAAACTCTTTTAAACATGTGGAGCTTGTTATCCCTTTTGTCTTAAATAAAAAAATCTGTGATTCTATTTTATTTGGAAGGAAGTTGACAAGAAATCAATACCAATATCCCAGCAACAGTGACTGGCCTCTGGGACAATAACTGCCCATGAACAATAGGATGACAATAGGACTTCATTAAAGAAATTTTCAGTTCCAGGCTAGAAAGGGAGATGTGAAAATAAGGAACGAAGAATAGACTTATTTAAATGGCCAATGCCTCATCTGCCTTGTTTCAGTCAAACTTGTATGTACCACATGCTTTTGCCCACAGTGGCACTCACAAAATGTCTTACATAAACAGCAGGGTTCCTTGGCAAATGCATCCATGCAGCACAATATCTACCACACACCCACTACTGAAAAATAAGTGGAAAATTAAAACCAACCACCAGTTTCCATTTTGCATATGCATATTTTTGTTGTTAGTTTCTTAAACAAGATGGTTAAATACTTCTTTCTAAACCTCCCATGTCTGCAATCCCACCAGTGACCTGACTTGAATCGAGTCCATCTGACTGAGAAAGGTGCCTGTTTAGCAGACACATTGCCCAGCAAAAAGGTTATTAGAAGGACATTCCATAGGGCAAATAAACAGGTGAGGTGCCAGAAGACAGAGCATATGTGTTGAATTTAATAATTCAAGTAGGTCTTGTGCACACAGAGTGTGCTGGTTGCATCAAAAGAACCAAAGATAATATTACCCATCTGTGGAATTTTAATGAATAAATTATGTTTATTTCTATTTCTTTCTCTTTTTGAACAGAAACAGGAAAAATGAGCATAATTTCTTTGTCAATGCCACTTTCTCTCTGAGGCAGAGGCTTGGACATTGTCAAGAAACAGAGTAGGGTGCATTTGGGAGATCAGGTGATGGAGGCTGAACAACTATAGCAGAGCAGGTTATAAGCAGGAGAGAAACAGTGAAGACAAAGAAGAATCAGAATAAAGGTTCATAAGAGACAAATAACTTTGGATAATTCCATTACTTCACGGAGGACATACCTAAAGTGGTTTTAAAAAGCATTTCAGAAGAATGGCCAAATTCATCAGCCAGTATCATACTAACTTTAGAATGAGACATTCAGAAGACCTGTCCTCTCTTCCCAGTTCAGCCCCTATCTTAATAGATGATATTTTGGGATAAGCATTTTGACATTTATTCATCTGCCACCTCTCTGAAAAAATGGAAATTATATTTGTCACTTTTGTATATATTTATTCACAGGAAAAGATGCACAAATGCTCAATATTTTATTGTTATAAATAATAATATGAACAATAGTAATAGTGGTGTCTTTTAAATTCTTCAGAATTCTTTTGTTGCTGTTAGTCTCTTACATAAGACTCTAGTATAAATAAAAGGAGCATCTATTTCTATCTGCTTCTATTTTTAATGCCACAAAGAGCACTTCCTCCTTTAAAGTTATTTTCACCCGAAATTTTAATATGTCATTTAGGCCAAAGATTAACCAAAAAAGCAGAGATTTTCTCATTCACAACTTTTATGATTGGTCCTGCCCACTTCTGTATCTCAGCCCTTTCTCTGAGGTCTTGTCCCTGTTGCATAAACGACTCAGCTTCCATGAGAATATTCCTGAACTGTTGCATGCTGAAGCCCAGCAAACAAGGAAATCCTGCACCAATTTTAAGTGGGCAGATCAGTTTTTGGAAATAATTCTATTGCTTTAACACTCTAAAAAAATCCCAATAAACCTAAAATGTCAATTTAGGCCTCTTAGTTAAATGAGTAAGATCAGACAGAATTAATACAGCTTAAATATAAGCTTAGCACAAAGAAAAGAAATCCAAATATGTGTAAACTGCCTTCGGAAGAGTAAAAGAATTGGCCTTTTAGCTTCTTTGCATTACAATACGGAATCTCACTATGAAACTAAATGTTTGAATTGAGTTGAATGAATCCATCTGTCACAGTGAAACAATTTGCAACAAGTAATTACGTTATAAAAGATAGACTGAGTATAGTGATATGTTAGGGCTATGAGTGATGATTAGACATTAATAATTACAGACAAATTACATGAAGCACACATTTTTCCAATCAGCAAGGATAACACATTCAGCATGATCCAAAGAGATTACTGGATCAGCAACAGAGGGATTCTTCAGGCAATCACTGGGGAAAAAGGGACTGATCATTCTCTAGCTACTGTAGGAAGTTTAAGAGAAGGATTAATACAGTTCTTACGCCCTCATGATATTTTCAACTCAGAAGACACGACAAGGAAATTGCGGATTATATACAAATACTTCACATTTCAGACAAGGGAGATAAAATGGTATAGAAATCTTTCTCTATGGGGATTTGCAGCATCTAGCATGGAATCTTGTATATCTCTTCCTGAATGCATTGGTAAGTTGGAAGCAGTCTAGATTAGAGCAATTAAAATAGGCTACAGACAGGATGCACTGGTGAAAAAGGGAGGAACTGTTACATCAGCTTGCAAACCTCTAGTGGATGGGGATGAATTGCTTAGGGGGCAGATTGGATTAGAAGCAAAAATAATAATTAGAGGAAACTAAGTAAATGAACAGTCAGATTTAATATTAGTACATCCAAAGTACATGCTGTGCAGTAGATATTAAAATTTGCACACTTGCAGGTAACTGCAAATCTGTATTTCCACTTCCTTATATTTTAAAGTAGAAACATGAGAAAAAAAAGGAAGATCACATTTATATATACTACAATCAACTATTAAATGAACATCCGAAGAGAAAGGCAGGAACTTCATGGGTGCAGATTTTTGAAAGAAAGCCTACTAACAGGGTATGCAAATATCCTGAATTATCCCGAGAGATTGGCTGGAAATGACCTAAAGAGAGTTTTCCGACTCTAATGTCTATGACTCACATATATCACTCTTAGGACCTTCTTACTCCTGGAAACAAAAAGAAAAGACCAAACAAAAATGACAGACCTTTTCCATTACTGGTTTCAGTTACCATCCTCATGGTTACAGTGTAATTGGATGCTGAATCTACTTACCAAAACACCGAGAGGAAGAAAAGAGTCAGTTTGAAAGACTTACAGCCTGATTTTACTCTCAGTTCCACTACTTCAAACTATCACTGACTCTTAATTTTTCCACATTGTTCTAAACTTAAAGTATTGTAACGGAAAGTAGAATCTGGCCCCTCATGCTGAAGCCACGGACTTGAAACCGAAGTCCACCAGAATCTGACTTTTGTCCTAGTCCTAAGCAGGCGCTGCATCATCTGCTGAGATGTACGAACTGAAATGCAGAGCATTTGCAGATGTTCTTAATAAAAAGCAAGACAATTCACATCAGATGCCTAACTAGTGTGGAATAAAAAACATGAAACTATGCCCACTGGATTTTCTGTAACTGAGAGTCACTGGATTGGAATCACTGCTACTGAGCCCAACTCCCATGCAAGGGCACAGTAGTAAGAGAAACAGACCCCATACATCGTGTAATTTGCAGAATAAGTGAAAGACAGTGTCTGATTCTATGGGTAACTTTTTGTTTTATTTTTAGAGGGCAGATGGGAAAGAAATAGCTCTTACCTGCACTGACCTCAATCACTGTTTTTCTACTTAGAAGTCGTTTTCCTCAATAGAGGATGGAAAAAAATGCTACAATGGTGCACAACCATTTTTTGAGGTCTTAAATGTTAGAGCGTTTATAGAGAAGAACAAGAAGCTCAAATTAGACAAAGAAACCAGTTTATTTTTAGTTCAGTTTATTCTGAATTAATCTGATTTGGATACGCTGATATGCTATCTTGAGTGGATTTAAGCCTTATTATAATCTTGTGAATAATGTAAAGGATTATGTTAACTTAAAATAACAAAAAATATAATTTGTCAGTAGCAGAGAAATATAACTGACCTTAGATATATGGGAAATAGTTAAAATTAAGCTTTGTTTTCAGTCACGCCCTTATACTAGATCAGTACAAACAAATTCTCTCCTAATCGCCTTCAAATTTTTTACAGAGGTACTGACTGCAAATCTAGATGGAACTTGTAAAATTATCTAATCTAGCATCTAACACAAGCAAGAGAATTTCAAGCAATAACCTTCCATCAAACACAAGATCGTGTGTTTAAGACAGAACATGTCTTTAGGAAAGAAATGCATCTTGATGACAAAGCCTATTGATGAAGAACCGGTGAAATCCTTATACAAATCCTTTTCCGGAGGCAAATTATAGACTGTCACATCATTGAAATTTTTAATCTATCTTTTAATTTTCATGATGACTACAATTAAAATACTCATTTCAGAAACATGTTAAAGGGAATATCCCCATTATACTGACAGTTATTTCAATTGTCTATTTTTTTTTCCTGCTAATACAATGTGACTGTACAGTAAAGGATTCAATCAATCTGTGTCCCCACTGCACAGGAATGTGTGGAAAACTGAATACTTAGGGTGAGTTTCAGTTCCAGATTCAGTTGTTTATACACACAGCAGCAAATAGGTGTCCACATGTGAGTTGGGTATCTGAACTGCACTACAATCAGTGGAGATCTAGGGAATACAGTCAAGGGAACTTGTTCATCTCAGCTTAGAGTACACAATTGTTTTATTCATCTGAACAGCTTTCAGTTCCACAGACTGAGCAGGCCATGGTTCACGTATACAGATTTATACAGTAGCCCCTTAAATAGAAGTGTGTTAAGTCTGTAAGCTGACTCCTGCTTCAGGGATCAGTTAGAAAACTGTATAGGCATGTAAGATTTGAGATGCTGTAGACTACCCAAGTCATTTACCAAGGGGGTGGTGGCTGTGAAACAGAACCTATATCCGGAAGGGAGATGACACTCTGCCTTGAGGTGTCTGAAGAAGTGCTAAATGCCTCTGAGTGAGCAACTGAATCAAACTGAATTCAAGTCAGGAAAAATTTTTTCACTGAAAGGGCAGTCAGGCATTGGATCAGGATGCCCAAGGAGGTGGCTGAGTTGCCATCCCTGGAGGTGTTTAAAAGGTGGGTACATGAGTTTCCTAGAGATATGGTTTAGGAAGAGGACAGGTGCAGCTGGACTTGATGATCTCAGAGGTCTTTCCCATCCTTATGATTCTAAGATTCTAAGCCCATAATTTCTTAGCTGCTATATTCACTCCAAGCCAATTTTAAATTTAACTGTTTCCTTTTCAATTAAAATCAGAAGAATTGAAAACTTACTTGACAAACATCATAATGCTCGAAGAGAGACAGCAAACCGATATCACTGCGACTTGTGATACCTTTCAAAATTGTGATACTGCCATTTCCAGAGTCCAGCTCTATCACATCGTTGAAAACATTTGACACAGCTTTGCCAGTCAAAAGCAAGTTCACCAGTTCCTGTGATATATTAAAAAACAAAAACAAAACACTAATTAAAGATCTTGTCTCTACCAGACAGCTGTATGAGATAGACTGATTCAGGATTGTTGAAATTACACATGTATCAGACCTTTAATTTATGTTGTGGCTTTAAGTATAGGCTTAAGATTGCTTATAAAGTTTTTCCAGATACTTTGGGAAAAGTCCAGATACTCTGGGAAAAGTCCAAAGTAAAATCAGGAAATATTAGTGGAGTTTTCAAGGTTAATCTTTCCAGCAGGAAACTGCTGATAATCAATTTACTCTCCCATCCAGCTCTCAACCTTCTCATATTCATGCTCAGTTTTCTTAAAATTCTGTTGTCTCTTTTTCTTTACAATGAAAGCTACAGCATGAATGATATAAATTAAAAGCCTGTACAGTACTATCTGGTATTTCTGCATGTGTAGAGTGATGTATTTTGTATGTTGGAAAGACTTGTTGAAAGATTTTTTTTTTCCCTTCACTGATTATTTCTTGATGATCTTGAGTCTCATTCAATGAGACATTCACCCATAGGGCTCCACATCTGTTTCATGTCACCAATATACTCACACTTGATATAACAGATTGTTGATTATTGTCTCTCTAACTGAACTAGAAGTATGGGTGTGTCAAAGGCTAAACACATGTCAGAGGGTGTGTGCATGTGAGCGTATGAGTGTGCATAAAGTTCAAAAAGCAGAGACACTAGAATATTGCTTTGCATAAGATCCCACAAGGGCCAGCTAGGATATAATACCACGTAACAATAACCAGCAGCAGACTGTGCTATAGCAATGAACCAGCTAGCTATTAATAAATAACATATGTCAAGAATAACAAGAAGAAAGTTTCCAGAAAAAACAGTCTAAATTACCATGCCCGAAGACATGAATAACACTGGTGCTTCCAGTTTGGACTTGATGTATGATTTTAAAAACACTGCATACATTTATAGCCTCATGTTTCTCCTGAAGGACTCCCCAGTGTTTATAGGTTTTTACTGATGTTTCTAGACTCCCAAACCACCAGTAATGTCTCACCACCTTCTTCAGGAATCACTGCATAACCACAGCATAAAAGTCTTCTAGCAACAGTACAAGAGAAGAACATGAAGTTTGCCTTTTGTAACCAAAATAACAATATATTTAGTGGCTGTGGACATTATCCAGACAACACAACTACCTATGTCCCAGCATCAGGGGAATCTGTGTCCCAGAATTGTGCGATCTACTTTCCACCTATGTGTCCAAGGCAAAGCATTTCCAGCTGAGCGGATGCCTCTCCAGGTTCAGAGCCAGCCAATGGGAGAGACGTGAGCTGGAATTTAGACTACATCAAGTTGTGGCCATATGTGTCAGACAACAATTCAGACTGCTTATTTTCAAGCATCACATGTCTTTTAGATATGTCTATAATAAATCAGTGTCTCTTGTTTGAAGCACCATTTAGCTCAGTCAGCAACAGCTCAATTAGCTGGGCAGTGGCCGTTTACAGAGAAACTGGATGTGAAACCTCAGTCACCTTTCTCAAATGACAGGGAGGAAACTCAGTTGGCAGTCTCAGTGGTGTCTCAGCACTAAAATCAGCTGAGGAGTTCAAAAGAGGCAGATGAGGGGAGTATGAGCACATACACACTCGGATACAGACACACATGGAGTGGAAAACCAGGCCAAAAGCAGAGGCTCTGAAAGCAATGACAACAACATGCCAAAACACAAGTTTAAAAAAAGGTCCTTGACATTACAAGGGAAAAGTAACTTAAAATAAGAAATGCCACCTCTTCCCAGAGGTCAGTGCACAGCTTTGCATCCAGAGGCACATGGCACTCCCCAGACCACACATTTAACTTACCTGAGTACAATAGCCATGGCTGCCAATCAATCGGTTCGTAAGCACATCAAAATCATTGCGTACCCTGAAAAAGGAGTGGAGAACATTTAAACAAAATTGCTGCTTTTCATGAGACTTTATGTCTCTAAATCTTGAGGGAAAAAAAGGCAAAACTCTTTCCCAACTATAAATATAGCTCTACATTTAGGAATTCTCTCAAGGTGATTTTTTGCATGGCAAAAAATATATGTATATATAACAAGTAAATTTGTGGCAAGAAAAAGTTTCTTACAAGTTAGAATAAAGAAATTGCTGTAAAGACAAAAGATGTTGTCACCACTAGCTAGAACTTTAGGAATTAGAACTACCACATCTCTTCTCTTACAGAATTACAGAATCAAAGACTGGCTGAGGCTGGAAGGAACCTCTGGAGATCACCTTGTCCAACGCCTCTGCTCAAGCAGGGCCATCTAGACCCAGTTGCCCAGGATGATGTCTAGATGGTTTTTGAATATCTCTTAGGGAGTAGACTACACAATTGACCTGGGCAACCTATTCCAGTACTCAGACAAGATGTTCCCACAAATGCATGTATTTGTTATTCCTATCATCAATACTTGGAATATACTCACAAACTGAAGATGATACAAACTATGCACTATATTGTCCATGAAAAGAAGAAGAAAAGAAAAGTTGCACACATTTAAAATACTGCTGTGTGAATCCTCCTGCTTTTTTCTTTTACGACATCACACAGAAAAGTCTGTGAAATTGCATTATGGATAATTATGGATCAATATCTCCCAAAATGAAGTTCCCTCTCCCATAATTCCTGCAATTCTTGAATTAGTGATTGGTTAATGATCCAAAAAATAAAAGTTGTAACTGTGATTGTTTTTATCCTGCAGATATAATGCAATTGCAAACTGGATTTTACATATATATATATATATAAATATCTAATCTAGTTCTGAGAAAAAACCAATGAACTCTGTTATGGTACATCTATGGCAATAAATAGATTAATTCTATATAAAAAATCCATAAAAAAGCCGTTTCCCTTCAGTATAAAGCACATCAGCCTCAATTGTTTTGGCTACATCCTTATTTTGGTATTGTTACTAGAGAGAAGGCCTGAATGATCATCAATTAAAACTTCATTAATCTAAATAAATCTGGCCTTCTCACTTTCATTTGACTTGTAAAATCTTCTATGTACCCAGTTATTCTTTTATACCGGAAATTAGCACAATTATTTAAAAAAAAAATACAAAAAATATTTCATTTGTGAAAAAGTGAGGGCTGAATTGATGAAGTTAGAATAGAGCGAGCTAGAAACTTCCCTTCAACATTGCTATACATTCTCTGTTAAAAATTTGATTTCTTAAGTAAAAAGCTGAGCCATTCCCTGACTTTATCCCAAAAATCAGGATGTAATATACAATTCAGAAGATTTCCAGTCCTAATGATACCTAAATCATTTAGACCAAGTCATAACCATTGAATCACAATTCCCTTCTTAAAAGATTTATTTTTAAGAAAATTTACAACCTCAATCATAACAAAGTACCACAACAACATCTCTTGCTAGCGTGATATCAAAGACCACAGAAAACGTGCTTGTGATACGGAAAATTTTCTCATGCAACATTGCAAGGAATGGATGAGATGATAATAATCTTTGGATTTCGTCCATTTTTTAGTTTTAGAAACAGTTTCATCTTGAAAACGCCATAGCTTTGTTTGAAATGAGCAGACTATACAATATGCGTCAGTTAGGGACGATGGGACATACGACAAAGACAATAGCAGGAAGTTCTAATTTCATCTGTAGGTACAAACAATATGGGAGTTTGGAGGTGTATCTCAGATTTTCAAGAAGAACATCTGCCTTTCAAATCATCTGTGCTAATGAGGAAATAAACATCAGCCATATAGCTACGAGATTTACACCTATTCTAAATGGTTTTAAGATTATTATTCATACCCGCCAAAGACTTCTGTGCAGATGTAGTTATTGTGTTCTAATAAATACTGTCAGCTTTTAAGTGCAAATACACTTCATGCATTGTAAGAATATCAGATAACAATAACAATATGTTTTGTTTTCTGCCAGGTTGTGAAGACATTCATTGATGACTGGCAAATCTGAAACATTTGCTCACTCTGGTGTCTTGGCGATCAGTTGTTAAAACAGATGTAATGAATAAATCAGTACTACTAATACAACTTTTTCCCTGCATGGATGTTTTAAATTATAATTTTTAAATGACTTTAGAACAGAAAAAAAACCACATTAATTTTAAGACAGGAGATTTTAAGTATCCCAGTCATAATCAAGCAATGAGCTAAAAGCTTGACTGGGTACCAAATCCCTCCTTCTGAATTTACAGCTCAATGTTGTGCATGTTGGTTTGACAGCATCACAGGTTCAGTAAAAAGACAGTACCAAAGAGAATAGTGTTAATGGTAAATATTTCTTCCTCGTGCAATATCGCCAGTATTTTCCAGGGTCATGGCAGTGCATCACTCTAACTGGAAAGTGAGCTACACAAAACCATGTCAGCTCCCAGTGCAGAAAGGTGGTGCTTGCTTCATAGAATCGTAGAATGGTGTGGGCTGGAAGGGACCTTAAAGATCATCCAATTTCACCCCCCCTGCCATGAGCAGGGACACCTTCCACTGGGCCAGGTTGCTCAAAGCCTCATCCAACCTGGCCTTGAACACCTCCAGGAATGGGGCATCCATGACTTCACTGCTTCACCTGGTAAGAATGCCAAGTGTGAAAAAATATATTCAATTAGAGAGTAAGATATTGGTTTTGAAAATCTCCTAGAGCAATACTCAAAAAGAAGCATAAGTACAAATATGCTTAAGCACTCCCTTCAGCAGGAATCATTTCCTGAGTCAATACATAATCAAAAGTGTGACAATGAGATCTGCTAAATTTCAGATTGTTCTGTATGACTTCCCATCTTGATTTTTATTTTTCATTTTACTATGTGTGAAGTAAGGCAGCTTATATCTGCACTGAAATCAGGGAGAGAGTTTGAATTCTGTATGGCGTGAGCGATGCTGTGGCTTCTGCTAAGAAGCAGTCGCCTGTTGAGATGAGAGATAGGCAGCAGCTGAAAAGTTTAATATATCAAATTAACATACTTTCTTATGTGTGTAAAGTCACTGTTCTAACCTTTGCTGTGTTTCAGTTTTTGCCTGGGACCCTTGAATTGCTGAATACTCCATTTAGTAGTACTGGAATTGCTTACTCCAGTTTTTCTGATGTCTTGTAAAATATGTAAGCATATTTTTATATGCTCACAGAGCCTAAATAACATGGAAAAACTCATCTCCCTACAGTTCATTAATTTTGTACTGATATTTAAAAAAATATTTCTATTTAAATCGCATTTTTTTCATATCAGGGTGAGGTACCCATATCCTGAGGCTTAACTTCTTTCATTCAGCATGCAACCAAACGTTTTTTTCTTACATTGTTATTGCATAAAAGTAACATGTCATTATATGCCAAAACCAAAAGATGTGTAAGGTGGCTTCAAGGTAAATACCTACTTTACAGTTACTAGGGAAATCTCATCCTGACAGGAATAAAAAACCACAACTGATGTGGAATGTACATATTTATGTTTTCTAATGCTGTTGATTTTACAGCAGGAATGTCTGAAATAGCCTTCCCAAGAATATTGCATATTATAGATTTCACTTTTTCTCCATGCTTCTGTTGATGATTCTGTGTAAATCTTCAACCTTGTAGGAACTGTTAACTTCAAGTTATCAGAAAGAGAAGTAATGTGTTTTTGAAGGGTGTAAAGTACTGCAGATGTATAGATGTCACGTGTCAATCCTTTGACTGCTCTGAATTGCCACAGCCACACCAACATAACTTGCTGACATCAAGGTAGCCATAACAGCTCTTAATACAAATCTGCCTCACATTTTCAGTTCATTCATCCATTCTGGGATACACAAATTATTAAAGTATATTCTAAGAGTTTAAGACAGATGGATAAAAATACCACAGTTAGAAGAAACTGTAACAGCAGCATAAACCTTAGCACTGATCGTAAAATTAATTACAGTGATCTGTAGGGGCTCTATTGAAGTTTTAAAAGTGCACAAACACCAACACAAAATACAAATATTTTGATCACTGGATGCTGAAACATAACATAATCTGCAATTGGATGAATTTCTTCGTAGCAAATAACAACCAGTTAGACAAATAAGACACTTTAAAAATGCTTTCTCACATTAATTCTCAGTTTACTTCCAGGAAAATCCTTGCCAAGTCTTAAACGGAGAACATCTGAGCATTGAATATTAAATACAAAAGTCACATACAAACTGTAACACTAGGAATAACTCCAGCCTATCAAAATATGAGTTAGTTCATGTCAGTTGTTTACTCTAGATATTGATTGTATTGATAGCAGAACAAAATAAAACAATATAAAACAAAAATGATGCATTCAAGGAAGCACTAGCTGGTTTACAGTCCATAACTCTGGCAGATCTGTAATACAAAATCTGTGACCTCACTTTGTTCATGGCAACAGACAGCTATATTAACAAACACACAACTACAAGTCTACTCCAAAAATAGAATTCGGGTTGGGAGGGAGGAAGACTCATCTTCAAGCATAAAGATTTCAAATAATTACAATGGGGATATGGAAAATGACAGGATGAGTGGCTGGTTTATTGTGTAAAGGTTCTGTAGTATTTTTTTTTCATACTGGCACACTGCAAAAGTTTCAAATAAGTGTTCTAATACGAAGGGAAGAGCCCTTCTGAAAAAAAAAAAAGGGAAAAAATATTGCTGTTTGGGATTCAAAGCTGTGAAAGATTCCTTCTTGATTACTTTTTTTTTCACATATGTGCTAATTTCACAAAGTTTTTGAAATGCACATGTAGTCAGGTAATCATTCACATTCAATTCATCAGCTCAGTCACTCCAGGGTGCTAACATACTATAGGAAGTGTTAATATTTCAGAAGGATAGATCAGATGTGAAAAGTGATTAATCTATTGGCACATTCAACCCACTATTTCATTTTTTAAACTAAATTATCTTTCTTATTGAATGCAATAGGTCTTCCTGAGTGCAACACTTTAAGCAAAGATACTAAACCTGGATATGCTTGATGATGTTGGCCTTATGTTTAGCAAACAGATGAATAATACACAGTATGATAGCACCCCGGCTGAAATCTGGCAAAAACATGGCAGTGGTTTTGTTACTGCTACATTTCGTAGTAGAGTCACACTTACTCTTTCACATCTTTGGAATCTTTTTAATAAATAAACTGTATGACCCTAAAATCAAAAGCGTTCATTTATGAAATGCTTTGATTATCTGAAAGAATATAAAATAACAAAATTGGGGAGATGGTAAAGCTAATCAGTCACTTGGGTATATTATATCATAACTTTTTCATACCTGAAGATGGACACAGCTATCACTCTTGGCTTCTTTACTTTTCTGTACATGGAGACAAAGTGTTACATCCTGAAGGTGACTTTTTGCTTATCTAATTTGCAGAGCAGGGGAAAAAAAGTACTGGAAAATGCCTTTTCTCCATCAGATGAACATAAAATGAGCCTGTCATGGCTCAGACATGGTCATCTAATTGCTGTATACCAGGGACTGGACAGATAAGTCATACTTAGAAATATGGCAGCACTGCAGACAGGCTGAGCATATTTTATTTTTCCTTTTAGATTACAAGTTGAGAAATAAGGTTGCTATAGAAACAACACCTTGTAGGCAGCCTTAAAAAAAGACTCCTCAATTGGACAAGCCAATTAAAAGCAATGAATGAATACTTGGTTTCAGTTAGTCACTTTGTTATAAATTTTAGCTCAACAGTAACAGAATTTGAGCATTTGGATAGAATAGAATCAGAAGAAGTTCAGAAGAAACTGCTGTCAAGATATGGAGCAACTTTCCTATGAGAAGAGACTACGTAACTATGTAAACAAGGACCATTTCAGTACAGAAGAAGACAACTGATGGACTGCAACAGGAGTTCAAAAACTCCTCAATGATAAGGAGATGATTAAGGAACATCTACTCACTATTTTTCCTAAGATGAAGTAGGCAGCAACCTGTAGACTTACTGGGCAACCATTTCAAGCAAACAAAAGGAAAAACTCTTTCACAAAGCACATAACTACATTGGGAATCTCATTGACACAGGATTTGTGAAGGTGAAAATTATTAAGGAGTTCAAAAAGGTTTTAGAAAAATTGATGGAGCATGGGTTCATCAAGGGCTAATCAAGTCATTGGTCTGGATACAACTGCCAGCCTAGGAAGTCTCTGAATTACTGGATATCGGAAACAGAGAGAATATACCAGCAGGATAATTGCTCTATATTCATCCAATTTCTAACACAGTTTCCTTCAGCAGCGACAGCCTTCCACTATAAAAGACAGGCTATGCTAGATGGGCTTTTAGTTTTGATCCTATACAGACAGACAGACTTATGGAAATGAGGGGCAATAAATCCACAGTTGTCAGATACTTCTCAGAACAATACTCTGTGTTTATATTAGCCCCGCTGTGGACTACAGCCATATCCCATACTGGGGCAAAGCAGGGATGCGGAGAAAGGGAAGTAAGGAAAATGATGTTCTCTGCATCTGACAGGTAAAATGCAGTCATTGCAGCTACTCTTTCCCAGAAAACCACAATTCTTACTTACTTTCTTGGCTTCCCATACTTTTCTCAGTAAGTAGTTTATGAACCTGAAATCTAGTCACACTTTGACTAGATTTATTGAGTCAATGGCTCAATAAACTTTAATTTTGCACTAATATCATTTTCTAAATTAAATAATCTTCTCAGTCCTTCTTGTTCACTTACAACTGCTACTCTCCCATTTTTTAGAAAATAATTATGCCACCCTTCAAAGTATTTTTTTAGGTTAGAAAAGATAAAAATTTTTCCTCTTTTCTCTTTCTCTTCGCTTTCCCTACACTTCTCCCAGCTTTAATGAGTGAACCAAATTTGACATGGTATTTCAATGAGGACACACCAGTGCCTTGCACGATCTATTAATACTACTTTGCCTCCTAAAACTATTTATACTGATACACCCTAATAGTAGATCCAATGTTATTTCATAATGCTGGCTCAAAGTCATTACTACTCTCCTCAGCAACCTGCCCTGCCACTTACAACTTATGAACCTCCACAACAGAGTAGTGAGTGGTCTCTCTTTCCATGACCTTGTACTTTCTGCAGTTAAAACAAATTCTTTTTTTACCATCCTCATCATAAAGCTGAGCCAAATCTTTTTGTATAATATGATTCCTTCTCTGTATTGACAGTGCCTTTCCGCTTTTGAGTCATCAGTACATTTCATTAGCACACCACTCCCTTTTTCCAGCATTACTGTAAGGAATAAAACTAAGCATAATCCCAGACTGACCACTGAGGAACTCTTATTAGTAACCTTCCTCACGCTGAAAACTCTCTTCTGAGTACTTTTCCTTTATCACCTTCTCAAAAGTTCCCTTATTTTCACTTTAGAAAATTACTTTTCATTTTACATGTACAGTATAGATATCAAAAATGTCTTATTCCTCCCCTCATTAACTCATTCTATCCATTTTTTTTTCAACTTAACTAACAATTCCCCATTTGGTACTATAATTTCATGCTTTCTTGAATAACAGGTAGAATTTATCTCCTTCATTTCCCACTTTGAAAAAGCTGCTCTTTTAACAAAGTAGAATATTAGTTTGAACTCATAACTTATCTTCAGTAAAATCAGACTACATGCCCTGCTGTTTTATATTTCCCTCTGTAGTTAGTTGCTCTCTTTTCATAACTTTGCCTACAGTTTTTCAACCTGTCGAGATAAAGGCTGTTTGCCATTACATAGTTATAAGATGATTTCTACAGTAAAAAGGTATCGAGCATCATTGTCACTGCACCTGTTATTTTGGATGCTGTTCATTTCAGTATTTGGAGATGGAGAACATCCACCTTCTCAGACTGATTACACCAGAGATGAAAGTTTACTGTGTTTCAGTGGGGTAGGTGGTATAGTACAACAAAGTGTGTAAGCTTTTCTGATCAATCCATTCACAAAGCCTGACAAAGCAAGAGACAGCTCAGAAAGTCTTGCATAAATTTAGGAATGAGATACAGGCAAAAAGATACCTCATTTATTCTGTCCTTCATGTTGTGTAGCCAGGATTTTTTTCAGGCTCATTTCTACCTCCCACAAAACTAATTCAATTGCTGTTGATGGATTCCAAACTATCCATCCTGACTTTGCACCATGCTCTCCATATGGAAATGCAAAGCAGGATATTAACTGAGGTTTGGAGCACTCTGTTAATTATTCCTTATTCCTAATTTCAGTCACATTCTCCTTCACAGAAGGAGATAAGGATATTGCCTGTTGTTTAATTTCCGTGGCTCAAGGTCCAGGTCTGACTTTATCTGAATTACATTATTTCTCTCTTTTCCAACATTAAGACTCAGACCATCAATGTTAGACCTATTAGTTACTCACCACATTTTTTCATTCCTTTGAACTCTTTCTTTAGAGATTAGTAAATTCTCCAGAGAATGAGACAAAAGCTTCTTTCTCTTCAGATATGTTCCTGAGCTTTATGATTTATCTTGATCTATTCTAGAAAGAATTGGATCTGTTGGGAAAACAATCTGGATTTTTTCCCTGTTGCCACAAGAAATCTTTATGTTGCATATTCACACCAAATATGCCACTTCTATAAATACAGTCGACACTTCTGTTCTGTGGACCCATGCTGGCTACAAGCTTCCTGCATTTTCTTAACAGAGAGATCAGTCACATCTCTCTCCATTATTTGTGCAAATCCCATTTTTCCCCATTATTTTTTTCACATTATAAGTCCTTTATTTAGCACGATGCCAAATAGATTCAGTACAACATTCTCTCTGCCTTCTTGATTCTTCCCTTTTTTGCTGAGCTTGATTTTATTTTTTAGGTTTCCTTTACCACTAATCTTTGTTCCTTGCTCTACAGTGCAGCAAACTTTTTCAAACCTAATTCAACTCTTCATTTCCTTTACCTTTGCAGTCATGCTTCCACCTGTATCATACTCTTTACTTAGCAGGCTATACAGCTTCCATATCTTCAGATTTTATTTGACAGATGCCTAACTATTGTGTAATGACAAATCCTACTGTCTTCTCCCGTATCTTCTCTTCAAAATCCAATTCTACCATTATCCCTAGCTTTACTTTTTTATTCCTGGATCCCATCTTTCTCAAGTGTTATAAGGTGATATTTCATTCATCGATATATTCCACTGCATATCCACTTTTGAAGGAATATAAATCTCATACCTTTAAATATTAGTCTCACATCTTCCTTTCAATATTTTTAAGGCTGTCTCACTTATTAGACCTTTCTTCTTGCCTTTCTTTGAAGGAAAAAAATTAAACTCTTTCAAGCAAACCCCCTTCTTTATTGCTGAAGCTGCAATCTATGCTTCATTAAGGTTCTATATCTATTGATATATTTATTAGTGTAGCAAGCAATTCTTGCCCAGTGAACACTCCAGCTAGAAGGGCCTCTGTGTTATTCACACCACAGAGCCCCAAAGACATGGAATATCCTGCAGGTTATGAATTGCATGCAACTTATGAAGCAGGAGGCACTGAAGTTCACTTACCCAAACAAACAAGGACTCAGTTCTTCCCTACCAAGGACTGGATCCCACACAAACTCTCCTAATTGCTCTCCTCCCACTGGTTTTGGTAAAGCTAATCTCATGCTTCCACCACGTTACAAAATCACAAATGGGTCTTGGAGAGGTCTGAGACTACAGATTTTTTCAGTTAGGTTAAGCCGCTTGTTTTTTAGCACTGTAACGTAATTGACAGCTGTTTCCCCTTAAAAATAGCTGTATCTCTATCTTTTTTCAAACACCAAAAAACTAAGCTGCAAAATACATGATGACAGGTATTTATATTGCAGAAATGTAAACACTGAGTTAAAATCGCTCGCACACGTAATTTCCCCTTGCTGTTGGTCTCCCAGGCATTCTCAAGGAGGGGGAAGCACCTCTGAAAAAGTTTTCCCAGAAAACTGGCTCACAGAAAAATATATTTCCATCAAGAACTGAGTATGCTTCATGTGATTGAACTTTCATGTGAAGTTATAATTGCTTTTACCATTGGACAAGCCAAATGGTCATTTCACAGAAAGCCTTTCTTCACCAGCCAATTAGCATGAGGAGAGTAGGTGCATTTTAGGGGAACTCTAAATTAGAGATTGGCCCTGAGACAGGAAAAGGTGTCAGTTAAGGACAGTGCATTGAGGGTGGAGGACCCATTGTTCCACCTGCAATTCATGCGCCTACAGAACATCACTTTCTTTTTTGAAGTTGTACGTGACTGAAAGAGTTTAAAAGTCAAGTAACATGTCAGAATCAGGGTTATTTCAAAGTAAAGGATAGAGAAAAGAACGGCTCAAAACAGATTACTGCAATAATCATAATCTGTTACACAACTCAATGAAAAACTTGTCTTATTGAGTAAGGTAGTCATCCTAGAATTTGGCTTTCAATGTGTTTTAATTGCACCGATATTTTATTATTTTAATACGGTCATTTGAGATTATTTAAAATTATTTATCACAATGAAGTGTGTGATTAATTAAGAGTGTTTATTCTGTCTTTGCAGCCTTGCAGCAATGTGAAAGAAACCAGACAAAAATGGACCAGCAAACCATGTCTGAAAAGCAGGCAACATCATTGCTAGAGATGCCAAAGTTCAGTAGCCAGTTTACAGTTTCTGCTCTGGTTTGTGGCACCTTGTTCTGGTCACAGTAAAACAATGTGCTCACACACTCACAGCACAAGTCAAACAATGTGGAAGCTCTTTGATGAATCAATTCCCACAGTACTCAGCTTCCCATTTTTCACATTCCTCCTGTTCTACGAAAACTCTGTAGAGCAGGAGTTGCATGGATATGGGTAAAAAAGTGATCTTAAGGCCAGGTAGAGTGTGACCCATAGCAATTGTGTACATACATGCCCTTACCCTGCAGCAAATCTTAGAACACTGTCAGCTGTGTAAAAGAAGGATGAACACAACTGTTTGTCCTGTAAGTTTATGCAGAGCTATGGGGGAGCAGCAGATGGCACGCTCGGGTGACTCTGGATGTGGCTTTACTCTTTCTGATTCGTTGGCAAAGAAAGCTAATCTCTATTACAGCCAATAGGTATTACTGTACTATAAATATATAATATACATATATAACAGTATGTCTCACAGTGAAATTTCATCCTGTGGAGATGAGTAAAGACAGATCTGCTGTAGCTTTTTTTTTTAAATCGATAGAAATAGTTTGTCAATGGACCAAACAAGAAAGTTTCTTGGAATGTGGCTTGGAATTAGAGAAAAAATTACAGAAGTAAAACCAAGTTGACAAATGGATATATTTGAGCATAGTATGGGGCATAATAATGATAATGATGCACAGTTTGCTGAACATTCTTGGAACACTTAAAAATCAGTTTCCTCAGATGAGCAAGTTTTTCATTCAGTAAGGTACAGTAGTTCTGTAAATGCTAAACTAGGTGCTCTGAATAGCCAGAGAGGGAGTGTTGCCACTGGTCTTTTAGTCTGTCTGATCAGGCTCTCCTCTTGTGTGAAATTCAAACAAGTCAAAATTTCTCTATAACATGGCAAGCACAGCTCAGCTTCATTTATTACAGGAAGGATATTTTTTGAGATAGGTATACTGGACAGCTATTAACATGATTTGATGCTTGTGTATGTTTATTTCAAGGATGGGTTAGAATGACAGACGAAGGAAATTTAACTTCCTTAGTTCCGCAAACTGCTACCATGGAAATGAAGAATAAGGGTTCAAGGGCAAAGAACAATATAGTTTTCATCACATGGTTCCCCCTAGTGAGAAACTGCTAATTGATAGGAGATTTCAGAGAACTAGATTAATTACAAATAACTAACTGCACACACATTTGTTGAGAGAAGTCCTAGACTGATGAGAAATCAAAATGTGATTTATTCAATTTAAAAAAAAAAGAAGAAAAAAAGCACTCAGTTTTGGACAAGAAAAAAAAAACAAACAAACAAACAAAAATCCCAAACTCAGAAATGGGAACAAAATAAATAATTTTGCAACAGGGCTGTACATGTCTCTGGAGCAGTAAGGACCATGGCTGTGGGATCACAATAAGGAAAAAGGTGTTGACGCTTATTTTCCTAGGTTTATATGAGGATAACCTTAATGAAGTACACAGCCTCCTCCTGACTTGCAAAATAACTCTTTTTTTCCCCCCACAGATAAAGCCATTGTTTTCTTTATTTTCACATAAACACTTCAGAGAAAAAAATGAAGAGATACCCAAATGACCAAGGCTGACTGCAGAATTACATTTGTGATCTGCTATCAGCAAGCGATAAAGTATTCCTAAGTCAACAACAAAGACTGCAAACACTGGTGTTATAATTCTATTGGCCGGGAAATTTGTGAGTAACACAAGAGTCTGTTTCAGATGAGTCTCTGTTTATTTTCTCCACGTAGCTTGAAAATGGCAATGTACTGTTTTTCCACAAAGGAAGCTGACCTAAGGAATTTTCTTGTTTAATGTATTCTTTGCTTTCATAGGCTCTACTAACGACATTTTCATGCAGCAAAGTTATTGCTGATTAAGAAAAATATGGCAATGAAATCAGACAGTGTGACCGGTTCATAAGGAGATGAAATTTAAAGACTTCAATGAATGTATCAGAATCAGCCACATCCCAATAAAGCAATGGTTTTGCACAAGTAAGCGCAGTGAGGAAGGTGCCAAGTGTTAGAGGTGATGAGACAGCATCTAGCAGAAAAAACTTGTGCTGCAATTCCAGTCTATGTTGTAACTTCACTAAATCTGTGGGGTTGACTGAAGCTGCCTTTACTGGGTCAGTGTAAACCACACCTGAGTATTCACAACTTTCATACATACAACACTCCATTCTTGGATGGAACAGGAAGGCCCACATGGGGGCTTGCAGCTCACCTTTACACTCAGTCTCTCCTATATACATGTTAAATATTGTGTAGCTCTTAACTATATGAATATTTTAGTACACATTTTGCATGTTCAGGAAGATTAGTTCCCTGAGTTAGTACAATACACCCACTATTTTTAATTTTTCACTGGTTGTAAAAAAAAAAAGAGATTACAATTGTTAGTAACTAACATTCCTTCCTGTACCAGAAGCAACAACACGTTCTTAGCAACTTCCTCAGGAATTCTCACTCCTCTGTGGCCATTTGTTATCAGTACTACCAGTGATGATCATTAGTGCACAGAGTATGATAAACTCATTACCCAATCTACAAAGCAGTGGACAACCTCACATTTCCCGGCATGCGTTCCCATCAAATATAAAGGCTTAGATTGCCAAAGATTTAGAACAACTGCCTGACAGACCTAGCTGAAATCTGGAATTTCTGTTTACAGGAAAAATCAGTAACAATGTAAAAATTATGGAGCCAGACACAAAGTCAGCCTATCCCTACATCCAGCAGCAAGCATCAAGACAGAGCACAAAAACAGGGCACATGGAGATTATATCTTGAAAGCGAGGTTTAAAGTTACTGAGGCATGTTTGTTCCAGTAATTTGTCTAAATTTATTTAAACCTCTTCATACCTCTGGCTTTCTCATCTCGCAGTACTGAAAGTTACTTATACCGGGAAAAAAAGTACCGTGGTTTGCTTCAAAATTCTGAGACTTTCCATGAAAATTTCCAAGTTTTTGGACTCTGAGAAAGATTGTATAATCACTCCTTATTCAACCTTATCACGAATGCTGATATTTTTTTCACATCTAAGCTATTCCTCTTCAATGCCCCAGAGGAAAGATTTCATCTGTTCTCACGCAGAGGCTTGTCTACACTAAAGGGGAAACTTCGCTTTTATTGTCCAGTGTGTTCTAGTTTTAATGTATCTTTACTGACCTGGGGAGACAAGATGACATGCAAGGCCAAACTTAGATGAGATTTCTCCATTGTTGGCACTATGAAATCCTTCTGAACTACTAGAAATTAGTCACAGATTTAAGAAGGTGCTAACGGGTATTGATCATTCTGATCTGCACCAACTACTATAGCCATCATTCTGAGTTATGTGGTATGGTCTCAACTTCATGCAATCTTCCATCTGTACAGATGTGGGAAACATCTGTCCACAGATGTGACTGCTCTGAGCAACTATGTAAGCTTTGTAGTCTCATTGCACTGTACCTCTTCTAGATCAGTTCTGGATGGGATGAACTGTGATTCTCTCCCTCTACACTGCTCTTGTGGGAACACACCTGGAGTATTATGTCCAGTTCTGGAATCCCCAGCATAAGAAAGACAAAGAACTGTTGCAATGAGTCCAGAGGAGGGCTACGAAGATGACCAAAAGGCTGGAGCACCTGTGCTACAAGGACAGACTGAGAGAATTGGGGTTGTTCAGCCTGGAGAAGAGAAGACTTCAGGGAAACCTTATGGCAGCCTTCCAGTACCTGAAGAGGGCTACAGGAAAGCTGGGGAGGGACATTTTACAAGAGCTTGCAGTGACAGGATGAGAGGGAACGGCTTTGAACTGGAAGGGGGAAGATTTAGATTAGACGTTAGGAAGAAACTCTTCACAATGAGGGTGGTGAGACACTGGCACAGGTTGCCCAGGGAAGCTGTGGATGACTCCTCCTTGGAGGTTTTCAAGGCCAGGTTGGATGGGGCCTTGAGCAGCCTGGTCTAGTGAGAGGTGACCCTGCCCATGGCAGAGGGGTTAGAAGTAGATGATCTTCAAGGTCCCTTCCCACCCAAACCATTCTATGATTCTATGAACTGCACAGGTCTTGGTACAGTGGTATTTCAATTAATCAACCTCACCATTTAGTCCATATTCAGTGCTCTGTCTTTCAACTTGTAATTAATGCTTCCTCATCATATAAAATAAGATATGCCTATTTTCTCCTAATTATAACCTGAAGTGAAAGCTTCAGTAAACACTGGAATTATTCATAGAACAGAAAACACTGGGAAGAATATTTTTGATTGAAAGAAACACTTCAATATTCATTAATAAAAATGCCAGTCTTCTCTTTGTTGAACCAAACATAAATGCTTTAGTTTGATTTCATTTGACATACCTCTGCGTCTTACACAATGTTGTTTTATGATAACTACAGCTAAAGAGTATCCTATCCTTAGTCTTCAACTTGCTTACAAGAAATGCCAGTTATTTATAGAAGAGATAATTACCAAGGGATCCCAGACAGTCAGCACTGTGGACACATGGTGAAGAACTGACCCGAACAGAAGCATTTCAACATGATTTAAGAAACGGAACTACGTCAAATATGTCATATTCTGAATTAAAATTAAATAATCTCTCTAGCTTTTTCAATACAATATGCAAACAAAAATCATGACAACTGAAACTTCCATAGTTTTCTTTTTTAAAAACAAACAAGCAAACATCAACACTGATTTTCTGCTAAAAAAGTCACACAAAAAGAGTGCCCAGGTAGCTCTATTACTTGATGAAAATTCCATCACCTATAACAACCCTTATTTGTTTTCAACTATTCATCCAGAACTATGCCAGTTATGTAAATAATTACTTACAATGCTTGTAACACTCATTAACTGGCACATATTTCTTGACGATATGAGCAGTGAGTTATTTGTCTTGATATTTGTACTATTCTAAGAGAAGTACTACGACACAGCCATTCAAATCTATTACTGAAAATTACATAAACTAAATTTAGTTTGCACTTCTAAAAAAAATTTAGGTTAAGGTTTGAAAACACATTCTACTGAATCTTGTGACAGAGAAAAATCCAGTTTCTTATAAACAAAAGACAGGTACTTTTGCAGCGTCTTACACATTACCAAGGTAGAAGAGTAATGGTTCTTTACAATGAAGTGCTGTGAGAAAGTCCTTTCTTGAAATAGAGCTATATTTCATAAACAATTCTGACATTGGACCAGAACTGTAAAAATATTTAGATACCTAAAAACACAAATAGGCTGTATGTGGAATTTTCATGTTCACTTTAGATACTTAGCTCCCCCAAATATAAGCACAGATGATTGATTGCTCTTGTCATAATTTGTCTGTTAAGGACTGAAATGTGAAGGGGAAAATAAGCTCCTTGTTTATCTTATTAAAGAATGTTTACCATTTTGTAGCAAGCAAAGTAATGCAATCAATAGCAATTAGGAACATTGTTGGGTTTTGTGGTTCTCCTAAATACCAAATATCTCATTACTCCTTTTAACATCTTCACTAATCTGGAACTCTCTGCTGTATCTAGCTCAGAAAAGTAAGAATAAAAACATACGTTATAAAATTATCACATCGTTTGCATTAGAGTGCAAAAGTGTAGTTAAGCCAATGGCCTGTAGTGCTACAGTAAGCAAAAGAAAGGAAGAAATGACAACATAATCAGAAAACAATCTGTAGATGCTTGTAGGAATCTCAGTAGGTGAGCAACTGAATGCATACAAAAAAATCGAACTAATTTGCTTTTTATTTTCAAGACAATGCATAGACGTAAAAAATAAAACCTTCCATAAATCAAACTGGTGCTGCTTTCAAGCATAGCTGCTTTCTTCATGTCAGTTATTATTGCAAGTTGTCAGGGAACAGTTCTTTTCACCCTGGGAGATTCTTAAAAAAGTGGTATTTGACAAAATATTTTATATTCTAACTTACTCTGGTATTCACAGTACCACTAAAATACATTTAATCTGTATAAAAGCATGACTAACTGCAAGCCTCAATGAGTTTTTAAAAGAGGTTATAATAACTATCCCTTAGAGTTTGGCATAATTATTCCACCAATAAACTGTGAACAGGTTTGTGATACCTTAAAACTATCTAAAAATTAGCTACCTAATCCATTTTACACCAGCCTTTCTTTATTATTATCATTAACAGAGAGATTGGGGCACCATAAGTAAGTTATTCAGCCCCACCTAAGAATGATACCTAAAGTATGTGAAATAAATACCCTCTAAAAGTATCTAGGCTTCAAATGCCAGCAGGGTACCTTAGACCTGATGCCATTGTTTAGATGGAGTCATTTACATCAGATATGATGAATAGATCACTGCCAATTTAACAGCATATATATAAATATAAAAGTGTCTTTATACAACAAAAAAAAGGTAATATTAGGTGAGTAAATCTGTCTAACTGCTCTACATTTACCAGAGTAAATACTATGATGGTTTAAAAAGGCCAGAGACTTAAGGAAACCATGGCTGTTTCCTCACTTTGCACAGCTTGCTTGCTTTGCAGTTTACGAAACAGGGCTATAAAGACACTCACAGATTGATAGATCTTGATAAGATGACGGACACAGTCAGAAGGATGCACCCACAGGGACCAATTTCAAACTGAAAAAGAAAAGAGTTGTTTTTATCTTGTTTGTTGTGTACATTTTTTGCCCAGCCCTAAAGAAATTCAAATTGAACTGAAAGCAGAATTAGTCTCATTTATGCTAAAATTGGATTTGTTGCTCTCTTTGTTAAAATGCAAGTTTTGTCCATATTGTGTTTGAAATAATGTTCGGAAGACATCATATGAGACTGATAAAACACAGAAAAACTGGCAACTGAACTGTGACATGTTTAGTATCTTCTCTATAAACAGTACCTGGTGAATATTCTGCTGAAGAAACACAATCAGATCTTCATATCTTGTGGCAGTATGTAGTATTAGCTGGGAAGAAATGTAAGAAGAAAAAGTTACCGAAACAATAGCAACTCATTTTTATAATCTGAAAGCTGAACTAAAGTAGACAGAACTTTGAATCTGACTTGTAAAAATTGACTAACAAAATGGAATAAAGATCTAATGAAATCTACCTGTTACTGTTGTTACTTAGTATAATATGGTATCTCAGCACTTTGTACATTCTGAATTTTTAATAAATACTGCTTCTTGCTGTTGTTAAGTTCATTGAACAGACAGTTTGATTCAATTTTAAGCATTGTTCATGCAATGAAAAACAATTGCTGGAATAAATACAGGAATACTGCAGCTTCAGAAGGTGTGGGTATGAGAATGGGCAAGTACCTCAAGAGTTTGTACCTATGTGGTGAGCCATCCATAGCAGGCATTCTCATAAAATCTGGCTCACTTCTTATCATACTCCAAGAATACAGCCAGGAATACTCCTGTTTAACAAGAAGTTCAGAAGTGGTCACAGATAAAGGCCCTTACTTCAACATTCATTGTCTATTTTTCCATCTTCATATTTCAACAGAAATTATGGTCTTGTGGCTACTGTGTGAGGAAAGATCAAGCAGTTTGGATTAAATTCTTTTCCATCACATTTTCACTGTGGTTATGTCCACATGACCTTTGATAAGCAGTACTTAGAGGGTGCACTCTGAAATAGCAACTTAGAATTACATTAATTAAATAACCTATCTTGTCTCTTGGAAAAGCATGTTAATAGACAACATTTTCTGCTGCATTCACTCTTTTTATATAGGTTTTCACCTTCAGTTGTTACAAAGCTGTCTGGTTCTGAAAAGTTGTTGGCACATCCATTCCTCCATTTAGAAGGCCAGTAATATTTCCTTAAACCACTAAATCCTGGCTTATGGCATCACATCTCAAAGCCATGTGAGAGCTTCAGATGGAAACAAAGGCATAACTGGAAAGCACTTTCCCATTTGAAGCTTCTAGAGGAAAAAAAAAAGGCAAAGAATTCCATTTAGGACAAGAAGAAAACATTGCCTTTTGATGCTCACAGCCAGGCTGGTCAGTTTGAAAAGATCCATGTCCACTTTTATTGCATATTACTAAAAGTAGACACAGCTTAAAACCTTGAAAGGTGGATGGAACAAAAAGGACTTAGAGAGCCCAGCTGCCCACAGACACTGGGACACCTCAGAGCCAGACAGACTACAGGATTTTGTTATTTCTTACTGCTTTTGGATCACAACTAACTAATTAGACATAAAAGATTTTGTAACTCTAAGAGGTCAAATGGAGATCAGACTCATTGTACTAAAATAAGAAAAGTTAGAAAAAGGATATATGGAGAATGTTACTGTGAGTTGCACAGAGCCTTACAGTTTCTAAGATTCCATCTGCCTTGTATTTTCCTATGGGATTGAACTGCTGTCTTCCTGATGGCCTGAAGAGGATATTCAGATAAAACCAAAGCTCATGTTAAAAGAAACAAAATGGCATTAAAGGGAAATCAACATGTTATATGAACTGAATGATGAGCCCAAAATTTTTGTTATATTTTTAACAGCTTTTTTGAAAAAGGATCTCTTGCATAAGTTCATACTACATATTAAACAAGCTTTTATGAACGAAGCATATACTTTTTAGCTGTGCTCTCTCAGTCTATTTAAAATTAATTACAAGTTTCTCTATGCAAAAAGAGGGTAACTATGAGTTTAAGATGTTAATTACAGTTTTATTGGAAGAGAGTATTAGAGCAATGATATTAAAACACATAGAACATATGTACAATATCACCACAGATTATTTTTTACATGTAAAATGTGCAAAGTATCATTTGAAATGTCTTTGAAATTGCAGCTTCTATTTCAGGTTTGAAGAAGGAATTCTGTGCCCAAAAGCTTCTCTGTTATTTTTCAGCCGTATTAGTTAATCTAATAAAAGAACTGACCTCACAAAATCTGACTCACTTCAAAATATCATGTAGGATCCAGTAGAGCCAAAGCCAGCTATCTAAAAGTTTGATGCCTTGTGTACAAGAAGTCTAACTGCATAGTATAGACAAAGTAACTAGTAGGCAGCAACAGCAAAAGGAAAACAATTCCAGTCATAATAGAGTATCTTACAATACAAAATTGTTGGAGTAATACAGTGCATCTGGAAAAACAACTCTCGATAAAGATTTTGGAGAAATTCTAGCCGCGAGGGCAGTTTCAAAGAATTTGACTATTCTGTCCTGGCTCCTGGGAGAGCAGAAATGACATTTTGTGTTTCTCCCTAAGCCAATTTAGGCTGCATAAATACATCCTACAAAGCTTTCATTTCTTGAACTATGTACATATATAACAGACACAAGTACAGCAGCATCGTACAAGATCTAAAACTGCTTCTCCTACTTACAGTGTCACAATCGCTTTCTCATTGCCTCCTGCACGCCACAATATGTCTGCAAGAGCCATGGTGAGGCATTTGGTCCTGTGAACTTCTGAAGGCTGAAGACAACTACAGTTCAGGAAATGTGAGAAACAAGCACATATCAAAAATGTGTATTGGGAAGTCTTCTGAAACAAGCAAGTACCAAAACGGTATTGGTAAACTCTCTGATTAGAGATCAAACTGCCTCATTTACAGTATACACAGATTCATAGCAGCTTTGTAGCTAAAAGAAGAAAAGTATATCTTTTAGAGACTATTTAGGTGTTGGAATGCCTAATAAGGAAACTTTGAAAACTGTCATTTAGGTATCTCAGTTCCGTCTACAGCTAAGGAAGAGAGAACTTGGATGGCCAACTCAAAACAGATCCTGTAAGGTGAAGAGGGAGCTGGTACTGTTACTGAGCAGACATACCAGGTGTAAAAGTACAGTTGAAATTTGCCTTTCTCTAAGGCTTAAGCATCTGAATTAAATGCCATGAGAGCACTCGCTGTGCACATAATATGAAGAGTTCTCAGGACTGGACTGAACAGGTGACAAGAGGATGTGGTGCTGCTATTCACAACTTACAGAGCTCTGAAGAGGGAGATGCAACCAAATTCGCCACTGGAATATGGATTTTCTGGAACCATTCTTTGAGGTGAACCACTTTAAGCTTTATTTTAGGCATTTAACAAGGCACCTTGGGTCTTAATTGAAGATAATCACATTCAATGTATATAGCTATAATAGAAAAACTTCCTCTTTGGTTTGCTAGCAAAACAAACTCCACACACACTGGGTAGGTCTCTTCTGAAGTCAGAAGCAAAATAGACATTTGAGGGAAGTTAATTCACTTGTGCCAAGCATTAACAGCCTTATGATGCATTTGGGGGATCTGGATGAGCTCATAGTGATGGTTAGACTACTGTTACGGGTGTGCAAGCTAAACAACTGTAAGCTGGTGAGCTTGTGTCTATATATTCTATGATAATGTCCTTGTAATTCAAGTGCATTGAAGAGATGCCACACACAGCACACAGTGTCTGCTTCTAGGAGATTACTACTAAAGATGTTGTCAGATTTAGATGGAAAGATTAAAACAAAACTATTACAGTCATTACGAGTGATGGACCAAAATCATGTGGACTAAATGAGGTATGATCAACAACAAGGACTGATCATATGAAGATCTATAATCACATACTGTAAACTAATCTTCTGAAGAAATAGGGGATGCTTTTTCAGAATACATATTTATAATTGGCTGGCAAAAAAAAAACAGGTAAATGTGCTTCGGGGAACAATACTATATTGGCAAACCATGGAAAAGATAAGCTAGTTCATCTTTAAATCTGTAACAGAATGGTTTCAATATTCTGAAACAGGATTGTTTTATATATTGAAGATGATTTTTAGTTTAAGTCTTTCACATTTAATTTCTTTTTTAACTTTTCATTTCTTGTCTTGTCTACCAATCTACACCACAATATTTTTGCCTATTATTAAACTTTATCTGAAGTATCATCTGCAATAAATATACTTGCATTTCTTTAATAAGCTACACCCTAAAGTGGTGACATAAAACTTTATGGTAATTGGCCCAGCACTGGTCTGTTGAGTCCCACTGTTTCTGAAAAACTTTCATTTATATGCTTGGTTTGGAACTTACACAATGCTGTGCAAAGCTACAGAGTGTTTACCAAAGTGTATTGATCCCAAACGTGTAAACAATGCCATCAACCCATTTCCTACAAATTCTGTTTTATGAAGTCTTCTAATACCTCCTGTTATTGTAACTTCCAAGATGTGAAAGGAGAAATAAAGGATTTATAATCCTTTATTTCCAAAAGCTACATAATGGAAAACTGGCAGATTTCAGAATAAAACCCAACATCCATCGGCCTGAAGAAGTAGACAACAGATCCATGTCGCTGGGAAGCACAGCACTGGAATTTTCTCCAGTGGCTTCAAGAATGGCAGTCTTTGAAATTCAGATATTATCAGTCTTACAGTGTTATCAGAATGGGAGATGGTGTCAAAATATGTTTCCAGCATTTTAGTAAAAGATATAATAATTCAAAAGACTAAACAAGAGACACTAAACATCAAAAAATTAAACAGACTTTCATATTCAATGTGTGCCTTGAATATAATTTTCATTTAGAGAATGTTTCTCTCTCTGAAGGATGTGAGATATGGGAAATAATTGGTAAGACTTTTCAAATAAAAATAAAAATAAAATCACAGCTTTCTCTTATCTCTGTCTGTGTTCTAATGCCAACACTCAGAATTTTATGGGCAGCACAGCACTAATTTATGTGTCTGAGAGAAGTAATAGAGTAAGAAGGAGACCTGATAATTGTTTCTTGAATGTCAAAGAAGCCTGAAGTCATTTACTGTGAAGAGGCTAATAATTAGAAAATTCAGGTTAGAATTAGAAAGGAATATTAATCCTCTCATTTCAAGCTCTGAGAGTTCCCTTTCTTTCTGAATAAGAGTTTCTGCCCGTGGCAAACACATAAGAAAAATACACTTATCTCATGAACAAAACAGTTCATCTTGCTATTCATTTTTAGGAGCCTGGAGGCTATTAACATTTCTCTTCATAAAGACGAAGATCACACCTGCTAACCTGAAATTCCTTAGAGACTTTCTGCATCCTTCAGCAGCTTTTTTCATATACAAAATATATTAAAACAAAACCTTTAAAACCAGGAGGGGGAAAATATGACAAGCAAATATTGCCAAGGAAACTGGATAGGTAGTAATTGGCTTAAGCTGGGACACTTTCAGTTTAAACAATCTGGCCTCAGCCCACTTATTTGGATGCCACATTGTATTATGACATGTATAATCACTGAACCATGTTGAAAGAGCTTCCTCTTAACAACTTAACATCTTTCTTTTTATTAAGGATGACCTGAGACTCAAAGAACCCAAGAAGCAGATGATCAAAGGCTGAAATAAGTATTTTGCTTTCACAACCACAAATAATTCTTCAGTGAATTCTGTGGAGATTCTTGGTCATAAAACCTAAATATGTACTGATTTTCTTGCATGGAAGTTTTCTTTTATGTAGGCGAGAGCCTCTTTCTGCCTTCAAAATTCTACTCTCATAATCTGAATTAGACTAATAAGTTTTGCTAGCTAATTTCTGCATTTTTAAAAAGTGTGCTCTGAACAGCATGCTCCTGAAATGAATTATAGACAGATGTGATGTGAAAAAGACTAAACTGCATAACACTGTGGAATTAACCTGACATTACACTCTGCACACGTATTGTACCACTGACCCGTGTTAACTGCCTTTGAGCAACTTCAAGGAATAGGCAATTTTCAAGTGATCCATTCATAGCACCTTGTTTATTTGGATGTTATCTTGGGATTGGCAAGCAATCAGTGCCAATAACAACTAGCAACAGTAGTAATAAGGATAAAACTTTAAGTATTGTATTTAGACTCTAAGCCTGGTTTGCAACCTTTCAAATGGCTTACAAGGTGCCTCTTACCATGACTGCTTACCCACTAGTACTGCTGGACACCTGTGTGGAGACCCCAGACCCTGGCAAGCCTTTGAATAACTGCCACTTCCCATCCTGCGTGTTGAAGACAAATAATGATGTTCTACAGGTGCCTGTTTCTTTCCGTTATTAATGAAAACAGCCCAAACAATGAATTTACATTAAGTGCCAGTCAGACAAAACTACAGAAAATCAACATAGACGTTGTCACTTTCCTAAACAGTTACAAGCAGAAAAGTGCATTTTTAAGGCCAAAGTTTTAAACTTTTTACACAACTTTTACATTGTAAGATAATGAAGTTACATTAAAAAGCAGGACAGCTTTTCTTCTAATTACAGAATAATAGAATGGTTTGGGTTGGAAGGGACCTTAAAGATCATCCAGCTCCAGCACTCCTGCCATAGACAGGGACACCTTCCACTGGATCAGGTTGTTCAAACCCTCCTCCAGCTTGGCCTTGAAGACCTCCAGGGAAGAAGCATCCATGACTTCTCTGAGCAACCTGTACCAGTGCCTCACCAACCTCATAAGAAAATATTTCTTACTAATATCTAATCTAAATCTCCCCTCTTTCATCTTAAAACCATTCTCCTTCATCCTATAAATGCATTCCCTGACTAAATTGGGACAGTTTATCACCCACAAGTAACACAAGGTGGTGGCAAACCAGTAAAATACTATTATGCCTATTCAACAAACTGCACCTATCAAGCACAGGAAAGCTTTGTGAATTTTTCTTTTGGAATGTACTTAATTTCTTATTGAAAACAGAAGGTGAATACAAGAAGTATAGTAATAAAATAACTTTCAGACATTATTTCCCATCATTACATTGAATAAGCTCTGTTCCTTTAGTAAAGTCATAAGTATGTTAATATTATAGCAGTCAAAGCCATCTTCCTTGACACTAGCAATACTTAACAATATTCCTTTAAAGTAAGTAGAAAATACACATATAGAATATAAATTCAAATTCCATTAAGGATTTTAACTGTGAAAGATCAAACACAGCAGCAAGAGAAAAAAAATATGGCTGTAACTTTAATTTTTCACCCTCACTGAGATTCTTATTGTCAAAATCTGCCTGAATTTCATGCTTTTTCAGACCTTGATTACATTCTCTTTGAAATCATATCACCATGAGATCTCACATAATTTTCATTGGCCTCGATTTGCGCTATTGGACTTTTTTTAGAGGTTCTTGGGGTAATCACAAGCAAGTAATTACACAAATAAAACACCAACCTCTAAATTCCTACAGTGGAAAGGGAAGTAAATACAAGGAAATTATATGTTACTTTCTTTCTCTCTCAGAGACAAAGAGAAGTTCAGTAAGTTTAAAATCAAACGGCTCCTGAGTAGCTGCAGCAGAGAAAAAACAATCTGCTCCTGTATAGAAAATATTTCTGATGTCAGTTGGTGACTTACCGAGCATCTTTATTCCTGTTGTTGTCTCCAAAGATAAGCTGTTGTAGGACACAAGCTTGAACTGCAGCCAGTACTCCACAGGGACCGCCCTAAAGGGAATAATGGGATATTCCATGAGCAAAACAATTTGCACTTTGATACTGGTGAAAACTTTTGCAAGCCACGTGCTTCCATTCAGGCATAAGCCATTCTTTCATCTCTCACTTTCCATCCATGACTTTGTGGTGTTTTATGTTGCTCTATTTTTTTTTTTACAAGCCAGTGAAAATCAGTGTTACCAACTGCTATTGTTTCCCACCTATTTTTCCTGACAATGCCTAGACAGTTATAGCATTAAAAGAAAGTTCATTTAAAATCTCTTCTGTGATTATACAAACAAATGAAAGATTTGCTGATCACTATGAGCTACAGGCTACCTTAACTTCCAGAGAGAATTAAAATCTGACTGTTTTCTAAAGAGTGAGAATAAGCCTTGCTCTTTTACCTCCTCTGAGCACTATGCCTTCCCTCCAGTTCCCACTTACACAACTAAACAAAGATTCCACTTTCATGTATAGCACAAGGCATCTATCTCACTGAGGAAGAAAGACACAAAAGGAAGTTTGAACATTTCAAATGATTAATGGTGGAAAAAAAATCACGATGCTAATGAATATGATAATAATTTTAAACTTTATGGAACTTACAAATACTATAATAAGTTAAACTTCAAGCAAAACAGATTAACAGCTGTTTTGAAAGATTGTGGGATGGGATAGCAATGTATGTCCTTCTCCTTGCTTATACCCTGCCAGCTAACCCACCTGACCCCACAGCATGACCAAAGCCTGTCTCTATGGATTAACAGTAAAGCAGAACGCTGCACAAGTTGTCCTGAGAAATAAGTGGTATGCCCTCTTCTTGTCTAGAAAACTCCATCCTGCATAAACTTTCCTTCCCTCATTACTCAGTTCTCTATTATTTACTCAAGCAGTTTGGTGAGGAGGTAGAGGAAAGCCATCATTTGTCTGCAACACGTAAGCATAAACGTCAAACTATGCAGGATACAAGACTAACAGCACAGATTCCACAATACCACAAATGACATTGGCAGTAGTGGGAATTACAGCAACTTAACAGAGGATTCAGCATATTAAATCCCACAGATGCAGTTGTGTGTTGGTCAGCACATGCTACCATTCTCAGAAATGGGTTCATTCTTAACATTAGAGCATCCATCAATTTAACACAGTTCCTCCCCAACCCCACATCAGCTCATGTATCAGGGCTAGCTTTGCCTATCCAGGGTAAGAAAGTATGGACCACCCAGTAGGTTTTAGGAAGAATCTGTGTTCTAATTTTAATTCATGCCAAAGTCTACACTCTCCATAGTAGATCAGCCCAGGATCACACTGCTGTTATATGCTACAATTGCACTCTTGGTTTCCTCTGTAGATCATGACCAGGCTGTGATAAATCAGTTTAGGATCTCTCAAACTCCTCTCAAAATCCCAAAGGAGAATGAAAAGCGCAGCCAGAACTGCTATTTTCAAATAGCAATGTAATCAAAGTAATCAGTTCAATTCGCAGGTTGTCCTAAGTATAACATCAAGCCTAAAGGAAGAGGTCCTGTAGGTAGGTACAGCATGCACAGTATGCAACCTGGAAAAATAAAAGTCTTGTAATCAGAAAGAGCTTAGATATTGATACCTTCCATTTTCTCATTTATATTACACACACACTATCTCTTTATAATTATTTATATAACTAATGACTGGTTCATCTGAAATACATCAAGGAAAAAAGCAAGGTTATTTCAGTTCACCAGGGAAGGCTCCCTGCTAAAAAAATTATAGGAATCATACTAAATATTTTCTTACAGCACCACAAAAACTGAAATGAATTCTGAAAGTGAGGAGGATTATATTAACTATCGGAAATAAAAACATCTAAGCAAAATACCCTGGTTTACCATTCCTGTTGTGGAATTTACAGTAGGGAATTTAATAGCCAATGAGTTGCTAGAAGCAATGAGATATCCTTTCTCTGGCAGTAGTGTCTGGAAACACCAAAGTAACATTTACTGTGCACCACTGAACCCTACTGCCATGGTTCCTTCTGGAGTTGAAATTAACATTTCATATCTTTTTTCAGTTAGGTTTTATTTGAACATAAATAGCTTTCCTCAATCTATAAGACTGGTGGCCAGGCAAGGTTGACAAGATAATACAAAGTAAGTGATTCTCCCAACGAATGTCCTGGAGCAGAGAGATTTTTGTCAGCACCAAAAATTTCTATGGACTTGGTACAGGAATTTCAGGCTGACCCGAGTCATAGCGTAGTGGTTTTTACATCTCTGGTCACCACAGGGACCTGATGGGAATCTTACAAAGGGACACTTGGTGATGCCTAGGAATTGATGGAAACCTTGCTTTAGGGAGGAGCTGGCATCTTGTGGCTGCAGTCCAGAATTACAGAAACATGGCTGTAAAAGAGGTGGCCTCATCAACAGCCCTAGCGCCCCCGTTCCAGTGATAATTCCAGGGCATGCATTACCTTTTATTTTAGGAATGAGCCTCATCATGTGATCCCCACATCTTCAAGAGGTAAAAATCTTCCTGTGATTTCACAGGCACTGCAGGCAACTCTTGCTATTTCCCCCATTTGGAGACATATGAAGCTCCATCTTTACACTTGTTGAACACTTCCCCCACATATCCTTTTCCTGTTAAACTCCACTCACTGATTTATGCCCTTTTATTATTCTACCACCACTAGTTTTAAGCTGAAGTGGTTCGTATTCCTCCCTATGATTAACTCCTCATCACACAGACACACACATATACACACTTTCAGCAGCTACTTTAAGTTTCCCTCAGAAATATTCCATCCATCCCTTGTGTCTTAACAGGACCTGACATTGTAATAACATCCAGTGGTAACCAGAGGAGTTAAAGAAATAAAAGTCTTTAGGAGACTTTTTCTTTAATGCTGAAACACACAGCCTTTGTAAACTCAGTGTAAAAAGCAAAGATCACTTCAAGGAAGTCATTTACAGTACCTTTTTTTGCACAATGCCGTATTTTAACTGTGGTATATTATTAAATGTAAAACTCTGTATTTTCCATTCTTCACTGAAGCAACAAAGACTAGAGCCAAACAAAAGATTCTTTAATTCCTATTAAAAAAAAAAAAAGAAAGAAAGAAGTTCCCATTTTAAAAACAAATCCAAAACACGGGTACATTTTCTTGCAGTAATTTGTAGAAAGAAAGGAGGAGTGTGGAAGGGTAATGACTAACTCACTATAACCACCCTTCTCTATTTTATACATTCTGTAAATAGCAACACTCAAATGAATAGGAGCAATTTTTTCCTTTTCCTGCAATACTCTTTCAACTCATAATGCCATGTGCAGCTCAGCATAGGAAACTGTTAATGCAAATCGTCTGGGGCACAGTTTCCTATCAAAGCATTACAGAATATTGCCTTAAATTTAACAGCTAGAAGAGCAACGCCTATTAATGGTTACATTAGGAAGAAAAAGACCCTGCTGAGCACAGTATGAAGAAAAGGCAGCCTGTTTAGTCTGTCAAAGTTGCTGGCATGAGATAGCTATTACTCAAAGCTCTGCTGTGTATCAATATATGTCAAATTCAGATTGTGACCACAAACAACTGCTGGCCACTATTATTCAGGATCAAATAAACCAAAGAAATTGCATTCATGCTAAAGTGGAGTAAATAAGAATAGGCTGCTCAATGTTTGTATAGTTATCTAGACCTCTGATTGAGAAATGAAATTGGAAGACATCCTCGTAATCTTTTCTCTGCTTTTTTTCCCCCCCTCTTTCTAAATGGGAAGGAAAATATTAAAAGTATTTAACAGTTTCATCTCTGCTGAAAATAAAGAAGATAAGCAAGGGAGAAACAGTGATAGGGAAATAACACACTTATTCTGAACAGTCTAAAGGACTGGAGAATAAGCACATGAATAGCTGACAATTAATAAAATAATACAAACTTCATTAATTAAAACTATTATCTGTGCTTCAAATGGGCTGATGCAGGCTGGCATGCCCTTCTGGTATTTTTCTGAATTTTGAAATGGGCACCCCTACATTACTTTCTCACCTGAATATCAGATAAGGAATATACTTGAGAATTAGTACAGCACTTGTTAAATCACACAAACATGCAACTCAGAGCAATCCATCGCAGCTTTGGCTAACAAATAAAATAACATCCTCACACATTTATTTGTATTTAACATCTCATTTAGTCTTACTTTTGCAAGAGAAATATCAATTGCCTTCGGTACTACTTGAAGCATGTACAGTGTTGAAAGATCCAGGTTCTTAGTAACTTCTCTAGGTATTTCTTCATCCTCAGCATCGACTGAAAGCAAAAATAATAATGTCCTGCATGAAATGAATTGCTTCCCCCAGTAGGCTCAGTGCCACTCAGCGATCTTTATAAAGAAGAAAATACAGTTTTAGCCAGAAAAGACAGATCAAAAATACATGAGCCAATCTCTGATTACTTCTTAATAACTTCTTTACAGTCTTACCCAAGAAGTTAATAGAAAATGCAATTACTCTGAAACAATTAAGAGTTACAAAAGAAGCAACTCGTGTATTTCATTACACCTGCTCTGAAAAATAGGATGGCAAAAGCTAAACTGAAGCTTAGCACATCTTACTTAATTCGAGGACTTCTTTCATCTGGTCTTCTTTAGAGCACATGGATGTCGGAGACTTCCTACATTAAAATAAATCAAAAAATGAATGACCACATGTTCACTTGTAATAAGAAAAGTTGTTGTAATAACCAGAAGAAACATGGAGTATGCCCACACAAAGATACAATTATTTATGTGTGTGTATGTATATATGGGGGGGGGAGTGAGGGGTGTGGAGAGAGAAAGAGATAATAAAATCTGCAGATAGATAGAAACCACATTCAATAGTTTTCACCTTTTGCTTTTAAAATGTTCTATAGAAAGCAGCTCAGTCTGAATAACATTTTGGTATAAACAAATAAATGGTATTAGAGCAAAAACTTTTTCAATGGAAGAAAGCTGAACTTCCACAAGTAGTGTAAGTGGCTTCCTTTACCAGGGCAATCTTTTAATCGACTAATAGGTGGCAGCTGTTCAACTGCTCTTGTAATTTAATTGTATATTACATAAATAACAGATTAAAAATTCATATAAACAACTTATAAAAGGACTAAGTATTTAAACTTGGCTGTGAAGTAAGAACTTTAACTAGAACGTTAGATTTTCAGAGGTGAGATGGGTTTATTCTTCCTGTTGAATTTATACCAATATGAATTCAGAACCAATGAAAAGTTTTGAATAGCTACTGTAAAAAGATCGACTTTTTTTTTTCAGAAGAGCAATGCTGCATCATTGGCTTTTGCTTTGGAAAAAAGGTATCACACTGACAGTCCTTTCAAAAATAGTATGGAATAATTTCGTCAGCAACATTCTTTTTATGAACAATATTATTATAGCAACAAGTGCTGTCATATCACATACTTTCCATTAACCTAATTTCCTTTTTCAGTGTGTGAAAGATGAATAAAAACAGAGCACAGCCATACCATACTCAGGACTTTTCCAGTTTAAATGCATTTTGGCACCTTTCTCACCGGTAGTCTTTGATACTATAAAAAAAAAAGAAACACTTCTCTCTTTTTTGCTATAAATAAGGATTTATTTTATGGGGATGATTGGAATTCAGAAAAGACAGAATGGAAATGAATCACCATTTTACTAGTGACTTGACACAAAAATAACTAGGATCCCCAGGAGGTCAAAATAAATAAAGAGGACTAAGAGCAAATTTGTATAGTGACATTAGTAGTATTGAGCTCTCACTGAATATAACAGTACTTTTAATATGATATAGAGTTTAATATAGTTGACTCTGGTATATTTTAAATCACAATCGTATCTCCCCTTGCTATTTACTAATACTGAATTTCAGCTGAGATTTCTTTCTCCTAGCTACTCACCAAGCACTCATGTCACTTAATTGCTTTTAGACAATCACAATCCACATTTTCGCTTTGTCTGAGATTGCAAACTATTGTCTCTTGTTCCCTAGAGAATAACCTGTTTCTTCCTAGGTCAGCCTATTTCGATCTAATTTTCCAAAAACAGAGCTCTTAACACTTAAGAACATAGTACTACAAGTTAGAGCATCCTGTCAGTTGCTGCTTCAGAAGGGCTTGGGTCTCCTGTAGGTAGTGTATCATATCTCCTAGCTTCATTAGATGTCCTGCATACCTTAAGATCTCAAATAGCAATATATGCCTATGTTTAGGTATGTAGATCACTCCCTGCATCAAATTAGGACACTTGATTCATTCTTCTCCCAAGCACTTCTGCTCAGTAGTGTTTCTTGTGAGAAGATCTATAACTGAAAGTCAAGTCATGCTATGGTGCAACTCATATATAACTCCCCTAGTACTATTTTTTTTTTTACATTAATGCTTTCTGGAAAGCCCAAAAGATTTTGGTTCTAGACTCATTCCAGGAAGAAGCAAGCTCGGAATGTGAAGTACTTTGAATTCTCAAGGCACAAGGAAATTCCCATCAAGATGAGTGCTGACATCAAAGATTGATGCAGGGTGTTTTCTGATTAAGTGGGGTATTTTTGCAGGTGTAGGTTCCCTCCTTAAAGGGAACTTGTGTTTCTCAAAACACTGTCAAGACATTTATTGCAATTTCCATTTCAGCAGATGGTTACTGTTCCAGGAAAATTTATTGCACGTAAAACCATACAGTTAGAATACTCAGGAAGGGGGAAGCCATCTGTCATGGCAGAAAAATGGGACAGGAAGAAAATATGTTTCATTATAAACATACTATACAGTACTTTCTCTAAATATTTGAACATTCTTATCTGATCCTCACGCAGAATTTACACAGAACAGCTGAACTCACAGAGAATGCACTTTGCAGTACAATAATGTATGTACATTCCACTATTTCCTATTTACACCACCATACACTAGAGGTCAAGTAAACAAAGGGGCTTGAAAAATAAACACTGACCATCAGTGGCTTTAAAACGACTGTGTTGGTTAAACTTATTCCCACTGCCTGATTACAACAGCTTTTCTGCTATGCATGTATTTTTTCTGCATAATAATTTATGCCATATACAGATGTGTATGACATTTTTGGTATAGTAACACCTTGAAAGCAGGTAAGAAAAAATCTGGACTGTTACTATTTGCAAAAGGGTAAACAAGGCTATTATATGTGATGCAGTTTGCCACTGCTCTGGGGAAAAACTATAAATACAGAATTATTAAAAACAATTGTGAAGAAGCAAAGGAAATTATCATAATCAATACCAGGCAATATATTTCTATAGGAAAAAGACCTTATCATGAAGGTTTAATATAAATTCTGCCATGCTCACAAGTTTGATTGGCAAAGGTAACAGAGCTCATATACTTGATTTCTCTAAACTTTTTTTTGTTGAGACCTGTATCTCATTTGACTGGCATATTAGTAGTATGAAAAATTAACTCATGAACAAATGGCTCATTGACAGGTATTAAATGAAAAAAATGTTCACTGAAAGGGTCATTTCTACTAAGCTTACTCATAAATCTGTGTTTGTTCTGCTGTATTTTATTAAATGTAGTTAACTATTAACTGTAGACAAAACTGTTTATATCTTTGTTTAGAAGGCTTGCATATGAAAAAAATATGATTATAACCACATGTTGAGCTACAATATGGTTTGAAATGCATGATGAGTTGGGCTCACCAGAACAGAATGCTTCCTCATAGGCAATGAATGAATATTTAACTTCATCTGTAAAACCAGTCCTACTATAATAAGTGTAGCTCCTTTATTTATGCTGTAGTCTATCAAAGATTTTTCAATGCAACACCCCCACACTGGAATTTTCAAGGAGAACCTGAGTGAACTGACCATTTCATTCAGCAAATCAAAACAGCTGCCAGCAAAGTGAACAAGAATCAGCAAAATAACACAGGGAACTAAAATTCTATTAAATAAAGATGCTTATATAACACCAGCTAAGAGACACCATGACAATATTTATGTGGACATGGAAAAGGGTTCCCAGACTTCAACACTCCCTCTATTCACATCAGTGGCTGTGAATATAACCCTCCATTCTGCTCGTCATACATAAAGTATCCACTCTGTATGGTTTTGGCCTTCAACTTGTAGACCACTTATTTTTAAGGACGTAGAATTTCCATGTATTCTAATTTCCTGACAAAAACCTCAGATTTTGAACTGCCTAAATCACTGTAACCTGATACCTTTCAGCAAAATGAATTATCTTCCTGAAAGCTAATATCAAATGTTAAATTGGAAGAAGACAAGCACTTACACTGAGGAATGAGTTATTTTTTTATGAAAAAGGGTGAACACACATAATATCTTATTAGTGACCACATGACAGAGAGCAGAGAAAGCTTTTATGTTCTGTTAAACTAATGAGGGATGGTAACACATTATAGGGACAACAACTCCTTGTGCTACCTGCAAATGACTGATTGTTTTTAAGGCACAGGTATGCTGCTTCCTACCATGTTCTGCCCAGTGCTTGTTTATAGACACAGTGAAAGAAAATGGTGTGAAGATCTACCTGCAAAACAGGACATATACTGTCTGCTCTTGCTTTACATTTGAGAACTTTCAGAATTGATCTCTATGTTTGCATGAACAAGGCAAATTCTGAATTGACTGAATGCATTTTAGGCAATGGGCTGGACCTTTTCAGTTTTACATCCTTTCCCAAAATAAAGAAATGATACAGAAGCCATTTGCCATTTCCAGTAATTGCAAAGCGCTTCTTCCTATGGAGTGCTGGAAAAATACTAAAAGGGCAAATGGCAGCACACACAGATGTTATGTGGAAGGCTCTGATGCCATAAATCCATTGGCACAAAAAAAAAGTCACAATAGTTTATTACTTTTATTTTAGGTTCTCCTTTCCGGTCCAAGCATTATGTTATAAAAGGTATTATGCAACTCCAAATACTTGAAGGTTTTCACTACTGAGTGATTTTGGCAATTACAGCCTCTCCCTCTCTTTTTGTATATTGGCTGGTTAAATCCATATTCCCCAAAGACGACACCATTTTGTTCAACAGACATTCTTCTGAAAGACAATTCCCAGAGTCATATAAAGACCTTCTCCCTGGTTGGCAGCTGAGCACACTCCAGGAGGGTTTGGTTATTCTCTCAGGGAAGGTGCTGACTGCACTATTCTTACTGTGCTTCCTGCCTACAAAGCCACACCGAAGCATTGACGAAAGCCTGAGATGATGCCATGGGCTTCTTCATGTGGCTTAGAGACAATGCCTGGTGCTACACACAGATCACAAACAGACAAAGATGGAAGGAAACTTGCAAAGGTCATTTACTATTACGCTGCTCCAACTCTGCATTCCTTTCTGTTCTTTTATCCAAAATGGTGCCCTCTGACTAAACTCCTATTTCCTAGAAATGCCACTATTGCCCAATACATCCTCTTCCTCTCATAGTAGGAAAAACTTCATGAATTCCTCAGACATTGCTCATACACACTGCGTGGCATATACTGAAGTCTGTTGGGATTTTCTGACTGGTTTTAAACAGGCTCAAGTTCACAATAATACGGTCATCTGAGCTCAGACCTCATTTCACAAAAGAAGCTATCAAGGTAATGAGTACGTTTAGGAACTGTTCAACATCTCATGGGATCCAAACTTTATTACTTACCAAAATGCCAGATATTATTTGAAACAAAGCAATCTCATCCAAAACACCATTTTTGTATATAACAGTGAAATATTACAGCCAACTGGGCAAACAATACATACTTAAAATATTCATTGTCCTTAGAAAACCTATTTTTACACCAAAATGTATATTAGAAAAGACTGGAGCCAATTATATTTGTTGGATAAATAATGTATATTACTTAACTTTGCTGGAACTAATTTATATTTATATTTTACAAGTATTTTAACAGAGGCTAATTCATAGCTAGGAACAGAAAGATCAGTCAAAAATCAACTTCAGCTATGGATAAGAGGGAAAAAAAAAAAAACAAATGCAAGGTGAATATAAGTGAAAAATTCCTATGACCAAGGACTGCTAGACATTGGAACATATTCTCAGGGGAGAGGTGTCACTTGAGTCATGTAAAGGACTAGACTAGACAAAACCCTGGAAAAAGGATTACAGCAAATACATATATATAGTAACCAATAATCTGCCATAGAAACAAATGACCTTAAAAGGTCTTTTCCATCTGTAATTTCTAAGATTCTATGAAATATGAGTAATGTTCCACTAAGGAACTTGGTATCTATGGCAATACACCAACCCCATCCCATTTGTGTCAGAATGCAGAACACTGCTAGACAACAGTTTATTACCAAATAATGAGTGTTATTCTGGTAACCACTAAAGAGTGGTCAGCTAAGGTGAATTCAGTTGAGAGACTATTGTATGTAGAGACATTCTGGTTCTGAACTCCCTGGTGCTTGGTTTCCTAGTGTTGGAGATGAACTGCATCAGAGATTCTTAGGTTTTGGTTGCAAAAGGCATCTGAAGCCAAGCTACACAGTCATAAAATAGCCCCTACTGTCTGAAATATCCATCTGTACTGGCACACTTCTGAAAGGAAACCACCAGCTCACATTCAGTTTGTAGCCAAGACTGTCAGTAAGGCAAAGGAGAGTATGGCAGCCACAATTAGAAGAACCGGACAAGCAGGGCAATTGTTTTCAATGAAAAGATGAGTGGAGAATTAATTATCTTCCTCTCTCCTGAAACTGTATTATAGATCTCTGCTTTTGGACAATGGGATCCACTGCTGTATCCTTTTGCTCACTAACGGCAGGAGGAAATTTTTGTTCTGATGTAATGATTTTTCCTTTTTTTTTTCCTTTCTGATAGTCATTCCCATTTAGCTTCTGTGAATTTGGCAAGATTATCTTTAACTTCAGGTCTTGACTGCTAAGTCATTTTGTTCCCTTGGATCTTTGTTTCCAATTTTATACTTTTTCTCCTCTCATTGCTCTGATTCTGGTTTCTACGCTATTTTTCTTGGAACTGGGATAGGCACAGTTGTTGGCTTTATACAAGAAAACTAAAAGTTCAAACATCTCAATATGATGTTGTTCTTCTGAACTACGAGAAGTGAAACTGAGTTCTACAGATACTATCAACCCACCAAACTCAACATAAGGTGGTTCCACTACAATGCAGAACTGCACAGTCAGAATGCAGCTAGCTGGCTCAGATTTACTCATTTAGAAACTATTCAGCCGAGAACTGAAGAGGTTCCACACCAGCACCACACCTCACATTGATAGTTTAAGAGGCATGGAAAATTAGGAGAGCACTTCAACTTCAGAGGCTGCCTAAGTAACAACTGTAATATGTCTGTGTAGCTGAGATGAAAGAACTGTTTCTCAATTGCTGTGAAGTGGTTTTGCTTGCCTTTCCCCATTTTATTTGCCCAAGGTGTGAAACATGGGGAAACCTTGATCTTCTAACACCATCTAGCCTTCCAAAATAACTCATTATTCCCATGATTTTACCAGAAAAGCAGTAGAAAGATTTTAATCCAAGGTGAAGCATCAATTCCAATAGCTATTTAACTTTTTACAGTCCTTAAAAATCATTAGTTATTTTCCCTATAGACCCTCATTCTTTATTCAGGGTGCTCAGTTTAGTGATAAATACACCCTTCTTGAAGGGGATTCAGAATTAAGGAGAATCATACAATCACAGAATGGCTAAGGTTGGAAGTACCTCTGGAAATCATCCGGTCCAACCCCCTGCTCAAGGGAGGGTTCACCCCACGTCAAGATATTACAGGTGGCAGAAAGCCTTTCCTCACTGCCATTCAAGGCTCTGCCCAAATTAAAAGTCTTGTGAAAGTCTTTAATAGCTTGCTACTTTTGGTCTGAATATGTTCCTTCAACATCGTCTCTCCCAATTTCCTGTGGAACTTGCAGCATTTTTACAAAATCATAACTACAGATACAGCAATTTTTGGTTGGAATTTTGGACCATTTACTGGAATTGTGTGTTTTTAAAGATAGTTTTTGATTCCCTTGAAAATATCAAAATAAAAAAATATAAAAAGTAAGGAGTCGCCCACATTTGGTTTGTGCTTTGTACACAACACTACCGAGAGGAACAAGAACTCAACAAAAAGGAGAACAGTGAGAAATACTCCCTTGAGAATGAACTATAAACAACAGCATCAAAATTACCTTAAAGAATAGATGGGATTTCAGATTGTCCACTGAAGAAGCACTGACACATAAATGTCATTTTGAATTTAAGTTAAATAAAATTGCCATAAAGGAGCATGGAGGAATTACTGACATAATCCTATATACACATGTGTAGTTTGGTATCAGTAGACAAATACAGGATTGTCTCCATATCTTCCTGGAGAAATATTATTCACGTTTTTAAAATGGAAGGTTCTACAGTAAAATAATAGGAGTGCTGTACAAATGGTATGAGTTTATACAACAGGAAAACTTATCAACAATCTACCTTTGCGTTATAAAGTCATATAGAAAGGTATCAAAAATTGATTTACCCTTAATTACTTCAGCAGCATGAATTCTCAGCCAAAGCAAACCTTTACCTTTCCTTATTTACTTATATATTCATGATTGTACTACTATTATGTTGTTTAGGCATTGAAGAAGTAATGTACTGTGGTCACTGAAGCATTATATCTTAACTATTAAAAGTCAAAACCATGGCATATGAAAAGACAGACATCCAACTCCCGAGAAAAGTTCAGTTCAAAACTCAGATTGGAACACCATCCTTGCAACAGCCTCCTCTACCTACAGCTTCCAGGGACCAGCATGGGTACTGTTACCAACAACACAACACACACACTACAATAAACAAAGGCAGATGCAGCACCCAAAGGGTGGTGGTAAATAGCTCCTTTTCAAAGTGGTATTCCTCAAGGATCGATATTGGGTCCGATGCTGTTAAATATCTTCATAAGAGATATGGATGATGGGATCAAGTGTACCCTGATGTCTTGTTTTAAGATACTGAGGTGTTGAAGTGTGTACAAAGGGCAAGGAAACTGGCAAAAGGTCTGGAGCACAAGCCTTATGAGGAGCAGCTGGGGGAACTGGGACTGTTTAAACTGGAGAAAAGGAGGCTGAGGGGAGACCTTCTTGCCCTCCACAACTACCTGAAAGGAGGTGATAGTATGGTGGGTGTTGGTCTCTTCTCCCAGGTAACAAATGACAAGATGAGAGGAAATTTCCTCAAGCTGCACCACGGGCGGTTTAGATTGGATATTAGGAAATATTACTTCACTGAAAGGGTTATCAAGCAGTGGAAAAGGCTGCCCAGGGATGGGGCAGAGTCACGATCCCTGGAGGTATTTAAAAGACATGCAGACATTGGACTTGGCTTAGTGGTGAGTTTGGTAGTGTTGGACTGATGGTTGGACTCAATGATCTTTTCCAACCTAAACCTAAACATTTCTGTGACTCTGATGAAGTTTGCTGATGATACAAACTGAGTGGAGAAGTGGACACTTTGGAAGGGAGAGATACCCTGCAGGAACTCCTGGACAGGCTGTGGGCTAATAAGAACCTTAGGAACAAGAAAAATGTAAGGTCTTGCACCTGTGAAAACATAATCCAGGAGTGCAGCAAAGGCTGGGATCCACCCGGCTGGGGAGCAGCTCTGTGGAAAAGGACCTGGGGACCCTTGCGGACAGCAAGCTCAATAAGAATGAACAGCAAGCTGCTGCTGTGGCAATGAAAGCCAACAGGATGCTGGCTTGCATCAACCAGAGCATCACCAGCAGAAATAAATAAGTCATTTTTCCACTCTGCTCAGTTCTTGTCAAGGCCACATCTGGAATACTGTGTTCAGTTTTGGTTCCCACTATCCAAAAAAAGGTGTGACCAGGACAGAGAGGGTCCAGAGAAGGGTCACAAAGATGATCACAGGACTGGGAAGCCTGCCATAGGATAAAAGGCTGAGAGAACTGTGTTTGTTCAGCCTTGAGAAAAGAAAGCTTAGGAGAGACCTCATCACCATGTTCCAATATTTAAAGGGTGGCTACAAAGAAGGTGGAGATTCCCATTTTACTAGAAGTCACACAGAAAAGACAAGGGGTAATGGGTACAAATTACTCTTTGGGAGATTCCAACAGGAAACAAGGGGAAACTTTTTCATAATGAGACTGGAGTAATTTCTCCAGGGAAGCACTGGATTCCCCAACATTGGACACTTTTAAGATTCAGTTGGACAGGGTGCTTGTCTTGTCTAGGCCGTAATTTTGCCAAGAAAGATTGGATCAGACGATCTTTGAGGTCCCTTCCAACCCGGTATTCTATGATTCTATGAGTCGAGAAATTAAATTAGCTGCTCTTTGCTCACAGCCAAGGATACATGAAGATTTGCTGCCACCTACATGCAGTTTTTTACCTGGAAAAATTAAAAACGAACTCTAAAAAAAAAGGCATAGAGATTGCATTCACAATTACAGCTGGGTAGGTATGCAAACTCTACAACATACTATACTTTCTTCATGGAATAATTCCTAATGACATGGGAAAGAAAATAACTATGACATAGGGACCACAACACAAAAATTTCTGATCCTTCTGTAATCCACGGAAGAAAATAATCATTTTGTTCTAATCCTTTGCAATCATTATTCTCCTTTTTCTGAGGAAGAATTCAGACATCATATTGCCGGGTACTATGTAGATAAATGAAGAGCAAATTGACCTTCATCTCTATTTTTCCGTATTTAAAGGAATGCGGTGCAACCACCACGTAATGACAATATATCTGCAAGGGATCAACATTAAATCTGGACCATGCTGAAAAAATAACAAGTGTTTTTCAATTAAAGGTCAGTATTTTATTACAGTTATGAGCAATTAGGTACTAACTGCAGTTAAGCATTGGCCTTTTAAGCTATCATTACAGTTACCTGAATTTGAAAATAGATGTTCTCAACAGTTCAACAAACAGGCAAACACTATGCCTTTATCATCAGTCTCCACTTCACTGATTCACTAACTTGATTTCATTTTCCTAAAAAGAAACAAGGGATTGGAGAAAAAACAATGCAAATAAATGAATTTGCATTTTTTTCCTATCTGTTGTGAATGTTTTATTCTATCATTTTGGAAAAGTGAGTGCTCAGTCTTGAATTACATTTCCCTCTTTATAGGTAAGTATTTAATTTGGGTCAACACTGAAATCCAAGTGCCTCTTCACCGTCAAGACAGCAAAATAGTATCTATTTGAACACAAATGGAATGTTCAATTCTTAATGAGGAAAAACTTGTGTGAAATATGGTACTCAAGAGGTCTAACTTCATATTGATACTAATAAGATTGAAATACCAAGTCAGACAAGTCAGAAATGTGGTCTCTCGACACAGTTACCCCATGACAGACACTTCATGCAGTAGCTAAGAATTATAATAGTTGATGAAAAACAAGCATGATAACGTCATTCATTAAAACATGAGTCAAAATACTGTGCATCTGCATTTCCTCAGGATAGCTTTGTAGCTCAATACTTCTGCCCATTCAGTTTGCAGGCACTTATTCAATAGCATTCAGTTTGTCTGTTGAAGCATGGCAGTGGTTTTGCTTCATTTTTTTCTCATATGTAGACAATGGATGCCTGCAGCCTGTATGCAACAATAGCTTTTTTTCACAGATCAGCAAAGAGAATGAAAAGGTCCAGCAAATGGAAGAAAAAATAAGATTTGTATGTCTTTAGTTTTCTCTGGGAAACAAAACCAGAATTGCTGATGTCTGTGAATGAGACAGCTGTGGTTAATCCTATATAAATTTTCAGCTATTCATCTAAATACTTAAATTAATATTCATGTTAGAAGCATGAGGTAGCAGTAACAGAGAAGGGAAGAAGATCCAGACAAATATCTGCTCCTGCACTGTAATTTTTCATGTCTCAAAATGCTCAAACACTCCAACCAAATCCTTAAAGCCTCTCAAACACTGCATGATTTGGCCAAAGGGATGAAAAATGTTGCCAGAGCCAGGCCTTATATTGTAATGGTCAGTGTTTATTTGCAGTCTCACTTATACTCTCTGTTACTTCCACTTAACTGCAGGAGTATCAGCAGTCCTGCTGATTTCAAGTGAGAGTTTTCAGGAGCTCAGAGCTCAGCAGGAATTCAAATGCTCTACTGGCTTGAAGTAAAATCATCTGGCAGGAATGACCCCGTTTTGCGCTGCAAAGAGATTATATGCGCTCTGCTTAGGCAATAGCTCCCTCTTCTGTTCTTGCTGAAACCAAACCCAGTCCTCTGAAGGAAGAAAATTATTCCAAACCACTTACTCCAGCAATGCAGAAGAGTACCACGACACATTCCACAAAACCGTGCACTGGAGGAGTCGCCTTTCAGGCCAGCTTCTCCTTTTCTGCTCTCTCCACAATTACTGCATAAGGTGAGGAAGTGTCAGCACGTCCAGCTACAACTGAGTGAAGTCAGTACAAGAGATTGCTTGGTCTGACAGTCTTCCCAAAGAATTTTATCCAGTCTAATATGACAGGCTGAGAGAATTTGGCTTGTTTAGCCTGAAGAAGAGAAGGCTCCAGGGAGACCTTATAGAAGCCTTCCAGCACTTAAAGGGTGCCTACAGGAAAGCTGGTGAGGGTGGTGAGGCATTGGCACAGGTTGCCCAGAGAAGTCATGGATGTTTCATCCCTGGAGGTGTTCAAGGACAGGCTGGATGAGGCTTTAGCCAGTAGAAGTTGTCCCTGCCCATGGCAGGGTGGTTGGAACTGCATGATCTTCGAGGTCTCCTCCCGCCCCAACCATTCTATGATTCTATGAAATACTACAATGACACTGGCTTACATGCTCCAAAGACATACCACAGAGTCTCCGCATGGTACAGCCCTGTGCTGGTAGCTAAACCAGCCTGTTCGGACACAGCTTGGATACCTCAACAGAATGCTGCACTGAACCAGGTGGATATATGTATGTGCTTGTCTGGTATTCCTTGATTTTATCCTCTGAGGTTTTCTGGATGCACTACTGCAACACTTAGAGGTAATCAACACTATTTCCTAAGGAGCGAGCAATGTCTCCATGGAACACTGTAGGTGATAGCCACAGGCTGGAGTCACCTGTACTGCTTACATGTCTAAGTGCTCTAAGTTTGAACTAGTAACTAAGTCCCTTTTGAAGCAGTAAAGAGAAAACAGCACTTCTAGGGTCTTTACACTGTACCAGAAAGGAATATTAAGTGGTTAAGGCTGTCAGAAGTTAGTCAGTCAGATCTTAAAACCTCCTTGTCTTTCAGTATCTTCACCATTCCCAGCTACTTGTTGGAGCATCCTATGTAGGGACAAGAGCTGGACTTCATAATCCTTTTGGGTCCCTTCCAACTTGGGTATTTCTATGATTCTATGATTCTACTTCCCCTCAATGAAATCAGAACGCATATCTTAGCCACACCCAGGCCTCCATCAGAGTTCCTCAACATTTCAGTATAAAATTCCTACAAATTGTCTTACCTGTGGCCCAACAACCGACTCTCATTTTTCTTGAGGGATTTTTCTCTCCTCTCACTTCCAGACCCTGAATGTCTGTGAGGGGCGCTCACTTTAAGGCTTTTATCATTGTTATCCATATCACAGCTTGGAACCGATTTTCTTTGTTCTGTCTTGGTCCTCTCTCTTTCAGACTGAAGTTTGGCAAAAGAGTCATCTGTATCTTTGGGGATGTTTCTTAGTTTTTCAGAGGCTGAACTTGTGTGCGAGCTTGACACAGTCTTTGATGTCAACATCACATTTACTTGTGTTGAAGATCTTTTGCTTTCTTGAAAATCAGTACTTGGGACACTCAGGTAATTTTCTTCATGTTCTTCACTCTTGAACTGTGCTGTGCTGCTCACACTAGTGGATCGTTTTGAAAGTCTCCTTTTTTGCAGCTCCTAGAAATAAGCATCATTAAAAACACAAATTAAAATTTGAGCATCTGTAATGAAAAATAAAAAGCAAAGGAAAGATCTATGAATAATTTCTGGACTAAACAATTATTATTATTATTAATCAGGTTAAATTGTAAATCAGGTTTTTTAAAAATTGCTAATAAATCAGACAGACACACATTTTCTCTTAAAATCTGAACAATGTTAAAGACGCTACATACCATTAAAATCTGCTTTTTTTTTACACAAGAACATCAACAAAATACCTCCTAAAAGATTCATTTGGGGGTTGTATCCAACTCAGGAAACCAAGTATTTATAAGACATTTTACTGGAAAGACTGCCCACTACAGATACCTAGTCTTTATTTCCAAATAAGCAATATTAGGAAAATCCAACTGATTTATTTAACTTCTTCAGTATTATCTAAACAGTATGTTTAAAATGTTTCAATTTCTCATTCTTCTAAGGCTAATTCCACAGAGGAAATGTTCCTGTCTATATAAAAACTGCATGAAGAGAAAAAAAAAGGTAAGAATTTTGGAACTGTGTTTTTAAAACAGTTACTGATGGAATATGGTGTGATTGGACTCGATTTAGAAACATATTTCTAACTGAAAGTAATTTTCAATAGCTACTGATTAAATGTGGGGTTTTGGAAAAACTTGAGTAAAACTTATAACGGCTTTAAACTGGAAGAGTGGAGATATAGATTAGACATTAGAAAGAAATTCTTCACAACAAGGGTGTTGAGACACTGGCACAGGTTGCCCAGGGAGAAGTGTTCAAAGTCAGGTTGGATGGGGTTTTGAGCAACCTGTTCTGGTAGGACGTGTCCCTGCCCACGGCAGTGGGGGTTGGAACTGGATGATCTTCATGGCCATTTCCAACCCAAACCAACCTATGTTTCTATGATACCCAGGGGTAAGAAAATCCAGGAAGCTGTAGGTACTGCTAAAGTGAAAAAGCAGTTCTCCTAGGAAAATCACACCTATCAAGAGATATCAAGAACAGAAAAGATTTATAAAGAAATTCTGTCACCTATGATCACAGACATGAAGACATGAAGGGTGTAGTTGTAGTGTCTGAATTAACCAGAACCACTTCCCTAACTTACCACATATTTTCAGACTGCAGATTTAATGGATTAGCATGCAGAAGTCATTTTAATATTATATGAAAAATGACCTTATTGCAGGAAGGTTAGATACATTCCATGGCCAAACCAAGTATTTTGTAAGTGTTGGAAATCACCTCTGGGGAACTTGCTTCTGGTCCAGTCATCATTCCTCTGACAATGAGACCTGACTTGGACTTTGTTTTTTTCTTCATTGTGGATTTCAGCTCCTCAGAAATCGTTGCTGCTGTTGATTCTTCTTGAATATCTTTTAACTTTTTATCCCCTTCAGAGGGTAAATGGCTGCTGTGTGTTGTCCCTGTGTGGCATTTTTCAGTTTTGTGCAGGTGTTTTCTGGAGGGAAGGAGTTTATCTAGTGGAGTCTCAGCACCATGTCTACAAGAAAGAAAAAGGCAAAACTTCAAACAGCAAAATAATGCACACTGAAATAAATTAAAACATCTCCTTGGCCAGTTCAAGCACGGCTCTCAAATTAAATTACTTGATATCTAGCATGGTACTCAAATACACTCATTTTTCATCTAAACATCTATTTGTAAATCTTCAGGACATTATTTCAATATCATTATTATGTGTCACAGGGCATTATAATACATGTAACACTTTACTTCAATCCTATGCTTACTTATTTTGATATGTACCATATCATAACAGAAAGCAAACTATATATATCATGCCAGATAGCTCCTAAACTACCACCAGCAGGTCCCATTCCTTCTTCATCTCCTAGGTTGGCAGCTTGAAAAATCGCCCACACTTTTGTTAGCATCTACTGTTATCATGTAACTTAGACTGACTCTACTGACCCCTTTCACTCTCTGTGCAAATGCAGAACACTTGTTTTAGATCATACAGAAAGGTACTTTTTTATTTGAGCTTTTTCTTGATAATGAGTTGCTACATTGCTGTCATTTGATCTTATCCATATTCCTCAACCTAGTCTTCCAGGTACGCACACGCAGTGTAGTTCACTGTTTGTTTGCATCTGTTTTCCTACACATATATAATCCTATAGAAAAGGTTTTCTGAAATGCAACTGAGATTGACCTCGATCTGTGACTCTTCTTATACAACACTACATGCATTTCTTTCCTAAAAATATCTTTTACTAAATCATGTTCTTACTAAAATAAAAAGTCATCATTTGTGCCTGCAAGAAATCATCATGAGTCAATTTTTCTTTATCACAATTTGTTTTTCTGTCTGCATAATATTAGATCACTGTTAAATGAAAGTTCTTTTACTGAGTAGCTCCCATGCCAGTTGATAAATTTATACTCTGTGTAACCTGAAAATGCTACCCTTCTTTACAATAACTGTCTTTGAACTTGGTTTTCACTCTGAGGTATTTTTCTCCATCCTGTTTGTTGTTGTGTTGATGGTTGGACTTCATGATCTTTTTCACCTTAACAATTCTATGATTCTACTCTATTTCATAGTAAAACAACAAGTTGGAGTTGGTTCATCTTGTACCACAAAAAACATTCCTGTAATTTAAACTGTTAAAAAATGTTTTTTGAAGGAGTATGTCTTGTGTCATGAAGACACACTGCATATGCAAACTGAAGGGAGCATGACCAGTCCCTGGGAGCATAAGGAAATATGTGACTGTTACTCCTGACCTGGGATCACATTACCACCCACTGCCAAATGGTACAGTGTGTCCACTTAGAGGAATCTAATTACACTCTCTGCTCCTGAAAGCATTGTTAAAAATTATCTAGGTAGTTGAAATTAAAATGAATTAAAGCTAAAAAGTGTTGGTTGGTTGGTTGGTCTGCTAATGCCTTGGCTGGAGAGAATGGAAATGCATAGAAGGATCACAGAGTTGTACTTTGTTCTTTCCCTCACTTTCAGGGCTGAAAGAGGACTGCCTACCCATGACAGTCCTTACAGCAGCTCTGCAGCCTCTTCCTACTGTTGTGCCATGGAAACACAACTAACCCTCATGATGGGACAAGACATGGCTCAAGGGAAACATGGAGTCACCTATTTACGAGTGTCTACCTGAACCCTAGGAGCAGATTCTCAGCTGGTTTTGAAAGAAAAATCAATCAGTGATGATGAAGGAATTCAGACCCAGGTACAGACAAGGCCAAAAGTACAAGTAGTAATAGGATGGCAGGAACTTGGCAAACGAAAAGGGGATTTGTAACATTATGCAAGTGCTTGAGGATCATGGCAGGGATAATTTGTAACTTCTTAATGAAGAAGTCAGTTAAACTTATGTTTGCTTAAAACAATAAAATTGGAATGAAGTCAAGAGGATACAAATCCATAACCAACCTTAGGGAATTTAAATACTAAAAATCAGACCCACAAGAGGAGACATAAATAAGACAGCTCCTGCTTATTGAATACTTAGTAGGCAGGAACATAGTAATCTTTTATTATGAAATCATGATGAAGCAATAAGAAAAGTGATTGTATCTTAGTTCTTTGTTTGAGTGGCTATAAACACCCTATAACCAGACTGACTTGGGTGCTGGTTGTATTGAATATCCGGCACCCAATACTGCAGAATTGAAACAAAAATACCTCCATCATATGTGTTAACTGGTTTTATGCACACTGGGTGAAGAATCCTATTTTTGGAACAACACAGATACTGACATCACACCCAGTCAATCCACCACCCCTCCCTTGCACACCCAGCCAGCTTCAGCCTCCCCCACCTCAGGGAGGCACAATCACTGAGTTTGGTGCATACGAAAGCTTGAAAATCGGTACAAAATCACACAGAATTTAGATGAAAACCTATGAGTCCATACACAATTTTGCCCCCTCTGGAGCTGGTAGCTTTCCATGTGTGGCTGGGTAACGTTTCCAAGCTCATATACACAAGAGGTTGGTCACTTCCAAGGTTCTGTTTTCTAATTTTCCTTTCATCGGCCATTTTTCCCATCATCTACTTCCAACACCCCTGCCATGGGCAGGGACACCTCCCACTAGATCAGGCTATTAAAGACCACATCCAACCTGGCCTTACACACCTCTAGGGAGGAGACATCCACAACCTCCCTGGGCAACTTGTGCCAGTGTCTCACGACCCTCATTGTGAAGAATTTCTTCCTAATGTCTAATCTAAATCTCCCCCCTTCCAGTTTAAAGCTGTTCCCCCTCGTTCTAGTGCTACAAGCCCTTGTAAAAAGTCCCTCCCCAGCTTTCCTGTAGCCCCCTTCAGGTACTGGAAGGCTGCTATGGGGTCCCCCAGGAGCCTTCTCTTCTCCAGGCTGAACAACCCCAACTCCCTCAGCCTGTCCTTATAGCAGAGGTGGTCCAGCCCTTTGATCATCTTTGTAGCCCTCCTCTGGACCTGCTCCAACAGTTTCAACTCCTTCTTAAGTTGGGGATTCCAGAACTGGACACAATGCTCCAGGTGGGGTCTCACAAAAGCTAGAGAGAGGGAAAGAATCTCTTCCCTTCACCTGCTGGCAATGCTCCTTTTGATGCCTTTCCCACCAGCGGAGGATTAAAACCACGGAGTGTCCTCCAGCGTAAAGCAGAGCAGCTCCATAAAGCATGGTTTCCTGTGCCATGAGGGCCACCCTGGACCAGCAGCCAAGCACTAACTGGGCAGTCATACGCACAGCAACCATAAAAGTAGCTTGGGGGGGAATGGGGGGTAGGAAAGAGGCAGCTTCCATTTTGCTGGGGATCGGTAGGGAAAGGAGGTGGCTGGGTCGCTCTGCTGGCTGCTGCTATTCCGTGTCAGAGGGAGCATCTTGGGGGGATTCCTCTGTAGAAGAAGGCTTTTTGCTCTAGATTAAAGGTCTGCAGGGAGTGGAGAGGCTCATAGGGGGAGTGAAACGACTTGCAGTGTCTGAGGGGAGGAAAGGAGGTAGTACGCGCTCTGAGGCAGTGTGAGGTGGGATAAGGTGAGATAGGGGGTGAGAAGATCACAACGCTAAAAGCTCCAATGTCTGAAAAGTATTCAAGCCTTCCAATACTTAAAAAAGGATCTACAGAAAAGCTGGGGAGGGGTTCTTCATCAGGGAGTGCAGGGATAGGACAAGGGGTAACAGTTTTAAGCTGAAAGAAGGAAGATTTAATTCGATATTGGGAAGACATTTTTTCCTGTGAAGGTGGTGAGGCACTGGCACAGGTTGCCCCATCCCTGGAAACATTTTAAGGCAAGGTTGGATGGGGCGTTGAACAACCTGATCCAATGGAAGGTATCCCTGCCCATGGCCACGGGTTAGAGCTGGATATTTACAATTTACATGGCATAAAAGCTCAGATTTCTATGTTCTTTAATGACTGAAAAATGTAATTGAGATTATCAATCTTCATAATTTTTAGAGAACATAAAAAGTGGCTTGCACAGAAGATTTTAATAGTGTGGAAATTTAAGATTTGTGTTACTAGGATAACTAACAAAAGGTGGTGTAGCTGAAGGTGTAAATGATAAAACTTTTAACACCATTTCCTTTATTTAATTCTTAAAAATGGTGACTAGACAGGCTAAAGAGAAAGAAATAAGCCGGTACCTATAGGCTTGACTTTCACTTTCATCGAGTGTAACGGCACTCCCACACACATGATCTTCCTCTGAGGAGCTGGGTGGATGAGATGTTGAGCTCTTACTTTGAGAAGCTGACAGAGTAGAACTTGAATTTGTGCTTCTGGAAGCCCCACGGTGCTCAAGGAAGTAATTAGTAATAATTTCAAGAAGTGTTTTCAGTGGGTTCTCCTTTGCCTGTCCAAAAAGAAAAACTAAGTTCTTGGTGACTATAGAAACTCATTATTAGTCTTGCTGCAGCCTGAGACAGGATATTCTTTTTACACTGTACAGTAGCTGAACTTATTAACTACATTTCAGATTTAGCTGCCTATAGGTGTATCCCATATAGGACCATACAAACAATCCATAAAACTAGAAGATGTCAGCTAGAGAACGTCAAGAGTTCAAAGCTGTTGCTGTGTTAAATAAACTAAGCATGATACAGAAGACACAACCTGTACAGTCATTCCTTATTTTAGCTGAACATTGTTAAGCATGGTAACTCTGCTGGAATACACCTTTTCTAATGTCACCTGGTCAACTTCAGAAGAATGAAGAATGAACTGCAGGTATTTTTAGTACCTGACTTCAGTATTTGTGGTTTATTGTATCAGAACTTGGTGAGAAACGTGGACTCTGGAACTCAATTTATGTGCTTGGGATATCCTAAGTGTAAGGCAACACCCCATCCCACTTGTTATACTGTTTTTCAACAGTACACTGGAAAATGTGGCCTGGGTGTGTGACAATTTAATAAAGAAACACACAAAACAAAAACAAACAAACAAAAAAAACCCCACAAAATCCCAAAACAAAAACAAAACCAACCAACAAAAACAAACAAACAAACAAAAACAAGGAAAAACCAAAATATATCACAGACGTTTAGGACTTAAGTAAAAAATTTTACAATGTCTCAATGTTTGCTATAGTGATGCAACACACGAGGAGATTGTTTTGAAGTGACTTATTGCAGGAGAACCTCATACTGCTTAAAAAAAGCATCATGGTGCCTTAAGCCATGAGTGAACTGGAAATTATCCAGATGTCCCTTTCGTGTCAAAGAATAATAAATGCTGAAAGTGTGATTTTTATCTGCCAGGACTTAACATAAATTTGCAAATAAAAATGGGTATGTGACAGTACTTCCTAAATGGAATAATCTAGCCATAATGATGGAAAAGATGTTAAAGTGAGTAAGTGTTCCTGGTTTATTGGAGGTTGCAGGTTGTAAGGAGAGTTCATGAACTGCCCAGTTCTCAGGTTTGTCCCATGAGCTGCTGTTTCATCTCAAGGTAAAGCTCTCCATTCCTCTCGGACCTGTTTGTGTGTCCACAACAATGCAGCACCAGACACTCCAGAGAGCTGTAGTTCTCTGTAGTTTGGACATACACAACAGTCTTTTTTTCAGGCTGGCCTAGTTTGATGGTATCCAGTACCACATTTTTGGGAGCACAATCTGTTTGCTTACCTTGTTCTGTTTGTACAAGGAGTGCAGGTGTAGGACTTCTCGAAGTTCATTCCTGTTATTGATGCTAAGTGCAGAACGTGGAAGCTCCCGGTCCATGGTAGTGATGGTTTTCTTCAAACCCTGAGAAAGAAAAGTGTCAGATTTCAGAGTACGTCAGACAGTGCAGCTTACCGAAGCTTTCATTCTTGATTTTATTGGATGTAATATAAAACTCCTAGATATATTAAAATTACAGTAATTAATGACAAGCTAACTCTTACAATCTGGTACAATCTTGCATTACTACAGCCCAGAGATGTGAAAATCATTAAGGTGGCGACGTTGCCTGTGAGGTGGAAATTACTGAACTTGACAAAAAAAAAAGATCTCCATGTAAGTGACTTCAGCTGCTAAATAGCCTCAGGAAACCAACTGCTCTTGAAGGCCCCTGCTGATACCTGAACCTATGGTTCAGATAGTTTAGAAATACTGCGTTTGCTTTTCCCATAAATATGTGGCACAGCCTTTTATGAATAGGATTTTGACTTGCATAATTACAAAGTCTAAACACCAGATGTATTCTAGCTCTCAAGACGTTCAGAACAGGTTTCAGATGTTTTGTCAGGAGTTGAAGTTATTCCAATGAGTCTCAGGTTGGAACTCCAGCAGACCTCCAGGACATCAGCTGGTTCTGGGTCTTCAAACTTCCTCAACTGGTTTGTATCTGTAGTCAACGTCCATGGGCACTTCAGAGACAAAATGCATGGCCATCTCACTTCCTGGAGGGACAGACCGATTTATCATGAAATGTCAGAGTCGGATCCCAAAATATTTGAAGTGCTACCAGAGCAGATCACTGTTTGGAGACAGAAAGTCCCGATGCCTTCAATGAAGGGTTACTGTTACAAGAAAGGATTTCTTTTTCTGCAAATGGACAGTCTGGCTCAGATTTAGGGAACTATGGAAAGCTGTGGTAAATAAAGGATGGTTCTCAAAGTTGGCTCTGATGTGTATTAAAGGTTTGGGGGAAGCAGGGGGAGATTTGTGCAGGAGCACAAAGGTTTAGCAGTGCCCCTTGTTTTGACTCCAGAGTACTTAGTGTGAAATAGATGAAGTGATTCAAGTATAAATTATTATTGTAAGCTGTATAGTCTGTTTTACCAATAGGACATTCCTTTTTTTATGCTTTTATTCATTTTTACTAACTCAGATCTGTCAATTTCTTTAATCTGAAAAATCCTTGCCATCAGTTGAACTGACAGACTTGAGCCTCTCATACTTCTGGCAGTAAATAGCAAATAATGAATTCTGCAGTTGAAATTCTGTTGGCAAATGTTTCAACTTTGCTCAAAAACATTGAAAATGTACATTTGGATACTGAATGTAAAAAGGATGAATCCAATTGAGGGTTTTTTAGCACTTAGTAAGACAATGGTTCTTTAATTTCTGACCCAAGCTAACTCATTCCTGGTCCTGGGGGCCTGACCATGCCAGACATCAGAAATATGTCCTGGGGACCAGGGATTGCAGTGATAGGACAAGGGGTAACAATTTTAAACTGAAAGAGGGGAGATTTAGACATTAGGAAGAAATGTTTTCCTGTGAGGGTGGTGAGGCACTGAAACAGGTTGCCCAGAGAAGTCATGGATACCCCATCCCTGGAGGTGTTAAAGATAGGTTGGATCGGGCTTTTAGCACCTGATCCAATTGGAGATGTCTCTGCCCATGGCAGGGGGGTTTGAACTGGATGATATTTAAGGTCCTTTCCAACCCAAACCCTTCTATGATTTTATAATAAGTACCAGGTGGTAGGTACTTTCACCTGGAAATTTCAAGGTGCCTTTTATTCTGCTCAGTCTCACACTCCCTACACTGAGGCACGGTACAAACATTCCTTTACAGCATTAAGTTTGTGAAAATTACAACGGCCTCATTCCTCCCCTTCTCCCTTTCCCCTTCCCCCCCAAATAAATCAGCTATTACTGAAAACTGGGGGGAAAAAAAAAAAAAAAAAGAAAAAAAAGAAAAAAAAAACCGGAGGGGGAATTACCGGTTTCTCTAAAATGTTGCCTTTTGCCCCTTCTTTTTTTTATAAAGCATCTATTCAAGAAAGCTGTGTGTACCTCTTGTAAACAGCAGGGCAATAGCAAGATAGGTAACTAATGAGAAAAATTCTGAAACTGCGGGTTTTTTTATTTAATCCTGGTTTTCGCAGGCACGTGTAGGTCAGGATCCACCTTTCTCCAACAAGGAGGAAGCAGGCTTCCATATTGAGCAATGAAGAGGCATCGTGGGAAATGTAGTGCGGATACTCACCCAGCAGGCTTGTTCAGGTCTAGCTGCTTTAAGGCTGGAATAAGTCCCCCCACCTCCCAGCATTCCTCAAGTTTTAGCACTCAACATCTTTCATGTGTCATTTGTACAAGCTGGAGAAAATGGAGACAAGTTACCTTTCTACTGAGAAATTCTCTCACCAGTGATGCAGCCACTTCTTCAACAAAGGAGTTGTCCATTTTTAGCCCAAAGCGTGCTTAGGGAATGTGTTCTTTACTCCATCATCCAACACATCATTCAAGCCCGCCGGCATTGCAGCTCCTCGGGGTGGCTCTTAACGGCTGTGGTCCTCAGGCACTGGTAGGGATCTCCGCAGTCCAGCGGCTGGAGGAATGTTGCTGTGGAGACCATGTCATCGGAAGCAGGGAGAACTCCTCCCCCTGGGAAGGAAACCGGTCGTTGACTTAAAATTGAAAGAGCTCGTGGTGTAACGCTGCAGCAAACATCTCGGAGATTGCTTTAAGAAATGAAATTTTAGAAAGAAATGTTCAGATCTCAGAGAGGGGACCATCTGCTCTTTTTTTTATTTTAAGTCACTGAAAGAAGCACAGTTATTTCCAACCTATACCCTGTGCTAATGCAGCTTTTCGTCTTGTATGTTTCATCAGTAAAATTGCACTCCTGTATAAAACAAACAAAAATGTGGCTGTTAAGTTTAATCACAGAATCCTTTAGGTTGGAAAAGACCTTTAGGATCATCACCTAACACTACCAGCATCTAAGGTGGCAGCACTCATCAATTAAATCAGTCAGACTGCCTTAGCCAGTAATAAAACATGCAAGCGGAAGGGATTCTGGCGAGTCACATTTTGGGCTTGGGGACCTCATTTAGGTTGGAGAGGAACTCCAGAGGTCAGGTAGCAGGATACCCTGCTCAAGGCAAACTTTTGTCCCAGGATGGAGGTTACAATTACACAATCTGGGCAGCCTCTTTCAAGATTTGGCCACTCTTGGGTCGGTAAACGATTTTCCTTGTCTAGTGAAAATTTCCCTTGCTGCAGTTTCTGACTGTTTCTTCTTACCCCTTCAACAGGACAAGGTGAATCTGGCTCAGCCTTCTCTTCGACCGCCATTCAACAGTTGTATATGGCACCTAGACCCTCACCTGTTTTTTGTTTAAGGCCGAGCAGGCACTGCCCTCTCAGTTGCTCCTTGCATCTCCTGAGTCTCAGCCGTTTAATTTTCTTACTCATGCCTTGCTGTACTTGGTCCACTTCATTCATCTCCCTCTGGAACTGAGTAGTGGAGAAAACAAAATAGAACATGGTATTCCATATGTGGCCTCAAGGAAGAGTGTTTGTTCTTTGTTAGTGAATTCCAGTATGTGGTTAGGTGCCTTTGCTGCAAGTGCATCATACTGATCTGTTTTCAGCTCCTCTGCCTGCTCTCCAAGATCATCTTCTGCAAAGTTGCTTTCTTGCAGAATCAACACTGAGGCTGTATCATTGCATGGGTTTATTGCATTTGACCTCCACATCACTCACCACTTTTCCCATACACATGTAGAAGATCAAGCTGAGCACCTGTCTTGATCATCTTATCCATCCGGCACGACATCCAAACATTACTGTCACCGCACTCTAGAAGTCACTCGAGTTACTTGTGCCAGGCCATGTTTCTCTTCCATCAGATGCTGAGGTGCCTAAAATCCTCCATGAGAAGCAGGACCTGGAGATGGTTAAACTTCTTCAAGGAACTGGATTTCTTCTGGATGGAACAGACTGTGGCAGATTCCCACAGCAACGATTCTTTTGTTGACCTTCCTTTCAGTCCTGCCCCATAAGCTTTTGACTGGCCTGTCCTTTGTTGCACAGTAGAGTTTGGTGCATTCAGGCTGCTGCTTTGCATACAGCAGAGTTCTCCTCCTCCCTCTTCCCTGCTTCTCTTCTCTTGAAATTCTGTATCCATCCAGTCAAGTCAGCTATTTTTAACTACTTCCAAACCTGGTATTTTGCCTACTTATAGTTTGGCTTTGTGTCCAGAGCTATCAAATGGTGCACCCGCCAGAATAACTAGCTGGTCTTAGTATAATTTTACTTGCTAAGGCATTGGCTGAAATCTCAACCTAGGTTTGCCGCACCTGTATGGAGGCTCTGTGCATTGCAAAACGTGGAATGTGATAGAATGAACCCCTACAATGGAAGATCAGTCGATGGAGATGGGCAAGGATGATGTGCCCAGGATGCTCAGAGAATAATGGAAAGAAGCAGACCTTATCTACACAAAAAGGGGGCCTGAGGATGGCCTTTGTTTTGGATAAACGGCCATCAGCAGTTGAGTGGATCAACCATAGAAGTGTAAATGTTTCTGCTGGAGTTCATTAAAAGAGTGTGAATGTCCCCCTGATTTAGCTGGACCAGCACAGGAGGAGTGTATGTTTGGCTAAGCCCAACAGAGAGTATAAAAGCTGAACAACTAGCATAGACACTTTTGGAAAAAAGCAAAGGGTTTGACCTGGCTTCAACACACTTATTTCTTTCTAGTTTGCAGGAATGCCCAGTGTCGTGACAGTGAACATTATGTAGAGACCAGTAATGGAAATCATGCTGGAATTCTTAGAATCATAGATTCATAGAATGGTTTGGGCCGGAAAGGGCTTTAAAGATCACCTACTTCCAACTCCCCTGTGACTGAACTGCATATTGCAACTGCTATATTTTGCTAAGTGTAACATACATTTGTATTATGATGTTGGTATACTTTGTATTACTCTGCAAAATCAAAAGTCCCACGTAACTTCAAATACCTTCAGATAAGTACATTTGATAATAAACATTATATAATATCTGCCTTGCGTGGAAGATTTACAAGAACCTGGTCAGGAGGCACTGGACTCAGACTGACTCTTGGAGAGCTTGAGGAAATGGCATTTTGCAAATAGTTTCTGAGTATGTCCTAAAGGGATATCCAGGAAAAGAAGGTTGCCTTGCATTAGAACTGAGCTATCACATGCCTTCAGGATATCAGGGGATGTAATTTGCCATCCGTGCAGTTAACAGGCAGTGCAAAGGACCTAACAGCTCCTTACTGTCAGTACTGGCTGTCAGCCACACACTGACTCTGGCACTTCGTTGTCTCCTAGAACGTGATGCAGCCAAATGTAAGCGCCTCCCTGGCGCCCATAGGTCAGTATTGCAGCACTAGGGAAAGCTCTTTCCGATGCAACTATTGACTTATATACAGAGAGAGTGACTTTGGTACCCTCTGTACCATCTGGTTGTTGGTGTTACTGCCCATTGCAGTTTTCATTTAACACTCACTAGTAAAAGTATCACACAGTATCACAGTATCACAAGGTTGGAAAGGACCTCTGAGATCATCAAGTCCAACCTATATCCCAACACCAACACCAACACTAACACCAACCCATCATCTAAACCATGGCACTCAGTGCCTCATCCAGTCTCCCCTTAAACACCTCCAGGGTCGGCGACTCCACCCCCCTCCCTGGAGAGCCCATTCCAATGACCAATCACCCTTTCAGTGAAGAACTTTTTCCTCACATCAAGCCTAAACTTTCCCTGAGGAAGCTTAAGTCCATGCCCTCTAGTTCTGCCACTGGTCACCTGAGAGAAGAGACCAATCCCTGCCAGACTACAACCTCCTTTTAGGGAGTTGTAGAGAGCAATGAGGTCTCCCCTGAGCCTCCTCTTCTCCAGACTAAACAGCCCCAACTCCCTCAGTCGCTCCTCACAGGGCTTGTGCTCCAGCCCCCTCACCATCTTCGTTACCCTCCTCTGAACACATTCCAGTATCCTGACATCTTTCCCAAACTGGGGGACCCAGAACTGGACACAATATTCAAGATGAGGCCTGACCAGTGCCGAGTACAGGGGGACAATAACTTCTCTGGTCCTGCTCACTACACTATTCCTGATGCAGGCCAGGATGCCATTGGCCTTCTTGGCCACCTGGGCACACTGCTGGCTCAAGTTGAGCTTTCTGTCAACCAGCACTCCCAGGTCCTTTTCTGCCTGACTACTCTCCAGCCACTCTGTCCCCAGTCTGTAGGTCTGCATGGGATTGTTGTGTCCAAAATGAAGTACCCAACATTTGGACTTATTAAACATCATCCCATTAGAATCAACCCATCTCTCCAATCTGTCCAGGTCCCTCTGTAGGGCCATCCTACCCTCTAACAGATCAACCCTTCCTCCCAGCTTGGTATCATCTGCAAACTTGCTGATGATGGACTCAATCCCCTCATCCAGATCATCAATAAAGATATTAAACAGGACGGGACCCAATACCGATCCCTGGGGGACACCACTGGTGACCGGCTGCCAACTGGATGAGACACCATTCACCACCACTCTTTGGGCTCGGCCATCCAGCCAATTCCTAACCCAACACAGAGTGCTCCCATCTAAGCCACGGGCTGCCAGCTTCCCTAGGAGTCTACTGTGGGAGACAGCATCAAAGGCCTTGCTAAAGTCCAGGTATACCACATCCACAGCCTTCCTCTCATCCACCAGGCGAGTCACATGGTCATAAAAGGAGATCAGGTTGGTCAGGCAGGACCTACCCCTCCTAAACCCATACTGGCTGGGCCTGATCTCTTGACCGTTCTGCAAGTGCCGCATGATTTCACCCATGATTTTACCTGGGACTGAGGTCAGGCTGACAGGTCTGTAATTACCTGGATCATCCTTACGGCCCTTCTTGTGGATGGGCGTCACATTGGCCAACTTCCAGTCTTCCGGGACCTCTCCAGTGAGCCAGGACTGCTGAAAGATGATGGAGAGCGGCTTAGCAAGCTCATCCGCCAGCTCTCTCAGCACCCTAGGATGGATCCCATCCGGCCCCATAGACTTATGAGGGTCCAAGCGGCTCAGCAGGTCTCTAACATCCTCCTCATGGATTGCAGGAGGGCCATATTTCATCCTGCCCTCATCAACCACTTCAGAGGGCCAACTGTCAAGTGAGCTGACATCCTTGCTGTTAAAAGTATTGTAGCCTGCTAAAGAGATTACTCAAGGTGGTGATACTGGGATTGATTTTATCTGAAGCAGCTCTTAGGGTACTCCTAACAGTGGGTATTCACATGTGCTGTGATGCAAGATCCCCCAAGTACACAGACAGCAATCTCAGCAGGGATACAAACTGAAAGAAATCAGGAAGCTGCATTTCAAAGCTGAGGAAAGTTTATTATTAGCTATGCCTAAGAATAATAGGCTTCTGTAACAGTGTTCTTACAAGGTTTGGTGACAACTTTTTGTAACAGACTGAGTTGGGTTTGTTCAGCCTAGAGAAGAGAAGGCTCTAGGGAGACCTTATATCAGCCTTCCAGTACTTAAAGGGGACAGGGAAGCTGGGGAGGGGCTACTTAGCAGGGAGTGCAGGGATAGAACAAGGGGTGGCATTTTTAAGCTGAAAGAGGGAAAATTTAGATTAGATACTAGGAAGATATTTTTTCCTGTGAGGATGTTGAGGCATGAAGCATGTTGCCCAGAGAAGCTGTGGATGCCCCATCCCTGGAAACATTCAAGGTGAGCTTGGATGGAAGTCTGAGCAACCTAATCAAATGGAAGATGTCCCTCACTGTGTCAGGGGGGTTGGAACTGGATGAGCTTTAAGGTCCCTTCCAAACTATTTTATGTTTCTATTCTATGATTCTATAATACTGAGTTTATGAGTTTTACCTTTATCACTAACTAATATATGTGAAGTGTCTCGTTCTTAGTGTGTCCGCTGCAGCTGTTACAGCAGACAGTGAACATAACTGTAACACGAATAGGTGGTTGTTGAGCATGTGGGTCATTGTCTCTCCAGTGTCCACAGATATTAAGAAGTAATCAGCATTCTCAGATAGGTCTGAAGCATTTGCCACATTGGCATGTGGCAAATCTCATAACACAGCCCCACTGCGAAATTAGGTGCCAATGATGTGCTTCACCTCCCTGCAGCCCAGGACAAGCACCTCTGGGGTCATAGTGTTCATCTGCTGAATAAGGTTCTATCAGGTAGTGGGAAAAGGGATGTGCTATTTCTGTAGAAAATGAATGTAAGAAAATTTAATATGATATGCTGTGAAAGGGGAATTCTTTACTATGCAAAATCTTTCTTGCTTTACATGCTGTTTCTGCTAGTAAACTTGTTACCCATATGGCCAGAAGGACCAAAACCCGTGGCCTGGTCAGGATCACTTCTGTGCAGCATTAAGGGACAAGGAACACTGTCTGTCAAGACTGGACTCTGCCTTTTGGGATCCTCTTAATCAGCAGTGATAGGAGTTGGAGGGCACCTGCTGGGATGTGTGTCTTCTGCTCAGCATGAGCACAACTGGTAGAATGTTTAATTAGAAGCCTCTGATGATGTTACCCATTTTCCCAATGTCAGAGAGAAGCAAGAGCAGATCTACTTTGCGGAGGAAGGTGAGCTGAGTGTCAAGGTTTACCACATCATGGGTAAGGGGCATGACATCACCAGCAAAGGTGCAGTCCCACGTTGCCTGAGCAGGGCAGATCTATCTGGAAAATGCACTCTTTATAGACAGATAGTCCAGACAAGGGAAGTTTATTCCTAAATGTTATATTAACAAAAAAGAATTACTTAAAAACATTGGCTAGACTGCTTTCACTGTGTTTCTCCAAACTTACTGCCAAGTTTGGAGTACAGTAGCCACAGCCTCCTGGATCTCCGTAACAGCATGTTGTGATCGTGGTAATTAGAAGCAATAATGTCAAGAAGTTTCTCTGCAGCAGCAAGACAAACAGAGTCATCCCTATTGTTAACTGTGTAGTGTCTTCTGTCACCACAACTCATGGTGTGCTCTACGGTCCAGTCTGATTGGTGAACAGAATTTGGAGCTCTGCATAGCCAGTGCTCCTTGAGTTTGAGAAAGTGTTGCAGGAGAAGCGGTCTATAGTAGGGGTGTTTATTTGAGCTGGTTAGTTGTCCATCACTCTTTGACCATGATTTGAGCACCAAGGGGGGAAGATAAAACAAGTAAAGCAACCCTTCTGTCTTCCCCTTTCCCATACTCACATTCCCTTATTTTCACCAAATACTATGCTGAGACCACAAAAATTCCTCTGATGAATAGATGGTCAATGTGGGAGTTTGAGGCAATAAGCATAGCAGTTTCCGCTTCAGCATGGTGTCAGCCACAGGCTGCAGTTCCTCAGGAGCATACCTGACCTGGCATGGTGTATTCTTTCCCATTGAGAGTTCCCTAAACATTCCAGAAGTTTCATTAAATATGTTTAAGTTCAGGTACTTCTCTGATTCAATTAAGTTTTGCCACACAATGGATTTTTGCACCGTTGTTTAATTTGCCTTTGATTTTGCCTGACACATGGTAGTTTGTGATATGTGTCCCCTCCAGGTCACTATTGTAGCCCACTCTATCTTACAGCCTTACAGGTTTCTAGTTTTAATTACTCAGCATATTCACAAATTCTGTCATTATATGAAATATCACCACTCCAGATTTCAAGTTCCCAGTTGGTTGCCAGCATGGCAGACCCTGAGCTCTCTGGCTGTTCACGTAGCAGCTCAGAGTAGCATGGCATGTGGTTTAATTTGGTAGGTTCAGCACCACTGGCTACCAAATGTATGTGATCTAGAAACATTCTTCTGGTAAGGGGCTAAGGGAAATACTGTCAGCAATTTCAGTGACTGTTTCAGCAATCCAGCATATGTGATCTGGAAAGACTCCTTAAAATATTCTTTGATGTTTATAAATACCATTATTTTCCAGAATAAGTAATGCACAATGAGTTGAATAGATCTGGTTTTTAAAAAGCACCTGGAATTGTGACATCTTTTTGGTACAGAATTTGGAATACAATAGAGTTTGATATCAATGCAAAGCAATTAGAACAAGTTGAATATTTCTTGTATAATTGCATGTAATTATGTATGTGCTGCTGGTTTTTGACTCCCCGTGCTCTCTACTCTGTGCTGTGGAGAACATAATTGCACTTAAACCTGATGTTTTACATGCTGTTTAAGATGACTTTTATTTGTCTAGTTAATGTTCCTGTATTTTTTAAAAATGCAGAACATTTCATTGTATGTTAAAGGAAAAATGTATAGAGATTTTCTAAACGTGAAAAACTTTTTTGTGAACAAAAGGCATTTTTGTAATAAAGGTTTTGAAGAGAGACTGATTTGTACAGGAAAAGACTTGAGTGGTATTTCACATGCTAAGGAAGAAAGCTGGTTTAGTTTCTTGTTGCCAAAGCAATTTTATGCCCATTGTTGTTTCTTTTTCTGTTACCTGTCTTTTTTTTCAGCCCTTAACTCAATCACAGGTGTGGGGGAAAAAAAAATTAAAAGCATGAGGAGCAAACAAATGACTCACACCTCTGTGTACACACATAACCACAGAATAGAGAGATACTGACCTAAGACAGTTGTTAGAAATGAAGTTTAATGAGGAGACAGGACAGACTGCGCTGACCAAGTGCAGAAAGACAGATGTACTGACCAGCCCTGGCTGGGACACATCCAGACCCTTCTAACTCTTTACACTTCCTCAAATGATCTTGATCCCTGCCTTCCCTTGCCTTTGGTTCCTTCCTTAAATATCCCTAGTAAGTTCTGAACAATCCCGTAATGCTCTTCCCTGCACTGTATAACCCTCCCACCACTCAGTCTGAAAGATGCCTTGGAAAGCCTTTTCACTGTCTCGCTGCTCGCTCTCCTGTTACAACCCTGGGAGGAGCTGCAGCAGGGGCTCCTTTCCTCTAGGTAATTTATAGGAGTTCCCTTGCCTGCTTCCTCTGTGCTCCCTCAAGCTGGTGACTCCTGTGATAGCCCAGAATAGTCAGGGCAGGGTATTATTTGGGTTCTCCTGTTTACCAGTATTTCTCTGTGCTTCTTCGTGTTTGTGGAGATGAACGTTTTCTTATGCAACCAAACATATCTTTTCCTCCCTGAAGCTTTCCCTTCTCCAGGCTGAAAAAGCCCTGTTCCCTCAGGTGCTTCATGAAGGACATGTGCTCCAGCCCCTGACCATCTTGGTGACCCTCTACTGTTCTCAGTCCAGTTGATCAATGTCTTCCTTGTACCAGGGGTCCCAAAAATGTATCTGACATTTCACATCCATTTGACATCTACAGATCATGTAGATGTGATCTAATGAGTACAGAGCCAAGGGGGTTAATAATTTCCCTCACATGTAATCCCTGACTTCAACCATATCCACTCCTTGGTGAGAATCTCAGAGGCCTAGGACACCTTGTTAGTGGCAAATGAGGCAAAAAATAAATTGGCTACTTAATATTATGTATCTTTGCCAATATAAAGTCACCTGCCCCACTGAGCAACCAGCCCAGATTTTCTTTGGTCAGCCTTTCACAACCAATGTGAGAGAAGCATCACTTCTTTTAGCCCTTAAAGTCTCCTACAAGCATGAACTGTGTGTGAGCTCTGTTTTTTCTAACACCATCTCCATATGCTTTGGTAGTGTTTCTGAATTCCTCCATTGTAACCTGCAATCTGTTTGTCACAGAGCTCTAGGCATTCAGGCCTTTTGTTTTGATGTGCTCTTGGCATCCCTTGACTGTATCATTGCTGCCTGTGTGAATGAGCAGCAGGTGTCCAAGGGATGAGTGAGCATTGGCAGTGTCTCTTCTACATCCCTGCTCCCATTGATGTGCACATTGATGTGCCAGATCCCAAGCTAGGGACTCTGAAGCAATTTGGAGAACTGGTAAAAATACTTTGGGTAGCTGTACTAGCCTGCTCTAGAGGGGTGGTTTAATTCTTGAAATGTTCTTGAAAAAAAGGATGAAACTGGCTTTTGAGACTTCATGGAAGGTCTCCTTTTATTTTCCTTTTTTTAATCATCACCTAGGCTCACTGATAAAGAAAAGTCAAGAGTCAAGAAAGCGCATCCTGTCCCTAGTACTTACCCTCTTTGGTTTTGCCATTGTCTAAAGGTCATGGGTGTGGGTTCCTCTGTGGAATCATAGAATCACCTGGTTGGAAAAGACATTTGAGATCATTGAGTCCAACTGTACCTGTCCACTACTAAACCATATCCCTGAGAAACTCATCTACCCATCATTTAAATGCCTCCAGGGATGGAGATTCAACCACCTCCCTGGGCAGTCGTTCCAGTGACTCTCACAGCGAAGAATTTTTTCCTACTGTCCAGTCTGAATCTCCCCTGGCGCAACTTGTGGCCATTTCCTCTCATCCTACCACCTTTCACTTGGGAGAAGAGACCAACGCTCACCTTGCTACAACCTCCTTTCAGGTAGCTGTGGACAGTGATGACGTCTCCCCTCAGTCTCCTCTTCCCAAGGCTAAACAACCCTAGTTCCCTCAGCAGGACTTGTTCTCCAGCCTCTTCACCAGCTTCATTGCCCAACAAAGTACCAGCTGTTTGTGTGTGTTCTCCATCATTCGAAACCTATGGATGGAAGAGTGTGTACTGACAGTACAGATGTATCTGAGTGGATTTAAAGAGGTTTTCTGGATGGCATGGTAGCACCTTGACTGTCTTGGCCTGAATCTGTGGTAAACCAGATTCCTTTCTGCCTTAAAAAAACAGAAAATGCTGTATGATGTTGTAGTTTTACCCTACAATTTAAATCTCCTTTCTTTGTGTCACCTGGTATAATGGATTGATCGTTGCATGTCTGCATTATATAGATGTAATTTTCTCTCCTTTGTGATTCATGTTCTCTTATTGAAGTGAATAATTGTCTTTCCTTGTTCTCTACAGTTTTTTCTGAGATAAATTATTTCATGCAACAGTACTTGAAATGTTACATTTTAAGCATTAAATTAACCTTGGGTGTGAGACATCGATCAGCAATATTGAACTAGGAAAGGATTTCTATTAAATTGACAGATTCTTCTAAAGCAGTTCTTAAGTTCTTGAAGGCAGTGACACCCACTTCAATTTATAGAATTTGGTTTTGAGCAAAATGATGTATTTAACTTGAACTTGACTCAGTGCAGATATTCATTAGAAATCATTTCCTTTCAGTTCTGCAATTGTACATTTTATTTATAAATGTAAAGTAGTTTGTGTTCACTGTGTACTAATCCAGAGCTCATGTGAACAGGAATCTAGGAAATCACTGCTGATCAGCTGGAAAAGTACTAAAATAAACAGTAAGAAATAGTATTGCAGAAAGAAACTTGAAAGGCTTTTAAAACCTCCCCAGGGTAGTTGCTCTAGGAAGCATGTCACTGCCCTTTGATTTACACCTGGAGTGGTATTAGTCTGCTTCTGGTCATGTCCTGGGTGTGATATTTTCTTTCCAGCCCTGACGCAACATAGCTGATTAATGAGAAGTTATTTCAAAATACAAATACGTCATGTCCATGGGATTCCCCTTACCCAGATACTGACTGACAACACTCATACAAGTCCAGCAGCCTAGGGAAGCTAATTTCCCTTTATGAATCTGTACCGATTTTTTCCAACCAGACTACTTGTGCATGTGCTCAAATTTTATTCTTCGTTGTGGATTCTGTCACTGCCAAGGAGGTCACTCATTCACAAACCCATAATTCTAAGATGCCTTCTGTAGCCCTTCTTGTAGATGAGAATTTTATTAGCAGCACTACAGACCCCTGGCAGAGGAGCAATTTGTAAGAGCAGGTAGCATGCCTTTGCTAGCAGTCTTACAAGTCCACATTTGAGAGAATGCCACCCAGTTCTGGTGTTTTATTAGCATTATCACTTTGGTCTAATATTTCTTGTGTAGGAGATGTGAGAATCTTCCCAAGATCTTCATCAGAAGAGACCAGTGCAAGAAACTAATTTACTGGTTTTGTCTGCCCCGAGTACTGCTGTTACACTTTCTGTATCATTCAGGCCTGCTTTTAATGGTTTTAAATAACTTTTTTTCTATGAAGTTGAATATCCATTGTAAGTTGCTGTTTAAATTATTTTCCATCCTCTTAATTTCTTGTTTACATTAGACCTGCTGTGTTGTACGTTTTTTCTGTTCCCTGCACATGGGCAAGCTTTCCATTTCTTTAAAGTCTGACCTTTTCCTTTCTGTCAGCCACCTTAACTCCCTGTTGAGCCAAGCTAGAATTAATTGGAGTTTTCTTCCTCCTTTTTTATCCTTTCAGTCCATGTTTTATCTGGACTTCTAATCCAGTATTCTGTATAAGTTTTAGATTATTCAGAGATTTGATTGTGCCTGCTTTTTTTGGCTATTATTTTGCCTGTTTATTTGGCCTTGTTTTTACATTGTTCCATTTCTTAACCTTTTTTTTATCTAATGCTGTCTTTACTCACCTTCACTTTACTTTTGTAACCTAAGTGTGCTGTGATAACCACTAAAGAATAGCTCATCCAGTAATTCCTCTTGAACTGGTTCCTCTTGAGTCTAAATCCAAAATAACAACTCTCATTTGGATACCTATAGAGGTTCTTCTAGGTGTTTTGTTTCTGCATCTCATCCTGATGAATCACCAACCCACTCTCTATGTACGTTATTTAACTTCTCCTATTGCTACCAGTCCAAAATTTATGGTTACTCTGCTCAGCATTTCATGATCACTGTCATTTCCCGGTTGGGCGTTGATAGTGTCCATTCCCAGTGCTGAACTGGAATTAGATTATGGGAATCATAGAATCTTCCGGTTGGAAAAGACCTCTGAGATCATTGAGTCCAACTGCTCCCATCATCTACTAAAATATGTCCCTCAAAAACTCATCTACCTGTTTTTTTAACACCTACAGGATGGTGACTCAGCCACCTCCCTGGGCAGCCTCTGCCAATGCCTGACCACCCTTTCACTAAAGAAATTCTTCCTAATATCCAGTCTGAACCTCCCCTGGCGCAACTTATGGCCATGTCCCCTTGTGCTATCACCTGTCACTTGAGAGAAGAGATCAACACTCGCTCTGCCACAGCCTCCTTTCAGGCAGCCATAGACAGTGATGAGGTCTACCCTCAGCCTCCTCTTCTCCAAGCTAAACAGCCACAGTGCCCTCAATCACTCCTTGTAGGACTTGTTCTCCAGCCCCTTCACCAGCCTTGTTGCCCTTCTTTGGATATGCTCCAACCCCTCAATGTCCTTCTTGTAGTGAGGGGCCCAGAACTGCACACAGTACTCCAGGTGTGGCCTCACCAGTGCTGACTACAAGAGTACAATCACCTCACTGGTCACACAGTTTTTGATACAGGCCAAGATGTCATTGGCCTTCTTGGCCACCTGGGCCACTGCTGGCTCATATTCAGCCGGTTGTCAATCAACACACCCAGGTCCTTCTCCTCCAGGCATCTCTCCAACCAATCTTCCCCAAACCTGTATCACTGCATGGGGTTGTTGTGCCTCAAGTGCAGGACTCGGCATTTGGTCTCATTGAACCTCATCCCGTTGGTTTCAACCCATCGATCCAGCCTGTCCAGATCCCTCTGCAGAACCTCTCTTCCTTTAAGCAGATCAACACTGACACCCAGCTTGGTGTCATCTGCAAACTTGCTAAGGGTGCACTCGATCCCTTCGTCCAGGTCATCAATAAAGATATTGAACAGGACTGGACCCAGCACTGAACCCTGGGGAACACCACTCATGACCGGCCTCCAACTGGATTGAACTCCATTTACCACCACCCTCTGGGCCCAGCCATCCAGCCAGTTTTTCCCTCAGCAGAGGGTGTGCCCGTCCAGGCCAATGGCAGCCAGTTTCTCAATCAGAATACTGTGAGAAATGGTGTCAAAGGCTTTACAAAAGTCCAGGTACAGCACATCCACAGCCTTTCCCTCGTCCATTAACCAGGTAACCTTGTCATAGAAGGAGATCAGGTTGGTCTGGTTGGTGTTTGGGATGTCTGTTGCTATTGGAGTGGTCACTAAACATCAAGTGTTTCATTTGACCCCCCCATCAGGTCTCCAGATTCAGTAATTTAACCAGAGTGCAGCTGCTGCAGTCCCAACCCTCAACTCAGGAAGGGGGATCTAGTCCTCCATACAGCCACATCTTTCCTCGTGGGCTCCTGCCTAGGGTCAAGACTTCTTCCATTCATGTGATACATCACTATTGAACTGACTTACCTTTCTGGTCTGCTGTGCTAGCCAGTAAGTCCCTGTTGGCACACTCTGGCCATTTCATATTAGTGGGTGTGAGTAGGAGGTCTGATGGGAGCCTGCTCTGTCATCTCCCTCTCGACAACCAAGTATCTGTCATTTAAAGAAGAGAATTGAAACAAATATCATCTTGTTGCCTGTGCTTACTGGAACTGTCTTCATTTAACTGCTAGAAATCAAAAGTAGAAATGACTGGAAGAATAAAACAATAACAGCACGAAAATCTCAAAAGCTTTTCAAGGATGAGATGTTAAATTCTAATGCTTAAAAGCTGCTACACTGTTTTTCTGCTGTAAATCAGTGCTGCAAAAATGAGCCTGTCAAAAATGATACGTGAAGAATGCTCTCTAAAGAAAAAATACACTAAAATACCACCCTCTGAACACTTCAGTATCAAGATAGCTTTCTGCTGTTTTGTTGACTGAAACCAACAGAATCTGCCTGGTCTACAAGGAGATACTGTTTATCTTGCTATGAATTGTTAATAAATATACTAAATCAAAAGATTTGTTTTAACAACTCTCTTCTTGGGGGTAGTTTGGATTCCTCCAGTGTGCTTTGACTAACATTTTTATAAGAACTTTTTTAATGTGGGATTGAAAATCTGATCCATTTTTTAAAAAGAAAAGGTATAGCACTGTGCTTTTTTTTTTTTTTTAAGCATTCTTCACTCCCCATCAGTTTAAGGAGGTCTGGGAACAAAGGATAGGTCTTCAAAAAAAGCCATTATTTCTGTTCTGCATGGTAGCCTTGGCTGTTTCTGTAAGGTTCTGTGAAGTTCTGTATATTTCAGAGTTACAAACATAGAGCAAGTAATTGCAGAGATGGGAGACAATTTGAAATACAGTAATGTAGTCCTTCATATAACTCATGCTGCATGAGTTACAGCATTGTTTCAGTCTGGAACTTCATCTTTTTGTCTTTCTTCTCTGAAAAAGAGATGCTGCTTTAATTGAAACCTCAGCTTTCTGTTGGCAGAAAGGTATGAAACACAGGTAGGAATTAAATTGCTTAGAAGCACACTAATGAAAGCAAACAATATGTATTTTTCTGCCACTGAGTTTTATAATTGCATCTGAGGCTGTGAGAGTAAGCAGCTGTGTAATTTTTAATATTGTAAGATTTCCTACAGGAATGTGTTGGATGCTTTGTTCTTCCTCTGCCTTGTTCTTGAGAGACTGCTGGATATCACTCATAACTATATGCATGTGTGTAATGATGTGCATTTTTTGGGTACAATGCTGCTATTACTTTCCTTATATCAGGATATTATACTTCTATGAATATTACATTCAAAATGGTTAAAACCTAATTTTGTCAGAATCTCTGGGACTGTTCACTAAGGCAAGATGTTAAGCAGAAGGAGTCAGAGCCAACAGTCTTGCCTAAATGCTAGGAAAATAGTTATTAACAAATGTTCAGCCTTGTGGAGAGGGACCCTAACAGAAGCACCTGCAGGTTCAGTTGCTCAAGTAAATTTTTCTAGAATCATAGAATCATAGAATGGTTTGAGTTGGAAGGGACCTTAAAGATTATCCAGTTCCAACCCCCCTGCCATGGGCAGGGACACTTTCCACTGATCAGGTTGCTCAAAGCCCCATCCAACTTGACCTTGAATACCTCCAGGGATGGGGCATCCACGACTTCTCTGGGCAACCTGTGCCAGTGCTTCACCACCTTCACAGGAAAAAAATTCTTCCTAATATCTAAATTAATCTCCCCTCTATCAACTTAAAACTGTTACCCCTTATCCTATCACTACAGTCCCTGATAAAGACCACTGCTCCTCTTTTCTGTACCCCCCTTTACATACTGGAAGGCTGCTGTAAGATCTCCTTGGAGCCTTCTCTTCTCTAAGCTGAACAAGCCCAACTCTCTCATCCTGTCCTTGTATGGGAGATGCTCCAGTCCTCTGATCACCTTCATGGCCTCCTCTGGACTCTCTCTGACAGATCCATGTCCTTCCTGTGCTGAGGACTCCAGAACTGAATGCAGTACTCCTGCATTCTACCTCTCAAAGATCCCAAGAAACTGATAAACTTTGTGGGAAGATTTCACTGCTCCTGAATAGTCTCTAGTAAACAGCAACAAAGCTGTGTAGAAAAATCAAGATTATATTTTGTTGATTGAATAGGATTTGGCACTATTGTCAGGAAAATAATTAGCTCATGTCCAGTAGTAAACACTAATGTCTTTTGCCACATAGACTGAGAAATAAAATGCAGAATAAAATTACAGGAACAAAATACATGCTGTGGCTGTGAAATCAGTTTTCAAAAATCCTTATTCTCTTAAAGAATTTTTCACTTCAGATACTACATATACTTAATGCAAGAATATGAATCAAAAGAATAAAAGAGATTTTTCATTTTTCTGTGCATATCCTTGACAGCAAAATAAATTGTTGCCTTGACCCTAACACAATTTTACTTGCTTTCATGGATTTTGTAGGGCTTCCTCTCCAGACTAGCCTTGCTTTTATATCAGCTCTCTAAAATGTTTGCCCTTGAGCAGTCACTTCTTGCAGAATCCAGTTGTTCTGATTGAGATAGAAATAAGAGATTTTGATTGAGATTAAGATAACTTTCCCTTTTTTTAATTTTTTTTTCTTTGGGATAGAGTTTTAGAAGGGGTTAAGAAGATGGAGCAATCATAAGCCCCTGCTTTAGTATCCTTTCAGGTATCTTTAAAGCTGTTAAGAATGAGCAGAGGTGCTCTGATGCCTTTAGTTTTGCCCTCAAATTTCTCAGTCCATCTCAAACTTTTCCTCCTGCTGTGTGTTTGCAGTGGTCTTTGACTTCAGGTATGAATTGATCGCCGTCATCGCATTCCAAATCATTGCTATTCTGTTTCACACACAGTTACACTGACACGTTGGCACAGTCCAGCAGGTTTCTTCTTAGGGTCATCCTATTGTCCCTTTTTCTAACCGAAAAGATCATAAATAACTGCAGGTCTTCGGAGCACAGTTTTGTCGCAGGGAAATTACAGTGCCTCACCTCCCATCTCTGCAGAGTGGCTGTTTGAGAACAATGCTCTGCATGCTGCATAACACTCTTTTCTTCCCCCAAAATGTGCAACCAGCTTCTAACTATTAAGGAATTCACCTGCTGTGGGCAGCACACCAGATGTCGTGGTGATTTTTTCTCAACGCTAAACAAACTGCAGAAGCTTTTGCATCCGTCCTTGAAAAGCCTTTTCTGCTGTAATATTCAAAGGCTTGTTTTGTAGTTTTCAAAGGTTTGACATCTCCTTGCTTTCCTTTTCTCCCACAATTTGCAGCCCACTGCACACTTCTGTTGAAATTGAAGTGTATGCCCTCCCACTCCTCATGATACTTTCCATCCTCCTCTTCACTGGCAAACTGAAGAGGGTCGCTTTGACAATTTACAGGGGATAGGTATTATTTGGAAAAAAACTGTATCTGTTTATTTTTCCCTGTAAGCTGGAAAGCATCGTCATTAGTTGGTATCAAACTGTATGCTTGAAATGTATTGTTTTATTGAGAATTAAAAAGGTGGGGGGAATTAGAAAGATGGTTGTAGCTGCATGCAGGCTGTATATAGAATCATGGATTCATAGAATGGTTTGGGCTGGAAGGGGCCTTAAAAATCACCCAGTTCCAAACCCTCTGACATGGGCAGGGACACCTTCCGCTGGATCTGGTTGCTCAAAGCCTCATCCAACCTGCCCTCGAACACCTCCAGGGATGGCAACCTGTTCCAGTGCCTCAGCACTCTCACAGTAAAATATTTCTTCCTATAATCGAAGCTAAATCTCCTGTTTTTCAGTTTAAATATGTTACTGCTCATCCTATCCCCGCACTCCCCGATAAAGACCCCCTCCACAGCTTTCCTGTAGCCCCCTTTAAGTACTGGAACGCTGTTGTAAGGTCTCCCTGGAGCCTTCTCTTGTTTTTATGTAAATGAACTAGTTCCTGAAAACCGGGTCATGAATGAATTGTGAATTTCTTCTAAATCCCACGTGAAATGCTTCAGATTTTTAGCTAGTGCTTTTCCCCTCCCTCTCCTTTCTTTAGTTTTGTGTCTTACACTGAAGCTACAGGGTAAAATCCAAACTAACAATTTGCTAGGGATTCTCCATGGTAAATGCTGCAATGCTTACAGTCTGCAATATGAACAGTGACTTACTGCTTTGACCTTAACTGATTACCTTGGCTTCAAAATGCACATCGAAATATTTGAATAAGTTCGGTGTGTTGTGAAATGGGAGATTGAGATGAGTAAGCATTTGTTAAGCACTAATAAATCAGAACTTCAACAAGGAATTTTTGTCTTGAATATGAAAAATGTAGACAAATAAAATGAATTATGAATGTTTAAGTATAACATGAACCATTTTTCGGTTCCTCAGTGCAGTCTTACTTTAAAACACTAGGGTGAGCTCATGATTCGTGGTTTGTTTTTTTTCAGGCGCTTGTTTGGAGAGAGCTGACTGTCCTCATGTTCTCCTAACCATAAATAGAAAAGAAACTTTAAACAAAATATTGCCTTTTACTTTATGTTGTAGCAATTTTTTTTTGGCTAATTGAATTTGAAGTGTAATTTAATATAAGACAAATAATAGTCTCAATAATGAATTAGCAAAACTCTATTTTTTACACATCCTCATTCACTTCTTATCCAAAAACTAGGGGATTTTTGGCCAGTAACAGTTCCAGGTGTTTTGGAACCAATTGGTAGAGGCTTTTTTTTTTTTTTTTTAACCTCTGTGAGGTCAGCACAGGATTTTTAGTGTAATGTTTGGATGTTCATCATGCATTTTTTGAATATTTTCACTGTTGTCGTGGTCTCAACTATTCTAAATTTCCGTTGCGGTATTGGGGAACATTTGGGTAAATGAACCACAAACAGAAGTAGCATTTCCGTTCCTTGATTGGATGAGCAGTTCTGGCATGAATAACATACTTTTGTGAGTACAGATATAGTCTTTTGAGCCTTAAATATGCACCCGTGAGATCTTGAAACTAATTTCTTACGGGTATTTCTGCTAAAAAAGGAATGCCTGGGTATTTGCTGAAAGCCGATGTAATAGGATGTCTGCCCCAAGTCCCTGTAGGAATTCAAGCCTAGTTGTATTTGGTACACTGTAGTTTGGATCAAATCCAGTCCAGCAGCTTACAAACATGTTTAGGTTTTGTACTCAGACTATGTGGAAAAAATGAAGTTTATTGAGATCTTAGAATGGTTTGAGTTGGAAGGGACCTAAAAGACCCATCCTGTTCCAGTCCCCCTGCCATGGACAAGAACACCTTCCAGTAGATCATATTGCTCAAATCCCCCTTCAACCAGGCCTTAAACACCTCCAGAGATGCTTAAAATACACCATAATTGAAAATGGTTTATATTTGGATTGAATAATAAGGCTGAAGTTAGCTGTTGCAGGCATTTACTGAGAGTTGTGTATGTGCAGATGTTAAGAGCAATCATATGTTTCTGTTGCTGCTGTCCTGGCCATTTTTTTCAGTCCTCAACATTGCTACCACCAAATATAAGGTAATAGTACTGAATAGATGCACTGCAACCCTGGATTATGGCAAACTCCCAAACAGTATTAAGTATGTTTGACTCAGAACTAAATTAACTTATCCAGACCCTACTGGACAGTTTGGAGTCCAACTTTTGAAAGTAATTCCATAATTTGGAGTAACAACAGGTTAAAATTATGGGGGTTTTAGACTAGATCTATCCAGGCCATACTGAATATTTCAAAAGACCGTGCAAGAACATCTATGGTGGACAAATCTGTCAAAACCTTACTTTTATTCTTAAATATACTTTGTGCCCAGAAGACCTGACTTTCTTTGGATTCTCTCTTATACTAGGGACAGTTCTGGTAGTGGGGAAATCCATCTGTACATAAAAGAGTTTAAAAACAAAGATCCACAGAAATGGAGTAAGGCATGAGGTTAATGAAGCTCATGAATGTCAAGTGCTTTGAGATGGAGAAGTTGCAGCCTCTACATCTCACATGCATTAGTGTGGGTCACACAGGTTTTGCTGCACAAGAGAGCCTCAAGAAGAGATGATTAGTTTGGCTGTTACCATTTTATCAATTACTTTCCCTAACTTTTAAATCAGACTAAGGCAGAAAGCCTAATGAATCTTTAGCTTTAAACAACAGTCTTCACAGAACTGGGCTGGAAGTGCAAGGGGTCAGAGCACAACACTGCCTGCTTTTTTCCAAAGAGGTGTCCATAGGCTTTTTATATCCTCTTATTGTCTGTGGATGTTCTCAAAGTTTAATCCTTTATTTATTGAGACCTAAGCCCTTCTTATGTTTATGCATGAGCAATTATCTGTTTACTCCAGCATGGATTAAAGGCTATAAGGTTGCAGTGGTTGCTAACCCATCTCTGAATTTCAGCTCTTTTGATTGCTCTGGTTTTCAGGGAGTTTGTTTCCCTCTAACAATGCTATTCCTATTTTGAACAATTGTTCTCATTAATGGTATGTTGTTTAGCAATAAAGTCTAATTGTTGGAGCCTCTGCTTCCCCCAGCATTCATCCAGATGTGTGGGGAGGTTTTGTTTTGCAGGAGTGTCTAGTGAAAACCTGCATAGAAGTGGCATTGCATTGGAAAATGAAGTAGGTATTAAATAATTGATTACAACGAGAATGTTCAAATAAAATTAGGTACAGTGAAATTCAGGGAAACATCAGGAAAGTAAAAATAATTTTTAATCGAGAATCTATAGAAAAAAATAAGGCCAAACCTTTATACTTCAGACAGTGTAATGTACTGTTAACGTCCAGTTAAAATTTTCAGATGTTAAGTGTTCATCTTCCATAATATAAAACTTGGATTTTGACTCCAATGTCAATTTTGTTCTTCCCTCCTGTAACAGACAGTACCTGAACTTTGAATCTCTTTCAAAATTTGGAGGCATTTAAAATTTGGATTTAAAATGTTTTGTGCCTGAGGACTGTTCCTACTTCACATATTCATCTACTTTGAATGAAGACCTTGAGGTCTGTCCAGCCATCAAAGGTATTGGAATTTGCTGTTCTGGAGAAACATTACAATTTTTGGCTGGGAGAAGGGAAAGGTAAAATTCCAATGGAAATTGTGTCCTGCCTTTCCAGCAGCCCTAGCAAGCATTTATCATTCTGTTTCCGTTCTTACCGAAGGCATGCCTTCAGTATTAGAAGCTTGTTATAAATTACAAGCATCCATAAGGTAACTCTGAAACATTTGTGGCTCTGAAATATTCGTGTGCTCTCTTTAGGATCATCACTCAAACTTTATCAAAAATATCTATGGTCTTATGTTAATGGTTTTTTTGATAGAAGCTGTTATAGATACTAAAACTAGCTGAAGTGGAGGCCTTTTTTTTGTTGTTTTAGGCGTGTGGAGGCATAAAGCCAAGATCATCATTACAAGGTTGTACAGTTTGTTGCCTGCGTAGGCCTGGGGAGCAGATGGAGGGAGATATAGGGACTCTCTCAAGTAGAACTGGCTGGGAAACGGTACATCTGCTTTGTGAAAAATAGGGATGGTTTGAAATACGTGTGGATGCTAGTGTGGAGCTGAGCAGGGTGCTTCCGTGATAGATTGGGAGAGAAAGCAGCCTTCCTGCAACAGCAGGCTCTGCTGTTGAAGACAAGCTCTCAGTGGTGTCAGATGCTGTGCTCACAGTGAGATTTGAGCCCAGAGAGGTGTTGTCCTCTCTGAGTGATATAACACTGGGGTGGGGGGGATAAGAAGTGTGTTTGCTTGTGCAATTTGTTTTAAAGCTTTTTAGTCATTCTTCCTCATTTTCTAGTACTTTAAGAGAACAATAAATGCCTTTAAGCCTAAAATGTCGACAGAGAACTGCTCTACCCAGGTTTTTAATAAATTCAACATTAGCTTCGCCTCAGTTACACTCACTTGATGCTAAAGAAACTTCTATGATCCCAGCACTAGACACCCTATTTATGTGGTTTCAGCTTGACAGGGTGAAGTGATCTTGCTTGAGTTAATCTTGCCTCTACTTGACAAGGTTGTTAGAAATACAGAATTACAGGATTGTGTCTCTGCTTGTTAGGATTATAGAACCAGTTAGGTTGTGAGGGATCTCTGGAGATCTCTAGTCCAACCTCTGCCCTGAATAGCGTTCATTTCAGAGTCAGATCAGGTGGCTACAGGTTTTCATCAGCTGAATGCTGAAAATCCCAAAGACATAGATGCCAGGCACCAGTCCCATGTTGAAAAAAGCTGTTTATTCATGTCCTTCCAAAATTCCTCTTGCTGCAGTTTGTGTCCTTTGCCTTCTCTTCTTTCAGTGTGCCCCTTTGAGGATGGTCTGGCTTTGTCTTCCCTATAACCTTCCGCTGGATAGCTGAAGGCAGAAATTTGATTACTTCAATAACCTTTCCTACTTGGTGCAGCTGGAACAGAAAAGGAGAATGAATGCAGCCAAAAGAAAACTCGTTTTAAGATGATCATATATTCATGGACATTTTTGACTACTGACCCAAGTCGCCTAACAGAACAGACTTCATCAACATGCCTGTATCCCCCAGTCTAATTCCTCTAAGAAAGACATACAAGAAAGTGGAATATTCCTGCCTTTTATTTTAAATGTTCTAAATTAGATAATCACTTAAAGCCCTGACAGATTTACAAGAGTAATTGCCTAATTTTATGATACAGCACTACTGAAAACAAAGATTACTTGATCTAAATCGCGTCTTGAAGAGGAAAGTCTTGCTGAATGTGCTTGAATACCAGCTGAGAAATAGACTGTCTCAAGTCCAGCTGCTCACTGGGGAAGAGCCAGTTTAACATCTGGCCAAGCCAGCTCCTGGGAAGCAGCACAGAGGACCTGGAGATGTGAATGAAGCAGGAGAGCTGGTGGTACGCAGAGAAGGAAATGAGGGAAGAGAAAGACAGCTGGGAGAACATAAGTAAGAGGGTCCAGAAAAAATGATTTAAAGGCCTTAATGAATCCTTCATGCCAGTCAGCAAGCTGAGTTCAATTTAAAACAGACCTTTTTTTCTTTCTATTATTTGCTCCACTTCCAGTCATTCAAAATGACTGCACTCTTTCCAGCACTATAAAGCCTGAGATGAATTTGATCTGCTGTAGCTAATGCAAGGCATTCTGTCCTCTTTTGTGTTGACTGGTGACACGTTTTGACTATTAAAGTGCTAATGTATTCTAGAAGAAGTGCCTGTAAAAAAATAATAAAATAAAAAATTGTAGGAAATTTGTCTCTTGCCACTATCACACTCTGCTCAAATGTTTTTTCTGACTCTCCTCCCAACCATAGAAAGTCATAATGGCAGGTGTAAATAGAAAGTAGGCTTTTGCCCTGTCTATCCCTTCTTGGGAGATCTGATGTGCATTTGAGAAGCCCTCATTGTAGCTACGCAGAGCCGCGCTAGCACCCAGTTAAATTTCTTGCTGTCTTTAGGATTGCAGAGCTAAACTGAAAGAAAGCCTGCACATATCAACAAGAAAAAAAGATGTGTTATGGCTCGTATGTAAAGAGAAGCAAGATGTAGAAGAGGAGGACTCTTTATCTTGCCTGGCACAAGTGCTTTCTGGTCACTGCCATTCAGGGCTGCATAATGTGGCATATAACTCATAAAATCATAGAATCGTCAAGGTTGCAAAAGACTTCCAAGGTCATCCAGTCCAACCGTCAGCCCAACTCAACTGTGCCTACTAAACCATGTCATGAAGTGCCACCTCTACACATTTTTTTAATACCTCCAGAGGTTGTAACTCCACCACTTCCCTGGGCAGCCTGTTCCAATGCTTCACCACTCTTCATAAAGAAATTTTTTCTAATATCCAATATAAACCTCCCCTGGTGCAACTTGAGGCCATTTCCTCTCATCTTACCCTTTCTCTTGGGAGAAGAGACCAACATCCACCTGGCTACAGCCTCCTTACAGGTTAGTTGTAGAGGGTGATAAAGTCTCTCCTCAGCCTCTTTTTCTCCAGAGTGAACATCCCCAGGTCCCTCAGACACTCCTCGTAAGACTTGTGCTCCAGACCCTATGCTTACAACATTCCTTCAGTACAGCTTTTAATACATCAAAATGGATTCTGGAGCCAAGCAGTTTTAGCTTTGAGACAGTGTTACTATATTTTTACCGTATTTAATCACTTCAGAGGTACTTTTTTATGTTCTTTTCAGAGTGGATATAATGGGAGAACTAATAAAGGGCTCTTCTGCACATCCAATAAATCTTCACCAAGCAGCCTGCCTTCAAAGTAAGAGCTTTTATCCTGAAAGCACGATCATGTAGTAATTGTGCAAGTGCTGCAGTTTTTCTATAAAGTGAATCCAGTGGACTGAGGGCTCCAGAATATATCAGATTCTTTAAGGAGCTGGGTGGATTTCTTCTTGCAAACAGAATCATCTGATTTTGAACTAGTTGCTGAACTTCTGTGTGGCTAAGCTAGGTTGCCTTGCCAGTGCTTGGGGAAGGTGGGATTTAGTGAGTGGTTTTGCCACCATTTTCAGAGAAGTATCTCAAATAGGTGGAATAAATCCCCTCCTGGAGGTGCTTGACTCTCCATTTACTGATATAATGGAGGTCAAGAAAAATAGCTGGCACCTGATAGCCAGGTTCATCATCCCAGCTAAACAGCTGGTGCTTACTCTCCAGCCAAAGAGGAGTGAAATTAAATGACATTGGTTCTCATTTTAGTTAACTTATCAAATTTTGATTGGACCAAACAATTAAACAATGAAACAAACAGGATATTCCACTGAAAGTTAAAGAAAGAATGGAAGCTTGTTGCAGAATTAAGAATAACAGCTGATCTCCTGTCTTACTCAAAGGAGAAATTGTCTTTATGACTCTTCGATCTGCAGAATCTGTATTGTATTTTTTACTGTTTACCAGTGAATTCAAAGTGACACCTTCCTGTAAAAGAGAATTGTGTGTTTAGTTTTTTTCCCTAATGCAGCTCTCTAGTACAGGTCAATCTTTGTCTGACAAATAGCAGGTCTAACAACTGCAATTTTCAAAGGACTGTGGAAGCAAGAGAACCAGGGCTCTGTTCAGTGCTGGCTCTGGAAGATGAGAACAGCAGAGGAACATTGGCAGAGCCTCCTCCCTGTGGGGAAAGGCAAGGAGACAAGCAGATATTAACAGCTTTGCTTTAAGCATTCCATTTTATTAACTCATATGTCCTCATGATATTGCTCTGACACCAGGTGCTGATATGTCTAGGCTTTAAGATACTGACATTGCTGCTCTTTTAATGCTGCTTACTGTTGCTGTTCCTGCACACAACTTGTGTTTTTTCAGTACAAGCCATCCCACTGCAAATTGCTATGGCAATGGAAAGCAAGTATAAAAACAATCCTTCCCAAACATGTAAAGATTTATTTACCCACGTTAACTCAGCTGCATATTTTCTCATGAATATTTTCTTGGGTGTCAGTCTCAGAACAGAATGGACTGAAAAAAATTGCATTTCATATGTAAAACATAGATGGCAAAATGTCAGATCCTAGATGCCCAGCTATTGTGGGGAGAAGTAATTTCCTGAAAGTAGGTATTCTACATTTTTCAGAAACCAAGGATCTTTCTAGTGACAACAGGCCATCCAGTCTCTGATGAGCTAATTTACTGCTTTGGAAAAGAGATCACTCCAGTCTCCGCTGTACTAGCATAGGACATGTCTACATTGTTGACTAACTTAGCTCCCTGCTTTCTAGGGTCTGTGATTAACCATGTTAGTAAGTTCCCAGGCTCTTTCTAGGAGTCAAAAAATCAGCTCGTTCTGGAGTCAGTCTTGGGTTTGGTTCATTCCAGGATTTCCGTGATCTGTAGAGACAGGACTGAGTTCCTGTTGCCCTCCAGTGCTGCCTCAGCAGGATCTGCCTTCTCAACCTTGCATCACACGTCCTTCAATTTGCATCTTAAAAACATCTGGTCAGCTGCTGCATAGTCTGTTACCATCAATATTTCAAGTCGTGCAAAGATGTTCTCTACAAGCAGAATTGTTTAACAGCACCAGTACTCCCAGACACTTGGGTCAAAACCTCCTGAAGGGAACCCACCCATTCAGCACAAACTTCTGAAAGCCTCATGTTTGTGCATTTAGCAATATAGAAGTAGTGACAGGGTTAAAAAACAGTAAAAAGTCAACCAAAACACTTTGTGAGGTATTCAAACTGCAGTTTGCATGTTTAAAAAGAAGACTTGTTTTGCACAAGTTCTGTGCTATTGTTAAAATGATAATCCTTCAAAATACACTGCTATGTTTTGGAATTGCTTCCTCACCACTACCTTGTTGTCCTTTAAATCACCCCATATTGTCTGAATGTTACTACTGAATCCAGACTGAAGCTTCTCTTTCCTTAAACCATGGTAACAGAGATACACTTAAAATACTTTAAGTGCAGACCTACTGTGTAAAAATAAATAAAAGAATTAAATTAAGTGTGATAAATCACTTTCTCTCCAGTTAAATCCACCATGTAATTCATCACTTTGCGTAACAAACTCATATCTCAAAAAGTGACTTTTCATGTCATCTTTTAATTAAAGCTGATTTGTGACTCCGTGGAATGTTTTAAGCTGAACTACCATTATTATAAGCCCATAATCAATCACTTGTAGCATATAAACAGACCTGGGACTGCGGATTTTTTTTCAAACTATTTATTAAGAAATATTTGTTAAATTTCCCTGTTTACAAGCGGATGTCTGTTCTGACAATGCATCTCAGAAATCAGTCTGAGTCTAAACTCTTGCATTTTACAACCCTAATCACCAGAGCAATCATGATGGCCCATATGTTTACTGGAAAGTGAATTTGTACCATGCGTAAACACAGCCTGTAACAAAGAATGGAGTAATTCTGTGGCTCGATTTTACAGGGTTTTTTCTGCTGTGAAAATATCTTCTGGAAGGAAAGGAGGAAGCTTTCCATGATGTTTTGAAGATGGATAGTGTGTGGAAGAGGCAGCTGTTTCTGAGGTGAAATATAAAATTAAATGACCCCTCTGTCCACAATTGGATATGGTTATCAAGCAGAGTCCCAAATTTGAATGGCAACATCAGACTCACGCCACGGGGCTTGTAGTAAAGCTCCATCTGTCAGAAAAGAAAGACTTTTTAACAAGGTGATCACTACAAAAGAACAGTTATACAAGTCCAAGTTCTACTTTGTCACTAGTGTGTCCTGAGAACGTTCTGTCTTATCTGTCTCTTGGGTTGCCCATAAGTACCAGATTGTCCATTGAAATGATGTTACTATGTAAAACAATAGCAATTAGTCAAATATAAATTAATTACATATTCATGAGAGCAGATATCCCACCTGTTCTACCTCTGGCATTACTGGACCTGGGTGAATTATTTGGAGTTGCCAGTCTGTTCATTCACCATTGTTCTGGGTTTCTCACTTCCTTTGAAGATAATAACTTCTTAGGAATTGTTACATTGGCTTTTCACCTTCTGAGCTACTTACAGATAGGTCAGTTTGGATGCTTGTGGCCTGCAGGCAGTTGCATCATCTATACACATGATAGCTATGTCATAGCCATGGGCCAGTGCAGGCTTGGGACCTCCCAGTCTCACCTGTCCCTAACTGTGTTGCTTCAGTGTAACTGGCAAGGCTTTATTCTACACTTTCCTCGTTTTACCTGGTCAAATGATGGAAAAAGAGGGAAAGTTAAAACTACACAGTGAGCAGTTTCTAGGATGAAGACAGCAGAGAGGTGTAAAAAGCTGAGATAGAAATGTGGGCGTTTTTTTTTCCTTGTGTGTCCTAGGTCACATATCAGGTGTTAGAAAAGGTTGCTCTCTGAGACATGAAAATATTTCTGCACCCTGGTGAAAGCTTTAGCCATGGAGCACTAATAAGTTGCAAAATTGTGGTCCTATTTCCTTCTCTGGATTACTTAGCCTCACCAATGTTAGAGCTCTCAGTAAGACTGTTATATCTAATTTGCAGGCAAGATGCAGCCAGGTACTATCTTCTTTCTCTTTGTACTCCAGAAGTATAATCTATCTGTCTCACACTCATTTTGTGATGCTTTTTGTATTGCAGCAGCATTGACTGCATTTCTTTTAATTCTTTTTTTCATCGCCACGATAAATCAACAGTGACTGGAGGGTGGATGAATGAGTGTGATTCCAGGTGAAGATCTCATCATGACCATACATGCCAGAGATTGTCAAATGTTTTGAAAGAATTGTACTTCTTTTAGTCATAAATTAGTGATTTATACAAGAATATTTTGTATGCAATTTGAGAAAGGTAAATTTTGTTAATTGTATTTTATTTTCAGTTTCCTGTCTGTTAATTCTTAATATCCTTAATAGGATGACACGATTTGGAACATGATACAGGAAAGAGATCTGAAATCCTTAGTATTACTACAAAGTTTGTGAAAATCAGTGGCAAGGACCATCAATTGCTTTCCTCAGTGCTGGTGTGGGAGATGAGCTCCATTACTTACATGCAGATTCTACACAGGAGAGGAACACTATGAATGCCCTGACAGTAAAAGAGCTTGGTCAGAGCTGAGCCTTGTTTGGAGCAGGATAACCTGAACAAAAGATGTAAAAATCATTCTGAATGAGGCTTGCTGTGACCCTGTACTTGCAAACCATTTCTGTCTTTTTGGATGAAGACACAGCATGTTGACATTGTGCAATAATTTTCTCTTCCCATCCTCAAAATGAAAAAAAACCTTATTGAGAAAGCAGCATCTACCCAGGGACTTCTTGCAGTTTCTCAGCTGTTGTAGAAACGTGCCAAAAAGAAGTAATGGAACCTTATTTAAGGCCAATTCATTTAAAATGAGTAAATAGTCCTGTCCATACAGTCAGGTGCATGAGTTGAAGGAACTGTAGCTGGACAGAAACCAGCACCTGTGCTGCAGCTTTCTTTGACTGCTTTTATAATCTAGTGAATGGAGTGCTGTAATCAAAGACTGTGATGCTAAGCTGTTGAGTGACAGTTTGCCAAGCCTACTGTAATAGTAGTTAAGACACAAAAGGTAATAAAAATGTGGGTAATTACATAATGTGCAACATGACTTAACTTTTCTACAAGAGCCAGAGGGAATATCTTCCCTTATCACGTGGTATTAATACTTTTCCATTAATCCATTTCTTGGGTTTGAGATCTGGTTAGGTACTCTGTTTTTCTTCACAGTAGCATAATCTGGTCTCTTCAAGAGGTGATGTCTTGAGAGCAATGAATCCTCCTAAGCAAATCACATACTTGACTTACATTTCTGTGCCTTGATTGTCACCAGCCTGTGTTCTGGAGCTTGTGTGATGAAACATCCGTTTTCAGATATTGTGAAAGTGTCAGTCATTGGCAGGTCTTGCTTTGGCTGGGGGTGAAAACATTAGAAAACTGTATTCTCTCCTGAGCCATGTCCTTCCTGTGTGGGATATTTGCTGTGACTGGTGTTCCGGCTTGTGTTGACCTTGGCAGTCTGAAAGTAAGCAGCAACTTTGTTCTGCTACAGCAAATCCCCATCGTTGATCTTGTCAATAAAAGCTGTGTAAGCAGTTGCTTTATTATCCAGATAACATGATAAAAATATTGTTAATAGAGGGTCCCAGGAGTTAAGCACTTATGGGCTTGGGGCAATAAGCAGAAGAAGGTGCTTCATGTCTTGTAGCTGCTTCCCATGCCTTGTTTTACATTGACTGAGAGAAGAATAATGTGTCTAACTCCTGACAATTAGAGGAGATCCAGTCCTTCTGAATGTTCTGCAAAGGGGAGAGATGCTTGGCTTTTAAAATCCTTTCCAGAATTAAGCCTATGGCTCCAACTTACTGCCTCTCTTTTTTTCTAACAAACAGTTTTATGTTCATCCCAGTTGTCAGAGGAAGATTCCTGACTATATAGAGCATTTTTTTCTAGACCAAATGCTGGAGATAGTCACTAGAACTTGACCTTGGACCAAGTGTCTGCTGATAATAATATATTGGTTTATCTCCTGGTGCTGGACCACTGAATGAGTGGACAGGAACCAGAACACTACTTCTTTACAAATGACATTGTAATTCCAAGTGAACATGTGCGTAAAGTGCAATGGCAGTTTCTCAGCCACTGCTTCTCCCAGACAATTCGATGTCAACTGGAGGGACAAGGGAAAAAAGGAGAGAGATTAGGATACTCAGGACTGTAATCCAGTCTTGCTTTATTCAAAACTGACCAGCGTGGAGAGGGCTACCAACTAAGTATATTATAGTGTTACATCAGTGGCAAACCTTGCATTTTTCCTTAGAGAGTTAGTTTTTAATGCCATTGTTACAGCAGGATTTAACTGTAACTTGTAAATGTAAGTAATCAACTCAGAAAAGAGAATTATTTTTAATTAGCTGTGATTGAATTTGGAAAGGATTACCCCAGTGGTCTGAGATGATGAATCACTCGGAGCAGCTATTTTTTCTGCTCACCTGTCTCAGTGATCAGAAATGGCCTTCCTCTCTCTCTGCCACTTTTTTATAATAATTGGGACTGGGATGTCAGAGAATTTCCAATCTCTGCCCTGGTGAGAAGCTCCAGGAGGGCCTGACACAGAAAACAGTCACTGCCTCAGGAGCTGTGTTCTCATTCCCGATATGTTGTTAATTTGGTGTCAAAACTGCCCAGACTCAGGACTGCCTGTCCCATGGAGCTGGCAGCTGAGAACTGTGATAGCAATGGGAGCTGGAGGAAGTGGAAGGAAGTGAATTGAAAAAAAATAAATAAAAACAAGAATAAACCAGCCTCAGATGCACTAACTTAAACACAAAGTCTCTCTGCTTGAGATCTGCCCTTCTTTATCACCCTCTCAAACTGTGATATGACACAGTGGACTAGAAATTGCAAGATTAAGTTTCACTGGTGGAACAGTGCTCAGACCTGTTTGAGAAAGCTTTACTGTGAATAATGCTCCCTTGCCCTTCCTATGACTTTTCAGTGGGAACAAAGAGGAAAGTGCAGAAAGAAAAATCTATTAAATTAAATTTCTGCTAAGGTGTAGCTTGCTGGAGCAGAGCAGAAAGTTGCTACACCATTACTTTCCCTGGAACTTGAGCACGATGCAGAAAGATGCTCCTCACTCCTGTTAAGGAGCTGCAAGGACCACAGGCAACCAAAGTACAGTTGGTCTCTTTCTCTCTCCACATGCCACCCTGCCCTAGGACAGGGACATTTTTGCATCCTCCCTCACTGCTCTTTTCTCAGCCAGGTTGAGGGTGGTTTTGTCACTTGGGTGTATCCCTGCATTTCCCCCAAACCCATCAGTGCTCTGCACCGTGCACGCTGTGCATGCCACGGGAGGCTTCAGAAATATAACTGTTCACCCCAAATGGCAGTGTGAGGGTGAGCAAGTTTGTTGTTTTTCACACTAATAACTGGAGTGTGAATGCATCCTTATGCAGGTTAAATGGGGGAGAAGAATCAGTGACCTTAGCTGGCCTTCATGTGCCTTGTTTTAAAAATAAACAGTCTTCAATACTGCAGTTATCACTTGTGGTTATGGGACAGATATAGGGCCTGGATGGTTTTGTGCCTGGAGCAATTATCTCCTTGGTTTGTGTTGTTCTTTGGGATGTGCCTACCATTATGGTATGCTTGGGAGGACTGTGACACACTGAAAATGGTGCCAAGACTGAGCTGCACCCTTGGAGAGGGTGGGCAATCTCTGACCTGGGTGATTATCACCCAAAATGTCTGAGGAGAGTTGTTTAGAATACTGTAGTTGTCCTTTTGGCATGGCACCCCTGTTCAGTGCTGTTCTCCTTGTACAAACCTGTTCTGCATCCCAGCCTTCCGACATATGTGAAAAAGTGGCATGTTAACCCATACATTGCAAAAGGGAGCCTTAGCACGGGGATGATGCTGTAAAATACAGGAAATCTCTCACTCTGAATTTATATTTTTAATTCTATTTTCAGTATTGAAGTTTTTAAGAGTAAATAACCACTCAAGTACACTCTCGTTGCAGTGTAATGGTCCTATTTTTTCATCTCCATGGATCTCATCTCATTTTCAAGCACTCCACTGAAAGCAATGACTTGGAGTAAAACAATTTCATCCTATCAATTATTTCTTTTGTGAGGCATAACTACCACCAATTTTGTCATAAACATAAAAACTTGCTCCTTGGAACTTATGAATTATTGAAATTACATTTTTAATGTTTCAAAACATCAGGATACATCACAGTTGCAGGAATTTTCTTTAGCTGTAAAGTTTTGCTGTCAATACCGTTTATGTACAACAATATATTCCCTTTTCTGAGAGGGAGAAAAGCCTTTTTAGGTAAGAGAGATGTTTTTTCTGAGTTAGGCTTCTTGACATATCCCAGGTGATAGACTCATCAGTGAACGAAAGTGTCAGTGAAAGTCTAATTGCTTATAGGTATAAGTGACTGAAAAAGTACCCAGGGCAACTGTCAGTAGAGACCTATTGGAGCTGGGTAGCTGCCAGGAGACACTGAGGGCCATGAACAGATCAAAAGGATGGAACAACTTTCATGTGAAGACATGCTGAGAAAGTTGGGGGCATTCAGCCTGGAGAAGAGAAGGCTCTGGTTAGAGTTTATAGTGGCCTTTAAGTACTTATAGAATCATAGAATCTATAAAGTTGGAAAAGACCTGAGATCATAGAGTCCAACCATACCTGTCCACTACTAAACCATGTCCCTCATAAATTAATCTACTCGTATTTTAAAGACCTCCAGGGATGGAGACTCAACCACCTCCCTGGGCAGCCTCTGCCAGTGCCTGACAATGCATTCAGTGAAAAAAAATTTCCTAATGTCTAAAGCTGGCCTACTGGAAAGCCCCGGGGGACTCTTTATCAGTGAGTGCAGTAACAAGGGATAACAGTTTTAAGCTGAACAAAAAGGTAGATTTAGATGAGATATTAGGAAGAAATTTGTTATTTTAGGGGTGGTGAGGCACTGGAACAAGTTACCCAGAGAGGTGGTAGATGCTCCATCCTTAGAAACATTCAAGATCAGGTGGGATGGAGCTTGAGGCAACCTGATCAGATTGAAGATGTCCCTGCTTATTGCTGGAAGGTCGGACTAGATGATCTTTAGAAGTTCCTTCCAACCCAAACTATTCTATGATTCTATAAAAGAAAAAAAAAAAAAGGAAGAGAAAATAATTTTTGTAAGGATAAATCAGTGGCCAATTTATGATGATTTGGAAGATCAAATTTCAGGCTGCCCTGAGAACAATGGCTATAAAGATGAGACAAAATTAGCAGTAGTAATTCCATTGCAGTTCACATTTACTGCCAGGATCAGCACTGAATCAGTTACAAACCCATCCTTTTCTGTTCCAGTCCTCCTGAACACTCAAACCACCAGTCAGTGGGTGGGTAGCAATTCTTTTCTGCAGAAGGCTTTTAGATGAGTCCGTGTCTGATGTCTAAGTAGGGCTGGTGTAGTAATGTTGTGGTGACTGGGACTGTGATGGTCTGTATGTTGTGGCTGAAGGGCTGTAAGACACTTTCACGTATTCTATGAAGGCTTCAGGCTGTAGTACAGAAATAATTGATAATTTTCTGTCTGACTTGAGCAAAAATACTCTAAAAAGCTTTATCAGAATGGTATTGAGAACAAATAGCCTGCAGCTGTGCTCCAAAGAGATCAAAGATGTCTGGACTCTGTTCTCGATTTGAACACAGAATTTTTTGTGACCCTTTGTGAAAGCCCTTTAATTGTTTTGCCTCTCAAGTCTTTCCGTATAAAATTCTCACTCTCCTTGACTCTTTCCTACTTAGTTTGCGAGCACCAGGCTGTTCCTCAAAGGGTGCTACAGCTGACTAGCATAACAAAGCCTTATCTCACTGCTAATCCTGACACTGACATAATTAGTGGGGATAATTGATATGACGAGGAATCATCAGAGCCTTCCCTGGAAGTGTTTAATTTTGCAGGGTACTTTGGAAGGGACCTTCAGACAGCAGCAGTGGCAGAGGTGGTTCCTTTTTCATATCTTTATGTTGATTGTTTTAACTGTGGCCAAATTTTTCACCTCAAAAAAAGGTTTTTTGTAACTTGGGGAACCAGTATTGCTTGGGTAAAAAAACCTTCAGGTGTTTGTTGAATGGGCACAGAAATGGGGAATATTTGGCTCTCAGGGACAATGTGAAATTTATTACATAGAAACTTCTAGGTAGCTCTAACAGCATTTGTTGAAACACTTTTTGAAGGACTTGAAGTTACCTCTGTGCTCTTGGCGCTGATATAAATCAGTTGTTTTACCAAGAAATGAACTGAACCACTACAAAAGAACTAATGGAAATTCCACATAACATCATCTCAGCAATGAAGGTTGAATACTTGCTGAATACCTGAAACAGGGATAAAACCAATGTATTGACTTTATGGCTTGAATAGATGCTTATAGTTTTGCCTTAGTAGCAAGAATACTTGTTGACACCGTGCTTCTCTGAATTTCTTTCTTATGTTCTCCCAAGTACGTACTCAACCATACATATATATATATATAAAATTGCTTGTTCTCTGGGAAAAAAACTCATTGCTCTAATGTTCATATGCAGGGCCAGTGTAATTTGTTGTCGTTTTTTTCAAAATTACTCTGAAAGAGGAAAATTAACTCCATACCAGCAAAATAAAGAAGAGAAAAATCGATAATTAAAAAGCTAAGCCAGAATGGTTTCACCAGAGTTCTTAGGGAAGTGTACTGGAACTGAAATGAACAATTAGATAGCTGTGGGCTATCTGGGTCATTCTTCCAAGAACAACCAGCTGCAGGTATAAAATAAGCAGCTTTAGGGTAGAAACAGAACTTAAGCTTACTCATGGTTGAGACTTTAACAGCAATCCCACTGTACAGTGTTTATGCCTTTTGGATGGAGTAGAACTGATAGACATCTGCCTAGAGCAGCTCACCCTACTTATGCTTTGCAGATCTGTCATCCTTCTGTCTTATGCTTCGTCACTGGTAGGAAGGAGCAAACCTACTTCTAAGTATTTGAGTACATTTATATGTCGTAGCTATGGTTGTCAGTATTTTTGGGCCATCTTGAGTTCATATCCAGATGTTCACTCAACCTTACCCTAATTATGTGCAAAAATTTAAGCCCGTGTACACCTCCAGGTGATTCCTCACAATGTGACATTTACGTCAGATATGGGATCTCAGATGTCTATTGTGCATTACTCATTTCATTTGCACATGTTTCTCATCCATTTCTGGTTTTAAAAAATAATACTGTGCACTTAGAACTGAAGGCATATGTAAAGTTAGAGTTCATGGACTTAAACCGAAGCAAAAAGTAGGAAGGAAAGTTGAGAATCTGGATGATAATGGGAAGTTGCTGGAGTGAAATTTGGGTAGATGAGGTAATTCTTGATCTATTGCCATGAGGAATGAGTGAGAGGACTCCCCTAAATCTGCATTCTGTGTTTTTCATAGCAACAAAAATGATACTTCTTTTGTTTTAGCTATGGTCTGTTTCGTCTAACGTGCTTTCATGTTCATAAGGCTTGAGCTTCCCAGTATGCTGGAGCCTTGACACATCTCTGATGAGTATTTGTAAAATCACAAAACTATTTAGGTTGGAAATGATCCCTGGAATCTCTGTTCTTAATTCTTGCTCAGAGCAGTGCTAGCTCCTGTCCTAGACCAAGTTACTAAGGGTCTTAGTGGTGTTTTGAAAACTTCCAGCAATTGATTCTTACAAAACTCAACAAAGGCAAATGCAAAGTCTTGCACCTGGGGTGGGACAATCCCATGCATCAGTATGTGCTTGGAATTACCAGCTGAAAAGCAGCTTTTCAGAGAAGGACTTGGAGGTCCTGGTGGAAAATGTGTTCAACAAGAGCCAGAAACGTGACTTTGCAGCAAAGAAAACCAAAAGTTCTTTGGACTGCATCAGCAAAATGCTGCCAGCAGGTTGAGGGATGTGGTCTTTCTTCTCCACTTAGCATGAAGGAGGCCACTTCTGGAGTGCTGTATTCAGTTCTGGGCTCCCCAGTACAAGAAAGGTAGGGACTTATTGGGCCAAGTCCAGTGTAGGGCCACAGGCTGATAAAGGCATTGTGGCATTTGACGCATGAGAAGACACTGAGAGAACAGGGAATGTTTAGTCTAGAGAGGCACAAGGGTGTTTTTTTTTCTGTGTCTATAAATAACTGATAGGAAGGTGCATGCAAGACAGCCAGTGGTGGCCACTGACAGGACAAGGTGCAATGGGCACAAATGGAAACATATGAAATTCCATCTGAACATAAGAAAACTGTTTTTTACTGTGAGGCTGAACATTAAAGCAGGTTGATGAACATTGTTCAACAATGTGGTTGAACATTGAAACAGGTTGTAATAAGAGGTTATGGAGTCTCTATCCTTAAGAATGTTCAAAACCCAGCCTCACATGGTCCTGGGCAACCTGTTCCTGCTGACCCTGCTTAAGCAGCAGGGGTTGGAGTAGAAGATCTTGAGAAGTCACTGCAAACCTCAACAATTCTATGATTCCGTGAGATTGCACAGCCTCTCAGAGCCCGTTCCCACGCTTCAGCACTTTCATGGCAAAAAACTGGTTTAATTTTTCATATGAGAATTCTCCTTGCTTCAGCTTGTAACTGCATCTTCTGGTTGCTGTGCTCCTCATCCCTATTGACTCCTATCTGATAGTTAAATGAAGTCAGCTAGATTCCCCTTAGCCTCCTCCAGCTGAACAAGCTCTTTCAGACTCTCCTCATGCATCATGTTCCCTGGTGTGGTAGACCCCAAACCACCTTCATGACTCTCCACTGGCCTCACTCAAGTTTGTCAACATCTCACTTGTATAGGAGGCCTCAAACCACACACAGTATTGCAGATGTGTCCTCACATGTGATGCTTGTGAGGACATGCCTACAGTAATAACTTCCTACAGCCTTCCCAAAGCAGCCAGTATTTCTCCTGAACATCATTTTGCTGTCAGCATACCTGTCAAATCTTGACAAATAACTTAAGATGCAAGTTCAAAGGTGGCTGAAGTGAGGTGAAATTGATATCCATCTACCCCTCAAAAGGAGTAACTGATACTCTGCTATGTCCAGATTCTCCTTAATCACTTTGGCCTCTTTCTGGATGTGCAGCATTTAACTAGCACACATATGCAGCTGAAAGCAAAATCCTGACACTGTCCTGTGACAGCTGGTAAAAAGTCTGATACATCCGGAAAATCTGGATATAATGTCTGCATGAAAAAAGAAAGAGGACTAGCAGATAGAGGGAAATTGCTTCCAGTTACAAGCAAAGTCATCTTTGATGCATCTGCTTTCTGAGGGAAGGTTTCTGGTCCTGCTGCAGAACAGTGTGTGTGTGAGAGAGGAAAGACCTGCAGAGGGGATATAACTAGATTTGAGAAAGTTCAGTTTGCCAGACAAAGTAAGCCCTGGTATTTCATGAGGGAAAATGTTTGGAAAGAATTATTTTTTTTCCAGCTGGAACAAATAGCTGAACTTCTGCAGAAGTGAGTTAACAAGCACAGCCTTTCTCCAGCTGCTTGCTGCACAGTGCATTGACTAAACACAGACCCTGTTGAGTGATCAGCACCACCCTGAAGAGAAGTCAGGATGCTAAAGGCCAGCAGACCATCACTTTCATTAACTCAGGTGGATTTTTGTGCCTCACCCTAGGTGGACTGCTCTGTAAGCCAAGGGTCCTGTCTTCAGTTGGTGTATGTCATTGCAGGACCACTGGGTCCATTGCTCAGATAGCAAAGTTAATTCTCCTCATCCAGAGCTGGAAATGGAGATGGAATTAATCTTGTGGTTTTCTTCCTGAAATCAAAGCAGTGAGGAGAAAGTCCACTGTTTCAAAACAGTGACTTTCAATATTGCATTACTTTACCATATGCAGTGGTAATAGGGACCACATGCCTGCTGGGAAGAGGTCAAGGCAAAGGAGTGCAGGAAACTACAATCATAAGCCTGTTTTCTGTGTCTGCCCCCTCACAATTATGCTTCTGTCTGGGTACCTGTGGAAGAGGCATTAGGTTAGCTCAGTGGCAGTCTTGATCTCTGGGGAAGCAGATTCCAGAAGAATTCTGTGTGCTTCAGGCTTGGGATCACATGAGGGTTTTCTAACATAAGGATTTGGGGTCACTGGCCTAATTCCAACATTTGTATCATCAGAGCTGAAATTCACATCTGAGAAGACATCTAGAGGAATAGTGATGAAGTTCTTTTCCCTCACACACACCTCCACTACATACTGACATGAGTTCCTTTCAGGATCTACTACCTCCACACATCTGTTTTAGGTCTAGAGCTTGTGAGAGCTGGTAGGTACCTGTCTGAAGGTAGGCCTCAGCTTCCAAATCATTTTGATACTCTGGAGTTTTCACATCACAGTATCACAGTATCACAGTATCACAAGGTTGGAAAGGACCTTTGAGATCATCAAGTCCAACCTATAACCTAACACTAACACCAACCATCATCTAAACCATGGCACTCAGTGCCTCATCCAGTCTCCCTTTAAACACCTCCAGGATCGGTGACTCCACCACCTCCCTGGGCAGCCCATTCCAATGGCCAATCACCCTTTCAGTGAAGAATTTTTTCCTCATATCAAGTCTAAACTTTCCCTGACATCTTTGTGCTTCAAAAAATTCTACTCAAACACACCCAGATTCCAATAGAGTTTCATGCTTACTGACTTCTAACATGAAAATAGGCTCCCATGGATTTGACCAGAGGTATATTCATCAGTCATTAAGTCTAGATCATGCCAGAGCCATCTATGATGCTTAGTACTGCAGAGCTGCTTTTTGTCACAGTTGAATTATTCAGTGACTGTCCCTGAAAGCAAGGCTTACCAATTAGGAATGTGTTTATAACTTATCCATTAGAAAGAGGAATTAAAATGGAATGTTGTGGCATTCTCAGATGTCTAAATTATATAAAGCTATCAAATTCTGCAATGCTTGATATTGAAATAATTCAAGATTAAGAAACATTTAGAGTAGAAACAGTATATCGCAGTGATACATTACTATGAAATATAGTGAGCTGATCTTCATTTGTCAGGCCTAAATAGAACGTTGTGTTTTGGGGAGCTGCATTCACTTCCATCAGCTAAGAACCCGATGAGCTTTGGCATAGGCTGGGATACAGCTTTTGTAGCCAGTATGGTTGATGATTAAAGCAGTAGAATCAACTCTACAATTATTCATTCTGTTCATGGGTCTGCCTAGAACAAAGTGGGAGATCCTTCACAAAGCAATTGTGCTGCAGTTTCTTATCTGTGTAAATCAAAAGAGGATGCAGTTTGCATCATTGTTGTTGTCTTTGAGCTCTTTTTCTAAAAAGCGTATAAAAAGGTAGATGACATTATAATTTATTTCCATGTGCACTTCTACAAAACTTCATGTAGCTCTTTTAAAATATCATGTGTGCCACAATCACTTGCTGTCTTTCTAAAATTTATAGTAAAGGAGGGAAAAGACTGAACAACTGTAGGAACTAGAGCTCTTGCAATTAAGAGAGCTCCTAAACATTGAAGCTCTCCACCTTCATCCGGCTTTCTTCTCACATCAGTCTTTTTTGCAGGTCTGTATTTCCTAACGGTGAAAAATTGAGATGATATTTAAGAGATTAAATGAAGGTTTCTTTTTTGTTGTTGTTTGGGTTTGTTTGTTTACAGAGCCTGTAGCTGCTCTTACCATAATCTATTTAAATCCACCATGACATAGTTAAATGTACTTCAGCAAAATAATCCTGGAAACAATGCGTTCCCCAAGCTAATTCAAAGCCAAGCTCAGGTAATGCTAGCTAAACCTGTCGCCAGGATCTGCAGAGCACAGCCCTTTTGTGACTGAACCCCAATTTTTTGTCTTTACAGAAGCTTCAAGTCAGCTGCCAAGAGTGACTTTAGTTCCCATCTATCAAAGGTGAAATGGCAGCCCTCTGCCCTTGGCTATTTGGCTCTTCAGCTGTGTGTGGAATAGAGCCAAACGTAACAAATGGAAAAACCTGAGCCAGGAAATAAATGCAAATAGACCCTGCCATAGCTACAGGGGGAGCAGCTGGGGGAAGAGGTCCTAAACTATCCTAAATATGCATGACGCAACGTGTCAGCACTGTCAGTGACAGCATTCAGGCTGCCCGGGCAATATTTTCAACTGAGGTGTCTGTCTGGAGGAGCAAGGTTTGTGGGAGTTGACAGTGGCCATCAGCTTCAAAGGATGGCCAAGAACTGTCTCCTATGCCAACTTTATCACGACGTCATCAATGGGCTATGTGATATTTTTGAATTGATGGCTACTCTGATATAAACCATCTGTCAGAAGGCAGTGAAATGAGCTGTCAGCTGCTCAGAGGATTTTGCCTGTGGTTATTGCTGGTGGATTTGAAAATTACCACTGTCGGGAGGAAGCCAATGCACTCTGGGTGGGGGTGGAAACAGTGCTGGGAGGAGGGTGTTACTGTTGGTGTTGAAATGTGCTCGCAGTGAAATGGGCTCTAATTCCTAATTCCAGGTCCATCTGACATGGGGTGGGAAGGTGGCTCTGTCCATGGTGTTGCTGAACCCATTGTTCATGAGGAAGAAGGGTTTTTCCATTATGGAAAGAAACATTGACATGAAAAGTGACCTGCTGAAGAGAGTGAACAGATCAAAACCCAACAGATGCCCTTTTTTTTTTTTTTTGTGTTAGAAAGCAGTTTTTAATGATGACACATGTCAACAGTCTTGTGGTATGGCTTCAACCGATCTCCTCTCCTAAGCCAGTCTGACTTCCTGCCCTCATCTTACCCCTCTCTTTTCTGTATTTCATCTGCAATTATTCTTGCAATATGCCTACGTCTTTTAATAACCTCTTTTTTTAAGTCTTCATTCCCTATAAGTCTGTTATTTTCATGTTATTCCACAGCATTATGGCCGTTTGTCATACTCTTTTTAGTGTAGCAGACTATTGTAAAAATGACTAATTATAGATGTTGTTAAGGGAAAACATGTACTGAAAGAAATGGGGTCATGATGTAGCTATTGTAGAACTCTCTTTCCCAGCTCAAGGATAAGGACCAGAACTATCCATTAGTGTTTGTCCTGACAAAAGTACTGTAAATGGCTGATGCTATTGAATGTCTCATTTTGGTTATAGTTACAGTGTTCAGATCTATAGTTCTTAACTACAGTGCACCAGAACATGCAAACCAAGCATTTAAGGTAGCAGAAAGTTCCACTGTTTCCAAGAATTGTTGGTTCCTGACTTGCTGATTTTCCCGAGATCACATTGACAGAAGGTCACTGGGCTGGACTGAGCTGCAGAATCTGCATTTTGCCCAGAGGTCAAAATCCAGATACAGGTCTGTTATGTCCTTACTTACAGAGACTGATACAAAGAGATAACTTAATGGCTTGTCTTTAAGGACCTCATTATATCCCCTGACCTTGTGGATCCATCATTCTTCTGAAGTCCTTTCTCTAAGGAAAGCATGTTCTACCTGCATGTTTTCTAGCCACTTCCTGTTTCTGTTTCTGCTTATGCACCAAGTGCAACTCTATTTCCCTACAGGCTTTGCCAGTGTCAGTTCACAACTTTTGAAGGCCTCTTCTTTCAGTTACATGTTTCACAGCACTCAAGTTAAAGCAAATTATTTAAAGTATCTGTTCCTTTTACTAAAGGCTTTTGTGTCTTCTTCCTTCTCTGTATAATTACACGGTCATGTAGCCTGACATTTATTTCTATAACTACTAGCTGAAATGGCACTAAAAACAGGATCAAATGCTATACACAGTAAGCTTTAGAGTATAGAACATGGTGTCTTCAGGGTATGACACAAAGCTTGCTGAACCCTCTGAGATTTGTTACACAAGGTATGTCTCCTTATGCACATTTTACAGATATCGAAAACTGAGTTCAAATACTTTCTCTTTACCGTGAAATACCCTGATTGAGAACTCACAGGACAACGTTGTCTTGGCTTGGCAAAGAATTTGCCTTCTCTTCATGGTGGATATGGGTGTCTAAAGTGGACTATAGCTGACAGGATGACTTTCAGTTTTGCCTGTTTATGTAGCAGCAAATGCTTTTCTTATTGTTTGATAGAGAGGAGTGTAGTACCCAAAATGCATGTTCTCTCTGAACCTCTCCTGGATGAAGATTCTCATGCTTGCTGTGGCTGCAGTGTGTGATATTTGCTTTTCTTTAGAGTTACAGAAAAGTTATCTGCTGATTTTTGCACTTTAATTACCCAGAGGCCACTTGAAAAATTGCTCTGGTTTTAATTTGAATTAGAGAGTTCAAAAACTGCATGTTTCATAGATTTTTCTCCCTTGTGGGGAGGCTTCCTAGGCTTCGTGGTTGGATTTTAGACACTCTTCGTTTTCATCAGGATTTTGGGGTGAATGTCTTGTGAAGATATGCGATCCTTAGGTTTTGAGCCATGCACATTGGGGCCTATGAGATCTATGATAGCCTTGGCAGTAGTGACCATGAAATACTGGAATCTAGGATCCCAAGAGAAGCAAACTATAAACCCTGGATTTAAGGAGAATACAATTCAGTTTAGCAGTGTAACTCTGTTTTTGGCTCTCTCTAGATCTGGACCTTATCTACAAAACAGAAATATTTCCTTTTAGGAAAAAAAAAAAAAAGAACAGAGAAAGGAGGTCACAAATACTTTTAATTTCCCAAGAAGTGTTTCTGCTCTCATGAGAGAGAGTGTGTAAATTTTGAGTTGTAAGCAGAGCTCCCTGAGGCCGTGAGACAAAACTGTTCACAGTAAAAGCACCAGGTTAACTCATCCATAAATTCAAGCACTAAGCTTCAGATATTTCTTAAACTCTCCTTCATGGCTATGAGTTCACACATTTGTGCTTATTTGAGCTTGCAACTTTAGTGTGAAGTGAGTAGCTGTGGGGATTAATGCAGACCAAGCAGAGACTTTTATAGATGAAAGATTCATTACAAATGCAGTAACTTAACTCATAAGCTTACTCTTAGGATATAGTATGTTGGTCACTATGGTGATGAGCAGGCTGTGTAATTATATAGAGAGATAAACAAAGTCAGGTTTGTGTTAAGGTGCTTCAGTGACGGAGGAGCTGAGAGCATATTTTATTCAACCTCAGTAGCTTCACTGCAGCTAAATCTGCCAGAACCCTTGTGTTGGTGCCCTACATTGCATTTTTGAAAGTGGATTAAGTCCAAACAGTTGGAAATGTTTAGGCATTTTCTCCTTTCTGAATTCAATAGGATATGTCGTAGCATGTTTGACAACTCAGCAAGGAACTAATTTTAGATGTTTAAGTATCAAATAATCCAATTAACTACATACTGGTTTATTGGATATCCAACCCTGGGCAGAATTATAGAAAAGCTGATATGGGATTTGATTAGTGAAGATGCAGAGGGTAGCAATGTAAGTATAATGTTTGTCAACAGGACTTTCTGTTTGTCAACAGAACCTAGGTCCTGTCGGACACTTGATCAAGGGAAATTGGAAAGCTTTGTACATCACTACACCAAAGCATCTCTCAAATCTCTTAATTATTATTGAGCAATATTTTGGACAATAACGAGCAGTAGATCATATAAGTAGATATTCTTATCCATGGAAACATTTTCAAGTGTTTAAGAACAAGTGAAACAACATTCCTGTAGCTCATGAAACACCTTTAAGAGATGTGTTACTGGCATTTTACAAGATTGGCACTGAGCCCAGCACTAGTCAACAGTGTCATTAATGATCCAAAAGTAAATATGCAATCACAGCTGATAAAATTTGTGAGTGTCAAAATGATGAAGAATCTATAAATAATAATGAAGACAAGGCATTTAGAGAGGGTAATTTTGACTGCTTATCAGCCAGGCCTGTGCATATGGTCTTTTATTACAGACAAATGCAATCTGCTCCCTCTAGGAATGCAGGTAATGCTTGAAGAACAGATTATAGTGTTTGGAAAACACTGACTTCTGTTTCTTGTGGCTATCAGTCTAAGCAGTTCAGTCTGTATTGGTAGTCACAGACTGGGATTTGTGTGCATTTTGGGGAAGGGATGTCTGATCAATCTTTTAGGTGTATTGGAAGAGGAGTAGTTGGTTAAAAAAAACCTTAGCTGGGAGTATTGCACAGACCCACACTGGTATCTTTTGGTGTCAGGATATAGGTAAACTAATCAGAGAGGAGAAGCAGCACATAAAATGATCCGAGAGCTGGGGAAAACACTTTTGATAAGTGATTTAATGAGCTCAGTCTCTTCAGTGTGTCATAAAGATGATTGAGAGGTGACCTAATTGCACCAGAATTACGTTCTCCACAAGAACTGGCAAAGTAGTTAAACAGCTATTTAAACTAATAGCAATATAGCAAGAACCGATGTTGGATGGCAAAGGAAAACTCAGGCAATAAGACCCCTGTTTTTAACAAAAGCAATTATCATTGCAGCCAAAGAGATGATGGACTGAAATCTTGATGTCTCAAAACAAACCCCAAACCCTCTCTGTGAGAAATGCTTTACCAGAAGTTGCTGGGCTCTCACCAAGGACAGCAGTGAAATGACAGATGCTCAGAGGTGATGGATGACAAATTCTTTCTGGTGTTCACATTTATGGAACTGTTGCACTTCAAGCTCTCAAGTCCTGGCCCATAATCCAAGACAGTAGGGGAGTTTTGGGCACACTGCAGACCTAGCTTTTAAACACCTTTCTCCTTTTCACGTACAATCCAGATGCTTTCTCATCCACTTGGTGCTTATGTGCTGCTTAATGCTTCTTTCCAAGCAGAGATGCTTTCAGACTGTATTTCATTTTATATATCTGTTGAAAAGGATTCTTTTTATAGCTGAAGCTGCCCAGCTTCACAGCAGTGGTGAGCTGTATGCTTCTATTTCTTTACTCTTTCCCTAGAGCTTAGATATAAAACCTTCCTGTTAGTTACTCTTAATGTAGTCACAATCTGTTGGGCTGTATTAATTTGTGAATGCATTGTCTAGCAGACTCATTTTTATGCTAAGAAGAAGACAGGAAGGAGTCGGGAACAGAGAGGAGAAAATAGTGGTAATGGAAGCGGCAAGACAGGAACATGTCAGAAATAAGAATAAGTGGTCTTAAGTGCTGCATCACTCTCTCTTTTGCCTGACTTCTGACAACAGTGGTTCAGCTCAGAGCCCTTTCAGTGACTCCAGTGGCTCTTGGATAAGATTCTTTGTACTGAGGTTGGTCCTAAGCTCCTGTGAATAAATCATGTATTTGGAGCCAGCCACTCAAGTGTATTTGTGTGCCCCTGAAAGACCACTGAGAGTGACTCCCTGTCAGATGTGACTCCTTTTATGTCATGGAGTCTAAAGTGTCTGTTTTTTGATGCTGGCAATAGCAAGTAGGTACCACAGTGTTTGTTGTAACATCAATATGAAGGTTCAACTGACTGCAGCAATTTCCAGATATTTGAATGGTTGGTGAGACCTAACACACAACGCATTATTGACACAGAGGCTGTTCAAAAAAACCCTCCAGTGATCCATATGAAGGAAACATAGAGGTAAGTCCCTGCTGAAAGCTATTTGACGTATCTGATTACTCTTTCTTGGAGAGAGCGGTTCTCCCCACATGTTCACTGCTTTTTGTCTGGCACTCCAGGCCTTTCTCTGCATTGAAATAGCATGTTGTTACGCTCTGCATTGTGACTTAGTCCTGGGTTTCCAATTGTATCCCCTCTGGGAGACAACTAGGCCTCTCCTATTCAGAAAAGTTACAGAATTCTTGTTTTAAAACATCTTCCTGGTCTCAAATAATGCCCTGGAAAAGAACTTCAGATACATGAAATAACTCTTGGAAGCATGAGGAGTGCTGAGAAGTGACACCAAGTCCTCAATTTTCTTCTAAAGATATTTGGAATTTTTGATGTCTCCTACTTCCTTCCCTTCTTCCCTTCTTGCCTTGCCTTGCCTTGCCTTGCCTTGCCTTGCCTTGCCTTGCCTTCCCTTCCCTTCCCTTCCCTTCCCTTCCCTTCCCTTCCCTTCCCTTCCCTTCCCTTCCCTTCCCTTCCCTTCCCTTCCCTTCCCTTCCCTTCCCTTCCCTTCCCTTCCCTTCCCTTCCCTTCCCACACACAGGTACCATACTTGGATGCCTGAGAGATTAGGATATGGAAATGGCCTTATCATCACCTCTGTCTTCTCCATTAGCTTTCTTCCTCTTTATGCTTAGAGGACAAGTTTGGCCAGGGTTACAAAGAAGTCAGTGAGGTGATACCACAGCCTTGGGTGGAGCCTTGGGTGGAGAGGAGGTAAATGGAGAGGGTAGGGGAGCAGCAGAGCCCAGGATCAGGATGTTAGGGAGAAACCAGAGAGAAGAACTGCGGCTGGGAGCATTCAATATTGCAGCCTGGAGTAGGAACGCCCCACAGGTTCAGTTTGCAGTCAAATTTCCATCACAGGCACCTTCAAATATGGAGGTAAGAGGACAGAAGTTCAGAAAAGACCAAATCGTTCCCTCCATCCCCCAAGGAGATTCTGGGGTGTGTGTTTATAGCTTAAAAAAAGGATAGAGGAAATGGAAAAAGCTTTGAATGATTTCAGTGAATCAGGCCCAGAGGCAGTTTTAGAGATGCATCAAATGCAAAGACTTCAAAGCAGAGCATTTAGGAGGTGCACATTAAGCACTGCTTTGGCCCCAAGCTCTTTGCAATATATTCCAGCAGCTTTATTGGATCTATAAACTCACAAGTAAGGCTGTGTGTTGTTATAAGCCAATACATGGTGGACTTGTATGTGCACCTTATTGGGAAGAGGCCATTTCTCCAAGAACAGATCTAAAATAACTAGTCCCTTCTGAAAAAAACTTGACTCTTACCACTCTGTTATTTTTATTGGTTTCTTAAAATACCGAGCACTTCAGAGGAGAAACAGATGGGCAAAGATGCTCATCATTTCAATCTCTCATTTTAATGTTAAATATAATGCAGTTTTGGGGGAATGAGTAGAACAGCTTGGAGGTTACAAAGACCAGTCTTTGCAGGAACATAACAACATCTGTGTGCCATTGTTGCTATATAATTTTATCCATTTAACTACCTCTCTTGTGGGATTTTCTTAATTTACTGTAAGCCAAAAACTACAGGTTTTTACATTGAAGGCTTAAAGGTCAGAGAGCTACTAACAGATAAAGCTAATTTATACTCTATAAAATGACCTTAACATGGGAGCACTAAAACAGGATGCAGGTTAGCCTTTAGGCACTTAATTTTCCTCAGAAATCTTTCTAAAGCTGGGATGGTTATAAAGGTATTAGCAAAGTTCATGACCTTTCCTGGGAAATCTGCATCCAATTTGAAGCAAACCTGGACTGTTCAACACGTTTGCAAGAAACTAGAGTTCAGCTCAACAGAAGGTTCATGAAACCTCTCTCTAAAGGAAATTCTAGTAACATTTTTTGCTAAAAAAGCAAGAAAAGCAGAAACACCAAACCCAGGTGAGTTTAACTTATTTCTTCCAGACTTCCTGCTTTTTAACTTTGGGGTCGAGTGAAGTTTGAATAGTTTATATTATTACTTATTAATCCACTACAGTAACAAGAGTTTAATAATTCGAGACTATTATATTCAGAACAATAGAGATTCCACCACTATTTCCAGAGGTTTCAGGCAACAGATACGGCGTTACCTCTGTCAAGATACAGGACACACAAAGATGACAGGCTGAGAGAATTGAGGTTGTGACAGGTTGAAGGATTTGAGGTTGTTCAGCCTGGAGAAGAGAAGGCTGCAGGGAGACCTCCTAGCAGTCTTCCAGTACTTCAAGGGGGCCTAGAGAAAAGATGGGGATAGACTTTTTAGCAAGGTCTGTTGTGGCAGGGTAAGGAGTAATGATCTTAAACTAAGGAAGGGTAGATTTAACTGGATATATGGAAGAAATTTTTTACAGTGAGGGTGGTGAAACTGGCACAGGTTGCGCAGGGAGGTAGTGGATGCTCCATCCCTGGAAACATACAAGGTCAGGTTGGATGGGGCTCTGAACAAGCCGATCAAGTTAAAGATGTCGCTGCTCCTGCAGGAGGGTTGGACTGGATGACCTGTAAATGTCCCTTCCAACCCGAAGCATTCTACGATTCTATGAAGCAAGGTCTCACAAGAAAATTTGCATTAGATACAGGATTTAACTCCTAGTCTGGTGTGTTAAATCAACTGGATTGTTGTAAGCTTGGGTGTTCATAGGCAGGCCAACGTGTTGGCCTGTTGTCACTATTTACAATGTAGGAAGTCTGACATTTTCTGAAAGTATTGATGTTAATTCTTGCCTGATGTGGATAAATCCAGCATTTCTGGATGTGCAGCAGCCTCAGACTGAGCATCAGTAATTCCACAGGAGTAAAAAACCCTCAAATTCCGCTCAGTCAAAAAGCCCAAGAAGAAAAGCAGGGCATCTCAAGTGAAACCTGGGCTTTGTGATGACCCCATTAAACCTGGTGGTTTTGCTTGCTGAAGAGAAGGTGGGAGGGTGCCAGGCAGGATCACTGCTGAGGCAACTGTTAGCTACATTCAGGCATCTTATCTCTGGTTGTTCCTTGCTTCATCACCAGTGTTTCCAGTGAATGCTGCAATTCAAAGCACTTGAAGCTGCCAAAGCACTCAGAGCTTCAAGGAGCAATTGGTTTGAACTCTTTTCTTTGATTTGTTTTGTACTCCATTTTCAAACAGTGTTTACCTCATCCTGGCTGGTCTTCCTCCAAGGTGGAAGCTCAGATCTTGCAGGTACAGACAACAGCCGTGTCCTCTTACACAGGGCTCCATCATGTCTCTAGCCAATATTACAGACTATCAGGCAGCAACAATAGCACAGGGTTTGACTTTAAACAAGCAAAGAAAGTGACTGGTGATGGCTTTGTTCTGTTCCTGGCCCTTCTGGGAGGGTCATGCTATGATCTAGTCAACCTGATTGCTTCAGCAGAGCCTTTCCTCACTGCAGTGTAGCAGGACTCAGCTCATGGTGCTGAGTTTGTAATAACCCTTGGAAGGATGTCAGAGAATTGTGGAATCATAGAATGGTTTGGGTTGAAAGGGGCCTTAAAATCATGCAGTTCCAACCCCACTGCCATAGACAGGAACACCTTCCACTGGATCAGGGTGCTCAAAGCCCCATACAACCTGGCCTTGAACACCTTCAAGGATGGGGTAACCATGACTTCTCTGGGCAACCTTCCAGTGCCTCACTACCCTTATACTGAAGAATTTCTTCTTTATATTTAATTTAAATCTGCCCTGTTTCACGTTAAAGCAATTAGTCCTTGTAGTATCACTGCATGCTCTTGTAAAAAGTCTCTCCCTAGGTTTCTTTCAGGCCCCCTTTGGATACTGGAAGGCTGCAATTAGATTGTCCCAGAACCTTAACTTCTCCAGGCTGAACAAAGCCAACTTTCTGAACCTGTTTTCATACGGGAGATACTTCAATCCCCTGATCAGCTTCGTGGCCTCTTCTGGACCTGCTTGAGCATGTCTTTGACTTTCTTATACTGGAGGACGCAGAGCTGACCACAGTCTCACAAGAGTGGAGTAGAGAGGGAGAATCACTTCCCTCAGTTTGCTGGCCCTGCTTTTTTTGATGTTCAGGATGTGATTGACTTTATGGGCTGCAAGTGCACATTGCCAGCTCGTGTCATTTTGCTTGCATCCCACAGGAATATCAAGAAATTTTATAACCTGAAGCTGTCCTGTTTTCTTCTGCTAAGAGCTTTGCAATTTTCAAAGAAACCAAGTAATAGCATGTATGTTTATATAAAAGGCACTAAGTACTTCTTTGTAGCTAATTATTAACAGCTGTAGCACCATTCAAACAAACTGGACAGGAATATACACTGATCTCTGACAAATCTGCTGTTCAAACCTTGGAATTTCCCGTCAGCCCCTATTCAATAGTATAAATGGTTATTTTTTTTGAAGTGGCTAGAAGAACACCAGTATCAGGACTATCCCAGGACCTCTGCTGGTCCCCTCTTTCCTGTTATCACCAAGGACAGTTGCCTGAGTGCCAAGGGTGGGTCCAGTTTTGAAGATGCGGCATAGAGAGAGATACTGGAGGAGCTTGGTTTTATAGTGGTTGTCTCACCCTTTGCACATTTCCCCCTTGCAGAGCTCCCTAGATCACTTCTGCACAGCTGGTGAAATTAGGCAGTGGCTCTGCAGGGGGACCTGAAGTGCCCAGATGCTGTTAACTACCACAAGGAGTCAATAGCTGAGGCTGGCAGTGCATTTCACCTTCCTTCCTAACTCAATTACAGACTCCCTATGATGAAAACTCAGAGCTAGAAAATGGTACAGGTGCTTACCACAGGATTTGGATACATACCTAGAGCTGTGCCATGCCCTTAGACACTATTTAGGCATCTAATGCCACTTGATGAGCCTTTGATACTCACTGCTTTCCTCCTGGGTTGACAGATATGCTAGGTAGACCTGTCCTGTTCTGAAGGCTGGGAGAGATGCTCTAGAGCATGTAAAATGGCACAAGACACCTACACGGGGAAAAGAGAGTTGAACCACTCACACCAGTGTTTGCAATTGCAGCCCAGCATCCTGTTGTTGAATTTCCTTTTAACCTCGGCTCTTCTGCCTTCCTGATGCCATCTTGCATATGCAAAGAACTGAAATGAGCAGGGCTGTACCAAGATGTCCTTAATACTTGCAAGATGGTGCCTCACGCATCACACAGGTAGGGAAGAAGACATGCATGGACCTTTTGTCTAACACTTACTGATTTAAATCAACCTAGGAAGAAATCTAAAAGATAGAGCATGTGGACTTTTGTGGACTTTCACTTCTTCTTTGTATTGAACTCTGAACAACTCAGGTGAGTTAAATGCAGGCTGAGGGTATCTATATCATCCATCTTACTGCCCCCTGATTCCATGAGTGGTGCGGAATCTTTGCCTGTCTCCAAAGCCTACTGGGTGTTAAAGAAATAGTTGCATAGTTCATCTGTTTAGCGTATGTCCCTCTGCTTGGAGGCAAAAGCCAATCTGGGCTCCAGATCTGTGCTGGATTTTAAAAGTTCAGTTTGAGATTTGTGCATCTGACTGTCTGAATCGGATTTGTGGTCAAGGGAAATCTAGTCAGTGCAGTCTATGGACAATATAGTAGCTCAGCTGAGCAGGTTTAAAGCTCTAATTTAAGGTGAGCTGAATAGGTCTGCAGGCTTTAGTGAGTGCAATTCCATTACAGTCAATGCAACCAGAGACCATGTATCAATTTAGAGCAACCTGATCTGCACTGTAAGATCTTTAGGAGTGAAGTAGTGATAAAGAGGAAATGGATCAAACATCTCTCTCTAATCTAGATGCATGGAATCCCCTTAAGATGGGATTTAAAAGCACTGAATAAGGACCACATGAGGGTCAGGAATACCCTTTAGATGTTGGATGGTCAAAACATGGTAAATTTAAGCCTGAACCCTCTTGAGTGCTTCTGGGTCAGCTTTCATATGAGTAGCCATTCACATGGAATCACTTTCCACTAAAAGGGAAGAAAAAGAGGATGTGGGTGAGGTAGCTCTGTGCTTATTCAAGTGAAAACTTAAACATCTAAACAGTGACAGTGAGCTGGATTGCATTCAGTTCTTGGATTGATTTTTCACAAATCCCTGTACTGCTGCTCTCAAATCCCCTGCGCTCTCTCTTCGCACATAACAAATGAAACTCAACTCTTTCTTAGCACCTGTGTGCCAAGACATTGTGAAAGAACTGGACGTAGAAAGGAGCTAAACAATGCTCTGTAACATTCTCTGTAGTGTTGTTTAATGGTTACCTTTTATAATGCTAATTTTTTTCCCTAGACTGTGAATGTGATGAGCTATGTGGTGTTTCCCTCTCAGATATTTTTCCTTCAGTTGCCCTGTTGAGTTGGTTTCTTGTCACTTCAACAGCAGTAGGGCTGTTATTGGAATGTACAATTTAATACTTTATTATTTGGGCAAAACTGAGAGAGATCATAGAATCATAGAATGGTAGAATCATAGAATGGTTTGGGATGGAAGGACCTCAAAGATTATCCAGTTCCAACACCCTTGCCATGGGCAGGGACACCTTACTCTGGATCAGGTTGCTCAAAGCCTCATCCAATCTGGCCTTGAACACCTCCAGGGATGTGCAGTCATGACTTCTAGACATCAGAAAAAGTTATCTTCACTGAAAGGGCCGTCAGGAACTGCAGAGGCTGCCCAAGGAGGTAGTTGAGTCACCATCCCTGGAGGTGTTTAAAAGATGGGTAGATGATTTTCTCAGAGACATGGTTTAGTTAGCAGACAGGTACAGTTGGACTCAATGATCTCAGAGGTCTTTTCCAACCAGATGATTCTATGATTCTCTGGGCGACCTGTGCCAGTCCCTCACCACCCTCATAGGAAAAAATTTCTTTCTAATATCTAATTTAAATCTTCCCTAAATCTAATCTTCCAAGATGAGATCTTGGAAGTGCAGTTCTGAAATTTTTAAGTCTCTCCTTGATCAGCAGCTTCCCAAGACAGAGATGCACTTTGCTGTCATATATATGTCCAATGCAAAAAGCTTGCCCTATGACATTTACTCACCTGTACTACTTCCAGGGAGGTGGTTGAGTTGCCATTCCTTGAGGTGTTTAAAAGGCAGGTAGATGAGTTCCTTAGGGATGTGGTTTAGTAAGGGGACAGGTACGGTTGGACTTGATGATCTCAGAGGTCTCTTCCAACCAGATGATTCTATGATTCTGTGTTTTTTTTCTGTGCCATTTGATAATTTATAGAATCCTTTTAGAAGATAATGGCATGTAATCATGTAAGCTGGTTTTGATTTGTCGTTGCAGTTGACAGTGCACCTCATCAGGAGGGTAAGGCAAAATGCAAGTCACCCTTGTCCCAGAGCCTTTGATAAACTGAGACTCTATAGGAGAGAGGATATATATGGGACCAGGAGGAAATCTATTATCCTTGAAATGAAAGAGAAAGGCTAGAAGTTTTTCAATTATGGATGCAATACTAATGAGGAAAGACTGGTATTTCTGTTAATCCCAGTATTTTTTAGACCTAGGAGACTTAGGAAATCTCAGTTTAATAGTGTAGCACACATTTGGGAGAGGGTATTTCAGGAAAGAAAGAAATAAATTACTACCCGAGCTGGTGCAATTATAATTTCACAACAAATATCCTTATTTTATAGCATTGTTCATTTTCAAAAAGCTATGTGATGCTGGTGTATCCTGCCAAAGAAGGAAGCTTCAGAAGGAAGTTCAACCTTTTACTTGCTCCTGGTTCACCCTGAGAAGGAACTTTTTGGAGGTTCATAAAGATAAATGTGTAAGTACAAATGTTATTTTCCTGCAAGACACACTTACAGAAAAAAAAAACATGTTGTTTTCAGGAGTCTACAGCAAGTGAAATTCCCACTTGAGTAAGTATGATTAAATTGTGTGTTGCATGCCAGAGAAACAATGGGTTTGCACTTAAATATCTTGTCTTGAGGGATTAGTGCATCCAAGCTGAGGCTGGAGGCATTCTGATCCTCCCAACATGGCTTTCTGTCACTGACACACAACACAATAAATGGTGACTTGAATCCCTTTGCTATTTTTGCTGTTCTTGTTCCACTGTCCTGACCAAGAGATAAGCAAGTACTGGTTTAATCTAGCACTCATTATGCTTGAAGTCTGTATAGGCATAGAGAGATGACATTTGGATCCCTCCTGGGTTTATGGCTTCTGTGAAGTTACATGCTTTGCACATGCTTTTTTTCAGTCAATTTATTATCATCACATTTTCTAGACGCGAAATCCAACATGAGATCAAAGTGTTTGAACAAAGTGGTTTGTGTTGATTCCAGTAAGAGAAACACCAAATATATTACAAAAATAAGTGGGTAAGTACCACCCCGAAGTGCTTGCAATGGAAGAAATCACTCAACAAACACATAATGATGGAGCTTGAATAGAACTGGAAATTAGAGGTCAATCAAAACTGCAATTGCTGTTGTTAATATTAATGTTCAAATATGTTTACAATTGCTGATTTCAGTAGTATTTGAAAGTAACTCTCTTACTCCCTGTCTAGTGTATCACCTGTTTTAGTAAAGCAAGAGTCTTAGAATGGGCAAGAAGGGTAAAAATATCAAAATCAGGTTTTGTTGGAATTATGAATTTACTGTGAATACTGACACAAATTATTAAATTTTAAATTATTGGAGCATCAAACAAAGGTCTTGTCATGGCCATCTATTGTTCTGACAATGGTCACAGGTACTTCAGAGCTTCCTCAATCCTTGTGTCCAAAGCAGAAGAGCTCAAGGCAAGCTGTACATTTTGTTGTGTCCTCTGATCCATAAAGCTTCAGTCAGCTAGGTAAAGAAAGATAGTGATGGGCAGACAGCTTCTTCTTTATAAGAAGATGAATGTCACTCTCTTAAGAAGAACTATTTTGTAGAATTTGTATGGCACTGATTGATTCTTCTTGGGAACCTGGTGTTGGTCAGCTAAAAGGTGATCTCTGTGTGTTGCCATCTTGCTGCATGGCCTTTCTGGAAATGTTCAGCCCTCTCTTTAATAAGGTTGTTGAGAAGAAAACCTCTTTTTCTCCTAAATGAGGTACCATGGATCCATACTGCAAGAGGGCTACTCTCCTCAGTACCATGGTTTGGTCTTGATTCCACTTAGAGAAAAGGACTTAATTTCATCCATGTCAAGTGTAAATGTTTGCTGCTCAGCTCCAAATGGGAATATAAGGCAAAGTGACACCTAAGAGAAGGCCTGCTGCAATTTAAATCACCAATTTAGCTGCAGGCTGGCTGTTTACAAGCCCACAGTAAATGGACTAATGTCAAGAGGTGATGATAAGTGTGCCTGCTGTTCTGAAAGTGGCTTGTTATCCAATAATATATGTCTTAAACTTGAGACAATATTAAGTTAAACATGTTGATTCAGTGGAATTTGGTATCCAGCAGAGATGCATCTATTTGATGAAGCACTTCAAAAATAAATTAACAGCTTTCCTTGGACTCTCATATTGACATTTCCTGTTCAGTAATAGCAAAATCAAAACAAGAACACTCAGTTTTGTCAGAGTGAATTATTTGGCACCAGTGCAGCCTGAAAAGAAATTTTGAAGTGTTTTTCTTAGAATGGATCTTCTAATTTGCAGCAACCTTATTCATATATTTAATGATAACTTGGATGAATATTAGAACGTTGCAACAAGACCTACATGCAAAATCTCTGTTTACCTGGTGAATATGAATGTATGTGAATGCCATAATGGAATTTGGCTTTATTAGTCACTCTGTAGAGAATTTGATGAATGTTGAAATCCAGCCAACTTCTGTTAGCACTGATAGACTTATCTATGCTTAGGTTGATCAATGGCTTATCTATGCTTAGGCTGATCAGTCTTAAATGTGCTAGGGAGATGCATAGGATTAGAGGCTTTAACCTAATTTGATGCATTGCACCTGGACTGCTTTATACTCATTGGAGCTTAGGGAAAGGTTTAACAATATATCAGTGCCAATTAGAGATAGCTCTGTGATACCCATTTTCATCATTTCGGACCAAAGTGTTGTGAGACTTGCACATCTTCTAACCTTAATGTTAGACTTAATTCAGCTGTGAGTGAGATTTCACAATCTGCTTCAGGGCACAGATGCTTCCCTCTTCATTTGGCACTGTGAATCTCTTCTACTGCTTAAAATGCTTCCCATGTTCCCACAGATACTTGCAACTTGCTAAAAATTTGTAAAAATCTGAGCATTCCAGAATTCTTATTACTGGCCACAAAGACCCTCATCCTTACATAGTCCTTAAATAGTTCCTATTTAACTTAAACAGAAGATTTCCATGAGCTCCAGGGGACTCTAGGGCAGCATCCAGTTTCCTGAACACAAACATCAGATGCCACTACCCTAAGTAGGTATCTGTGGGTGGCTATCAGAGATAACACAGGATTTATGAGAAGCAGCAGAAGCTCTAGAGGCTGGGAAGGATACACCTACAGTGCCTGAGATGACAATAGGTGCTGAGACATTTAGGCAGCTGAACTGGGAGTTGAATAGGGCTGTACTTTTCAGTTCTTGCCACATTTGTTAGTTAAAAATGGTTTTGAAAAGGTCTTTTCCCTCCCATCTCATCTTTTATCTTAATTTGTTCATGCAGTGATCAGGCAGAGCTTATGCAGCCAATTTTTACTTTATGTTTCCTGTAACAGTAAGATTTATTTTCATGGCCTGTAAGAAGATCTGGCTGGAAACAAAGATATTTGGGAGCAAGTTTATACTGGAGAGTTTTTTTATTTGTTTTGTTGGGTTTGGTTTTGTTCTTCTTTTAATTAAGATCAAACCAAACCCCAGAATGAGAGTGTGTCTTGGTTAAAAATTTCCTAAATCTAGTTTTCACTCATAACTATGATTCATGTTGTTATCTTGAAATTAAGAGCAAATGAGAAGCCACCTCTTCTAGCTCACTCAGTTTGTTTGTCTTATTTTTTCTATTTGATTTGATAGTTAATTAGAGAGAGGTTCTTCAAGAGGTTGGCTGATCCCTTCCCTCCTATTTTAACAACAACTGAATCGCTTTCTGAACACAGCTGTCTTTTCATTATCTGGGAAACTCGTTTAGAGCAGAGTCTAAACTTAGGGTAGAGAAATGTCTAAGTGACTCAACCAGGGTTTCGCAGGAGGTCAGTGGCAGAGGAAGGAGTGAAAATTTTGTCTCCTGCAATACAATGCACTTCACCATCTACTCTGCTTGAAAGCAGCCTACCTTGTATATGAATAAGCATGAACCAGCCTCTTATAAATATCTCTCCCATGTTTACTCTTGTCTGGAGAGTGAAAATCAGAGAGGAATTTGGTTTTGGTTTCATTTCTTTTAATCTGTGTAACATGCCAGGATCATGTAATGGAAACAAGTCAGTGGCAAAACACTGAGGGAGGCTGCATTCAATTCAAGGAATGGAATCGGATTCTACATCATAACAACATGTGGGGAAAAGATAACTTATCAGATGCAAGGCAATTTGAATGCATTAGAAATATATTTGCACTCTACAAAATATGCTATCATGGGAAAATTAACAAATATGAAAAGAAACTCATCAGGACTGTTGCTGTAATTGAGTAAAGGATCCTATTGTTAATCTGAAACACATAACTAATTCAGAAGGCATATGTCGTAGTCACGGTGGATAATGTGATTAACACATATATATGTGCACTCAGACTCATTACTGTTCTGACTCTTCAATTTAAACACACTGAGTTATCACCTCATTCCTCAAAGGTAACACTCACATTCTTGATTACGTCTGGTTACGCAAGAATCAACATAAAGGTGATTCATCTAAGTTATAAGGCAGAAGTGATTCTTTTTATTACTTGCTGCAGTTTTCCCAGTCTGACCCTACAGCCCAGCTCAACTCTAATGGATAGATCTTGCCAAAATTTGGAAATTATGACCGGTGATGTCCCTCTTCATCTGTAGAATACTAAGCTTAGTTTCCAAAGTGATTCACACACCTGGGACCATTGAGGTGTGCAAGCAGGCTGTCTCGCTCCAAATAAAATCGGTTGCGTTCCTGTGGAGGGTTACATTTAAAAACTCTGTCCAGCAGCTGTCTGTATCACCTGGTACATTGACTGTTAGAGTCAGCCCCTGACTTGCCTCTGAGTCCTCATACCTCATCTTCTGACCATTCCCAGGGCCATCCCAGGTTTCAAAACTCCCATCACTTTATGGGAGCAAACTGAATTTCTCTAGGCATAGCATCGTGGGTTTTAAACTGATCAACACAACTGCCCTTCCTTCCTTAGTGACCAGGTTTGGGAAGTATACGGTGAGGTGAGATGGTGTGACCCTGGAGAAAGATGGGCTCTGCTTTGTGCATATTACTGCAAGCTTAAATTGCTATTGCAATATATCTCTCCCTAGGCCTATAGAGAGAGTTATGGAGCCAAAGAGAGTGTTGTAGGTTTCATAGGAGGAAGACTGTGAACTAGCCTTGAGGTTGCTTATGAGATGCAGACCTGAACTTTCATAGGCACCTGGTGTGATTGTTCCGAACTGTCTTTCTCTGACTGGAATTTATGAGATGTCTTTGTGCAGTCTGTAAACAAGATCTAAATCATGTCCAGTCTAAATTCACAACAACTGTAAGCAGGAAAGATCTAACTGTGGTTCATGCACTGTCAGGTAAAGTATCCTGTCCATATGAAAAACAGTAAAAGATCCAAAAAGGACCTCGTTAAGTTCAAATCTTTAGCAGCTGGAAATTAGTGCAGCTTGATTGTTGCCTGCACGCTTTGAGTGTGAAATACCAGGTGAAATCCTGACCCTGTAGCTGAAACTCCCTGTTCTACTTTCTTTTTCTGGGACCATAGTAATTAAGAGGTGCCATGTGGCAACACAGCACCGTTACCCAAATGGCTCCTGGTTTAATTTCATAAGTGGTTCCATTTTGTCATTTTAGTCAGCCCCAGAAGCCACATTTTGTTTGCGTGCTCTCTCTCTGAAAAGAGAAAGGACCAGAGTGACCATAAAGATGACACCTCCAGTTATTGAACTCTATACCTCACCCACAGAAGTGGTTAGCTCTGTTTTTAACTACAAGGTATTTATCTTATGCTGTGTTTTACACCCCTGAATCCTGGCCTTTATTTTTGAGCTGCCGCACTGCCACCATGAGCAGGGAACAAAATTTAATGAAGTGACATATTACCTGTGGTTACACAAATATCCTCTGGCCTCTCCTAGACTGCACTTCAACATCTACTCTCTCATATAGCGTTGCCTAATGATAAACATTGGAGTTCAAATGTCCCAGAGGCTCATTTTTCATCTCAGGCTTTTGGGCCTGCAGAATTGTTGTTGACTGGCCTAAAAATCATTGTGAAATAGTTTGGTCGTTACAGCCTTAGAAGCATTCTTTTGTCACCAAATGCAGCAGGTACCTGAGCAGTTTCTGTTGAGTTTTCCCACTGTAAGGGTGTCCAAACACCAGGCTCCACCAATCTTGAGTTTCTGGGATGTGCACAGAAAAACTCAGGGCGTTTGGCCTGTTAACATAAGGCATCTTTAAAATTTATGGTTGCTATTATTTCCCAAGACTTCTGACAATCCTGAGCTCATAGAGGCCACAACAGCTTTGCTGGCTGCAGCTTCTCATGGTCTTTGTGGTGCATCTTTCCTTTGAAGCTTGGAGGGAATAACAGCAGTAGGTCTTTAAGTAAGCTGAGAAACGTTGCTGAGCTCAGTAGCTTCCCCGAAATTCTGCTTTCTAGCAGTCATCTCAAGGGAAGAGAGATTCCATTTGTTGACTCCCTGTGAAGAGACTCTCAAGAAGTCCCAGAAAATGATCTTTGAAAAGCTGTGTGCATCAAACAGCTACAAGAGAAAATGAGTGTGTTTGGCTTTGATGTTTTTGCTGCAGTAATTTCATTGTTTGCCTTATTATGGCAGCAAGGCATGCATTAACAGGGCATAATTTACTTTAAAAAGTAGAGCAGAAATACTTACTGTCTTCCTGGTAATGCAACTGGCCGGTTATGTGACCATCTATCAGGCATGATAGCTTCTCATATTTATATGCAGATTTGTTATTTAAGCAAATTTTATGTAGGTGCAGGAGGGGAGGGGTTGTTCTTTCTTTTACTGTACACCTATAATTTATTTATATCAGAGCAGAGAAGTAAAAATAAAATCTTCATCTTTACAGTGTTACAAGAAGAGAGTCTGCAAAGACAGACTCTTTTCTTGTCTCCTTAGAGACTGCATTGGCAGTGTGGGACTTTTTGTGCCCCTCTGAGCATTACTGAAATTGTCACACATTAGGGCTATTTGATCAGCAGAACCATAACCTGGTTTAGAAGCATTTTCCATGGATCTAAAATATTAAAAAAAGGCTATTCCAGTTTATGATGTTCCTTTCTCTTTGGAGGAATGGTGAGGAGCAGACTGAAAGCTTAAGGACACCTTTAGACTTTCCTTTCTTCAGTTGGACCGGTTTCTGTCAGGGGAGTGCTGTGTGGACTCTAGATTTCCTAATACTTGTAGGACCAGGATCACCCTTAGAAGAAAAACAACTCCCGAGGGTGAAATATGGCTTAGGTAGACCTGTTCCTCTCCTGAAGGTGCATACTTCCTCCAGCTCTGTGGTGAGTTGGAGGTTGTGCTGTTCCCCGGACTTGAAATGCTGACACTAATGTTGTGCAGAGCTGCTTAGTTTAGTGCTAAGTGAGGCCTCTTTGCAAAGCATTGCATCACATGTATTTAAGCTGTGGAACCTCTTCCTGCAAGACCTGGTGGATTTTAGACATTTACATAGATTCAAAACGGGACTGACAAGTTTGTGGAGGGGTAAAAATTAAATGCATTAAAGCCTATTCAATTTTAAGACAACATCCCTGATACATAAAATCCTTAAGATGCAAAATGATGTGGAATATTTAGCTATGTGTTTGCCTGTGCTTTCAGTCTTCCTTGAGCATCTGCTGGTAGAGACAAGTGGAGAGATAAAGGTGTCTCTGGTCATAGAATCATAGAATCGTAGAATTATCTGGGTTGGAAAAGACCTTAATCCAACACTATCATGCTTACTAGATCATGGCACTAAGTGCCGCATCCAGTCTTATTTTAAAAACCTCCAGGGATGGTGAATCCACCCCCTCTCTGGGCAGGCCATTCCAATGCCTGATTACTTGTTCTGTGAAGAACTTTTTTCTGATATCCAGCCTAAACCTTCCCTGGCAGTTCGTGCCCTCTTGTTCTGTTGCTGGCTGCCTGGGAGAAGAGTCCAACCCCCACCTGACTACAACCTCCTTTCAGATAGTTGTAGAAAGTGATGAGGTCACCCCTGAGCCTCCTCTTCTCCAGGCTAAACAACCCCAGCTCCCTCAGCCTCTCTTCATAGGACTTGTGTTCAAGTCCCTTCACCAGTGTTGTTGTTCTTCTGTGAACCTGCTCCAGCACCTCAATATCTTTCTTGAACTGAGGGGTCCAGAACTGAACACAATACTCAAGGTGTGGCCTCACCAACGCTGAGTACAGGGGAAGGATCACTTCCCTCGTCCTGCTGGCCACACTATTCTTGATACAGAAGCTCTCAAGGCAGAAGCTATTATTTGCCTGATGGGGGTTGGGTATGAGCCTTGTACAGGTCCAGAATAATGCCTGCCTTCCTTATACCCATGTTCTGGCAGGAGGAACTGAATCACCTAAAGTAGTCATGTTTTAAATTGGGTAGTGAACCCGTAGCCACCTCAATTTCCTGCTTGGAAATTGCTCTTTGCAGTAGCTTTTTTCTGCTGTCGAGGAGGGTACCTCCTGGGACACTGCTGAAGAGGATTCACGCTGCCCAGATGAGCAACTGCTAGAGAACAGCTTTTTTCTGGAAAGTTTTCTAGTGGGAAGGAGCCCAGTGAGCTCAGGCAGTTTGAGAACAATGTCCCACTATGGATAGGGTGGCTCTCACAATACTGTGCAAGGCCACGCATGAAGGAAGTACTTCAGGGGGTTTTCTCACATGATGGGGCCAGGATTTCATGTAATATTGCCTGCAGTTTCCCTTCTGATAAAGTTATTAGGCTGAACTATTCTCAGTGCTGTATTGAGAAAGAACACTTGTTTTCCACTGTGGGAAATAGCAAGTTACTATACTGAACTATATATAGGAGACCCACATCCTCCATCCTGCCAGTGGAGTTCCTTTAATGTCAGTGAACTTCAATGACTTCTTACCAACAGGAATCTCTTTTCACTTGGTCCTCAAGCTTCTGGTAAGAGTTAGCCCCTGAATAAACTTCTCTCTTCAGTAAAAGGCTTCTAAATTTCTTCAGTGTATGAAAAATTTACTTATTTGAGACCTGATCACTTCAACGCTCTGTGATCATGAACCTACAGATACTAAATGAGAATATTTATACAACAATGCAATTACTTATATTGTTTTGCCAGCTTCTGCTTCAGAGCACAAAGTGAATTAACAGGTTTATTTTTCTCTTGTGACATCCAGTTAGGTTGGTTGATGTTATCTGGGAACCTTGCCCAGAGGTTGTATGTAAGACATTTTGCATCTGACAAACAAGGAATACCTACAAACAAATTCATGCCTCTCTGTTTTCTGTATCTGAGGTCATGAATAGGGTGTGTTCAAAGTAAGCATTCAGAAGTCTTACAAAGGACATGTGAAGCCTGAGTGCTAATTGGTGAAAACAGAGGAATTCCACAGATTTTTTTCCTACCCTCTTTTTCCCCTCCAGCAGACAATTTATTGATCAGCAATTGCAGAAAGGATAGGTATGCTGCAATTTGCCTTTCCTTAGGTTAAGAGGGCAGCAGAATTGCCAGTCAATGTTAATGAGGCTCCAGGGAGACCTTATAGCAGCCTTCCAGCACTTAAAGGGAGGCTATAGGAAAGCTGGGGAGAGGTTCTTCATCAGGAAGTACAGGGACAGGACAAAGAGTAGAAGTTTTAAGTTGAAACAGGGGAAATGTAGGTCAGATATTAGGAAAAAAGATTTTCCTGTGAGGCTAATGAGACACTGGCACAGGTTGCCCAGAAAAGTCATAGATGTCCCATCCCAGGAGGTGTTCAGGGCCTGGCTGGATGAGGCTTGGAGCAACCTTATCCAGTAGAAGGTGTCCTGCCCATGGCAGGGGAGTTGGATCTGGATGATCTTTAAGGACCCTTCCAACCCAAACGATTCTGTGATTCTATGATTCTATTCATATCTGCATTGAGAGATGCAGACCTGCCATCTGTGGTGCACTTTATTTGGTATGAAACCCAATTCATGAAACCTAATTTCTCATTGCTTAAAGGCAAGTAGCTCCCCTCTGCTCACTTGTGACACCAAGTCAGCCTGATTCTTCATTCTTTTGCTCTTAGGTGCTGTTCTCAGAGCATGCCTTGAGACTGCAGGTACAGCAATACCTGTGTCAAAGTTAGTCACTGGGACTTTGCATCAATTTTCCATGTATGTGTGATAGAATCCATTCTGTTTAACCTGTACATGATGAGGAAGGTAGGGATTAAGTGATATTTCCCTGAGCTCACCTGAGTGGCAAATGGCCATGAAAATGTAGTCAGCCTTGCTAGCCTCTCAGAGCTGCTGCTGCAGAAACTGAGCAAATGTGGCATTTCAGTAGATTTAGTTCTGTATTAGAAGTTGCTGGATGAAAGGTAGGTCAGTTTGCAGTGTATTTTAGTCCAGAATCTCTCCATAGTATCCATTTAAATTTAATTTACCACAGATATTATCCCAGTAGCTAGCACATGGTCAGAGAGGTCACAAATCCCCAGCAGATGTTCTGTAGCCTATGTTGCCAGTTGGCATCATTGCAATTTATTTGTATGACCATGTGTTTCTGAGGTCCCAGCTACAAACTAGCACTCAGCTGTGGTGGATATGTAGGCATTGAAGAACAATGCCATCCACAAAAGTCTTAGAAGATGCTTGTAGATGCATATAATTTCCAAGGGAAGTAGCTGTTCTTATTTCCTTCTAAAGGAATATTAATGCCACAGACAGCTTCTTTAGAGCTATGGCCTTTCATTATGTTCTGATGCCTGAAGGGCCAATGGGAGCCAGTTCACTCTGGAATGGAGCACAGCCCCAGTGAAGTTGCCAGCAGAAACACAGCTATACCAAGAAATGAGACTGTCAGACTTCTGCTTTGTAGGAACTTTGGGGCAGTTGTGCACCAGGAGACTGTTTCTGGTATCTTACAGTGACAAAAAAAAGCATGGAAAGACCAATAACCTCCATCCCACGAGCGGTGTTTAGCTGTACCATAACAAAAGTCCTTACTCTTAACTAATGCTCTCATTTTCAGTGGGTGGATTGGTAGCTGTAGAAAGCCCAGATTGCTCCCTCACCTCTGAAGTTGTGGTCAGTAAAATGGCATCAGGCTCAGTCATCTCCCAGTGGTGCTTGGGCAGGTTTCCATCCCGTAAGAAAGCATTCCTACTCTTCCACACAATTTTTGTACAAGAAAGAGTGAGCTGGGATCAGACATGGTGGAGACTTGTTAATAATTTCTCATGCAGCGCTCACAGACTAAAAGCCCATTGTATGACATGTTATATTATCCCAATCACAAGATGGGGTTTGCCCCAAAGGAATTACAAAACCTAAGCTGTGCTGTCTTTTTCTCTTTAGTACTGAAGGGAGACATTACTCTTTTACCAGTCTGCTCCTTTTAGAAAAAGTTTTCCATGAGCTCTGTGGCATCTTTTGCAAATTTTCCATTTTCTGTATTTATTTATTATTTCTGCCTGCAGCTTAAGTCAGAGATAATTGCTATTTCTTAGCAATAGTACAAGGTGAGGTGGCTCCCTGGTGTGCTTGAAGACCTTCAAAATCTTGCCAGATATTCCAGCAGTGAGACAGAATGCATTGTAAAATGGTTGCCTGCCACCCCCAGCAGAATTTGAACCCATGAAACATGAAATGAAAAATTACTCAACCTCTAGGTAGGCCAATTAAAGGGGAAAAAAAATCCAACTCAGCAGCAAAGGCTATGTGTATGCTGTTGTATCTGGGAAAAGATTGCACAAAAAAGGAGTTCAGCGTCATCTAATTTTTAGAAATTAATAGGTACAGTGGGACTGGATTAGAACAATGCCCTTTTCTCAGAAGGAAAATTTAGTCTTACTAAAATTACAGCTTACGTATGCCAGCACAAGGAAGCAACAAGGGAATTGTCCTGCCTTGCTCCCAGCCAAGTTTCATCCATCAGCTGGAGATTCTAATGCCAGTCAGTGTCAGCTCCGGGTATAGCTGGGGAAGAGACGTCCCTTGATCATATGTACCCCAGGATCTGGCTGTATTAGCTGGATTTTGGAAGTAAAGTCAAAACATTTCTTTGAGAAGCTCATGACACAGACGACTGAAGATTTGCATTGCACAATGCAGAGTTTGGAGATGCAAGCTGAATCTTCTGATTTACCATCAGAGTACTTGATACTGTATGGGAAGTGGCCATCACCCTGTTGTTCACCTGAACAATGAAATTGGCACTTATTACAGATCTGAGAAGGAAAAGAGCAAAGGTCAGCTCTGATGGAAATTGCCATCATTCCACATACTCCCAGGCTGAGAATTGCCCCTCCAAAGAGTGGGGATGGTTTGGATCCACGGACACAGCTGGACCCCGTTCGGCTCACTCACAGTCCTCCATCGCTGGACAAACACCAAGTCACCAGTTGCAAAGGGGTGTCATTCCTGTAATAAATCACCCAACGCTGCATTCCAAGCAGAGCAGCTAATAAGTGGAAAAACATTCTGCGGTCGTAAAACCCAGTGATAACTAGAACACAAAGCAACTGAAGCTGGAGCATCTTTACTCCAGCTCTATAAAACGAGGAGTCACGCAGAGATTTGGAAAAAGCTTTTTTTCCCAACCTGGCAAGTGTTGTCTCAAGCAGTAAATCTCAAGCACAAAGCCAGTATGGTTGTGGGTACTGCCTTGGGAGCACTAAGCTTTAACTGTGCTAATCTAGAAAAAAGAAAGACTCTGAGTGTTCTACCTAATACAGAAGATCTCCTGGGTCACACTGCCTGGTCTTCTCTTAGAAAGTCATGGGTCAGAGCAATCAGATTTACATTTGTCTTACCAGTCACCAGAGGCGTTTGTGTGCTACCAGCTGCTTATATAATCTTTCCAGCTTCCACTTCATCACTGCACTCCAGCTCTCATCTGCCATGTATAAAAGTCATTACTAGACCTCAGAGACACTCTGGCTTTTCCTTTTTTGGTAAAAACAAACAAATAAACAAAATATTCAGCTTTGCCTGCGTGATTTCTGTGTGGTTTTAAAGAAGAATGATAGCTGGGGATTTTTTTTCCAGTCCCTGCCTTGAAAAGTATGTTTTATTTGCTTTTCCCAAAGTGCTTGTGATTTGAGGAAAGACCAGAAAAATTATTATAAAGTGCTAATCTTTCAGCCAGTATATGTGATAGATATGTGGAAGAAGGTGTGTAGATGGACGTGTCTTTAGTTGTTATCCACAACGACCAAAATTGCAACTCCTAGTGTAGAATTGACATTTGCATTGCAAGTACTGGCATGAAAACAGAGCAAATTTTTAAAGGCAGTGTCTCAGTTTATAAGAATAAATGCAAAATATTCAAGAAAATTATAAAAAGGGATCTGGATTTTTCCTGTTGTTCTCCAGTGAAAGGCAGTTCTCATGATCTGTCTCTCTGCAAGACTTACATCAATAATATGTTGGAGTGTCCCATATCTTTAATATTCATGCCATTTTTTTTCAGTAATCAAACTAAAAGCCTTCCACCGTTGTCTTTGAGGGACATGACACCAAGGTTTTAAATGAAGATATGGAAAGACATGTAATATTTGAGACATCTGAAACATTTGCATTGACATAGCAGATGCGAAACAGGACCGATAAGAGACTTAAAACTGCCTGTGGCAACTGCTAACAGGGTATCCTAGCTCATCTCTGATGACACCAATGGCTGTTCAAGCAAATGAGTTATGCTACTATGTAGGACTCTGTAGATTAATAACTAAACCAGCTGAGTGGTAGTAAGGCTTTGTATCCCTAGCAGTATGACGGTCTGTTTCTGGTATTGCATTATACAAGTTCATTACCAACTAAACACATGTTCCTTCCAACATCTCCACCACCTAATAAGTAGGAACTCATTCTATCTCATATTTCTGGAGTTAAAACAAGAATGTGAAGCACTAAACTACTGCAGTTTTTCATCTGGAGAAGAGAAGGCTCAGGGGTGACTTCACCACTCTCTACAGCTATCTGAAAGGAGGTTGTAGTCAGGTGGGGGTCGGTCTCTTCTCCCAGGCAATCAGCAACAGAACAAGAGGGCACGAGCTTAGACTCTGCCAGGGAAGGTTTAGGCTGGGTATCAGAAAAAAGTTCTTCACAGAGCAAGTAATCAGGCATTGGAATGGCCTGCCCAGAGAGGTGGTAGATTCACCATCCCTGGAGGTTTTTAAAATAAGGCTGGATGTGGCACTTAGTGCCATGAATCTAGTAATCATGATAGTGTTGGATTAAGGGTGGGACTTGATGATCTTGGAGGTCTCTTCCAACCCAGATAATTCTATGATTCTATGATTCTAATTACAGACTCAATTAGCCCGGTATCTCTGCAAAGGAGTATGAAAAGGTATCTTGGCATAAGTCACCTGATGTCAAAACATCCTCCTTATAGTTTGGCATTGTTGTATTGCTGATGCAGCATCCTTGTATTGTCAATATCCTGTTAAGATCTTCCACCCAATGGCTTAATTATGATGTACGATAGGATTTATTTATTCACATTAACAGCAGCAATTTGTGACTATAATCCAAGTTGTGCCATCTCCGTAAAGAAAAAGGGAGACATTACATAAAGCAGTAATAATCTTTAGGTCCCATTATGGAAGACCTGGGCCACAAAACTGAATTACCTAACCCTTTATGATTCACTGAATATCTTCAGCAATGATAGATCCAAATTCTTGCTGTTAAAATTCTTGCTGATTGGTGACTCCAACTCGTGGCCAAGTGTCTGCACGTACAGCTCTAGAAGTTACAACTCATAGATAGCACAGAGATTCGGTAGTGTGTTATTCCCAATGAACCTGAAGAACCACCCAAGCCCACTGGCCTCATGTGATGAAAAGACATTGTGCCTGGAGTGTGAGGTTAGAGAAAGAAGCAACAGTGTTGGCACAGTGCACCTGACTTTCCTGTTCACTGCAAAAGCTGAGCAGTCATTGCTACCTGAAGCCAACTCAATCCAGAGCAGGGGATTTCCACCCAGGAAGGATCAAAATAGCAAACTACTGAAAACGCTTCTTGAAGTTGATATTTTCTCTCCAAGTCTTCTGAGGTATATATGACAACTACGTCTTTTTCGTGGTTACCTTGTCATTCCACACTATAGTGATATCACCCATGTGCTTGTCACCTGCCCAGATTCACTATCCCCTAGCCAGGCCTGAGGTTATGAGCCAAGTCTTGGGTCTGTTCTCTTCTATGATATTCAGAACTAGACCTCTGAACTCTCAAAGTGACCATAAATGCCTAAATGAACTAATTTGTCTCCTCTAATTAATCACATTTATCACCTACAATTTTTATGGATGTGATTTAGTTTTCTCAAACAGGCAAAAGAGAAATAATACTGAAACAAAACGTGATGTAGCAAAGTTTGCTGAGGAAGTTTCCCCAACATAAACTGGCAGAGCACAGAAAGTAGTATGCTCCACAATTAACATCTAGTATTTGTGAAGCAGTTTAAGACTATTCTCACTTAATCAACAGATAAATGAATTTAAGCCTTGGATAAATAGCTTTGAAGAACAGTAAGCATCTTGGTTTTAATTATGATACTGTCGCTTAGGACCCTGAAGTCTCCTATGCAAATGCACCTTTTCATCAGCTGCTCTGTGTGTTACTTTTAGCTTTCAGGAGAGAGTAGTAGTAAATAGGAGGTAATCTGAATGCTGTGACCCAAAACATAAACAACCACCAAAGAGCAATTCATGTACAATATCTTGATTGTGGGTCAAAGTGCTGGATTATCAATACCTGCATGGCCCAGATCTTCAAATAGACTCGATTCCTACTGATAGCATTGGGATTTATGGGCCTGGGACATTTATGCAATTGATGTTCAAGACCCACATTTGTAAGTCATAAGTGAAAATTTTATTGAAGGTCTTACGCAACATAACTTCTTTTGAAAATGTTGCCACTTAGAAGCATGACTTATCTCAGATAAACATCCTTCAAAAACAATCATACTCTGGCTCCATGCCTGGAGCCAAACTGGGATGCTATCTGCTGGACTAGGAAGAACCACACAAGATTTGCAAGGTTGATTTTCAGCTGTTTTCATCTGCTGTGTAAAGAGAAGATAAGGGAAAGACAGAAATGAGAACTAATAACAACCTGTTTTTTATTGAAGCTTGTAATCTTCCTTTTAAATAAATTAATTATTATGTAGAGGAATAGATAAGAAAATAATTAATTCTTAATTACACATATAGCTTTGCCAATAAGTCAAATACTAAAGCAGATGGTTTTGTTCAGGACTGTGATTTTAATAGTACATGTCTCAGACAAGGTCATGCACAAAAAGTGCGAGAGGGAGACAGAATAATCTTCCTGATAGAAAATGTAGCAGAACTGGGTAGATCTACAGTAGTTGAGATCACTTGGGTGTACATGGTATACAAGCTGTCGAGGCGTTTTCTAAGCTCCCTCATCTTTCTTCACCAAAGTCTTTAATTAGCTCACTACTACACTGTAAAGAACTCCTCTTCAGGTTTGTGCCAGTCTCACATAGCCCATAGGCATCTGCTGATCTTCTACCTACACTTTTCTGTAGTGGCTCTTTTGGCACTTGAGTCTAGGCAGAAAATTTTCCTTCTTACTACAGGCTGGTAGCAGACTCTGAAGTCAAAGCCCTCACTACCTTCCACCTCTTCTAATCTCCAAGTTATTTAATTTCACTTGTGAGGCTCCTGTCAGTGTATTCTTCCTCTACCTTCTTAAACTTGTCCTTAGCCTATCCAAATTTTTGGGCTCCAACTTGTTAACTCAGCTTAATGGTCAAAAGCTTCTGTCTTTCCAGGCTGTGACCTCTGTTAATTGTAGAATCGTAGAATCATAGAGTCATGAAATTTTGAAAAGACCTGTAAGATCATCCAGTCCAACTGTCAAATGTACCAGTGGAGTCTTGCAGTCCGACACACCGACACAAACAAGCCTGTTTGTTAGAGGCAACAAAATGTTATCCTTCACTTTTTCTGCCAGCCTAGTGGAAAAATCACATGGCTTTGTGAAACCTTTTTTGGAGCTGTTTTCATAAACAGTCCTCTAGGAGCACCTTGTGCATGTGGGATGGAATCTGCCCATGTGGTGGTAAAACCCATCTAATTTTCCTACTGCTGATATTCTTTTCAATTTTGCCCATCATCTTGCACCTAGCAGAGACATCTTGTTATTCTGCAGTGGTTTTATAGGTCCATGACACCACCTAAATATTGACCCATTGCCAGTGCTTTCCCTACAACCCTTCAACTGGGTTTTTCAGACCACAGTGTAAGACTGAGATCAGGCCATTTGAATACAAGTTGTGTGCAGGACTCCATTATGTGGATTGCAAGTACTCTGCTGAAGTGCTTGTATTTTAAACCTGCTTCACTTTCTGCAAGCATTAACCTCATCGAAAGTTAATCACATTTTTAAATGGGTCTGCATTTAAGAAACTTAGCCTGAGAGTCTTTTTCTCCTTCATTATATGTCTCAGCACACCCTGCATGCATGGCATTTCAAGTGTAGTCACAAAGGTAGAAAGTATAAAAACCTTCCTGAAAATAATGAAACATCTTATTTTTCGCAATGGCAATAAGTAACTTAAACAAATTGCTGCTTACAAATTGGTTTTAAAGTCTTTTATTTTTTTTCAGTGTTCATTCATGGCATTTATTTGAGTCAAAAACTGCCAGAAGAAACAGCCTGGTGTGCTGAACAATTTAACTAACAATATTCATAACTCAGCCCAGTCTTGCTGTGGCGGACTGCTGTTGCATTTAAGGACCTGACCCCATGCAAAACAGCTGTTCCCACATCCTGCCTTCCCCAGAGAGAGGAGCAGTGGTCCCCACAAGCAGGACTCATGCTCATCCTTGTGAGCAACTCGCAGTCTTAGCGCTTAGCCACCGTAAGCATGAGCCGAGGCCTCTCTAGTGTTGGGGTCTGCAGGAAAGCCACTGTCCTTTTGGAAAATAAAGATCCAAGTAGCCTTAGACACCTAAACCAATCTTCTTACATTTATTTAGAGTGAGTGGGCAGAAGAACTCTTTAGAGCAAGATTTATCTGACCTGGTTTAGACATGTAATTTAATATAAGCCGAGCTATGCTTTCTGCCAAGAGGAGAGAATGCAACTGTGTTTATGTTCATTGCAATTTCCCACCAGCCACCGAGTGAGCCATCTCATCATACAGGATAACTGCTGGGGAAGGTGGTCCAGCCCAGACTTGAGGTCCACCAAAAATGAGTAATCCGCTACCATTTAGGAATGGATGAGAATAAGCAGCGGACAATGCCTTTTTATCAATTGCTGGGACTGGAAACCACAATAAGGACACCATCTCTCTAAGATGAGGACTACAGTGAATAAAGAGAAATTTTGAGGGAGGAACTCAAGTGAAAAGGCAAGGAAGGGTGAGTGGGTCAGTCTGAGAAAGAGTAGAATATCTATAGCATGGGCTGATCAGGGAAAGAGCAGACTCTTTGCAGCAAGGCTGAGCAGGGTTTCCTAGGGCTTTGGCATTAGTCCTCTTATCTGCAATTTCTAGATATATCCTGCCTATTCTGGATTTATCCTACCACAGCATGGGCTCCGTTATAGAGAAAAGTTTGCCCACAGGTACATGAGTGACACCAGAGAGTGCAATCATATCACTGTGATGTCTGGATAGGGATGGGAATCCAGGAGATCCCCTGCTTACAGTCCTTGGGCCCAGGCCAGGAGATGCCTCACCAGGAAAAACTCTGGAAGATCTAGGAAGATGCCAAATGAGAGGCATCAAAAGTCCCTGGACATGCAGATTTATGACCAGGCCCTATACTTCACTGTTTGGGGAGCCCATGAGGACTAGCTCAGAGGCATTGCCCCCTTAGAGATGCCTATATTTAGTCAGATGAATTTCTGTTTAAGAGCAGAGAGTTGTCATGAGTTGAGCTGAAAGCAAAACAGATGCTCAGCCCAGCCAGGAGGCCATTATGCTGTGATTATTATTACCATATGCTTAATTTCCAGGTCTCTAGTGCTTGTAAATGATGGATGCGCTGACAAAAAAGTCCTCAATCCTGCAGATTACAGAAAGCATACAGAAAGATAATTCCCCTCCTTAATTCTAGTAAATCTCTATTGTTCAGGTAAACCATCTGGTCATTATCACATATACACACTTAGGCCCTGGAGACTTAAACCCAAGTTAGGATAATCCACTACTGAGCTGACAATGAGGGGTGACATGTGGTAAAATTAGATTTTTTGTTGTTAAGAGGTATTAAAAAGCCATTCAATGAAATGAAATAGTTATCACAAATAAATTACAGTTCAGCAGGAAAGAATTACATTGAAAACTGATTGGCTGTAAAATTAATAATGTTTTGGGCAATGTATTTGCTCTTGGCATCTCAGTGAACTGTCAGGCTGTGGCAGTGGTCACACCAGTCAAAGATATTTCACTGCAGCCCATCTTTTAGGAGTGATATGTTAAGTCTATGCTCCTTGGTATCCGGCATGGATTCCCCTTATATTGTGGAAGAAAAAGACACAGTTCTTACATGCTGTCTCTGCAGAGCTCTACAAGGCACATTTGTCCACGTGGGTGTTTGTCACAGTGCCCATGTCCCTCTTCAATTCTTAAAACCGGGAGAAGTAGACCCTGTGCAAGGTATTTCTACAAAAAGAGTTTTTGTTTTAACAAGTGGGTGTGTGACAGGAGGAGAGGAGCATTTTGATTAGCCGAAGGTGAATTTTAGCATGACAGTCTGGTATTCAGTTGTAGTGATGTTTCTTAAACAGGTGCCAATAATTTGAACAGTAGTGGCCACACCTCCTTTAGGCCAAAAAGAGCCCTTGCATAAAAAATTGCAGCAACAATTAAAGAGTCAGTACAACTTTCATAGAATCGTAAGTTCATAGAATGGTTCACGTTGGAAGGGACCTTAAAGATCATGCAGTTCCACTGCCCCTGCCACGGGCAAGGACACCTTCCACTGGATCAGGTTGCTCAAAGCCTCACCCAGTCTGGCCTTGAACACCTCCAGGCAGTAAAGGGACATCCACAACTTCTCTGGGCAACCTATGCCACTGCCTCACCACCCTCACAGGAAAAAAATTCTTCCCAATACTTAATCTAATTCTCCCCTCTTTCAGCTTAAAACTGCTACCCCTTTCCTATCTCTGCATTCCCTGATAACTAGCCCTTCCCCACCTTTCCTGTAGACCTTCTTTAAGTGCTGAAAGGCTGCCATAAGGTCTCCTCAGACCCTTCTTTTCTGTTCACTTGGAGAACTGGGGAAGATATCTCAGACCCTTTCTGTTGATACATGATGTGTCTTCATCCAAGGAAGAACCAGTTTTCTTACGCAGACCCTCTTCTCCTTGGAAAAACTTGTACATGATTGTTAGTGGAAGAGCCACATATCTTATTCACTAAAGAGTCAGTCACTCTCAGAACTGTGGTTCTCTTATTCTGTCATATCTGTACAGACAAAAGCTGCTTATGGTTGGCGTAGGACCTGATTGCTGGAGGGCAGCTTGTCATTACATCTTCCCTGTGCCCTTGACAGACAAAATGTAGTATTAACTATTTTTCAATGAGATGATAAAAGCCAAATTTGTTGTGTGTGCTTGGGCTTTTTTGCCCTCCTGTTCCATCCGCATGTGCCCATTTAGGATAACGTGTGCAGGGTTTTTATTTTCATGATGAACTTCACAGCACTGAGAATGGCTGTGGGGTCAGTAGTCTTTTTAGCAGGGGATGGAGAAAACCAATATCTTGCCCAGGGTTCAAGATTGATAGTGTCTCTCAAAAGTTTGGTTGCTTCCAGTTTCTGTCAGCTTTATCTTGCTGCCCATCCCATTAAGCAGGAGTGATTTAAACCAAAAGTTCCCAGTGGGGTTCCTGATGTCAGAAAATCCTATTACTAATCCAGGTTGCTTGGATATAGCGGATAAATACCATGGTTATAGACTCATTAAAATTTCATAGAGAATGAACGGATTCTAACGAGACTCTTTGGAATACATGTAACTGTTGTTTGTCTTCCAGCAGATATCATGTCATTAAAATGTCATTGAAGCCTACATAAATCCAAGAAAGAAATAGTAAGTACCTTGTGAGTTCACAAATCCTGTCCTTCTCAATAAAAGTCTTATCTGTAGTGATTGCTGATCGGTCATTTTTAAAGTTGTCCAAATCTCAAGCTGACTTGAAGTCATTTCTTCTTTCTTTCAGTTTCAGAACCAATGAAAACAGATTTATCTGCTTTGAAAATGTCTTTGCAAAGTTATCCGTCGCAAAAGGCAACTAAACCAGAGCTCAATGAGATATGATGAAATAAAAAAAGATTAGAACATTCATGTTCCAAAAGGAGTTTTCTATCAAAATATACATCTGTCTTTAAATTCAGATGTACCACAGCAACAGAGCTGAACTGTTTAACTCCACTTGGGGTATTGATGTGAATATCACAGCATGAGATAGTAACATGTGATAGGTAGGTGGTAGCTGATCACATAGTCTGGAAAGTCTATCTCTTTAACCTCTCTCTGCAGTCAGTGGAGCAGGAGGCAGTTTCTGTGGGGCACCAGTTCTGAACCACCTCTTGGAGGAACTAATCTTCCTTCACTGGCACTTGAGGAAGGTCTGAGGAATTGAGTCTTGGGTCTTATACACCAAATGCCAAACAAACACAGATTAGGAATTTAACATGGTGGAAGTGGTGAAACAAAACCCTTTTCAATGGCACTTGTTTCAGTAGTATCACAGCACATCTTTTTAGAATCACTGTTTCATTTCAGCAGGAAATTTGTAACTTTACTTCCCAAGTCTGAATAAAGAAAAAAACAAACAAACAAAAAGCAACATGGATCACCATAATAATAGGAAGCAACTCCAAGAAAACTCCATTCATAGGCTATTTCTCATTTGTAGGTTTCAATGTGCTTCACTGGGGCTGTAGAGAGGCATCTGGGACAGAGTACCCAGCTCTGTTTTACCACATCAAATCACACAGGATCCATCCTACAACTCTGTGCCCTACTACCTATTTCAGTGTTGTAGGATATCCTATAAATCCAGGTTATGTTTCATATTTACAGCAAAATCTGGAGCTTATGTGTGTCTTTTCAACTTTTTGAAGGATACAACCCCCCATGGCTCCTGCTGGGTGTGAGAAAACCATAACCGAACAGGCTTTCCAAACTCTTTATAAATATACATGTATCCTCAAGCTGCCTTGTCTGTGGTGAATGTGCATATGCTGTGTGTGACTAGACATACAAATTTTTAAGCTGTTGCTGCCATTACGTAAAATCCAATCCAGACTATTTTAGGTGCCGACAGCATGGATAATGTGTTTTTCCCGTAGCCTACTGATTTAGGTCCAGCCTTCTCAGCAGGCACCTCTTTTCTTGAAAACGTAATAAATGTGAAATTATGAGAGTGCACACATGTCTAAAAGGTGAGGAAGGCAGACAGCACAATGCCTCACCTAATGGATTAGACTGGATTGTATTCTTGAGGACATTGGTGTTTTCTCAATGCCATTTCAGGCTGACCGCAATTGCAGATTCAGCAGCTCTGATGGAGTCTAGAGTGAGGCTCTGCCTTTGGACGGTGCATGCATCTGCACAGCAATGGAAAATTACCTCAGCAAAATGTGTTGTCACTGAGCAGCAGGGTGTTGATGTCAAAACAGAGCTAATTGCTGCACCAGCTCACTTACATCAGCAGCGCACTTGCCTCCCTCCCGGTGTCTTCCTTCTCCCTGTACCAGCGCCAAAGCAGAGGAATGAATCTTTCCAATGCACCATTATGGCTGCGGTGGGGCCAGGAACAGTGCACACCAGTGATGCAGGAGGAGAAGTGACTGTCAGGACTGACATCACACCATTGTTCTCAAGACATATCGATGCCTGCTTCGTGTGCACTGAGGTCTGAGAAATCCCTGGTGCTGTTCCTCCCAAGAGCTGGCTGTATCAGTGGGACTGGAGGGATTCATGCAAGGAGTATGCAGTCCTTTGGGACCACTTAACACCAAAGAGTGGTGAAAAAAGCAATGACTAATATCTCTGTTCCAGTATTCTAAGAGTTTATCTTGCATGTGTTACCTGGTCCCTAGAGTCTTACATGTTTATAGCCAGAAGCAAGACTGGCTGTTGGCAGAGGCAGGGAATAGAATACCATAGACTGCAGTGCGTTTTTGTAGGGCTGATGTTAATGCCAGGGTCAGATCTATATCTATTTCTGTGTTTCCCTGAAGTTAGCAGTTGGTGTGTCATCCCTTACTCAACCCCTAATTTTGCACACATTTCAGAATAAAACAAACCAGACAGATCCGATGTCCTTTCCATCCTGTCTGCTTTGCTCACTCTTTCTGGAGCTCTGTGCTCCTTTCTCTCTTGGATTTATTGACTAAGAGGTCTCTCAGATTTCATACCCTGGAGTTTAGGGCTCTCACCACTGCCTTATGCTTCCCTACAGATATGTCATGGCTCGTACTTTGCCTTTCAGCTTATGAGCCTGTAGCCCACTTGTCTTCTGCATGCTTCCATCCACCCTCGGTGGTTTTTGTTTTCTCTTCTAGTCTGTCTTATCCTTGATATGAAAATGTCTAGTGATTAAAGGATCCACACCTCAGCCTGCAAAATCTTCAGTCTGCTAACTCTGAACTTCTGTGGGTTCAGTTCCCCTCTCATGAGAAATCTTGGCATCTTTGGGAGAGGACTTTATTACCTTTATCTGCATAGATGTATATTGTATTTAATGTGTTCATTGTTCATTGCATATGAATTGGCATGTGGAGGCTCCAGAGCTCATGGATAGTCACAAAGGAGAAGTACAGTGAGACAGGTGTTGAGAACCACATTCAAGTTATCTAAAATAAAAAGACTTGCAGAAAAGATTTTCAATTATCCTAATTATTCCCATATTCAGAGTGATATTTGTAGAAGGGAAAGTATCAAGCTGTGACAGCAACAGGGCTTTGGTCAAATGTACTTTCCTGTGCACAGTGTATCTTGGGTTTGGTTTGTTCTCTCTCTACAGACTGCCTGGAAATTTTAAATCAGTGAAGAATATTTGCTGTGACCAAAAAAATTTCTATCTGGTGTTATATGACCTGGATGGACAAAACCATGGTAGATGGTTTCTGTCTAGGAACCTCAGCAAGCCAGTCAGTGTCCTGTCTATGTGCTGAAAATTTAGCTACCATCTTTCATTCTCTGGCTTAGACTTATGCACGCTGATGCCACTTGCACCTGAACTGCATCCACATGAACTGAACAGTGATGGGAGGATGCCAGGGTCTTTGGTAGAAATGCTCTATATAAGCTGGGCCACTCTTAGCATGCCATTTATTTTTATTTGTTGCCTTTATAAAACCCATTCATTTATTGCAGGGAGTTTGTATCAGGTTATTTGTCTTTAGGGTGCTATCCTTAGGTTGGAAACGCCTTTTTAAGCAGGAACACTGTGCAGCCTTTTCCATCTGTACTGTGTTCAGCGAGGAGGCTGAGCTCATATGTTACACTGAATTAAAAGGAAGAGCCTCCTTATAGCTATAGCTTTGCTGTCTCGCTGCCACGTAGCAGGTGAGAGGGAAACACACTGCGGGCAGCTTGTGGTCTGACAGAGACCATCTGTGTGGCTGCTGACATATAATTTAAGCACTTGTTCACTGTTCCTGAGTTACGTTGCAAGAACAGACATACAGAAGATGCTGAAGAACTCTAATATAACACAGTGATGGAGGCTCTACAGGCACATGCTGTCTGGATCAGAAATTTGCATCTCCTGTGCTGTGGATTTATCATAATCCTATGCTGTGGATTTATCATGGCTTCTTGAAGTGCGTTGTTCTCTTGTGGGCCAGTTATTTTTAATGAACCATCAGCATTTGGCACAGCAAGCAATTTGTAGATTAATAAAAACCTGGTGCATGGGCTGGTTTGAAGAACCCTGCTAAACATCAAACATCAGAAAAGGGTAGCATGGAGTACAGTCACTACCAAGATAGTCTGCTTTCAAGCACAAAGCCAAGCGTGAAGTGCTGAGCTGGCTGTACTTTCTCTGTTTAAAATACAGCTTTTTAATCCTTTCTAACTCAGACACCATTTTTCCCTCCAATATTCTTCTTGGGATAAGGGATACACTCACATTCTTCAAATGCTGTTAGTGACAGATGGAGCGGTGGAGGTGTTTCTGGCAACCTTACAACTGACAAATGCCTCGGGAATATATACGGTACCTTTCTGCTGGCCCTTATGGTAATTCTTCTCCCCCCTTCATCGAAGCAAATGGTGGGCAAATGACAGTCTGTCTTGTTGCCTAAACACTGATCTGCAGAGCCTTTCTGCACAAATATAGGCAGGACTACAAGTTTGAGGTCTCCAGCCTACAAGAATCTCAGAGCCCTACCAGCATGAGAGGCGGAAGGAGTTCTGTGTTGGTGTGTGTCTAGGATAGACAGCAGATTGGTGACATAGCTGGTGCCTGCAATGAATTTATGGGCTTCTCCTACTCATCAAGAAAATTCTTCCAGTGCCCCTGGGGAGTCTTCTGAGTCAGTGACATTGTATCTTCCACATAAACGCCAAACATTTACTTCCACCTTTTCAGAAGAATAACAACCTTGCTCCAGAACATCACTAGGAATTAATAACTGTCTAATTTGCAAGATAGAAGAGAAATCCATAAATTACCAACGGAACTCACACAATGTTGCATAAAAAGATTTGGCAGAACAACCAGAAGTCAACTGTGTCCCACATGGTCTCTAAACCCAAGCCTCATTGACATCACCAGATGTGCAGCCAGCTGTTGGACTAGTAGAAGCACCTTTTCCAGGCTGAGCCTACCACCTTGGGCAGAAGGAACACTGTGCTTCAGTGGCTTTAGTCCCAGCTGCCTACCACCAAACAGAGCTCAACACACCAAGAGACTACCCAAAACCTCAGCTATATTTATACATCTCAGGATGTGGCAGTATGTACGACTAACCACCAGCAGATGCATAAGCAGGCCCTGTACTCCTACTGAAGTTTTGGTGAGATGAACAAATAAAAAAACTTCTCTATCCTCCCATCCTATCATGACACACCTAAAGCTTAGGGGTGCGCTGATTGCAAAAGAAAAAAAGGAGCCATGCATGCTGACAGCCAGCTTTGAGAGGTAAAATTCCTGACTCCATGTTGTGTGAGTTGGTGCCCCAAGACATTTTTGAAGGTATGTATCGATAGAGGAGGAGGTCCTAGGAGAAGAGGAAGAAGCAGCCTTCTATTTTGGCAACATTTGGTCCCAGTGTGACCTTCTGGTTGCAGCAATTTATTAGTTGGGTTCAGATTAAGGTTGTCCAGTGCTGTGTGAAAGCAAAGAGAAACAGCCATCCTTCCAAGAGTTTAGGCTGATGGATCCCCATCTTCTTGTGGAGCAGCTAAGCATGTTCTGGGTCAATCTTTCCATAGCATTTTGGAGGCAGGAGTGAACTGTGCCTATGTAATCAGGACATTGGTGTTGAACATGAGTTAACATCCTCTGCTTCTTCTTGCTCCTAATTTCTCCTTGTGTGGGTGAAAAGCCATACAGTCAAACCATTTTGTGCTGTGCTATAGCAGAGCTTTCATGTTTATGATCATTAACCTTAATCAGGGTTAATGATCATAAACACAACAGCAAAACAGGGAACCAGACTAGCTGGTGAGTAGGGTAAGGGGTCTGGGAGCTGTGGATGGGAGATATGATGGCCCAAGTGCTAAATACTGGAGGGGAAGAGAGGGTCTGGAGTGGGCTACTGGAAGGACTGTAGGTCCCAGATAGAGACAATTTGGGAAGACCATAAGTCTTGACCAGCTACTGGAGAGATTGTTTTCTTGTGTGTATGTGTAGATCTGCATATCAGCAGCTGGACTGGAGATGCAAACCTCAGGGGCTCCAAGGTCCAAGTGCCAGCAACTGGGGAGACTGGGATCGAAGGACCAACTGCTGGATAGATTGAGCATCTGAGCCCAGTTACTGAAGGAATTCACATTATATGTATGTATTCATTTAACTACTTGTATGTATAAATATATACATATATATTGCACTATTTGCATATATATGTTTGTTTATATGTATTTGACTAACAGATTTTGATTAGCAAGAGGACGAACAAGGTGAGACCACTTAATACTGGTTATGGTAACTCTGTGAGTGCCGTGTCTTCTGTCTCTGTTAACTCATGTGGAGATCTGTGTGTGTATGTATGTATACATACATGTTCTATACATGTGTTTGTGTGTGTACCTGTATAGAATACGTGCTCAGCCTCACTACAGGCTGCACCTGAGAACACGAAGCTGTGGTAGCCTCGCATCTGACAGGTTGCTGGATTTGGTAGCTCCCAGCAATCAGTAGAGCAACTCATGTCTTCCTGAAAACCATACATACAATTTGTTCTCTGCAGAATGGCTTTTTTTTTGTCTACTTACTATGGTTTAATTTAAATAATTCTTTTCTTTCTTGTTTTCTTCTTCCTACTCTAGGTAGGTCCTATGGTATTTGCCTTGTAGTGTCACACTGTGCATGAGGGATGGTTATATCCAATTTCCTACTCATTCTTCCAGACAAATCCTGCTGGGTTGTTATACAGGGAAATTTAATTCACAAGGTCTTTTCCCATAGTATTTTCTGCCTATCAGAGTTAGCAGGATCTAAGTTAGCACTGATAACTACTGCTTTTGATATAAAGGCAGGCAACCTGCCCTCAATTGTACATGCCACTTATACCAAATTCATAAAGTCAAAACTAAACTGCCTTACAAGTTATTATGATGATATAAACATGAGAAAATCTGCAACTTTTAAACCCTGTGATTTATATCATCTGCAAGTAGGATTTGGGTCTAATAGACTGCCATTCAAGGCTGAACAGCTCAGTAATTGTAGCAGTACACAGAATACAATAAACCAGCAGGGGAAAAAAGAAAATTAAAAAAAAAAAAAGAACAGCCTCATTCAAGACAGCAATGCCAGAAGTAATTACCATTGCAGAACAGGCACTCTTAGGTGTTAGGCACTTTGTTAGCAACATAAGCTCTTTCCAGCTGAATGTGTTTTTCAGAGCTAAAATTGGGAAGAATGAAACCTGAACCAAAGTAGGAATAAGAAGCACTAATCCTCTTCTTTCAATCCATGCAGTAGAAACTGGTGGTTGAGATAGAATAGCACTTACTTTATGAATTTATCCATCTTAGGAAGGGTGTTTTCTGCATTGGTATTTTAAAGCAAAGATGGTCAGTGCAGATTTAACTTCTCCAGTGCAAGAATGAAGTGACCAATCTCACTAACATGACAATCTCTATTTTGCCCTGCATTTATGCACACACAGTAAAGTACTCCGTTATCTCATAATTTTGCAGCATGGTTTCTCTTCCCTTGGATTTGGCATATTCTCCACATATTGTTACTCCAGTGGTCCACAAATTAAAGTGATATAAGACTTCCTAGTGGGTCACCTTTGCAGAATGCTATCCAACGTTTTCTCCTGAGCTGAGAGCTATACAGGTAGGTTTTGGTCTTATTTTTACTGAATTTGAAGACACTTTCTGAGAGAGATCAGCCTTTCTGTGGCTTTGTTCACACTATGGTAACTTTACATCAGAGATGTTATATTTCAAGAAGCAGCCTCTTGCTTGGGGCATAAACTTAGAACTATCTTTCTACAGTATTTATGGGAAAAAAACACTTGGTAGTGGGCTGACAGTTGGACTGGATGATCTTAGAGGTCTTTTCCAACCTTTATGATTCTACGATTCTATCTGCATTAAAATTTTAAGGCTTCTGATTTCCTAGACTGCTAAGAAAGGGTGCAGTTGATCACACAGACTGATCTGCTGAAAGTCATCTTACGTGCCCTCTAAGGTCAGCACCAAAGGTAAAACTGGAGCATTTCCATCCCCAGGAGACAGACACTATTTGAGCAGTGTACCAAAAAAGGAAAGACTTCAGTAGAGCCAGGTCTGGAGAGGAAAGATGGAATGACAGGCCCAGGCTATCCCAGCATGTGAGTCGTCTATAGATAATAAACATGGAGAAAAATAAAACATAAGAGAAGTTATGTCTTACGAGGAAGAAGGATGAATGTTTCCAGTACGATGGTGCAACAGAAAATAGGATTAATAGATTGAAGATATGCAACAGAGAAGCATGAAAATGAGGAAAGGTCACATTTTTTAATATCCAAGCATGACATAGTTATAATAACAGAGAAAAGCCTAACAGAGAAGAGCTAAAAGAAACACAGGACTGGGGAAAGAGCATCTTAGCAGCAGCATTGGAATCTGGAACAAGTGAAATGCAGGGATGGCAGTGACTACTTTCTGTCCTGTCATCTGCCCCTGCATACAGGGACAGGACCAAATACACCAAAGCTTCCCTGGTAAATGGTATTTCAACTGGGTCTCTAAACAAACTCGGCCTCTTAAGCTTTCGTGTCCATCTCTCCACATGTTTGTCACTCTTCCTTTCAGTATTTTTTAAATATAAAGAAACCAAGTTTGAGAGAACATTTTGAAGTTTATGAGAGAATTTCTTTGAAGCATTGTGAAAATCAGCACCTGGTTGAGTGTGAGAGACCAAAATTAATGGCCATTAAGAATAAAGCAGAAACTGCTGAGTTTTATACTTTATTTTCATCGATTTTGGCTTTCCCGGTGTAACTCTGGATTTACCAGAGTGTTTTTAGTCTTAAGGCTGATGGGGGGACTGGAATATCTGGCTTGGCTATGGTGGGTTATGGTGGGATGGTACAAGAGAAACAGGCTGAAAATATGGAGGAACTTGGGTGCCACAGATACCACTTCTTGATTTTTATTCTCGAGACATTTGCCCGCCAGCGAGGCGTGTGGCTGCCAGAGGAACAAATGTGCTTTGAAAGGCAGAAGAGTGTGGCGATCTTTGAAAATAACTCTGCTGATTTCAGGAGGCAGAAACAGCTCCTACATCCTGTGGGACTGCTCATGTTTCTGAGAAGACAGTGGGCAGAGGTTTGGCAGCCTCCCTCAACAGTAATGTGAGGGTACTTTGAACACTGAGAAATGCACATCCTTGGGCAAGTGATACATGGAAACTCATGCTGAAGGGGAATGGCTTATGTAGTTTGACAAGTTGAAGGTCAAGCCTGATATTTGGTTGAAAATAACTGCCTTTCAGGTTGTTTCTGGTAGAGGGTTTATCAACATAAAGTTCCATTCTTTCAGCCTGTGGAAATAATACTTCCAGACTCCACTCACCACTTGGAAGAATGAATTAAAAACTGACATCTTGTCAGGCTGTTTTGTAGCGGCACTTCTCTTCACATTGCCAGAGTGATGTGAAAGAAGGCATAAAGAATAGTTAAGAGAGTGAAGGGCTGTTGTGCAGTGAGATGAAATAACCTGCTGCTAATGCATGTGACAAACGGAAACTTTAAAAGTTAAGGTCATTTTTGGTCTTGCCTTGAAAAGAAATCAATACATTTCTAACTCATTCGCTAAGCTGCCTTAGTACAACTGAATATCCCAAGAGACAAAAGGCATCTGGAGTGTTTCCTAAAGGTCTGTGGGAAAGCCTCAGGGGTGGAGCAGGGTAATGAAGCTGTCTTTCTGCTGCAGCCTTCCTGGCTTGTGTTGGAGACTGAAAAGGACCCTACAAATGTTCCTCTGTCCTGAAAAACACCTCTCTAAGTGACTTCAGAGCCACAGAACTGCCTGGATTATAAATTATGGCAATGTCACTGTTTGATCAGAGTGGTCTGAGGTGAGCAAGGCTTTTAGGGAAAGAGGATGGCTTTTGCTAGGAAAAATGGAAAAGTTTTCAGGTTGGGAGTCCCTTCACGGAATTTGACAAGAAGCAAACAGTGTATGTGGTCTGGGCAAAAGATGGTTTCAAGTTAAGCACCATGAAAGCAGCTCTCAAGGACAGAAAACAAGGAAGAGTTCAAGTAAATTTTTAAGGGAGGAGTTGACAAAAGTTATCAAAGAAGAGCAATTTAAATCAGTAACGAAAAGGCAACCAATGCCACTATGAGAAACTATAGCTGGAAGAGAGGGGAAGGGGAGCTTTCCGAGCACACACTGAGCAGCATCACTGAAACAGAACACAGAGGTCCGATGTAGTCCTGAGTGTTGGGACCAGACCTTGAAAGAGAGCTACAGGTGGATTGGAATCTTGGACAGGAGGGTTTTGAGAGAAGGATCTGAGGGGAAATCCCCAAGATATGCTTAGTTTGTGGGTTCTCTTTTATCATATTTGGCAAGTGGTCCTTCTTAAAAGCGGAGACAAGCTGAATCACAAAAGACAGGTGTAGTAAAGCAACATGTAAAATTGGGAGAACTGACTACGAAGAAGTGAGACCAGGCTGTGTGAAACCTATCTAAGGCTGAAATTTGCTGCCTTTAGATCAATAGGGCTTGACAAACAGGGTTGTTACTGGGCAGCATGGGCTGTGTCTTCTCTCTGCATGGCCTTTATAGCACAGAAGCCTGTAAACAGCGAGATGAGTTAGTGGAGGGTCTCAGTGGTGACACTGATGGGTACTTCAGCCTGTTATGTCAGCTGTATCTTCAATGAGGGTCTCCTATCCAGCAGGGTTGATCAGATCAGAGATGGGGACTTTCCAACTGGAAACACTGAGTTAATACAAGAGAAGGGCCTTGGCCAGCGGGCTGGCAGCTGCCTCACCTAAATCTGAGAGGAGGACTGTAAGGAAGTACCATTGTGCTACAGAAAATGCTTGATGGTTGTCACGTTATTTGCCTACTTGTCTTCCTGTTGGCCTTTTCTTCCCTCAATAAAGTGTTGTTTTGTTCAGGCATTCGATTTAGCATTTGCAAGTAGGAACTGCACCAGCATCCAGATGGCTCAGAGTGAAACACCAATACAGTATTTGTTAATAACACCTGAAAATTAAACCCAGGCTCTTATTGCTGTCCACCTACATCTGCCTGTATAGTATTTTACATTAATTAATGTCAAGCATAAGAGAGCAATTAAAAGCAAAAAAATTGTTTGCTAAGTAAGAAATACTTAGATCCTCACCTGTCTATTTTTATTTATTTTATAAGAACAGTGGCGAAATCTCTTTGCATTTGAGGAAAAGTGGAATTTATCTATCTGAAATCTGCTCTTTGTATTTCAGTTTCTTTTGTGGAGGCTTCTCATTTTCCTGCTCTTGAGTTTTGCGTCTTTGATGCTCACTCGGAGCAATACGCCCACACCCTTCATGTTGACCTTGTGTTCTTACAAATCAAGTCCACTGGCAGCACAAGAAATTGGGCGTTAGTGTTAAGCAGGGAGTGTGGAATCATTTATTTCCATCTCAGTAAAAAATTCTGAACCATATATGCAGGCAGATCTGGTGCTAAATTAATTGGACATGCAGATTTGTTTACCAGACCAGCTTGAAACCGCTGCCTTTCCAAGCAATCACCAGCCTAGACACAATTGTGCTTCCTTTTGCACAAGCCTTCCCTACTATCACTACTTATATAATTAAAGCTTACCTCTGCTAAATTCCCAAGGCTCTAAAATTTCCTCTATAATTTGCCTAAGGCTGGTTGGAAACATCACTGGCAAAACAACATGACTTTTGGACAATACTTTAAAAAACATGGTTTCATTCTCCTCCCTCTGGTTGTTCTGGGGCAAGGGATGCTGCTGGGCTGAGCTCAGCTCTGCAGAGTGCTGCTCTTCTTTTGCTAAGTGTTACACAACTGAGACCCCACACAGACCCTGAGTGCACTCATCTCACTTTCTAACAAACTCCTTTCAGTGCAAGGCTACCCAACATTTGATCCTGGATCTCATGTTAGTGACTTCTCTGGGAGTCTGTCCTGTTTGTTCACGAGGTCTTGGTGCAGGACAAGACCTGCTGTCCATTCGTCCCCTAAGTATGAACTAGGAATGAAATTTTATTTTGGTTTTATTTTATTTTATCTAATTTTATTTTATTTTATTTTATTTTATTTTATTGAAGAAGCTATCTCCGAATGCCAGAGCTCAAACCTGTGGAAGATGTCCTCCAGTCACCTTTATGATTTTCCTTATTCTGCCTTTGAGGGTCTCATAGTATAACAATATTTTTATTTTTACTTTAAAGTGTTTTGGACTATTTGGATTCTTTTGAAGAAATGAACATGGTAGGGCTTCAAATCCAAAAATGTAAAGGATGTTCCATACAGAAAACAATTGATAATTTTTCTGCTGCTAGAGGTTCCAATGCATTATAAAAAGTACAATTGAAATACACAGTAGTAGCTCACAAAGGAATCTGCAGTGTAAGGTTTCCTGAATATAATTTTGAAATCACTTTAAGAAAAAAAGTGTTCTTCTCATAGGTTTTGTTCAGCACAGTGTAAAATAAGTGTGGGAAAATATGAGATATGATATGCACCAAAAAGATAACCATTATTCACAAAAATACACTAACAGGGGAATCCCCTGGCTGATAAATATGCATTCTGCCCTTCTCCCATAAAATATTGGACCAGTTTAAGGAAAAAAAATCCAGTAAATTTAAAGAAACATTGAAATCCTCTTCAGAATTATTCCACTTAACTGAGTCAAGCTATTTTGAGGCTTAAAGTGCGATAAGTTTCACTAGAAATATGAAACATTGATATGGTCAGATTAGCAAGTATTGATTTAGAGAGCTCACAGGTCAGGAGCAGGAGATATGGTGTAAAATTTTGTTTATGGCTCTATAACCAATCACTTTCTTTTCTCAGAGGGTGTAGTTATTTCAGGAATTTTTGACTGTTGGGAATAAGATATTAGCATTTAACATCTTCCTGTTTCAGAAGTCTTTATGATAATTTCAGAGGGCTGATGAAAGATGTTGGCTAAATGGGCAAATCATGATATTGTAGGATTTTAGGAGGAGGTGAGGAGGGGTCAGTGCTGGAGGACCTGAGATTGTACTCAGAATGGATGGCAGAGAGGTAAGAGATGAGAAGAAGAGCATCACTTAAAGCATTTGTTTCCACTTTGAAGTTCAGTTTTCCCTCACTTGCAAAAACTGCTGTGCTCCAGCTTCTTCTGAATATGAAAGACTGTGTGCCTCAAGCACCCACGAGCTTCTGTGGCTACTCAAATATTAAATTAATACTTCATCCATTGAACTTTAAGAAAACAAAGATTGAATATTTGGCCCAAAGTTCAGCCTAATACCCGGTGCTATGTGTGGAACATACATAAAACAGATCCTTGAAGAAAACAAAACTTGCTCTTTACTAGCAAGTATATGTATTTGAAAATGAAGTGTGATTGATTGGAACTATGTTTGTGTTAGGTGAACATTATAATAACACTGCCCTACCTTAACTGATGTTCTCACCAAAAAGTGCTGCAAATATTTACAGTTCTTGGTTGTTTCTCCAAGGAAATTTGAAAGTTCTTGTAAAAAGAGGTTTGAAAGTTGTTGGTTTAAAGAGACAAAAATGGTTATATTGCATCTCTCCTATCAGACACTGATTTGACCAAGAATAGCTGAGATGTGTAACTTTGACTTAGCCCAGCAGGCTTTCTGTCTGGTTATCATCCTTGGTATTTCCCATCAGATTTTCACGTTGTGTCTCTCTACAGAGTGAGTCATGTCCTCTTTATGCAATGGTATTAAATACTAGTACAGAAAATCTAGAGAAGGAGTAAATCCTTTCCTTTTGTTGTTTGTTCATATCCTGGTAGAGTCCTTGGCTGAGAGCTGCATCCTAACTGTATATTGACGAAACAACAGACAGACTAAGCCTTAGATGACTGAAGCCTGAAGCCTCAGCCTTGCAGATACTTAGATGTCATCACTAGCAACTGAGACCCTGAATCCTACATTGGGTGTTTTTTTACGTCCAAGACAGACTGGAGTAGAAGGTATGAATGGTCTTTATCTCTGTTTCAGAGATTCATAACTACTTTGTTCATGGACACTTAGACAGACAGCAGCCGGGTTAAAAAATGATCCAGATGTAACAGAGAAATTAAGTTATTTCTCCAAGATTACAGATTATGTCTGTGAAAAAGCCATGGTTTGAACAGACTCTGATGCCAACAGTTTGGCTGGATGTCTCTATCTGTTCTTAACTTCCTTTTCCCTTTTTTGTGCTGATTTTTTCAACCAACTTTCAGTGAATACCACAACTTAGCTCCCACATTCTGATATACCTGTTATTTGTCAGAATATAACATTTATATTAAGAACAACAACTATGGCAAACAATTAATTTGCAGCATGCACGATTAGGCATGTGGTACATTTTTCAGCTCCCCAAAAGGATTATGAAATAATGGTCAGTTACTGGGTATCACAGATGTTAAAACTTATTTTATGGTGATTTTTAGAAATATCCCTTACAGAAATCTTGTAATTCTATGTGTCCTCTGTTCTTAACAGGAAAAAAAAGAAGGAACTTATAAGAATGTTATATGAGTAAAGACGCCTAAAGTGCCTAAAATGGACTGAGAAGAGAATATTTTATGTTTCTCAATAATGATCTCTCTGTTCTTTGACATTCATGTACATTTTTCTCTCTTGAATTTTATTCTTATTGAGAATTGTCAGCATTTGGGGATTGCATTTTACATTTCATAAATCTCAGGATGTCCAAAAAAGACAACTGCACACATGGGCATATGTGAGAGTACATGCAGACATTATTCATGGCACTAGCTGGATAGAGATGCTTTTCACTCCCAGTAATTCTTAGCTAAGGCAATCTCACAGCCATAAATTCACTACAGAAAGCGTGCTAAAACTCAGGCGAGAAATGAGAAGTGTTTAATTCTGAAAGTGCAAATGTATTCAACTTTCACTGTGTGAGCAAAATATGTCTTTTAAATTTCTTACCCTCATTTTATTGTAGCCACAGATAAAAGAAGTTGGTACTTCTGAATATAGGGAGTTTAATTGTTAAAAGAAGAAAATACTGAGGGTTTCAACTCTTACTAAATCATTTTGGTTGAGGCTTGGCTGACCCACAGAACCCTTTGTAGTCACCCTTGTGCCAGTCAAATGCTCTGTCCTCGTCACCCTGTTTTGATGTTGGTGTGATTCTACAGACACCACTATTGACTCCATGGCAATGCTGCTGTTTGAAATGCCAAGTAACATGCCAGTGACTCAAGTGAAAGAGCTCTTTGGAAGAGCTCTTATTCTGATCCTCATCACCTCCCAGGACCATAGTCTCCCTGCAGGTAAGCATGTTTTCAGCCTGGGTAGCACTGGTAAATGAGCCTCTGAATTTCAATGCATCTTCACCATCTCTAAGGCCAAAATAGTTGTATTTGTTCTATGCTGCTCTCTGATGATACAGAGCAGAACACAAATCTTCAGCAGTTTAATTTTGAATCAACTCCATGACACGAAGAATAAGGATCCATAATGCTTTTAAGGCAAATGCACAAATCTTTCCTACGTGGTTTGGAGGAAACCCTCTATGCTTTTGGTTGGTCAAGCCCCACACCAGGCAGTGTGAGAAAGGTGCCTGAGGTCTTTCCTGCAAAAAAGTAAGAAACAAGTGGCACTGAATGAAGTAGAAAATAAAGTGAGATGCTCATTTTTCCTGAAAAATAATCAGTGCAAATGTTACTGAGAGCAACGTGCTTTAGTGAAACACATTTCCCAGATAGGAAAAAGCATTACAATGTGACTTCAAGCAGCATTATTAATTGCCTTATAGCTATGAGCTGATTTTGTATTTAATGATTTAACCTGTCTGTTCTCATTTGCTGATATCAGCAGGTTTGTCATGGCATAAACTGCCATTCACTGTCAGATATCTTCATCAGAGCAAGCCCATGCAGTCAGTTCTCTCTGATAAACTGAAGACGTAGATGTCATTGATCCAAGCATCCCAGTGTCTTCTCCAGCCCCTGAACTTCAAATAGCCATTCATCCTTCTGTGGAAAGATTTGATTTCAGTGAGAGGAGGAATGACTCAAATCTCACTGAGGTTTTAAAATCAACTATTGTTCAGCCATTAGTAATCCCTTTGTCTTTACAGACTTGGCAGCAATTACTGCATTAGCTGATTCAGAGCAAACCACTGATATTAATTAGGGAAGCCTCCATGGGCAATTGTCTAATTTAGACACCATTTACATTTCCTTTCATGCCTTTATGAAAACATCAGGGCAGTCTCTTCCTGTTGCCTGCACTGGTGTTCATTAAAGTATTTCAGAAAGGTATTCAAAAATATTTTGCCTCTTTTTGACTGTTCTCATCAACAAGAAAGACATTGCTTGGATTCCAGAACATCGCTGTGAGCCACAGAAACACTCATCTGCAATGCATTAGAGGGAGAAGGAGCAGATGGAATTATATTTAAAACTGATTCTATAGGAAGTTCTCAAATGAGAGCAACCTTTGCTACCATTATTCATTATAGATGCTTATTGCTGAATGTGTAAAGAGAGCTGTAATTATTGATTGCTCAGTAGACTGCAGATGACAGCTACTAAGAAGTATTAATGCCATGTACAAAGAAGCGAATAAGAAATCATTATTTTCAGAAGTTAGATTGATTCTAGAGATAAATTGCATTTTTTTAGCCCTAGAGCAAATGAAATGTAGGAGCAAAAATGTCTATTCACACTTTCTGCTTGAAGAAACACTGAGATACAGCATATTGCTTGTAAGTTAATATTTATCAGTGAGTGAATGCTGAGAATCAACTCAGAGCCAGTTTATATTTTTGGTCAACTTATCCCAAGACATTGGTTTCAGTGAACTTACATCTAATTTATGTCTTCATAAGCAACTTCTTAGTATTTTTGTTACTCTCTGTAAAAACTATAATAATTGCAAGCACTAGGATAGAGACCCATAGCTTTAGGTCTTGCAAATATTTCAGTAAGCTATGCAGTAAATTTGCTAAATCAAACATTTTGCTATTTTAATTTAAGAGGGGTGTTTTGAATTGAAAATTGACCTTAAAAATAAATCGACTAATCCCCTTAAATTCACTAACCATTTAATTTTACTTCAAAAAAAAGGCTCAAAATGAGCTCAAATGATTTTTTTTGTTCCTGTCTATTTCCTCTTCATTTCAGCTGGTTGGGAAAAAAAAATAATGCTGTCTGTCTGTGCTCAGTCCCTGAGCTGTAACATTCAGACTCCTGGCAGCTCTGTATAGACTCCTGTGCATTAAAGTATTCCATACATAGTCAGTCAGTGATAGTGTGAACAGCACTACAGCCCATAACATCAGTGGAAAAGGTTGACAAATTGCCATAGTAGAAGCACCTATGAATTTACAGTCGGATATTGTGGCTATAAACTGGGCTAACAACCCACAATTTCAGGACAGTGGTCTGATTTACTTGTCTAGGTTTTCTGTGACCAAGTGGAAAAAGACAGACACAACTCCTGAAGGCATCTCATATGGCTTAGTCCTCACATGGAGTAAGATGGCTGCAGAAGGACTGAGTAGGTACAGCAGCAGATGATTAACATTTAGATGGCTAATATAGCTGTGAGGGTAGTCCATCCTTTATGGTTGCTTTATGCTTTTTCACAACCTCAGTGAACTCCCTGAATCTTAGGCTTAGAAAGGGTAAGTCTTTAGAGAGTAACCGTTAGCTCTTCTCAGGTCTCACTTGTCAGCCTATTATTATTGGATATTTAATATATTTTTACTGAGCCAAATGCAGACCAAAATTCAGATAACTCAAGCATTAAGTGTTGTTGTTTGCCATTCAGCACCTTAGGGGCTGCAACGTGACAACAAAGCAAACAGCTTGCTCGTCAGTAAATAAGGACTAATACAGATGGTTTTCCTACAGATGATGCTTATTTTATTAAAACATCTTTCTGGAAGTGCACTTATTGAGTTATTAGCTGGCATTTTTACTTCCCTCACCAGGGGGGTGAAATTTAACACACAAACACTTACCAAAACATTTTCCTTTGCATTCAGTAGGATATGACAAAGGGCACAATGCAGTTACTACAGTTTTTCACTCTAGTATTACATTGTTTAAATAATGTCAGAATTTTATCTGTATGTAGTTTTCTGTTGATGGGTTCTTTTTACTCAAGCTGTGATTTTTGGATTTCCTGCTATGCTTGATCATTATTGTAACAGTTTGATGCCAGTAATCAACTCATATTTTTAGAAAAGCACATAAAACTGAACACATGTAACCCAGTTCTGTAGCATTTATCCACGCAGAATAATTCCTCACTGCTTCTATAACAACTGGGTCTTTCTTTTCACAGAGTAAAATATAACTCCAAGAAAGTAAGTGGTAGAATTAAAGTAATAAAGCACAGTTTTAAACTTGAGCATTAAGGTATCCTGAAGTGGTTCAGGAGTCTCATGTATTTTTGATATTCAATGGAACTCTGATTCTTAAATGCCTGCCTGACTTTTGAAAAATGAGGGTTATTCACAAGGTTTCCAGAAAATATGTGTTAGCAAGATATTCTGAATCAATTTGTTGTATAATATAGGACCATTCCAAAGGGGAAAAAAATAATTTGTGGTATCAAATTGATATGAAGGCCATGAATTGCCACATAGCAACACCTAGTCCTCCTCCACCTACCAGCCCCAAAGTAAGAAGATGCTGGAAATCTCACGACTTCCTCCTCTAGGTGCTTAAAAGGTGTTACAAGTCTTGAAAATTGTTCATCAGAATAGGAAAGGAGAATTCCCTTGCAGTTATTAGGAAAAAACATCCCCAGAGGCTGCCATGAACTTGGTCATGGGAAGATCTAAGGACCATTTCCTACCTGACTGAAACCTGGGTGCCCAATTAAATGGCATTGGTGTCTCGCAAGGCTGTGACTTGTTAATAAGTTAAGGAGAGGAAAGGAGAGTTCTTTCTCCTTGAAGACAAGCAGTGCAGCACCACTTTCTCTCCTAAACTAAACTCATGCCTGCCTCTTCTCTCCAAAATGCAGTGGCTTCATCCATAATTATTCTTAATCTGCTCTCTCTAAGACCTAGACAAAGAAAACCATCTGTGCCTGGGCTTTGTGACTCTGTCCTTTGTGGTGTCGGCTTTTATAAATTGCTGTCTGCCTAATATTGAACACAGATGCATCCAATTCATCCTCCTCTGGTTCAGGACCTTCCTCAATAGATGACAATTTTATTTCCATTGCCTGGTTCTTTAATCTTCATTTTTTTGCACATGTTGCTGTATAGTGACCTCTTTAATGGGAGGAGAAACCCCTCTCGGCACAATGCCCCGCAGCCTGTTTGACTTTAGGGGTTGTGTGTGTCCCAGAATTTTTTGGTGGAGGAAAAATTTTTAGTCATCCATGCAATCTCTGATTGACTTCAGCAGCATTGGACACCCTCTGTTTTCTCCTTAGTTCCTGACAGAATGGTGCCTCTGGGTAGGTGGAAATAAATGTTCAAGACACTACCTGAAAAATCATCAAGTAGAAAAAGAAAGGAAATAACAAAAGATTAATTTAGCATTGCTGACGTTTGTGAGATATTAGACTATTCTATTCTCAAAAAATGAAAGCCTTTGTTGTACTAAAGAGAACCAAAGCCCTTTATCAACCAGCACGTCTTATGCTTGGATGCCCCGTTTTAGTAACTTAATACACTTATTTTTCACAGTTTTCTAGAGGAAGTTTCTTATAGCCTTCTGCAATAAGTGATGGTTAATTCTTGTGTTTTCTGTCTTCTTTAATTTGATAAAATAAGAATAGCTCAAATCAATCATCAGAAAGGATGTCATACATAAAAGCTCAGAATGAGATGGTGGGGGAAACAGAGAAGGTGGAATATTAGATGTGTGAGTTGCCTGGAAAAACAGGAGGGTACTGAGTCACATTGCAGGGCTTTGCTGCACGTTGGGTGCTTTCTTGGCTCTCAGTTAGTGGGCAATTTGACACAACCTCTGCCTTGAGTGCCACAATGTGACAATGAGCACAATGGTCAGAAGGACCATGAAACCTTAGAAATTAATTCAAGACTAGTGTCAGACTCAGCAACTCCCTCCGTGACAAACTCATCACCTTGTCCCAGATGAAATCTCAGGATCTCCTGCTCTCACAAGTTGCTTTGCAAGGCACCTGACATCCTGGAAGACACGGTCTGCAGGTTAGCATTTTCCTCCCTCTGAATCATCTTCTGTGACTGACAGTTTAATTTTGGAAGTAAATGAGCAATTTCAGCTTCTTGCCAAGATATGGTCCTGCAAGCTAAATGACTATGATTAGCATCCAAGTTAATCCTTAGAATTAAGTTAGAATCTACTGCAGCTCTAGCAGACTAACCTCAGAACTGCTGTAGCATTCAAAGAACCCTTTCAGATATCAGATATGCGTGAAGACTTTCTCCTTCTACCCAGCTCCCCAAACCGTCTTTGTGCTGTGGAGGTGAGCATGGAAGGAAAGGAGCAGGCTCTGCCATGGCTAAAACATGTTTATGAATAGGAAGGAATGGGGCAACTGAGTACTTTGGGCTGCAAGTTGTCAACTCTTCCAGAAGCCTCTCTCCAAGACTATCAACAGTTATTTTATGAGGAGAGACCAATGGTTTTCCTGGGGTCAGGAGGTGTCAGATAATCTGCCCATATCCTCTTTACCACTTTCCTCGAAGTTGTTACATCAGCTTAAAAATAGATTACAATAGCTGTAATACTGCAGGATATCCATTTATCTTTGCACCTCCTTTGTTCCTAGCCTGCATGTATCCTGTTGCAACTGGTTTTCTGCACCTGCTTGTTCATTAAATAGAAAACTATTCCTTTTTCTCACTTCTGAATTTGATATTATGGCTATTTTTTCTATAAGTCTTCACTACTCCTCAACAAGAGAGAAGTGACAGGTCTGAGATGTATTTCCTTTCTTTCTGCACAAATACAGTTTCATGCTGGCAAGTATTCATATTTTAAATTTGACAGTTCATGTCTATCGATGGAGATCTACTGAAAGCAGTAGGGATCCATTAAGTAGATGTCCCCTTTCATATGAAAACACCATATGTCCATTTCTGGGGCTGGAGCAAAGAGTTCTCCTGCCTTGAATGATACTCAGGAAACAAATGAAACTTTTTTTTCTTGAAACTGTATGAACAATATTTTGGTGGTCATACGTGAGTTCAACCCATCCCCTTTTGTAGATCCTCAGAACCAGGTGAGGATCCTACTGCTCTGCCTGAACGGGGCAAACACAAATCCTGAAACTCACTCAGCTCTTCAGATACAGGCCAGAAAAGGTTGGGTGGAAACAGCAGCCTGTTGATCTCATCTGACTTTGTAGTATATGTTGCTGATTTATCTGGGAGACAACTCAGGCTTTTTTATCCAGTTGACACTGAGCACGTGATATTGCTATGAAGATAGCAATGAGTGGATGAAGGTTGGTAGGTTAGGAACAGAGAAGGGATCAAGCCATGTGGCAGATGCTACTTAAGGAGACTCTGAGAATCCCCCCATGCTCAGAGCCATCTGAGAGCTAGACCCACCCCATCTTACCAAACTGGGGATGTCAGAGTCCTGCTGATATCGCATCTCTATAAGCAAGTTCTCTGTAACAGTAAGTGTGCATGGTCTGATAAAATTCAGTAAATACCATCAAAATGTCAGATAGTAACTTGTGCCTTCATTTACCACATTGCACCTGCTTTTGACCAAATAACAAAAGTGCTATGACCAAGAAATTAAAAAATGGCCACTCTTGCTAACTTTCTTCTTTCCCCACAGTTCTATAACTGCATCCCTGAAGAAGAGAAGAGCCTACCTTTCTGTCTGACAGTTGGAACACTGAGGAACAACAAAGATCTAATCAGAGGGGTGATGCTCAAATTCTGTTTATTAAATGCTAAATCAAAACATCTACTGTGATTCATCTCCACCTACATAAAAAATAACCAGGAAGAGACTGGGCTATCCCCATTAGGAATAACACAGATGGGATGTAGCCTAGGGCAACAAGGAGACCATCCAGGATAACTTTGGAGTTTTTCTTCAAGGTCATTCTGGAATTTTCAAGTTGTTATAATTTCTTTCATTTTTTTTTCCCCATTATTACCTGCATTTGTAGATTATTTGTGCTCTGGCCTCAGAGACGAGGAGCACTGGGAAAGCCTGGCAACTTATTATTCAGTGAAAGAGACTTTCAAAGGGAGCTTGAATGTGTAATGAGCTGTGAACATGTACAGGGATCTCTCCCCCTCTCTCACTCTTTTTGTGAATTCCCAGCACTGTGTGGATTAAATGGAAAATATAGGATCAAGACAAATGTGGCTGTTAAACTGTTCAGGTAATAGCTGTGATCTCTTATAATAAGGCCATATTCCTAAACCGCATCTGCTTAGCACAAAGTTATTTCTGCACTGGGATTTCCCTTCATGCAAACTCTGGAATATGGTATTATCTTAAACCACTCTTTTCTTGCTTCCATGGTCTTCTTAGGTTGACATGTGTCCTGAAACTGAAAGACAACAGGCATGTTAAAAAGTACAGGGGCAAGTGTAAATATGATAGAACTTCAGGGAAGTGGTCTGAACAGTAACTTCTGCACCAAGAGTGTAAGGCATGTGCCAACCTCACACCAGATGAGAGGTGGATTAGTTTTAAAAATAAAAATTTATAGCCCCTCGCTGTCAAGCTCCCAGCCATAGTGAAAGAGGATTATTAGCTGTTGGAGGAGAAGGCAGGGAAGATTTAGAATAAACTTATTAATCCCCAACCGCTCTTCACAGGATGGAATTTTCAGATCCTTGAAAAAATGCTTTCTCAGCCTGCCAGAGTCACAGCAAACAGCTTACTTGTGTCATATGTACCTATGAAAAGGGGAAAGGGTTTGTCTTGGTGATCTCAGTGCCACCTCTGATAAGCAGCCTCTGGTCAAGTCTGTCCAACCTCGACTTTTTTTGAGCACAGCTTTGTGGAGCATCCTGTAGGGAGCTTGTCTGGGCAGCCCAGATGTGGGACCTGCTGTCCAAATACAGGGGACACCTTAAGTTTTGGAAAATTTCTTTGGCCTCACCATTCTGTTCCTCTTAGCAAACTTGGGAGCTTAGTTAATTAGGCAAATTTCAGTATTGAGACTAAAGCCTGCTTTAAAAGCCACATCTCCAGTTATAGGTTGAAGTGATTTATAAAGTACGAGCAGCTTGGTGATTAGCCAATGTTCTGTGATCTGGAAGTAGATTTTAATAAAAATGTAAGGCTGCAAGTAATCATGCAAATTGAGGAATGAGGAATGTACATCTGAATTTAATGCTTGCAAAGTAATAAAGCTGAAAAATACAAATAGGCCACAATAATCCATATCTGTATGCATAGACACAGGCTCAACACATAGTGATCCCATATCTTGAATGTACAATGGTGAATGTAACATAGAGTTGTAAAGGAAATGACAATTTGACTTTGTAAAAGAGAGAGGAAGGTAAAACAGAGGAATATAAAGTACAAGAGCTCAATAAAAGATATGAACTACAGGCTTGGTATTTTAATGGAGAAGAGCAATTTACCTTAGGCTCGTGTCCATCTGCAGCTCAGTGAAGCTATAAAAACATGCATACTTGATAAGGTCTGTGTTTTTGTATCACCTCATTATTTGTACATTATGATTTATCTTTGGCTTCATTGCATCTTATAGTAAAAGGAGCACTAGTACTTCATAGACTGCACTCTTTTCTTCATGACTTCTCCCAGCCTTCATCTTCAGGTTTCATGTGTCACTGACTCAAGGAGACAAACCTTACAAATTATGGAACCTAAAATCAGATTTTAATAAAAATCAATCCTCTAGCCAACAAAAACTAAAGAATTCTTTCCTGGGGGTAGGGGAATGGAGAGAAGGTTGATGTCCTCCCTTGCGAGTAGTATCCGCTCTCGCTTTCAAACCAAGGCCTTTGAAACGCTGCTGAGTTACTTCCCTTGCATCAAAAGAGGTAATAATACTGGAAATTCAGTGAATGCACAACTCCTATAGAATTTCTTGACAACCTATGGTCCCATGGAAAATGGAGAGCACTCACATTTCCCTCCAAGAAAGTGTCAGGAAAAAGATCTAATTTCTCTTCCAAATCCTCCTCTGTTCCAGAGGAAATCCAAAATGTCCTGTCATTCATTGATCTGTGTAATGCTATCTCCAAAAGAGAGGAAATGACCCAAGGAAAATGGCTTGAGTTATTCAACCTAAGAAGATCATCTGCACCCTTAGGCTGCCAGCATGATCTCTCGCTGGTCTAGAAAATTTGTGTGCTACAGGAATTGGTCAAGTTTCTTATGAGGGGTCATGGCCCCATTTGCTTCTGAAACACAGTGAGAAGTGGCTCCTGCCTCACAGAGCTTGTAATCATAGCTGGCAGCTGATAAAGGGGAAGAGTCACAGAAAAGGTGAGACATCTGCAAAGCTTGCACAGCAAGTCAGGAGTAGAGCCATGGGCTGAGCCTAGATGGATTTCACTGCTGGGTCAGACTGGTCTGGTACTTTTCAGAAGCAGTAAATTCAATCGAATGCTCATTACCACAGCACAGAGTCAACAGCAGAGTGTATAAAGAAAGAAGTCCAGAAAGGAGGACAAACCAAAGTTGACAGGAACCTGCAGGTTACATAACGCAAACACAGTAAATCCTGGCTATTTGCATCCCCTGAAATTAAAGACATGCAGTTTTGGTAGCATTTGAAGGGGCAGTAAGTAGCTATTTTTATTCCAGTCTTGAAAAGAGCAAAACCAGAACACCACATCAGCGTTTTGTCCTGCTGCAGATTCCGCAGGGTGGATGACTCTGTGTAGGGGGAGCAGCTCCACCCTTCGATTACCCTGGGTAATGCTATTGGACCCCTGTCAGGACATTCTAGCCCAAACCAAACACAGTTCTTGGCCCCCAGCAGGGATATGTACGCTCCTCCTTCCCTCTTAACTGCCTCACTCGACTTTAGCTTCCTTTCAGTAAGGACTTATTTTAGTGGCAGATGCTCAGTCCTAATTTTTAACAAATAATTCGGTGATAACTAGGTAAGAAAAGTTCAAAACTTAAGGACAATCACTGTAAGTCCTAGCAGTGAGTTTATTTTAATTTATAAGTCCTCTTAACAGTCCAGCTGTTTGATACAAAGACAGATTTAAGAGTACACTGTGTTGCCCCAGATTCATCTCTTTGGTAGCTGGTGGGACTGTGGAGCTGTGGGTAAGCAGCATGAGGAAGGAGTTTATATCAAGCTTTGTCAAATCACTTCAAACCACCTGAGGTGTCTTATTTCAATTATCAATTTAAAAATAGAATTGGTTTCATTCACTGATCCACTGATTCCTGCTTGGGTTATTTTAGAATTGCTTTGAGACTCTAGGGGCAGAAAGCATCTAATGAGTATTTAGCTGAATGGATGCTTATCTGGTTGTGTCTCTTCTGTACTTGAAATGCTTCAAGCTAACCTACAATGGCTTAACTTTAAAAAATGTGTCACCAGGTTGCTAGGTAAAGGGTTACCCCCCTCACCCCTTCCATACAACAGTGCTTAAACTTGGTCAGACCTTACCCTCGGTCTCAAATCCTGCAAGTTGTAGATGCTCTGTCTCTTTTCCCAAGATTATTTCATGAGCTACCTTCTTTCAGGAAGAAAAGATCAAGGATTTCCTTGGATATTTGGCCTTGATTGTGTCTTACCCTCAGGTACTTTGTCGTGGTCACCCCCAGACACTTAATTTGCATGTTCCCATAACCCCAGCCTCTACCAGAAAGGATTGTAAGGAAGCAAAAACACAATCTTGGCTTTCTATGTGGGAAGCGAGATAGCTTCATTAATTATACATTTTTCAGCCCCTTCCCACTGGCAACAGCATGTGTAAGAACAAGTAGTTATTTAGGAACAAGGGGGATGCAAGTCTGGGGCTGTTGCAACCTAGGAAGAAAGTGCTATGATGAAAATCAGGAGATGACTGATTCCATGGGGAGTGATTAGGGGATTTCTGATGTATGTAAAAGACAAGTCAACAAATATGGATGTGCTGAAGAATAAGGTCATTGAAAGCCTTACCAGAAATTAAGCTTTCTGTAAACATGGAAGACAACACAAAGATATTTAATAGTTGTGTGACATTTGTCTGCAGTCCGAGGAGAATATGTGACAAATAATACTATTTAGGAGAGCAGGAGTTCTGAAGTGTTTGGCACTTGGATTTTTTTTGCTTGTTGTTTTGTGTTTGCTTTCTGAAGCAGCTTTCAGGTAATTCATTCAGAGAAGTCTGCAATGCAGCTATCTCAAGAATGTAAGTCCCCACATGAGATTGAACTGGGTTTAATGTGTTTTTATGGCAGTCAATAAAATGAGAGAGAGAGATACAGAGCAAATGTGTTGCTGAAAAACCTGACAAAACTGAAGAGACCGGACTGTAATTTTAAGTGACTGAGGGCAGTTGAGGAGACCATCATTAAGGAACCTCATTAGGTTACGTGATTAATGGCTTTTTGCTTGCACATGAAGGAGCACAGAGACATATTGGAGGGTGACAGTCCCCAATAACCTGCACAGAGAAAAAGTCCCTGAACCCTGCTGGTCCCAGGGCTGCCCCAGGAGAGCCTCAGCTCCATAGGTCAGGGCCATGAGCCAATGAGGCCAAGAGGCTCCTCACAGAATGGGGGGGAAGTCACTGCCTAGGGGTATAGGGCTCATCAGGGGATGCAAGGGAAGAGAATTTCATAACTGCACAAAGCTCCTAATGGGATGTTTAGGGGAGGAATTAAAGTGGAAAGGGAGAGATGTGGATGGTTTGGGAAGGAACAAGCATGGAAAAATAGCAGGATAAAGGGGTAAAGGTCACAGATAGCCAGTTTGCTTGCCTGGCCATGCTTGTCTGGTCATGCCTTGCTCCAGATCAGTGCAGACTGTCTCATCTCCTCATTAAACTCCATTTCTAACTAGTGCCCTGGGTGAGGGGCTCCCTATTCTATGTGTATATGTGTGCATGGGGATATGAAGTCACTGGAATCACACTGTATGTCACTGGACCTTTTCCTAGTGGTTTCCTCATTCTCCAAAAATGGTTTGCCACAGCTTCTTTGATCCAAAGAAAGTTACAAACAACGAACTTGAAATAACTCCTCGCAGCCATCCATCTAAAAGTAAAATGAATGTTTCTGAACTCTAAATATCCACTTGCAATTTTTAAGGAACGTTTTGAGATTTGGAGGCAGGCAGAATTTAAGGAATTAGACAGGCAGATATTTATCTGCCTGTCTCTGTCTAATTTCATTCTTGAAATCTAATGGTCTTTATTGTCTGGTATGGCTCTTTTAGATGAAGCCTGCTATGGTTTACTCTGTTTTTTTTCCCCTGAAGTCAAAACAGTTATTATTTCACAGTGGATTACTGAGATTTTCTGTCATATTTTTCAGTTTCTTATAATAAACAAAGTTTAACTGAATAATGGGTACGTCCAAATTCCATAAAATGAGGAAGGATCCATTTCTTTATTATACCAGTGTAGGCAGACTGTTGTATTTATAGTTCCAAACTATTATTTCTGTTTCAACAAAGGTTTTGAGCAGTCATTTAAGTGCTTTACTGTATTTGATTTAGGATGGTTGTGCTTCTTTTGGGTAATACTGTCTGGAGATTGGGAGAGCAACCCAAGGGTCAAAACTGCTGAGTCATCTAACGTTCTGGGTAACTTCCTGTAAATTGCCTTCCTGAACAAATATCTTCTGTTTCATGCAGTTTTTCTTCACATTGGTGTCACCACCAGCAGCAATTTAAGTCAGTCCTGCACTCAGGGAGAAGTTTGAGCTTAGTTTTGCATGTGAGAACGTTTGCTGCTCTAGATCCCCAGCTACAAGCACAGAGCATGCTGCTAAAAAGGTTTCACAATGGGCTGCAAAAGTCTGTGACAAAGCATATACCCCTTCAGGAATGATTTCTTTTCTTTCCTCTTCCCTTTATAAATATCTGCTTCTGCTTAAAGAGAAACATGAAAACACTAGGAATGAGGAGAGGGCCATGGGTGCATATGAAGTATCAACGCTGGAGGAAAACTCCTTTAGAAATTTAAGAAAGATACTCCAGCCCTAAGTGCAGGAGCTGAAGAAAAGCTCTTACTAGGACCGTTTCCTTACCCTTTACATGCCTGTCTTGTACCAGAACTGTAAGCACATGCTGGCTCTTTCTAAAAATTCATGCAGTGTTGTTTAGAAAGGCTCAAGTCCCTCATCTCAGCCCTTCTGAAGTATGAATAGCAATGAGGTAAGGAATGCCAGACTCCAGGAAGCAAGTCTTCACTATAACGCACTTTTTATCCTCAGGTTTTTTTTTAATGCTGTGTAAGAATCTACTGTGGGCTTAAAGGTTTGAGACAATTTTGTTTAAAGATTACAGATAGGCATCTAAGGGCTTGGGTCAGGGAATATTCAAGGAAAGTGTTGCAATCAGTGAGTTCTGGGCTGGGCTCTCGCCTCATGGCAGTGGTAAAGATGAATGTTGTGGATGTTGGCGATGCTTTTTTGAATACAGAGAATATGGAGGACAGTTGGTGAAGGGTTTAAATGAGGAGCAGCTAAATCACTTGGTCTGTTCAGCCTGGAGAAGAGGAGACTGAGAGGAGACCTCATTGCAGTCTACAGCTTCCTCACAAGGGGAGGAGGAGGAGCAGGTGCTGATCTCTTCTCTCTGATGACCAATGATAGGATTCGAGGGAATGGCAGGAAGATGTGCTGGAGAGGGTTAGGTTGGGTATTAGGAAAAGGTTCTTCATGCAAAGAGTGGTGGAGCACTGGAACAGCTCCCCAGGGAAATAGTCACAGTGCTAGGTGTAACAATATTCAAGAAGCATTTGGACAATGCCCTCATACACATGGTGTGAATTTTGAGGTTGTCCTCTGCAGGAACAGGTGTTGGGCTTAATGATCCTTGTGGATCCCTTCCAACTCAGGACATTCTGTGATTCTGTGGTTCTGTGAGTTAAAAATGGACCAGGTTTCCTGGTCCCTTAATTTACTTGCTGGATGAAAATATCCATGAGGCCTGTGAAGCCCAGCCGAGATGCAGATGCAAAAAAGCCACAAGAAGATTTTTATTCCTCATTTCCTGCTACTCCTTTAATTGGTTTTAGTGTGTTTCTTAGTCACAAGCAAAGATCTGAGATTTTAAAGGGCTCTTCTTTCACTGAAGTTCGCTATTAAGTGTGTTTTGCAGATGATCTCATTAGGCAGTAAAACCAAGGACAGTAAGATTGACCAGGTGACAGGATCAGTGTTACAAAGGAGGAACAAAACTCTGAAGTCAGAAGCCAGCAGATAAATATACCTTCAAATTGAGCTTTAATGAGAAAAGTGCTTTATGTCCATAGTAATTACCATATAGCCAGCAATGATCTCACCTTGCTTGTTCAATGAAAAGACCTGGGTTTTTAAATGAGCAGCAATCCTCTTCTTAACATCATTAAATTGCAGATGAATTTGCAAGTGTTTAGCATTCAGTAACCTTCTGTGCTCATATGGGGAGAGATAGAAAAGACTTATGCCCACAGACCTGTCTTTGCTTAGAAAGAAAGTATTCCACCCAGTAGTATTTATGTTAAAAAGACTCCTTGATCTTCCAGCTGACTTCCTCACTTTTGCCAACCTCTCCTCATTGTTTATCTCCAGGGAACACTTTGTGCCTCTTGGTCATTTCTGGAGCATCTTTTGAGGTCACATGATTTCTCTCTAGTCCTGCACTAAACCAATGTGTTGCATTATCAGGTTGCCCTGACTTTGAGGATTAAACGGCGACATTCTCTGAAGTGCTGTGTTGTGGATCAAAGTTGACTGACCATCTATTTTTTATAAGATGTGGAAATCTGGAGAAGAGCAATGCAGTCTGTCAGCACCTTGAGTACTGTGTCCAGTTCTGGGCCCCTCACTTTAAGGGAGATGTTGAGAGGCTGGAGTGTGTCCAGAGGAGGGCAACGAAGATGGTGAAGGGGCTGGAGCACAAGCCCTATGAAGAGTGACTGAGGGAGCTGGGGTTGTTTAGCCTGGAGAAGAGGAGGCTCAGGGGAGACCTTATTGCTCTCTATAACTACCTAAAAGGAGGTTGTAGGCAGGCAGGGGTTGGTCTCTTCTCTCTGGCGATCAGTGACAGAACAAGAGGACAGGGTCTCAAGCTTCGTCAGGGGAGGTTTAGGCTTGATATTTGGAAAAAATTCTTCACTATAAGGGTGATTGTCCATTGGAATGTGCTGCCCTGGGAGGTGGTGGAGTCATCGTCCCTGGAGGTGTTTAAAAACAGATTGGATGAGGTGCTTAGTGCCATGGTTTAGATGACGAGTAGGTGTTGGTTCATAGGTTGGACTCAGTAATCTCAAAGGTCTTTTCCAACCTTGTGATACTGTGATACTATGATACTGTGTGAAATAGGACTTGGCAAAGTTCATTGAGAGACCGCCTGGTGATCATAGAGAGTTAAGCTGTGTAGTGTAGGAAAGACTGATGATTTTCACTCCTGTAGCAGAGGTGACAGTCTACCAGAGAACGAAAAGTGTAGCAAATAGTCTTAGGTACAGCAACCTTGAGGAAAAATAATCTGCTTGATTTTGCTTGCTTAGAGCAAGTGCTTGATTTTCTCCTCCAGTCCCCAATGAGTATTACTGTCTTTGAAGATGGTTAAACAGGACTGAATCTCAATACTCAATTCAGTCCATACCAGCTCCAGGCTGCTGTTGGCTGCACAGTACAGGCAAGTGTAATGTGAAAGGGTCCAAAGAAACCACGCCAAAGCCAGCAGCTACGTCTGATCAGCTTTTCCCACCTATGGGTCTTAGAAAAAAAATGACATTATTCATAATCAGAGAAGCTTCCCTTCCTAGTGCAACAGAGCGTGATTTGCACTGAAATGTCAATGTGAAAGTCTGCAGTTTGTGTGAGTGGGTTCTGTTTCCTACTATGGTGTTGAAAACTTAATATTTTCTGGGCTGAAAAATTATCAGGAAAGGGCCCATGAATTTTCATTGGTATAGTGGAGGTGGGGGTGGGAACCTATACAAGAAGCCTACTATCAAGTGTCCATGTGACTTTCTTTGTGGACATTTCATCTAGGGTAATTACTAACCTATTTTATCAGCAGAGGGCATCTGGGGAATCTAATGGATACCACCTCTTTGCTCCAGACAGGTGTCCCTGTCTTAAAAATAAATTTAGTGATAAGAAGCAGAGAAGGGCATAAATCCTGCAAAGCAGAACAACAGGGACTTCAGCTGGGTGGAAGTGATCAGCTCATGGAATCTGATTACCTTTGGACCCATTAGGCTTGATTTTAATAGAGTAAATCTGGAGGGGAGGACGTGCAAGAACAGAAATTCCATCAGGAGACTGGAAAATATAGTAGATATCCTCTCATCTGAGACAGAATCTGAGCCTAAGCCATGCAGACAGAGACAACTTTTTGTTGATGGAATGTATGATACACATGATGCGATTGAAAGGCAATTAAGTTTTAGTTGGGGTATTCCTGCAAGAACAGAGTAGAACCTGGGGACTGAGTTATATTAGCTCTCACACCCAACATGACTTTCAGTAAAGGTTATTTACAACTGGTAGAATAAAGAGAGAACAGTACCAACATAGGGTTTTTTTTAAAGGCCTGGTATTCAAATTGATTTAGTGGGAATCAGTTTTATCTCATAAGCTTCAACTTAGAACTTGATTGTGGTCTCTTGTTGAAGGGTTATTGCAGCTCCTGTACAGCATGTCCAAGTCATCTGCACAATGCACAGTTTCTCAGAGTTTTGTCAAGCTGAATGGCAAATTAATTACTTCTAATTGTTTATGAATTTGTCATTCTCCAGAACTTGAAATCGAAATGAAACTGAGGCACTGAATGGGCATGTGTAGCTCAAACTTGAGGAGAATATGTTTGCATTTACCTGCTAAGAAGCAGATAAAAATAGGAACTTAAAACCTCAAACCACTGCAGAAAGTGTCTTTGTGGGGCACAAATTCATGTGTTTTAAGCTAACTCAGGCACTTCTGCCACTGTTGTTGGTATCATTTAAGAAGAATATGGGGAAAATTTTTATTTAATTATTTAAAACTACTTTTACACATTTTTAATTTACTAAGATATTATTAGCAGGAATATAGTATAGGAAAACATAGGTTTTGGTACTGTCATTACATTTGACCAAGCTAAGAGCATTTTAAAAAAAGAGGTTATTTTCTCTTTAATTTTCATCACACTTTCAGGTGCTTCTTCCTGTATTTTTCCCACTAAATAGAGCATAATGCAAGCACCAAAAGCATTTTTCATTATCTTTTTTTTTAATATTTCTAAGGTAAAATGGAAACTGTAAGAAACCTTTTAAAGGAAGAAAACAGAGATCTGGGATGAGGCATTAAAATAAAGCATTGCGAACACTCATCCTTATTCCATTGCATGCTTTGGGGTGGTGTCTGCATTTATGCTGTTTCTCAGTCAGCATTTCTGGTTTGCAACAATAACTCCTGACATTCTGAGGACCTGGCTGGGTGTCTGCTCCCAGCTATTCCCCGTGACGCTGTAGCTGCAGGCAATAGGTTTCCTGGGCTCTCGCTATTTCTGTCCACTGCAATTAAGCCTCCAAGGGCTAATTGTTAATACTTGGTTGTTCTCAGTAGCAGTCTTCTCTCCAGGAAATTCAGCCTGGCCCAGAGAGCTTCACAAAAACAAACAATAACTGCTCTAGTCCAAGTTTAGAGAATCTTGTTTTCTTAATTTAGCTTTTATTTTACCTTTAGCAGTTCACTACCCATCTGTGTAAATCTCTATGACAATAAGGAATTCTTTAGATCTGTCTTCTTCCTTTGTGGCAGATCATTTTTCTTCAATATTTATTCATCTTCTATTTTTATTTGTGCTGTATGTAAGATATATGGAGATTGTCTTGTCTGATCACATCTAATAAGAAGCTGAACTCTTGATGGACCTGCTAATATGGATTTCAGTGGCTGGAAGTGAATTCCCTAGTGTGCATTTAGCTTTCTTATTTTGTAAGGGAAGGAACAAATAGGCTACAAATCCCCCAGACAGACTGAAGCAAGGATGTAAGTATAGTGCAGATGCCATAAGGGCACGGGATTATGTCCGGTGTCAGGAGTAGAAGAGGTTCTTGATCAAGAACAACCCTTTGTGGAGGGCACCAGGGGACTTTCATGGTTCTACGTGTGGGGATCTTGACTCCTGGAGATCAGCAGCTACACTAGGAGTAGTGGGGATGGGCTTCCACAAAAGATACAGGAAAACAGCCACCAAAAGACTGGAAAAGAACTAGTTAATAAGGAAAAGCTGATGAAAGGCATATCTGTGTAAATTTATGGTTATGGAGATGTTCTTTGTGAGAATTGTTAAAATTTGAGTAGCAGTTACATTATATATCTGGGCGAACTCAGTTTTTAGAGAAGGAATGGCAGGGATTGAGCGCTGTTGACAGAGACTCTGCCAAGCCTAAAAGCCCTGGACAGGAGAGATGGGACTGATTTCCTGCTCAGAATAAAGCACAGCAGGAATGTGGAAAATTATCCACAAGCTGATAGGCAGAAAATTAACATAAAAACAGGGAAAATAAAATGGACCCTCACTGGGTTAAAATTACCATGTAAACACAATGTGTCTCTGTCCTAAGCACATGTTTGGAAAGCGCGTGTGTGGAGGGTCAAGGGAGGTATCGTAATGGAGAGAGAGTGATATTTACTCACTTTTTGAGATTTCAGAAAGAATCCTCATCCATATGTTCTGGAATGATGTATGGGCTCAAAACCTCCTCTCCCACCTTCAAGAATTACCTGTAAAAGGGAATTTAACTACCTCAAGTGAAGTCATTATAGGAAAAGAAAATATGTATTCACAGTGATGTGTCCAGTCATCGTAAGTGGTTTCCTACAGGTTTCCACAGCCTGACTGGACAAAGCCATGGGCAACCTACTGTAAGTTCAAAATCATTCCTGCTCAGAGTAGCCAGTTCAGAGATATCCAGGCATCTCTTCCATCATAAATTATTCTGTGATTCTAGAATAATAGCTTGTTGGATATTTTTCTCAAGGCTTTCATAAAGCCTTCTTAAAACAGAATAGGATTTTTTTCCTAAATAGCTGATGATCTTTTCTGCAATTTGCATAAATAGCCCCAGAAATTTCAAGGGATTTGCATATGTATTTAATGGTGATCTTGAGACCTACCTGCAGTAGTTTATACCCGAACGCTGTCTCATCCCTCCAAGCAGCCTTCCCTTTAGATAACGGATACCTCTGCACCTATGCAATGGTGTGCTTCTCCTCCACCCCCAGCCTGACCTTCTCCCAGAACTCTGATCAAGTGACAACCACCAACGGTAGTCACAATGGATAATTCTGGTCTGATGGTTGCATTCGACTCTCGGTGGATTCAGGGGATAAAGATAAAAACATAACAGCCAAGGGTTAAACTGTGGTGATGCACCCACCTGGCCACAGTGCTGGTCAGGGTCTAGCTCAAGCCAAATTTGGAAGAAACTGGTATCTGCAGTCAGTATGCAAATATGACTGTAAGACAATCATCTTACTCCATAAATCATGAACAGCTCAAGAGCCCTTTGAGCCATCCTGCATGGCAGCAGGCTGCACACGGGAATCTCCCTTTGAGCATGGGCACCTCTCAAAGTTACTCACAGTATCACAGTATCATAAGGTTGGAAAGGACCTCTGAGATCATCAAGTCCAACCTATAACCCAACACTAACACCAACCAATCATCTAAACCATGGCACTCAGTGCCTCATCCAATCTCCCTTAAACACCTCCAGGGTCGGTGACTCCACCCCCTCCCTGGGCAGCCCATTCCAATGGCCAATCACCCTTTCAGTGAAGAACTTTTTCCTAACATCAAGTCTAAACCTTCCCTGACGAAGCTTGAGTCCATGCCCTCTGGTTCTGTCACTGGTCACCTGAGAGAAGAGACCAACCCCTGCCCGACTACAACCTCCTTTTAGGTAGTTGTAGAGAGCAATGAGGTCTCCCCTGAGCCTCCTCTTCTTCAGACTAAACAGCTCCAACTCCCTCAGTCACTCCTCGTAGGGCTTATGCTCCAGCCCCCTCACCATCTTCGTTGCCCTCCTCTGAACACATTCCAGTATCCTGACATCTTTCCCAAACTGGGGGGCCCAGAACTGTACTCGCTGAGGTTGAGAGAATCACATGATACACAGTAAGTGAATTAGGAATAAGTGTACTTTGAAGTATTAACTAAGTGATTTAAAGATTGATTGTGCATATATAATCCCTTAGACACAGACTGTTGACCAAGTCTGGATCCACCTGGACCTAGACTCCTTTCTGAGAAGGAGTTCAGAAAGCAAAGGGGTCCTTTATGAACCTCGTGAGTCAATGGGAGGGTCTCCTTGACGGTTCTGTCTGACCCTGTCCTCTATGCAGTAAATAAACAAATGTACCTATGAAGTAAATAATTTAATCATACTAAACCACTGTCACATTTTCTATGAAACGTTGTGAAATCACTGTTTCATATCAATAAACATACGTATTGCTGCTTCTCTCTTATGAGTCATGTCATCACTCCATCTGTGCCAACCTGTTATTGGACAAAGAAGACCTGGGTTAAGCTGTTGGCTTAGACAGTGGCTTTAAGATCTTTTCATTTGATATCCTGGCTAAATCAGAGGAAATTTTCTAAGTGGATCCTAAAAATCACATTAAGCTTTTGAAAAATCCTCTCTTCTACCCCTTCATATTCAGCAACAGATGATAATGATTTTCCGTGTTGCAGGAGGAACTGTGAGAATTCGTGCACGTGCATTTGTGTGTCATGCAGCTTGTGCTGATAAGTGGCTTTATAAGAGTGTGGATAATTGAATTAAGTCTGTTCCATTTTGAATGTAACGTTATGTACTCCATAAGCTCATCCATGTGGAGACACCAGTATTTAAAAATAAATGCTCACTTCTGAAACATATCCAGTACTAAAAGTTGCTTTAAAGCTTGCTCACAAATTCTTTACACAGGATAGGGAAAGAATCAACATTACTTTCTAAATTCCATCAAGAGATCACCTCTCAAAAGAAGCAACATTACTTTCTAAATTCCATCAAGAGATCACCTCTCAAAAGAAGCAGAAAAACCATTGGCATGGCACAGGACCAAAAGTCATTAGGAAAAATTTAGTCCTGGCTTAGCAGTCAGGCAGGAAAAATTGTGTTTGTTCATTATCAGCTTCTCTTCAAAGCAGACAGAGAAGAACATGTAACCCTCATTCCTGACAATAACAAGTCACTCCAGTACAAGTTCCCATCAGTGGAGGTCCGTAAAGCACATGTGGAGAGGGAGGAAAACGTGATGCCATTTGCTGGGGTAGACTTTTGAAATATTAATCTCAGCAAAGGGGGTATATAAAGACATGATAGAAATTATTAACTCCAAATAAGTCCAAATTTAGCTTGAAAGATGTACTTCATTCTAACTATGTCTCTCAGGTGGAACATTGTTAGCACTGCTGTTCAAACTGTGACTGAAGGGAAATAGCAGAAAGGATTAATAGTTCCATCTAAAGCCAAGACAGTGTGGACCCAGAGCAGCTAAAGGGCATCAGTGGTTGGAGCCCAGAGCCTGTCAGGACAATTGTGCCTTGACTCGTTGGGAATAGTTACAGCCAAGTTAACAAAGATGTTCCTGACCAACACAGGACAGAGAGTTGTCACAGTCCCCAAATGACCAGAATACCTGCAGATCCTGTAGCTTGGCTTGCAGCCAAAGTGACACTTCAGTCCTCAAGGAAAAAGGCCTCAGCAAATATAAAACTGATCACATTAAAGACATGTGCAGAAATGTCAGCAACCATATGGAACTGTGACAGGAACACAGAACTGATTAACACTAAGGCCAGGGTCAGTTAAGAAAACTAAATGTCATTGTTGCTGTCTAACCTGGCAAACAAGCCCCTAATCTTCATGCTGGAGCCAGATGGAAGCTGCAACTAGGAGAGTAAAATGAAGCTTTGCAACAGCATTTGCAAAAATTTTAGTCCTGCTCAGTGACTCCTGGAAAGGAAGGACTAGGAATATCTGAATCATGGAGTTATTCTGTAAACTTATTATACCAGAAGAGCCAGACTAAATAGTGCTGTGGGTTTCAGGTCAAACTTATTTACCAGTCATGCTCAGTCAATGACTGTGAGGCCTATGAAGTACACACTGAAAGCCTGTGGTCACTCTAGCTAATATGGTGTAGCAGTAAAAACGAGTCCTTCTATCAGAACACCAAGGCCAGATGTAGCTGAAACATGAAAGACTTGGCTGACTAGAAACAGAAGATGATGTTAACTAACACCATAGCCCTCTCTTCTGTTCAGCCTGGGAAAGAGAAGGCTTCAGAAGGATCTCATAGAACCTGAAGAGGGCTACAGGAAAGCTGGGGAGGGACTTTTTACAAAGGCTTGTGATGATTGGATGAGGGGGAATGGCTTTAAACTGGAAGGGAGGAGATTTTGGACAAGAAAAATCAGCTGTAAATGTGATGTTCTATCTTGTTGGGTGACACTATACTTCTGTTGCCTTTCCCTCCACATAGCTCATATAGAGATATGAGTTTTGTTGAAGGGAGTACTTCATCTTGTTCACATTCCTCTCCTCTTCCTATGACTATCCTGAGGACTTATAAATGCAATAAAGTTACCAAGGCTTAATAGGTTATCAAACTCAACTGAGTTGTCCATGCACTTGTTCTTACCCCAGGAGAAATGGGAGACATTATAAATTACTCCAGACTCCTTTCATTGACAGCAGTGCACTGAAATAAATTACTTCCTATAGCCCATGGTGTGTAAGCATGCACACAACTAAAATGGGCAAGGCTGTAGATCCCTATAGCTGAGCACATTACCTGGTGCTTCATTTATCAGTGCAATTTAAATTTCGTCAGGGAAATTTTAGGGCACAAGTCACCTGTCATGTTTTAAAAGTCTGTTTAGAGCAAGAGGAATAGCACCCACCAAGCACTTGCTTCTTCATATTATATATGCAGAGCGTCTAGGCAAAAGCTCAAACATAGCACTGTGGTCATCTGTATCCAGCTTTGTGAATTCCATTCACTGTCACTTTTCAAGTCATCTTCATATTGGATGTTAGGAAAAATTTCTTTATTGAAAGAGTGGTGCAGCACTAGACCAGGCTGCCCAGGGAAGTGGTGGAGTCACCATCCCCGAAGAGGTTAAAAAAAAAAGGTGTAGACATGGCATTTTGGTACACAGTTTAGTAGGCACAGTGGTCTTGGGCTGATGGTTGGACTTGATGGTCTTAGAGGTCTTTTCCAACCTTAATGATTCTACGATTCTATTATTCATTGTATGTCTGACATCTAAGCTTGAGAAGAAAGCGAGAAAAAGAGGTAACGTATCTTCTGTACACTGCTTGTTCTGAGAGTCAATACCTCAGTAAGGACTGGGTAGACAATCTGAATGATTTCATTATCAAGTTATAATTCCAAGTTTGGTTTATAAATGTGGTATAATAGATACAGATTTTAAACTGCTGAGTTGGTACTACATGACGTTCTGATTGAATAAAATGGCACTGTATAGTATCCACAGGACACAACTCACAAATTAAGAACAAGCTAAATGTCAGAACTTGGAAGTGTCTGTCAGTAACAAATTACTATTATTTATAGGATATTTATAGATTTTTTTCAGGAATTCATGTTGGTCTAGATGCTGTTGTAGATTTCTTGTCATTTTCTGGGTATAGAAATATAGGTAATATAGAAATATAGGTAAATTTATGTCTGACAATAAGGAAAGATGAAGTGCCCAGACTTGTCCTTTTTATCCCTCTTACAGTAGGTCATCTTCCTTTCCGTCTCTGTCCCTGTGTTCTACCACCAATTCTCTGGTGCACGGGCCATGTACCACAGCTCTACTCATCTGAGGTGGAAAATGGAGAGGAGATTTAGCTCATCTCCTTCAGCCTTTCGCAAAGTAGATTGTGAGAATGCAGTTAAAGGAAAGTAATACCCTTTCTAGAGAGGCATGGAGTGAAGTCTGGCTTCCCTGGTGGGAACAGCCAATATCTGATCTAGCAGTGCTGGTTTCTTGGTGGGGCTGTGTATCACAGTCAGAAAATACATGTGGGGCTAAAGGAAAGATCATGGTCAATTCAATGCTCCATTAAACTGTTTCTTTGGAAATAAATGTTGACAAATTTTAACATCCAAATATATTTTGTCTTTTCTCTGGCATCCAGTTGAATGGCCCTCTTACCAAGTCCATTCAATATGCCTGATGCCCACAAACATTAGGAAAAGCTGAGATTTATATCAGTTCTTCAAGACTTGTTCCCATGCCTGCCCTTTTACCCTTAGCAAATTGAAATCTTTAAAAGGATATTGCTGATCATTTTGCCAGTGAGTAAAGAAATTTCCCAGTGCTTTCTAGCAGGGAACTTTTTTCAGTCCAGTTCTAGTTATTTTTGTCCAAGCAAAGCTGATTTGAATATCCAGTTGGCTATAGAGGCAGTAGCATACAGAGAGAAAAAGAAGGTGTGACAAAGCTTGTTTGAGTGCCTGGGGAGCAGGACACCTATCTTGTGCTGAAGTTTATGATGTTATCCTAATGGGATAAATTGGAATTTGATTGACCTTAAGTTGAACAGTCTGAATTACTGACATGATATATTTTCTATAGCCTGTCTCTTAGGGAAGATAGACTCATAGAATCATAGAATGTTTTGGGTTGGAAGGGCCATTTACAGGTCATCTAGTCCAACCCTCCTGCAGGAGTAGGGGCATCTTTAACTCTATCAGGTAGCTCAGAGCCCCATGGAACCTGACCTTCAATGTTTCCAGGGATGGGAGTTCCATTACCTTCCTGGGCAACTTGTGCCAGTGTTTCACCACCCTCATTGTAAAATATTTCTTCCCCATATCCAGTCTAAATCTCCCCTCTGTTCATGTAAAATCATTACTCTTTATCCTATCACAACAGGTCTTGCTAAAACGTCTGTCCTCATGTTTCCTAAAGGCCCTCTTTAAGTACAGAAAAGCTGCTATAAGATGCCAGGTAATAAACTATTTCCTGCTTCTGTAACTAACACCAACAAGTAAGTGGTGAAGAAATGCATTTTAGCCATGAAAAAAGAGGGGCTAATTGGCCCAGTGTCAAGGAGGAAGATAAAATCTTCTACTGTGCTCGTGGGAACAAACCAATTTAGTTTAGTACTCAAGCATATTTGCAGAGAGTATATTTGAAATTTGGAAACATAATTATTCCCTGAGGAAATGCAAGTCTAATATCTCTGTTTCCTATGCAAGGAACCAAAATGCAGAGAAACTACCCAAGACATCATGAACTTTGAATCCCTCTCTTGAAACCTATGTAATGAATGCTTGTAAAGAAAGCACAGAACAAGAACCACTCACAGATGTGATTTGACAAATAAATTATTTCTCTGTACTATTGTGCAAAGCAAACATGGTTGGAATATGAGGATAAACCAAGATTATTTAAAACCAGGAACCAATATTTGCTGAACATCTCTTGAATATTCATAGTTTAAATGACCAAAAATAAGAGAAATGCATGCTCAGTCTACTCTGCTGTTCAGGCTCTCTGTATTAACAAATCTACTGTACTTTTATTTTTGCTTAAAAAGACTTGAGTTACATTACAGTCAGTAAAATCCCTAACTACATGCACCCTGAAAAAAAATAGTTACAACATTTGGGTTATGCATCATTTCTGCAGGGAAACAAAGGTTTTCTCAGCATAGCAGGTTCAACTTTTTCATTATTCCTGAAGCACTTCACAATTTAGGCTTGTCAACTGTTGACAACAAGGCAGCAAAATGCTGCTGTTGTGGGTGGGTGTGGAATCTAAGCCAGCTGTCTCCCACATCCACTTCTTAACTATGATGACAGGGAGGGAAACAACACTGAGAGGGCTGGAGAACCTGCTGATCTGTACAATCACTCCTATTTAGCAAGAGTTGGAGCATGTGAGGTGGACCCTTTCTGCAGCTCTGCACCTGATGAATGAGTACACAAGATGTTAGGCTTTGTTACAATCCTTGTTTTCAGATGTCAGCACTGGATTATGGAAGAGAATTATTAGAATCCTTACCTTTAGGTATTGCCAGATACACTCCAATTTGTTAAACATAAAAGTCCCCAAATTTAAGTACCAGATTATACCTTTCATGCTACAGGCCATTTGGTCCACACACTGTAGCTGGACCAGGAACTGTAACTTGTCTTTGATTGTTTTTTTTTATATGGCCTCTTGTGTATTTTTGTTATGGGTTAGTAAATGCTTTTGGGTTCTTTGGTAGTGACCAGTACCCTGGCCTCACACCACATATCTCTTTGCATCAGTGCCATCCCAGACACTGTCAACCTCATGCATGCATATTGCTGTCTTCATCCTGGATTTCATGGTGTCCCAGAAGTTTCGTTAACCTGTTAGTAGAAAGTTCAGTGAGGAGAGAGTGATGGATTGCATATGTAAATTACCTCTTGACTGCAGGAAGCAAACAATTTCTGGTACATTTACATATCTATTTGCAGAACTCTGGTTTGTGCTGCAGCTTCTGTAATGCTTACATATGGAAGAAAATCATATCAGAACTCTTTTCATTTGTTAACTAACACAAGCAAATAAATTAGATTGAGAAAAGGTGCACAGAAAAGATATTACTCTGGTAGAGGCTAATGGGATCCTAAGAAGGTCTGATCAAGAAATTCCTGGTAATGTTTTATTTACCCTGTAAAAGTATCAGCTTTTTATGAAAATAAGCATAGCATTTCAACAGGGCTGTAATGTCTGGTCACGGAAGGGTCTGACAAAAGGAGCAATAGTTCACTGTTTATTCCAGGAGATTTGGGATTGTAATTAAAATATCTCTCTTGTTATATTTAGACCAGGGACTTGCACTCAGGCTCCTGTGTCACTGAGGGATGCTGGTGCTGAGTGTGAAATTTAGTCTTTATTCAGTCAGTACCATCTAACAGCAATTTAGTACAATAATTCTTTTTTCTCCATTCACTGTCCTCTAGGCACTATTTGCTTTATCTTTCTGCTTATTTTCAACCACCTAGTTTTCACATTAGCTGAATAAAAATAATAAAACAATTACTAGAAATAAAATAATAGCTGTACCACTGCTCAGGAGAGAACATCGTGAGGGTATGTGTTTGTCTGAACAGGCTTGCAGTAACAGAAATGACGGCTCTTCTCCCAGACAGTCACAGTTCTTAGAAATGCAGAGGTTCAATACACAGAAAACAACATCCTGGTTTCATAAACACATATGCACAATATAAGAAAGGTGTCTGGGAGGAAGAAGAATTAGACTGCCACAGGCAGTTACATATGAATTAGCTCCTGTTGTTGACATTATCACTGTAGGACCCTGTCGAAACCTGAAAAACCCTGAAGGGAAATCTGTCAGGAGATATACTACAACAATACTTCTTGAATAATGGTCAGGTTTGATTACCAGTCACTCTGGCCTGTCCCACAAGGCAAAAAATTGCCAGCACTGTAAATTGCATAAGGCTCCTGCAGTTCTGGATGTAAGGAAAACCACAGCAGGAGGGGAGCTGCACCTGCTCAGGGGAGCACTGTGAGGATGCATTTATACTTCATGAAAGCGTGTGGGGCAGGAGAAGAATTGGCTGCAACGGAACAAAATCTCATGTCTGGTGTTGACAGATTGCTGCTATTTCCAATCCTTTACCCAGCACAGTTCAGCATTCATGGGGTACCCTCATAAGTTGCTTATTGCCCTCTGGATGCAAGTGTGGAGGCCATCGTAGTCACATCACTCCATCTCTGGGGTCCTTGTAACCCAGTGCTGCAGCGAAGAGAAGAGTTATATATAGATCCCTGAACAGGTCTATCATTTTTGTCTGATGAAGTCTATACCAGTATTGTTGACTATAAGAAGAGCTTGAACAGCTCATTTTTAAACGAATATTGCAAAAGAATCTCAAACAAAAAAAACCCGAACAAAACAACAACAACAACAACAAAATCATGACTGGTATTAAGGAAAAACAGCTGAGAGGAGACCTTACACAAGAGCTCGCATAAAACGTCACACAACAAAGCTCCTCCCTCTTAACAGGCTGCAGTGGCTTGGAGGGCAAAACAACTGCTTATTCTTCAATTAAGCCTAGTTCTTAGAAGCATAAAAGTTCATTACCCAGAAGAGACTATTTACTGCTAATTGCTCCTTTCAGATTTGTAAACACAGCTCTTCACAATACAAGGCTAACTCATGTGAAGAGTTATCCTCTTCCAAGGAAGAAACAGAAACCTACTGCAAGCTGTCCAATTAAGCTGATTCTTCAATTTCATGCATTCTGGCAATGAACTGCTTGTGACCAGGCTAGAGAGCATGGATTACGTCCTAAAGTGTTTTGAGAAGAAAGGAAAAGGAGTGATAAGGGCAATTTACTAACAGAAACAGAATGAATCACTCATTTAAGGTTATTTGTTCTTTCTTCATGAACGTGTTACAAACCCCTTCGTGCTCTCTTTCCCTGATTTGCCCTGATCAAGTTATGATTGACCTTCTTTGTCTTTTTAAACAACGTACTGACTTTGTTTCTATTTTTATTGAACTGTATAATCCGTTTATGGACTTGGTGACATTAATATCCTCAGGGGACTGTCTCAATTCCAAGTCAGTGAGCTGGTTTGCTTTCTTTTTCCCATCTATACACAGCAATGGCATTACTACTGACAATTAATTGAATAATCCACTGGATTGAGGAGTACTTTTCCAATAATCTTGTGTGGAGTGTCTTGTGAAAATATCAAGCTTGAACAGACATTTAAACTCAGCATTCAGATTTGACAGTAAGATTCATTTTTTAACAAGTATAAACAAATATGCAGATATAATCTACCTTAATTAAGATTTCAAGAATTTTTATGCAACTATGAAAGAAACTAGAAAGATATCACATGATTTTTAATCCATAGGATTAGGAAGATTATTTCATTAAAAGTTATCAGTCTCCTGGTACAAAGCATAATTTGGTGACAAAGAGACTGACCCAAGTTTGGGAAAAATATTGGGATTTGAGATTTTTCAGACTTCCCATGTTGACTTGGGCACCAGTCACAATGCAGACTGCCCACGTTCATTGAACTGATCAGTAGGAAATTCTGAAGAGAAGAATAAATCAGAAATATTTTCTTCTCTTGATTCAAGCAATTCTGGCTGTAGGTAAGTGCTGCCACAATAATGGGTTTCAGATCCCAGAGGATCCGTGGGGATATGCATATGAATCTCACATGGTAAGGGGACACAGAGAAACATTTCTTTTTATTGTTTCTAGGATTTGTATTAAATATTGAGCAGAAAAAGAGCCCACTGACTTCAAGGTCTGTCAAGATTTCCACCCCAAGAATAGTTGCTGACTTGTAAGGCAACTTAAGCAACATTTGGGACTGAGATCAACGCCTGCACCCTCCTAACTATTCTCTGCTTTGCTTCAGTTTCTCAGAGAATTAATACCTTTTCTTTAGTCTCTTTCCTGGTGTTCAGATGAAAACAACCTGACTTTACTCCTGGTGAAGTCAACGGAAAAGATCTGCAATTCAGTGTGGCACCTTTGCCCATTTAGTTTTCCCTACACTGAGAAATTAAAGCACACCAGAAAGAGTTTCTGAAATATAATGGTCTCTCCTGTCAATGGAGAGTATGCTGGACAGCATCTGTTCCCATTAGGCTTTTTGATTTTGGACCCCTGGATTAATACAATAGATATGGGATGGTCCACGCCAGTTGGTCACCCGGGAAGGAATGCATTTAGTTTATGGATTCCTTCTTGGATTCGATTGTACTGATACAGTTTTGAAATCATGACCACAGATACGACAAAATAGAAGGCACAAGATGAGTGGCAGAGGGCTGCTTTCTTACCTGCCATATCCCACTCAACCCACCATCAGCCTTGTTCAGCACTCCATGGAGGTCATCACAGGCAATCATTGCTTTAGGCTATGCTAATATGCAAGACAAATTGCTTTTGAGTATCTGCATGATTACAGGAATCATATAATCATGTACATCCTTCTCTTTTCCCCACTTCTGTGGCCTCCATTTTCAATGGGCTGTAATTTGTCTGCCTAGTTTTACTTTGTGCTGCTGTCTGTCACCACAGGGCTGGAATATCCTCTGTAAAGAAAAAACAACTGCAGTGGTAAAATCTGACTTTGAGATGAGCTGGAAAGGAATTGTGATGTCTAGTTCTGCTGTTGTACAGACTAGTTCAGTATCTTCAGCTTCCTTTACCTAGCAGAATTTACCATGCGTTACTCCTGGACAAAGGAGGACAGACTTATACTCTCTAAAGCAGTCTTTCTAAAAATAAATTGACTACAGCTCTCACCATGAGAGTTGTGCAGCTGCTGGGATTTTAGTGAAGAATTTGAAAGTCTGGCTCCATGTCCACAGTCAAAAGCCTCATGCTGACACAATGGGGAAATGCAATGGTAAGTGAATATCTTATGGCAGGGACAAGCAGGCAGTGATCCTGAACACACACTACTATTTTTAAAGGAGAGCTGTGAAACGTGTGAATTTGTGCTGCAGTTTTAAACAGGATGAATGTATGTGTGTTCTGTTAACTAAGCAAGTGTGTTCTCTCAACTAAGCAAGTCGAAAGATTTCATTAATTAGTGCATTTGGGAATGATATGGAGAGACATTGAACCCAGTACACTCTGCTAGAAAGCATTGTTAGGAATGAAAAGCAATATCAACTCAATGCCCAAATATCCTGGATGAAAAAAATGGCCCTAACTCTCCTCAGATTTCCATGGCTATTACATTTCCATTACAAACCCTGAAAATATGATCAAATAAGCCTTCTGGTTCTCCCTGGCCAGCACAGTGTGGAGAGCCATCAGTGACTCATGATTTGTTACATAAAGTCTTTGATAACTGTGCTACTCACCAATATGGATGAGCACATTAATCTCATGTCACTCCCCAATTCAGTGCTGCCAGCTCACACCCTTCATTGTGAGTAACCAACTAACTTACACTTCACTTATATCTCCAGCTTCTACAGTGAAGCTGTTGGAAAGCAATTTAGTGAAAAAAACCTACAAAGCCCTTCACATTTTTTCTGCCTTGACTAGTTTTGGGGAGAGTCCTGAACATTTGATACAAAGAAACCAGATAATTCCGATAAATATAAGGAAAAGCTTGCAAATAAGCATCTTCAAATCCCCATTTTGAAGGGCTTCTTATGATATCGAAATATTTAGCATGGGCAGCCCCAGTCTTAAAAATCACTTCTGACCTGTGTACATATCAGAAACTGCCCAAAAAGCAGGTCAGATGAGAATGTGCTAAAGCACAGTGATGGCTTAGCTTGCTGTTTCTAATAATAGTTCTTGTACAACATTTCATCACAGTTTAGTAATTACAGTCAAGATCAGTTAACCCTAATAAGATTTGGCAGGTTTTTTGGGGGGTTGGGTTTTTTTTGGTTCATTAATTTGTTTTTTGTTTGTTTGCTTTTAAAAAGAAGTCTTTTCAAGGCTCTTCAGCAATGAATGCAAACCCTGCTTTATGATGCACAAGGGAAAAAGGAGGAAAAAAATCCCAAACTATATTTTTCTGCGTTTTTTTCAATTGATTCATTACCTGCTGGGTATCCGGTAACCTTTACGGTGACCAGTGTTTCAGAAGTGTGATAGTTACAGAATTCATGGTTCCATATGGCAGCAGCAAAGATGGTTCCTTCTCCTTCACTATTCACTTCCATCTTTATGTCAGTTCGTTTGCACCCTCACTGAGCTTTTATAACTCTTTGTAATGCAAGCTGCAAACCAAATCACTAAATCAATTGGGGTGAGAAAAAAAGCACCAAATGTAGGTAAACCCTTTTATTGAATTTATTTACCACTTTGCAGCTCAAATCCTCTAAAGTTCTCAGGTGAGTTGTCTTTCAAGAGGAGCATATAAATGTCTTTTTTTTGACCATAAAATCTTAAATGCTTTGGGATTTAATCTGGAATCATGGTTCAGGTTGATTTGGAAAATATTCTTCAGCTCTAGCATCAGCTCAGCCTTTGAGGGGGAAAATGTAACATCAGAGACCATAAGCTCTTCTTCCAGTAAGTGCTAAGCAACCCAAGGTTTGTTCATCTTGTTACAGAACAAAACAACTGCTTATTGGAATAAAGGAATTACAGGCCCCTGTTAAACTCTATTCTTGTATTTGCTGAATATATAAGAACATCCAAATCTGATCAGCCTGGGTTCATTCAGTTAATGTCAACTGGCTGATGTAAGAAAGGGAAAAAATTACCTGTTAATGAACAGCTATATATTAAGTTTACATTTTAACCTAATGGTAAACATAGAATCATCAAATCATTTGGAATCATTTGGGTTGGAAGGGACCTTAAAAGATCATCCAGTTCCAATCCCCCCTGCCACGGGCAGGGACATCTTTCACTGCTCAAAGCCTCATCCAACCTGGCCTTGAACACCTCCAGGGATGGGGTTTCCATGACTTCTCTGGGCAACCTGTGCCAGTGCCTCACTACCCTGACAATAAAAAGTTTCTTCCTGATATTAGATCTAAATCTACCTTCTTTCATCTTAAAACCATTAACTTTGCTTATCAGTGTAAGTATATAGACGTAAATATTTCATAGAGGAGGTTCTAATTAGTCATTTGAATATATGCTGCTTTTCAATGTTTCACAATTTGTTTTCACTGCTATCCAGTGATACAAGATAATTTTTGTTCGCTTTATTTGTAAAGGTATCTCTTTCTCTCTCTCTCCATCCTCAGATGAGGTTCTGTCTGTGGTGAGATTGGTTATCTTCGGGCTTTGGTGCTATGAGCTCTTCAACATCGCTACTGATAAAGCCACATCTCAACAATTGTTCACTGCCTCGAAGGGGTTTGGCAGTCTTTGTAAAGATTTGGTGCTGTTCCAGGTCATAGGAGAGAGCAGTCATACAGCACCACAAGCTGTAAAATGCTTTTGTCAGGAGTGGCAATGTCCAGCTGCTCCCTGAGGTGCAAGGAGCAAGAACTAAGAGTGATCAACCAGTCAGCATGGGTAGGGCCTCACTGGCCAAGATCCTTCCTCACAGTGTCCAGTGGTGGTACCAAGGCAGATCAGACCACAGGCAGATTCAGAGATGGTACCAAGGTTCAGCCAAGTGTCTAAATCGTCAGGCAAGTTCATAGTGATGAGACAAGCTCAAAGCCAAGCCAGGAAGTCAACGTGGAAGTCAAGACCAGATCTCACAATAATACCCAGCGTCAGTCATAGCCGTGTGATTGCCATGCAGGTCCATAATGGTAGGCCTAAGGTCAAGCAGTGGGTCAGAGTCTAAATTGATGACATCCATGTCCAGACACAGCTAAGACAGAGTTCAAGACAAGTATTCCTACAAACTAACTAAGGACAAGGCTGAAGGGACAGGACTGAACTTAAGTGGAGCCCACAAGCAGGAGGTGTGCCTAGCAGATGTTGGTCAGGGTTGATAAGGCTCATTGGTGGTCTCAGGACCCTGGGATCATGTTTCTGTCCACTGATTGTAAAGGGAAAAGACAAGTTCAGACAGTTGATCAGATGAATCTCACATCAGATTTTTCATACCCACATTAGTATTTTCCAGAATTTGTCTTGATTTCTGTTGGAGCATAACCTAAAATCAAGTACTGCTTCAGAGGAAACAATCCCAGTTAGAAGCTGGGCATTTTTGAAAACTAGGCTTTTAAGTTATTGAGTACTATTTAGAGTCCATAGGAAGAATATACTGGTTTCTGTAGGCAGAAGACAGCAACTGAATTAGGTAATGCCTCCTTAAGATATCTTAACATCAGTTTGCTCTTGCCTGAAGGGCAGGAAGAGCGTTGAGGCCCAAGAAATGTAACTTGTTGCTGTTAAATGCAAGAATCAGAGTCAAACAAAAAAACTGTCTCCCTGAAAATCTTAACAGGCCTTATTCATGAGGGTGACATGAAGTCTTCCAGCATAGTTTAACACTGCAAATGATCCGGATTACCTTATTGTGGTTCTTTGTTCTTACTAATGATTGCCATCTTTTTCTCCTGGCAAACCTCTGTAATCCATGCACTTATCACCTTAAGGCTGCAGTGACTCACTCATCCTTACCTTGACACCAGCTATTACAGGTCATGACTATCACACAGATTCACAGAATCATTTAGGTTGGAAAAGACCATTAAGATTGTCAAGGCCAAATATAAACCTAACACTATCAAGCCCACCACTAAGCATCACAGCTACATGTCTTTCAAATATCTCCATGGACTGAGACTCCACCGCTTCCCTGGGCAGCCTGTTCCAGTGCTTGACAACCCTTTTGGTGAAGTGGTATTTTCCAATAGCCAATCTAAACCTCTCCTGGCACAACTTGAGCCCATTTCCTCTCATCCTATCACTTGTTACCCAGCAGAAGAGACCAACACCCACCTCACCACAATCTCCTTTCAGGTAATTGTAGAGAGCAATAAGGTCTCTCCTCAGCCTCCTTTTCTCCAGACTTGTATCTCCATGGCTCTCTTAATTCACTGGTTCTTGAAACAAGGTGTGTAAAAGTCTAGGACAGACTCCTGTGTGCCACTAATACCTACCTATGGGGCAATCATCCCAAGAAGTTTGAGCAGCTCCATTACCTGGTTTCCTTCAGGAAAAATTTCCCCACCTCAATCTTGGAAAGGATCCCTTCCATTCCAAAATTCTCTCACACTTCAGCTCACTGAGTCAAAAACCATTGTAGCCTTAAATACATTGTGAATCTAAGAAGGAGAAATGCTAAAAAAATCTGTATAATACTGCTGTTGCTCTTGGTGGTACATGGAAAGTAATAACATATTATTGTGATAGCTGATGATATCTCTCTATAAAGCAGATTATGGATATATCTCCTAGGAAATATCTACGTCCTGCAATGTGCTGCCAAGGCTGAGATATTCAATCTAGTCTCATCCATGCTAATTATGGACATGGAAATATATAGTTGTGCTAGTAGAATGTTCCATTCAGATAAATCAGCCTTTCTAATTGACCCTTCAGAGCTTCATTATGAGAGGGATATAGCCTGTGGCACAACGAGTTTCCATGACTGTCATCCAGAGATTCCCACAGAAAAAAAGAGGATGCATTACTTCAGGAGATAGCACTGGTAGATCCATGGGTAAAACAAACTAGTTTCAGAAGAAGTAAAATGTGCCAAATTACACAAATATCAGTCACGGCTTCTTGCTTCATTACTAGAATCAACCTAAGTTTATGCTTATTATTGCACAGGAGTGAGCCCTTAGCAATCCATACCTGCTAAGATTAAGGTGTTCATGTCCATGAATAACTTTGTGCAGCCAGCCAGATTCCCAAGGTCAGGTGGTTTGTCTTTGTACTTAAAAACCTTCAAAAACTATTTATTCTATGAACATGCCCCTTCTATTCCAATATATGTTCCAATATACCTTATTAATTTTACATATTTTTGTGGTTTCTACAGCTTCCTTTCTTTTCCTGGGAGTTTATAATTATAGGGAAAATACACTTCCATCTGTTCTCCCCAGGGGTAGGAGAAGATGATTTTTCTGCCCTTTCCCTTAGACAAGAATCTCCTGCTACAGCTACACACTGAGTCCTCAACACCTTCTTGCAGGGGAGCAGGAATGGATCTAAAATTTTAGGCCATGGTTAATGTCACATGGTTCCTGAGCATAAACATACAACTGCTAAAGCAGTATTTTTTTTGACCTTAATTGCAGCTATTGAGTTGTAAGTAAGAAGTTGTCTTGTCCAGGGAACTCAGTGTGGTGTAAGCAGTTCCTCCCTTCAGTAAATGACACAGGTAGACATACACATGCACAGTAAATGTGATAATCCATGGCAATTACACAGTGCTGCACTTGTGGATAAAATCCACAAAGGAAAATGATTTGGAGACATGTGGACCTAAATGCAGTTTATGGAGGGAATGCTGTTCTCTTCATTTAGACTATATTTCTTCTTTCTTTCTTTTTTTCTGGCCCTGTATTTTTACCACAACTTTACAGTATCTCTTTCTACCCAATTCAATAGGACTTTTAACCATTCCACTTATGATTAAATCTTTGGGAAACACATGGCTTAATTAAAACTGGAGAATAAAATAGATTTTCTTTTTCACACGAAATTCCGACAAGTGAAAAGAAAATTCAATTTTAAAAGGATTAGAAAAAAAAAAAAATTCCCCATGAAATGAAATCAACAATAACATCAAATGCTTTTTGTTTTGGGGGCATTAAAACTATTTCATTATAATTTCTGCTTTCTGTGTTTCATGGGAAATAAAGTATAACAAAAAGCTGTTTTAAAATGGAAAACAGAGCCTGCAGCTCCTGAAAGACCTACATGAGAATATTTCTATGGATATGTTTTTTTCTGAATTTTCAATACAATGTTTTATCAAACTTGACGTATTTCCATGATACATTTTTCTTTTGACAGATCGACATTTCCCAGTGGGAAAACATTCCCTCAGAATGTTTCTGGTAGGTTGTTTCAGATGATCTGCAGTTCTTAAAGTAAAGGCACAACTTGTGGGATGCTGAGAAGAGTTATGTTAATTCCAGGGGGGGATTTTGAAAGCAGACAGATCTCTGCATTTTGTGTTTTCCCTCAATGAATTGCATAAACAAATGCTAGGGCTTAATGAAGCAGGTGACCTGATGCCTCTTTATCATTAGAACACAAGCGCTGTAGAAAATCCTTAATATGAGACTTAATGTCTTGACTCTTAATAAACATTCCCTTACTGATCTCTTAATTCTCTGGATTTAAATAGCTGCTCAGAAGCTCAGCAGACTGAATTTACTATTAGTGAAAACTACACTTATCAAAAGGCATTGAAAACAAATGAGCAGGACTGGGACACAGAATTTTAGCAGAGAACACCACTGAGGCTGATGATAATTACTTCCTTTTGTGCATAATGATGGCAGGATCTGGCTCAGTTTTAGACCATTTTAAAACTATGAAGCCGTATTCTCACTGTCACTAGCATGAAACCAGAATCATTTCAGTAAAACTGACTTGCTCCAGCAATAACACATTATTTCTTCTCTGCTTCAGTTGATGTTCTAACAAAGGTCTGTATTTTTTCTTTTTTTTTAAGAAACAACCAAATTATTGTGCACTTTTTTGTCCTCTAAAAATGACTGTTTCTGCAATTGCTTGGACTGACAACCTGTCTTTAGATATCAAACCTTTTACTTTAATGGATGAACCTGGGAATCATTGTCTTTGATTCTGAGGCTAGTAGAATTATTGATCTCAGAACTTGAGAACTATTAGAAAAGGAGGGGAGAGATTGTTAGACAGTGGACTACAGACGTGCACAGCAAATAATAACTTTAAAATGGTTATTTGCTATGTTATCCTATTTTCATGTCACAGTAATATTCTGTAAATTTCTAAAAGGCTATATTGCAAACACCATTGTGTCTGAAAAATGTGGAGTCTACAGAAAGTGGTCAGAGAATGTTTGTTTACTGTTTCTTTCAATTCAAGAAGCAAGAGTTGTAAAAGAGTTTCAAAATCAATGATAGAAAAGGATCCTGCACACTGTGTGAACTGTGAAACTCTTTGACACAGCAGGTTGTGAAAGGTAGAATTTGGCATGGGTGCAGAATAATGGGCATATATAGAAATAAATATGGAATATATTTGGAATGGACGAATTCATAGAAAATATACATTTTTAAAAATTATTAATAATTTTTAAATGCAAAGGCATACCTGATGACCCATGAAACTGCTGGGACAGCAATTACCAGAGGCTGGATAAATACTGCAGCAATGAACTATCTGCCTGTCCCAGTTTTCATGGCAGTCACACAGTCCTAGTCCATGAAATGGAGACAGACAGTCCTTTTTGTGACTAGGCACAGCTATCCTTATGGTGTCATACAGCCTATGGTGCTTTTACAACACTGCAATTTTGAGGAGGCTACTCCTCCTTTAACTTGGGGTCACCACTGTGCTCACACAGAGCTGCCCAAGGAGCCTGAACATCAGCTCATTCTATTCATTGCAGTCAATTTTTTTCATAATCATTTCTGCCTTCTCACAGCTGAGGAGCCAAGTACATCATTTCAGACCTCAGCTCTGGAAAAAGAGTGTGTGTTTACCTGTGGAGGTTTGTGAGCAGCGCAGGTGTGCTTGCAGGTTGAATCTGAGATAAATGAGTTTACACGACACATTATCCATATCCAATTGCCACTGCTGTGTTTCCTCAAGTTCTTGGGAAGCTTATCAACATATTTGTCATTGAAGTTTCCACTTACTTAAAACACCATTGCCTGTTGCTACACAAAATTAATCCAAAGACTGCACACCTATTCACCTGACTGCAGACCTATTAATAACATTCTTTGCATGCTTCAGTAATCACAGACAAGCCATACGTCTAATAAGCGCTTTTGAACTGCTGTCAAACTCCTTTTTAAACCTCATTAAGATTGGATTACTTGGTTATATTAATCCTGGAGGCCTTATGCAAGTGGTCCTGACTCATATGGTTATTGTAACATATTGGCTGTAAGAACACAGGAAATGGCAAATTCAAAACTGAGGCTGAAAGAAAGAGAAAAGCAAGAAGCTATCCTCACTGTTTTTCTTGTTTCATGGCACTGTTCAGAGGCCAGATGAAGTTAGGAAGCAGGATCCTGTGCTTTCAGCATTAAATTATTGCATAGTTGAGACACGTAGAGCTGCCTTTAGTTCACTTCCAATGAACTCAGTAATCAGTGCATGATCATGCAGTGGAAGGGAGATTTCTGCCTGCCATCCAAGCACAAAAATATTTCTTGTTGATATAAGCATCACATTCTCCATGCTTTGCATACTGATGCTGCATTTTATAGTAACCACAAAAATATTGAGAGTCTTTCCAACTTTATAGGTAGAGAAAACAAGGTAGAGAAGACTTAACTTAAAATACAATATGTCAGCACACGTGAGATTTGAATTCCTGGCTCTCATGCTCCTTGCCCAGGCCAGTAGACCAAGTCTTTCCTTCATTTTATATTTTGGTTTTTTTTTCTGAATTGAAAAATCAAGATATATGATACTTGCTTAGTTTATGATTATTGTGGGAACTACATATCTTGGACAACATCATAGAGTAAGTCTTGTTGTATGGAAAGATAGGTCAGATGAGGCTGAAAATCAATGAGCTTCCTACACAGAAAGATTGACATAGTGTGAGAATGCAGAGAATTATATCCTAATGTTGGCAAATTTGAGCTAATCCACCATTTGCATTCTGACAGTAACCCACCTTAGCATGGTGAGTCTCCTTTACTGAACACAGGAATGGGCACTCTCAAATATTGATCTGAGTCCTCTTGGATATCACTGAGGAGACAGTGTCAAAAATGAGCTCTTCTTGAAGACAGCACTACAGGGGAGAGGTACTGCTGAGACGGTTCCTCTGCTGCACTGGCCGCCTCAGTGGCAGTTAAAATTAAGAGGCAGATGTCAGGTGTATTTAAGTTTGCCCTTTCCTGTTTTTTAAGCTTTATCTGTAAAGGGCTTCCCCACTGGGCTCAATAGACTAGAGCCTGCTGTCTTTATTTTAATCCTATTTACTTCTTAAAGTAGATGAACTTGATTCCTCTGGGTAGAGGGGTTAAGAGATCAGTTGTGTTTTGTTTCCCTCTGCTGATATTAGTGATTTAGATGTCAGGTATGGTCCCATGCCAGAAGAGGGAATAAATCCTCTAAAGCAGGCAGTGCTCTGAGGAGACTCACTCAGCTGTGTGAAACTCCCTGTGCAATAAATGCCTTTTCCTTTCTTTCAGTAAAAGTATTTTTGTCTCTGTTCCACTCTCCGGCCCTGTGAACTCTGTTTATCTTCTCCAAAATTGTACTCATGAGTCAGATCAGACTGCTGACTCATGCAGCTTTCTCCTGATTCCATTTGGTTGATACCAGCCTTGACAGCGAGGTTTGTGGAAAGCAAGTCCAGGTATTTGAGGTAGCAGGATATGAAGTACATCTATGCAACATCTGGCTCCTAAGATAAATCTCATAGGTAAAGCATAGCCTGGCAATGACCACAATCTGCTGATGATAACCAAACTTCACCTTTTCACCCCTCAGGAGTTCTGTAAAGATTTTCCCAAACGAAAAATGCTGCCCCTATATGTAAAATTAACACCAATGAAATACAGAATCACAGAAAAACTTGGGATGGAAGAAACCTCTGGAGCTGTAAAGTCAAACTGCTACTCAAAGCAGGGTTGACTTCAAAGTCAGGTTCAGGGACTTTTTCAGTGAGGTACAGAAAATTTTCAAGTTTATTTTTCAAATATATTAGAATCCTGCAGCACTGATAGGGACTGTCTGAATCTTTTTTTTTCCTTACATAATAAATAATACATTGGAGTTCTTTCCAATTTGAATCAGAATAGTTGTGCTAGCATGGTACGAGACGCTGTTGGTTTCATTCATTACTGCTCCTTGTTTTCTGCTTCCATATAGGGAAACTTATAGATATTTAATTTTTATGAACTATTTTAGCATTCAGAAGGTCACTGCAAAACTTAGAATCCTTGTGGATCAAGAATTCTCTTGTGGAGAATTTTAATTCAAGCCTTATAAGGATGATGTAATTTTGCAGCCCAGCTGCATTTTATCATCATACCTTTCACTGATTCAGAGGTTGGTATGCAGGAACCACTGTTTTCAGGACACATTTGTATCTGTATGCTTCACCACCATCCTGATTTTTTTCATGTGGATTTTAAGAATGGTCTGTGGGGTCTGTCTGCCATTCAGCCAGTGTTATTGACAGCTGGAGGTAGTTGGGGAATATTATTCTGCCCATCCTTAGATGCTTCAGCCAGCAGTTTCAAAGATTTCAAATGAGAATGTAAAGCCTTTCTTAAGTTTGTCAAGCACCTTCATTTGTTCTTGAAGCTGAGGAGAAGTCGAACCATTTTATACATAAAATTTTAGTCTTTCTCAGGCTACAAATTTTTTTCTGGGAAGAAGCTCAAGATTCAGTCAATTGCTCTCATCAGCTTATCTGAAAAAAAGAGTGCCTTGCATGCTTTCCACCTCAAAAACAAGGCAAGCAACAGAAATTACAAAACCTTGAGCATTTCAGCTGCAGGTGCCTTTAGCTCAATCTCTCTACCTCTGTTTTCCTTAGAGTATAAATTGCATTAGCCCTAACAATAATCTTTGCCTTTCTTTTTCACAGCTCAATGTGTAATGCATCATTTATTGACAAACAGCCAACACCTAGGGAACTCAATTTCTGAGCAAAAAGAAATTCTTTATTACCAATTCTCTGACAAATAAGCATCCTTTTTCTGCTTTCACAACTCATTCTTCCATATCTTAATATTAGAAACAGCTACTTTCCTTGATACTTCAGTACAACTTTAAAAGCCTTTCATGAATGTTTTGCCTGTAGAGCTGGTTCTTCACCCTCACACTTTGTGGTGGCGAGACGAAAATCTGAATACATTTAATTGTCCACTTAGAATAAACAAGGCCACACTATCCCTTCCATTGCCAGATAGTGTGCTGCATTATGTACTTCAAGGTCTTTTTCAAAAAAAGGGGATGGAGAAGGTCATTGATAGCAACACATTACAACTCAATAGTCCACTTTGAGAAGATAACTGTCTTTTTTACAGTGTGGTTGCTGTGGTAGAGAATGACACCTCTGGAAAAGATTAAAGCAGAGGCAGTGCAAGGAGAAATGGATGTGTCTCTGAGCAAGCAACAAGTCCTGCTGAATGATTTCCAGTACCATCTAGTGTGGTGTTGTACTCTGACATATCTTTTTCTTGTAACCACTGAATGCTATGCTCTTTTTCCTATAGACACTACATTTTCTAATTGTATTTGTAACTCTAATTTCAGGTATCTGGTGAGACAACTGCTTTTTGTTATTCTTTACAACACGGTTGATCCTTTACCTCCTGTGATGGACATCTGAAATGTGATTCTGAAAGCCCAAGGATCTGAATCTGAGCTCATTGGTAACTTTAAAAGGATAGGTAATGGGATTGGGGAAGGTAAAAAGTAGTTGTGAAAGGAGTGATTCACCAGTTGCTTATGTTCCACATCTTTTCAGCTTGAGATCTGCAGATCCCAGACGTGCTTGAGGAAGATAGGCCTTGGATGGCTCAATTTCTCCCAAAAATTATCCAGAAAAAACACACTGCTGTGCAAAGGATAGTTTTCAGCTGAGACAGCAGCTCAGTGCTGGCTGGATTAGAGAATCAGGAGACTAGATGGGTGTAAAGATGCTTACGAAATGCAGAGTGGTGAGTAACCAGCATAAAAATCATTTCTCTGCCTTAAGGAGCTGGAAGGATATTTCTGTAAGAGCTTTGATAGCTGTATCTCTACTAAGATGAACAAGTGCTGGAAATCTACAGGAATGCCTTCACATTTTGATGAGATGTTTCCCTTGGTAATCCACAGGCTGAGACTACCCACATTGCCACCTTTTCTGCAGTGTCCATGGAAACATCAGGGTAGAGCTGGTAACGAAGTATGTGGATCCCAAAAGCCAAATCTTTTTTAATCATGATGTGCTCACCCTTATCCTTTGGAGAATCTACTGTTAACTTAATTTGGCCCTTCAGGTGGGAAGTTTCAATACTGACATTCAATATCTAGCCTGCAAATGTTTGAACCATCCTAATTTAAGGTAGCACAATTATTTCTTTGTAAAATAAGTTGTGAATCCCCCAAAACTGTTGGAGCTAAAGACATCTGATGCAAAGAGCTCCTGTGGAAAGGGATTATGACTGATCATCAGAAAGACTAAAGGAAATGAACACAAGAGATCTTGGCTGAGCCACAGTAAGCCTGCCAGCACATATTTTAATTAGATACTGACTGAGTGCATGAAGCATTACTCTGTAAAATTTCATACCTGAAGCTATCACATTTGAAACTGCTGATTGCTGAAATATTTAGGAGCAAATTAATACGGAAGATCGAAAGGTCCTGTTGTTCTCCTGCCTCTATGAGCTCTCATATAAAATAAGGCAACACATGCAGCTTTGATTCAGTTTCTGGGAGACAGATGTTGATCATAGTGAAGTATTGCCAAAGATGGCACTGATTAATTGCTGTGAAGAAGATGGGCACCAGAAATCAAATACTCTCATGCTGAAAGATAATGCCTCTCAGTAAGGATTTAAGTGTATTGGACCAGATGTTCAGTCACTGTCACAATACCGTGGCAATGAAGAAGAGCTAAGTATATGGCATGTAGTAAAATCTGAGGTGTCATTTCTTCTCTCATGAAAGCTCGGATAGGATTCATCTCATCTCATCTAACCTCAGTTATCTACAATGCAGCAGTTTCCATCTGATCTTACTTCTTCCAGCTCCTTTTGTAGTCAAGGGAATAAACAGACCCAAGTGAGATATGAGTCAATAGGCTGGCTGTAGACCTTGAGTTTAGGATACTGTGAAGTGAAGCTGGACTTCTCTGACTGTACTGGTTAGATGTCCAGTGACTATAAAGGGAGGATGGAGAGACCAGATCATCTGTGGGTACTCTATAAATAACGACTTTTGCTCAGGCCAGTCCTACCTATAACGGTAATTTATCAAGCCAGAACATTTTCTAGGAAACAATGTCTCATTTCCTATGTCCTTTTCTGAAAGTTTAGTGTCCTATACTGGACATGTTATGAATATCTTACACAGAGACTGAAATGTTAATAGGAACCTCTGCTTAGTATGCAGTCTGTCTGCTTGCATTTATTTGTATTGATCAGCATAATTTCTAGACCTATTGCTTACCAAATGGAGTAGAGTACTGCTGCTGACCCCAATAACTAGCAAGACTGAGATGACTGAAGGGCAAGAAGTAAAATGAAAAAAAAATTACATGCAAGTTCCTTGTTTTACTTTGCTAGGAGAATATAAGTCATTTTTTTGACTATCAGATTCTAGGCAGTAAGATTTTTACACACAGTTTATATACTAAAGCAAATGTTGCAAAAGCACACTCTATGGTCACATTCAGCAATTTTAGGAGGAGTTTTATAACTATACACACAGTATGAGATTCCTGACTTACAGGGATGCCTAATTCTGAGTTATTTTGCATGGATACTTAGCTTACTAAAATAAAGCTGGTACTTCTAGACAAAAGCATATGGTTACACACCCAGTGTGGCTTCAAGGGGCTAACTTTAGACAGAGTGGAAAAAATGCAGCAAGCACAATTCAAACTATAAGGCAGTTATTCTTAAGAAAAGACTGATGCTTTTCTTCAGGGATGACACAGCACATTAGGCTACAGAGATGAAAAGAGATAAATTATGTTGACAGCTGAATTCTAGGCAAGTGGATGTAGAAAATCCCCAGTTTATGTGTTCTTCCACTCTCTAAGCCTGGTTCTCCTGTGTGTACTTCCCGTATTACTCCAGTGAAATCACATGGCTTCAAAGTGTCCATTTGGAGTATTATTGCTGTGACTGACAAACAAATATTTGTAAAACTGCTTCTGATTCATTTACCTGCCAACTGCTGAGTCAAATTTTAGAGGCTCTTCCACTAAAGATGACAGTGTCAAGCAAATATGTGAAGAAATATCACAAACATTTTTTGCCTGTTTGTTTGTTTGCTGTGCTGTGAGTTCCCAGAGAGCTTGCAAACAGTTCTTGTGGGAAAATAAAAAACAAAAAGGAAAAAAAAATAAGCTAAATAAGCGGTGTTGTTAGATGATGGCAAGAAATAAAACAAACATTTCATCGGCAGAAAGTTTTTCTAAGGAAATTCCTGGCATGCTGAGTGTGGTGCTGTGATAAGCCCCACAAGGAAACCCTAAAGTGACTTGGCAGTTCTAGGGCCACAAACTGCTGACAACTCAGCTACTAAAATAATTGAGAACTCAAAGTATTCAGAGCAGTCTGCTCAAGGGAAGGATCTTCTCAAAACTGCAACTGGTGAAACTGCATTTCAGCAGTGAAGCTTTCAAAGGCAATGATGAAGCTTGTCAGAAATGACAGACTGAAACACAGGGAAATCAGTGAAGATCTAATTGAATTACCATGTTCTGGCTGCAGTGACCTGCCTTGTGCATACACTCAATTCACAGCAAACAGATGATAAGCACCTTAACTGATTTGTTTTCCTGAGACTTGTGATGGACTGGGAACAGGCAAACTGTGAAAACAAGCTTCAGCTGACTTGCAGTGTGGAATTTGGTACAAAGATACATGGCATTTAGATGTTTCCATGAAAGCTGGGTTCCTCAATCTAGTTAAAGGAGATCTGCTCCATGCAGCCAGTCGAACATAGAGAACGAGCCCCAAAGAGATATCTCTACTAATAACAGATCATAGAATACAATCACAGCTTTATAAAATCATAGCAATCACAGAGTAATAGCATTGGTTATTATTCCCTGGATGCCCAGGGAAGTGGTAGAGTCACCACCCCTGGAGGTGTTAAAAAAATGTGTAGATGTGGCACTGTGTGACACGGTTTAGTAGTCCCTGTGGTGTTGGGCTCACAGTTGGACTTGATGATCTTAGAGGTCTTTTTCAACCTTAATGTTTCTGTGATTCTATTAGACATTAAAATACTTCTTAGGTTTTGTTGGGTTTAGTAGATTTCCACTATGATATGAGCTCAGCATTAAAATATGGAGACACCTACATTTATTATCAGTAGACAAGAGAAGTCCTGTCCATATTAACCCATATAAACTGCAGAACTTGGTTCCATGCCTGAGCATCAGTTCAGAATGGAAGTTATTGTAGCATGACAGCAACATTGAAAGGTAGAGATGAACAAGTTATGTGAGTCAAACACATATCTTTCAGGAAAAAAATCTAGATATATTTTGGGAATCGAGAAGTTCCAAAAAGCAAGGAAAATGAGAAAGTAATACGAACCATATGAATCTCTTTGCAAACAGTAAGTGTCTCATTTGTACACTGTATGTTCCCAAGAATATTGTAAAAAGAGTTCTTCCTATTGAGGCTTTAACAGAAACCTATAAAATTATTCCAAATTAAAAGTACTGGGGGATTGGCCATCAAGCTTTGTTATCTATTTTTCTTTAAGAGTGCTGATGTAAAAATAATCATCTTTTGGAGAATGAGCATTGCTTAAATACATTGCCTATAAAACAGAAAAGCAAACAAAATTTAGGAGACAGCACTGAAAGCTCAATTCTGCAGAAAGCACTACAACAGAAAAAAAGATTAATCAGATTTAAGTGTAATCAGTGGATTAAAACTGGATGCATAAAGTGTGGATCTCAATCTTCATTTGATTGTCTAGTGTCAGATCCCTTTCAACGTCAGTGTGGTAAAATAGAGGTCAACATTGAAATCTAAACACAAAATGCAGAATATATATCTGATAAAATAGTGAAAGAGAGGTTAAATCAGACATTCCTTTCTGCTATTTTAAAATCCAAAATTTACTTCCACAGAATTAACTTGAAAGTTATTTGGAAGTAAGCAATTCGCACCAAGGATCCACCAAAATGTCAGGTCTACATAGAGGGTACCAGTGTGGCTTGAACTTCTGAAGTGAAATTAGGCAGTTCCTTTCATGACACTTTTTCCTCCTCCCCCATTTGTAAAGGGAAGCATTTCCTGGTAATACATTTAACCACATTTTAAAGCCACACTGAAGTATTTGCAACCATGACACATGTTTATATAGGTTTCAGTGCTTAAATAAGTATGGATGGGTCAAAGCAAGCACTACTAATTGGGGTCTGTGCTGTCATTTCTGCTTATATTTCCAGTGAGGCACAGTAATAATTTCTTGGATAACCAAGGAAACCATGGGAGACATGAAGTACAAAGACTGTTGTTTCGATAAGTATGTGCCACAGATCTCTGGATGATGGAAGTACTTTTTCACATTGCCCTGTGCAGTGACTTCAATACTTTTTCACCTAGAAAAAGGTGAAGGAAAAGGTGTTGTCCTGTAGTCAATACCCCTATATTTTCACATGAGATGTCTGCCAGGTGCTGATGTCTATGGGGCAAGGACAAAACAGCACTGCTAACAGTGGTGATTTAATGATAGTTGTACTCCATGATAGGATCTTCTCCTTCCTCATATCCAAGGGTGACATACTTGATCTTAAAACCTTGTTGGGATGTATTGCCTTTGTTTTGCCTCCAGGAGGATCCTGGGCTGAGAAGAGGCTCCATGCCTGCTCATTTGGACAGGAAATCTATCCGTGAAACTGTTTTGCCAAGGATCTTTGGATCCCCTCAGAGCAACGGTGTCCAGGCTCCCAGTTGTCCTTCACAGCCTGCCAGTCAGCTGGAGCAAAGCACCTGAAGTCTGACTACAAGACACTCAGACAGGCATCCCCTGATGTGGCAGCTTTGCTGTCCCCCAGTGAGCTAGGGAAAGAGGAGCACCTGGCAGTGCCTGCACCCACCAGAACAATTCACCCAGCCCACATGGGCTTGATAATATCTGAGGTTTGCGGGGCTCCAGGGAAGCAGTGAGTTGATTGATCTGCCTTGGCAATAGGATGCACAAAACACTAAGCTGGGGTACTGTTGCAAGGAAGAGCCCTGTGTTATTCTGTGAGAATACTGTGTCCATATGAGTTCCATGGTAAAGAAAGCCAGAAAATTTATTTTATGCCTAAGGAGTGATAACTTTCACCTCATTTTTCCTCCTCTCCCTCCAATCACAAGGTTTATTCACCCCAGAGACTCACAATTAGGAATCATTTTGAACAATGGACCTTTCTTTAAATATCAACATTTTCTCCTCCACCCTATTTACATTCCTCATTCAAGTGTAATTGCAAGTACTCGCTTGCTGAAGAGGAAGAAACTATGTGCCTTTACTTTGTCAGAGTGAATTCTGTTTACCTTGAGCTGTGCTTGTTACCAACGCTGCCCACCATTATTTCAGGAAAGAGTTACTTTCATTATTAATAAGAGCCCTCCAGCTAACTTTCCAATCTTGCAGACATGATTCTGGTTTCAAATGTCATCGTGTGCTCTTTTCCCTAAGGCATTCGCTCACTCTGCAAGAAGCAGGGAGGACTCCTCCCGTTGCCTTTTCCAGCCTGACATTTTCCAGATCTGGCATACCTTGATCAATTCACCTGTCGCTCTGAAACAGAGCTAAAATGGATGCAGTTAAAAGAGGACAGGGCAGCACAGCGCTTTCAGTGATTTGTAGCTGTTCTGAGCTGTCACGATGCCTCTGAAAGGAGTTTAACTTCATTAGCTTAGGGGATGAATAAAACATTCAATATCTACTGAAAATTGGATCCACTCACATCCTGCACGAGAGACCTAGAACCTATCTGAGGTCCCTAATGGAGTCCCAGTCTGTCCACCTGCCCCAAAACCCTGCATCATTTGATTGCTGATAATAGGAGTAAAACCTGCATTTTGCACTGAGTATAGAGAGAACCTAGATAAAGATTAAGATTAGGGTCTGAAACTGAACCGGGTCTCTCTGTATGTTTTGATCCACTGAACTTCCAGCAAAAAATGCAAGCACCACTCTGCATCAGCCGTATGTCTGTGATCGTCGCGTACTCATTTCTTCCTGATTCCAGGCTCAACTTCAAGACAAGACAGAGAATGTCCTCACTCAAGATATTTATAGGAGAGATGCAGCAATTGGATTTCAGCCCCGATAAACTGACCTATTATTTAAGACCCATGGTGTTCCACTTTGCAGATGAGCAGTCCAATCATGACATCCCTGTCATCATTCTGCTGGTAACACATCCATAGAAGAGGGCTCTGGATCTCCACTGCAGGGACATGCTTGATATTTTCTCTTGGTTCCCTTTGCTCTAATTGAAAGACATTTCATCTCTCTGAGAGAGAAGAAACACGCAACCACCCTGACAAGGACCTGATACAGATCATGGCCTACTAAGGACCTGACAAATGCCGGGCTGGCCAAAGACAGAAAGACAAGGGTTTTCTGACTGTTGAAAACCCCGTTCCCTGTTCCTTTCCCCCTCTCCCCCCAAAACATGTGTCACTGGTGAAGAATGAGGTAGGGAACTGTTGTCAGGCACACAGTCCCACAAGATGTGTGTCCCCAGCTGATCAGAATTGACCACAGATCACACTCAACTTTGGTATAAAATATAATGCCCCTTTGAGCATTTCTCCTTGGAGCAGCGGGTCCATGACTGGAAACTCTTCCCTTGGACTGGGACACTGGCCAAGGTAACTTCCCTGTGATTGAGTGCCCTCACTATTCTTTCAGTGAGTGATTATTTCTTCTGGATATATCATTGAGCGAGCCCTTGCCCCTTTGGGCAAGTGATTTGATCTACTGGGTACCCCTGAGAGAGAGATTTCCCTTTGTGAGTGATTGTGCACATTTTGGGTCATCTTTTTAAAGGATTGTTTGTGAAACTTAGGAATTCTTAAGGCAGTTGTGTAGTAATAATTCCCAATTGAGATTCAAACCTGTGGTTTATATGTATTTGTCAGAGTACTAAGTAAATCCTCATTATTTTTAGTGGCTGGTTGTCTGTTTAGTGGGTGTCTCTGTGCCAAGAGGTCACCTAATATTTCAGAGAAACAAAGTTGGCATCTGATTCAATCCAATTGCACCCTTTGGATACGTATGTCTTGTGGGATGTTCGTGGTTATTATTAAAACTGTTTATCAAGATACTTAGTTGTATTGTAGGAACTTCTTAGGATTCCAGACAAAGCAAGGACCTTATCATGTCCACATCCTTCTCCAGTGAGGAGGCTTTCTGTACCGTTTATCCACTGAGAGCACTGGGAATAATTGCAGACTTAGGGTTGAAGATACGCCTAATCCTTTCAGGAGCTTTAAAAACTAAAAAAAAGCAAACAAAAACAACCCCAAACAAACCGAAAAAATAAAACCAAAACCAAAAGCCACCACCAAACAAGCAAGGGGAAGCCATCCTTGTATGAGCATAATTACAAGCAGTATCTGAAAGTCATTTGGGCAAGAACTAAACAATTGGATCCATGCCACGGTCCCACATGGAAACTCATTCCATCCAATTAATCACAATTGTCATATTCTTCTCCTGCATTCCTGAATCTCTGTGTATTGATCTCATGGGTCTTACTTTGTTTCCTAAAAGAACAAGGCTTATGTTTCATGTGTCATATTCACGTGTACATCTGTGTCCGTACATGTTTCTCTGTCTCCATTTTAAATCTTTAACCAATTTCACTCATAAAGCCAGGCAGATCCTACAAGTTTTATAAAAGGAGATAATTAGAAGAAGAGCCAACATGACTGCAACGTGAGCTCAGCCCTAAAAGAATACCAGGGGATCTGAACGGGACTGACATTATAAGCAACCTGTTCAATCAAAATCTTTGGCTGGACTTCACAATCAGCTATAAGAGGAAAAGCCCTGCAAATGAGACTGAGGGAATGTTTTGTTTAATCCTTAGATAGCCACAATTTGAGGTTGTTATGTTCCCTTTCAATACAACATTTAGCATTAAGAGGCTCCAGTTCTGGATGGCATAATAAACACAGATAAATCATAACAGAAAGCCACAAAGCAGCATGTTGGAAAACCTTTCTGGTTTCAGAGCAGTTGGCCTATGTCTGTGCACATGCAGCTTCAGGCTTTACCAGTTCTCATGAGTTCATGTAATCCTGTTGCGTGTAAGTTTCCAGTGCTGGAGGTGGATGTTTAAATGCAATAAAAAAAATTGTGCTGGTTTTATTCCTCCCTTTGCATTTTCATGAAAGCATTCATATTAATTGGAAGCATGCAACTTTGGGTTATGGGTTTGTTTTCTTTTAATAATGAAAGGAAACAAATGTTGGTGTGCAACTGACAAGGAAGAAAAAACGAGGCAATCTTAAATATTTAAATGCATTCAAACTGTTGAATAACAGGAGGAAAAGAGAAAATAACTTTGCTTTGTGATAACTTTTGCCAGTGTGTTAGGAGGATCCAGGTCCACCAGTGTATATCAGTGCCTATCTCCTTGCTGTGATATTCATGCTGCGTTAAGTGGGATTCCTGCATGGGATTAGGGATGTAAGTCTCCTTGTAGGTGTTTTAGAAAAGGTGAGAAGCTGTTGGTTTATGCCTTTCTGAGCAAACAACAAAAGGCAAAACAATTCAGCAAGGCCCCAAAGAAAGATGTTCAGGTACTCCTTCATCTAAGTAAGGCTTGCAAAGCATTTGCAAACCCTGAGTATTTGTTGGAACTCTTTCCTCTGTGCCACCATGACCTCTATGCCAATTGATTTTGATTAAAAAAACCCAAGAGGTGTGGAGGAAAGGCAGTGCCTCAGGGAGGAAAAGGCACCGGCTCCCTGAAAGAAGACTATTGTCAACATGTGACTAGGGAAGCCTTTGCCCATCACAGGTGACTGATGACTGTATGACACTGCTCCCTGTGGAAATCCAGCAGCTGGGCTGGGAAGGAGCAGGTTGTGCCTGCTTCTGCTCCAGAATTGTGACAGCTTCAGGACTCAGCTGGGCTTTTGGGTACAGTCCCAGCTGCACCTGTGGGCAGGTACCAACTGTGATTCACAACACAGCTGGTTGTCCTCTGGGCAGACGGGATGGAGCAGAGCAGAAAAAGTCTTATTAGACTCATTGTTGGCACTGGGAAGACCTGGTGCCCACAGGGATTGGCCTGGTGCCCACAGTCCAACAATATCACAAATGCCTCCTTTATATGGAGAGGCCTAGCTGGATGCAGAAGGCAGGCAGTAATTGGTCTCCATTAGGCTCAGGAGCTTTTGGGCCTCACCAGGGTTGAGCATTCAAACCTGTAAGACTCCAATTCACTTACCACCAACAGCCACCCAAGGGCAACAGAACGGAGGGCCAGAAGACCATTGGGCAATGTGTATATCTTGAAGATATGGGGTGACTTTGTTTTGCCTTTGCTTGCATAGTGGTCCAGTCTTGCAAGTATCCATAGATGAGGAGAGCAGGACAAAAGTCTCTTGTTTCAGTAATCAAGGGCACCAGGAACACCCATGCATGTTGCTTTTGGGTTGCCTGGCTAGGAGGGTGTGCATTCCCAGCTGAGACGTGCTGTTGGAGAGTCTTATAAAGGTTGCTGCTGGGGGAGAAAGGGCTTCCCATTGTTGCTGGGGAAGAGCAGAGGGGATGCCCCATAGGTGTGGAGATTTTGGGGGAAGATGTGCTGCTGAATTTGGTGACCAACAGGCTGGAAGTCCTTTGCCACTGGAGTACCTAGGAAGATTGGAGACTCGCTCCTCGTTATTTTGGAGCTGGCGATCCTCATTGCACCTGGTCACATTGCATCTAGGGGTTTGTGTGTGTTTGTTCCTTTACTCCTGGAGGACTGGTAGGTGGTTCACATTGTACATAGTGTCAGGGAGGATTCCCTCTTCCATCTCGAGGATTGCAGGGGATCCACAACACACTTCGTGCCTGGGCAGTGGGGGAAACCTGTTGGTCCTGAAAGTTAATGGGCAATGGAGTTTACATTGCACATAATACCTAGCAGGAGGGAGTGGAGGTGAAGGGATCCTTATTGTTCCAGGAGGATTGTGGGGGTGTCTGCATTGCACCTAATTTTGGAAAGGGTTACCCATTGCACCTAGAGCCTGGATAGGAGTAATCCTCTTGTTCCTGGGAAGTCTGTGGCAGTGAAATCCTCAATATATGTGGAGTGGTGGGGTGGAGGAGGATCCCTGTTATTTCTGGAGGTTTGCATGGAAGTCATTCCCATTGCACCTAGCACTTGGAGAAAGGAATCTCCATTGTTTGAGGAGGAGGTGATCCTCCATTGCCTCTGGAGGATCGTGGGCAGTGAAGTCCTTATTGCACCCAGTGCCTGGCGGAGGGGTGAATCCCTCTTACATGGGATGGCAGGAAGATGTTCCAGGGGAGGTTTCGATTGCATATTAGGAAAAGATCCTTCATGCAGAGGTTGATGGAGCACTGGAACAGCTCCCCAGGGAAGCAGTCATGGTGTCAAGTGTAACAATATTCAAGAAGCATTTGGACAATGCCCTCAGGCACACGGTGTGAATTTTGGGGTTGTGCTATGCAAGTACAGGAGCTGTACTTGATGATCCTTGTGGATCGCTTCCAACTCAGGACATTCTGTGATTCTACGAGTTAAAAATGGACCAGATTTCCTGGTCTCATAGCTTAGCTGCTAGAAGAAAACATCCATGAAATCTGTGAAGCCCAGCTAAGATGCAGATGCAAAAAAGCCAGAAAATTTTTCTTCCTTGTTTCCTGCTACTCCTTAGTTTGGTATTCGCGTGTTCTCAGTCACAAGCAAAGATCAGAGATTTTAAAGGGCTGTTCTTTCACTGAAGTTCACTGTTAAGTGCATTTTGCAGTTGGTCTCATTAGGCAGTAAAACCAAGAGCAGTAAGATTGTTTGGGTGACAGGATCAGTGTTCCATAGACTCATAGAATGATCTGGGTTGGAAGCTACCTTAAAGATCATCCAGTTCCAACATCCCTGCCTTGGGCAGGGACACCTCCCACTAGACCAGGCTGCTCAAAGCCCCCTCCAACCCATTCTTGAACACTTTCAGGGATGGGGCATTCGCAACTTGCCTGGGCAACCTGTTCCACTGCCTCACCACCCTCAATGTGAAGAATTTCTTCCTATTATCTAATTTAAAGCTCCCCTTTTTCAGCTTATAACTCTTTCCCCTCATCCCATCCCTGCACCCTCTGATAAAGACCCCCTCCCGAGTTTCCTGTAGCCCCTTTCAGGTACTGGAAGGCCGCTGAGAGGTCCTCCTAGAGCCTTCTCTTCTCCAGGCTGAACAACCTCAACTCTCTCAGCCTGTTCTCATAGCAGAGGTTCTCCAGCCCTTCGATGCTCGCCTTCCTCTGGACCCGTTCCAACAGTTCCATATCCCTCTTCTGTTGGGGATCCCAGAAGGGAATTCCAAGGTTTCCTCGTGGGTCCCTTCCAACTCAGGCCATGCCATGATTCTACACATCAGTGTCGGGAGAGATGAAGGTCCCCTCTCTCGCGGAGGCTCCGAGGGTCGCGCTCCCTCGGGACCCCCCGCAAGCCCCTTCCATCCCCGCGGCTCCCCGTGCGGAGGGCGGGCTCGGCTCCCTCCTCCCTCCCTCCGGGGGGTTTGCCGGCAGCGCCGGGGCTCGTTCCTCTGCGCGGAGGGCAAGGGCAGCGGCGAGGGGGAGCGATGCGAGCGCCGGGGGAGCTCGGAGGCTCCGGCTGAGCTGAGCCCCCATGGCGGGGCGGGCGCCCCCGCGCAGCCTGCCCGCAGCTGCGGCCGCCGCGCTGCTGCTCCTGCCCGTGAGTGTCGGCACGGGGAAGGGGAGCCGAGGGGGCAGCGACGGGGGGAGGGAGGGCGAGGGACGACCCAGGACCGCGGGGGGAACGCTCGGGCTGCGAGGGAGCGGGGGGGGGGAGGCTGTGCTGCGTCCCGTGCTGGTCCCATCCAGGGTGCTGAGAGACCTTGTCCGGGACCCTTACTGCTGCCTCACAGGTCCCGTCCGTCCCTGGGCATTGAGAGAGACCCCCTCTGGGACCATCACCCGCTCCTTCACAGGTCCCGTCCGTCCCTGGGCACTGAGAGACACCCTCTGGGACCGTCACCCGCTCCCTCACAGATCCCGTCCGTCCCTGGGCACTGAGAGACCCCCTCTGGGACCGTCACCCGCTCCCTCACAGGTCCCGTCCGTCCCTGGGCACTGAGAGACCCCATCTGGGACCGTCACCTGCTCCCTCATAGATCCCGTCCATCCCTGGGCATTGAGAGAGACCCCCTCTGGGACCGTCACCCGCTCCCTCACAGGTCCCGTCCATCCCTGGGCACTGAGAGAGACCCCATCTGGGACCGTCACCCGCTCCCTCACAGGTCCCGTCCATCCCTGGGCACTGAGAGATCCCATCTGGGACTGTCACCCGCTCCCTCACAGATCCCACCCGCCCTCAGGCTCTAAGAGACCCCTTCTGGGACTGTCACCTGCTCCCTCACAGATCCCATCCATTCCCTGGGCACTGAGAGAGATCCCATCTGGGACTGTCACCCGCTCCCTCACAGATCCTGTCCATCCCTGGACACTGAGAGACCCCATCTGGGACCGTCACCCACTCCCTCACAGGTCCCGTTCGTCCCTGGGCACTGAGAGACCCCATCTGGGACCATCACCCGCTCCCCCACAGGTCCCGTCCATCCCTGGGCATTGAGAGACCTCATCCAGGACTGTTATCTTCTCCTTCACAAATCTCACCCATTCCCAGGCTCTGAGAGACCCCCGTCCAGGGGCTTTTACCTGCTCCATCACAAATCCCACCTGCCCACAGGCTCTAAGAGACCCCATCGGGACCATTACCTGCTTGCTCACAGATCCTACTCATTCCCGGCCTCTGAGTAACCCTGTCCAGAACTGTCACCCACTCCCTTAGAGATGCTGTCCATCCCTGGGCACTGAGCTACCCCGTCTGGGACCATTACTCACGCCCTCACAGGTCCCACTCATTCTTGGGCTCAGAGACCCCATCCGGGACTTACCTGCTCCCTCACAGATCCTGTCCATCCTTGGGCCTTGAGAGACCCCATCCAGGACCGCTACACGCTCCCTCACAGATGCTGTCCATTCCCTGGCTTGGAGACACCATGTCCAGGACTGTTGTCTTCTCCTTCACAAATCTCACCCATTCCCAGGCTCTGAGAGACCCTGTCAGGACCGTTACCCATTCCCTCACCAATGCTGTCCATCCTTGACCATTGAGAGATCCTGTCCACGATGACTACCAGCTCTCTCATAGGTGCTGATCATCTCTGGGCACTGAGACACCTCGTCCATGACCATTACCCACTCCTACACAGATGCTGCACATACCTGTGCTATGAAAGACCCTGTTTGGGAACCATTAACCCCTTCCTTACAGATGTCACCTGCTCCTGCTGAGGAATCCATGCCAATGCCTGTTAATCCATCTTTTACAGTTTCTGCCCATCTCCACGTGCTGAAACATCCCATGGCTGCTTACCTCTGTGTCCCTTTGGAGCCACTGGGCTGAACCATAGCCCTTATTGGTCTCTCTTTTCTGTGAAACAGCTGCCTCCCCATCCCCTTTCCTTGCCAGATAAGGTCCAGCACAGGGTCCCCACTGGGGTCATGGCTCCCTGCCCTGGAGAAAAGGGGTTTTCCTGCCACTGCTCAGTTCAGTGGGGCAGTGAGTGGTCATACCTGGTGCCTGTTGACTCCAGTCTTTAACCCTGGTCCCTCTCCTTGCAGCATGTACTGAGCATCCACTGCTCTTTCACCAGAGGGATCAGCAAACAGCAGTGGCAAAGGGCAGGGCTCAACCTGCACATCCATCCCTGTGTTTGCTCCAAGTTTCTCTTGAGTGAAGTTTAGGAGAAGCTTTTTCTCATGATCCTCCTTCACAAGCTTCCCCTGGGTAGTGCTAGGATGAGGTGGAAATAAGATTGACCTGTGTCGGACTGGACTTAAAAAAGCTTTTTCAGCTCACACTCCTAAGTCAGACTGGCTTCTTTAGTGGCTTCTTGTTTTAAGTGATAGTTTGAAGTGTGGTTAAGTGATTCTTGCAAAACAAATGTGAGAGATGAAGCAGCGGGTGCATTGATCTCATGCAGAATTTTTAAAGGTTGTTGCCACAGCATTAAAAATATGACAGTGATCTTTCTCGATGGTAGCACAATTGGTCCATCTTTAACATTGCCTTTGATAAAGGAAGAAAATATGTTCTATTTCCTTATTTTCTGATTTTTTTTTAAATTTTCTTTCCTCTCTATCTAATTTACAACAAAAAGTAGAGGGAAGATGGGTCTGGGAAAGCAAAAAAGACAAGCAACAATTTAACCATAAAAGCTTTGCAGTAGCTTTCTTAGAAGACAGAGAATATTTTCTCTGATCCACAAATGTCTTTTTTCCCCAGACAGAGATCAATGTACATGGGATCAGAGTGGCATGTGTCTACACACTTTAATCCTAGACCCCTTCTTCCTGATCTCTATTATCTCTATTTCTTAGTCCTTCTTCTCTTCCAGGCTCTGTTTTCCCTTATTGATTTCTTTTGTGCCAGAAAAATATTTCAGTTAGGTTCAGAGAGGAGGACTTCTTGCCAGTGAGGTTATCAAAAGTACCCAGGTACTGAGAGCTGCTAGACTATTTCTTTTTCAATGAATAAAAAAATGTCATGAGCTTCCCCTGTAGATGTAATTAATAGACAGTTTTCCAGTGCCCTTGTAAATTTTGGTAGTTGGGTTGTTGCTTTAAAAATGGAACATCTGCCTTGAAAGAACAAGTAGTGCAGATTAAGAATCACAATGTCAAATTTCCATAAAATGCATTTAGTCTGAGAGAAATGTATCCTTAGAGCGTATTCCAGGTATGCTTATGTGGAGGAGCTTGTTTGGATGTAGCGTACTTGTAACTGATACAGGCTCATGTGTATGTGGAAATAATGATGATCTTCAGCTTCATGTATGGAGCAGCTCTTGTTGCTCCTTTTGTATCAAAAGCAGAACTTTTGCTATCCTTTCCAGATGTGTTTTTGTCCACCAGTGTTTTGGGTAAATCTGTATCCCTGCTTTACAGCTGGATCAAAATTTGCACCAAGGAGCTTAAGAGAAGCATTTTGAAACTTTGGCTCAAATCCAAAGCTCTTAAGTTCCTGTTTAACTAGAAAACACTCAAAAGTTGATTCGAAGTCAATGGCTCTATTCACATTTGTGGATTTGAGAAAAGGCATAGCTGCTTGTGGGAACAAGTCCTTACCCGATAAAGTTTTCAGAGCAGCTGAGCAATTGCATTTTATGGGAACTGCAGACTTGCAACGCTTATGAAATGAGGCAACTTTCTAGTACAGAATTAGATCTGCCATATAAAAATGCTAGTGAAAATGACCTGTCTGATTTCACAGAGCTGGTCAGTGAAGGGCGAGGACTTGCACAGCAAGCTCTGAGATTTATGTTGTCATAAAGTTTCTGTGTATGTGATACACCGGGAAATGCATTCACTTGAATGTGAAAAATAAACAACCCATAAAACAAAGGGAAATTAATTTTTTGACATTTTGATAGAGTCCTTGCAGAGTTCGAGTAATTTGGAGGAGAGAGATTATTCGTTGAAAACTAAAGTAAAGCTTGTTGTAATTCATATGCTCTCCTGAAGCTGTTAAAATAGCCAGAGCAGATTGAGTATTTCAGCTAGTGGTGACAAGTTAAAGAATATTTCTGGTCAGAGACTTCCAAAATTCAGTCCTACTGTGAATTAATGCTGCATAAACATCTCGTCATGAGAAGTCTTTCCAAGTGTAGAACTTTGGCAGGGCTTAAAGCTGTAGCCATCTTATGGTAATTACTGGATGTTTCGATGAAGTCGTTGTACGCAAGGAAGAGCAGCTGATGTTGGCTGACTTGTAGTTTTGCTATGAGATGTTGCAGTGATATTCATAGTTGCTCTTAGCTAGAAAGAAAGCAGCTCCTAGCTTTTGCTCTTATAAGGTATCTGCTTACTTTTTATTCCATCAAGAGTGGATAAGAAATAATTATTAAGTCCTCTAAAGTCTGCGTCCTTCACATTGCAAACCAGAGTGCAGTTGAGCCTGCCCTGCTTTTTGAGTGCCTCTGCTGAGGCTGGTGGAGGAAGGCAGTGCAGGGATCTCATTGCAGAGCATGCACTGTCAGGTGCATACTTGTTTGGTTTCAGTCTCATAGGCTGTATCTCTACTAGTGCATTGCCAGGACAGCTGTTCAGCCCTCAGTGAGTGGCTTGTGCCCGTACAATTAAGCTCCTTTGGCTCCTAAAAAGGGGAGACTGTGTGCAAACTGTTGAGAATGGTCCATGATGCAGCCTAACTCCCAGATCATTCCCGGCAACTGTCTGATACCGCTAGAGTGCTTGGGGCAAAAATGTGGCCAGGAACCATTCTAAAAATTTAGCAGTATAAATGATTAAGTACTTAAACCAGACCTTTGCACTGTTTGATTTATTAGATTAGATGGAGCATGCTGTACTCCCATTGGTCAGGGCTTGCAACGACTGCCCGAGGGAGGCATTTTCCTCTAAGGCAAGCTCCTCATTGCTATAAATTCAGAGATCAGCTGTCTTTGTGTTAGAGATTACTCTGGGATACTCCTGGTGATGTGATGATCTGAGAGATTCCCCAGGAGAAAAACAGGGTAGTGGATAACACCAGCTTGTTAAGGAAGTGTGTTTCTGTTTGCTTTTTATTTTCATTTTGCCCTATACATGAGTAAACCAAATATTTTAAGAATATTATATTAGAACAAACATTTGCCTGTTTCCAGATTTTTTTAATATTTCTGCAGCTTCTATTTTTGGGAGAGGGAGGTGAGGAAAAGTGGGCGATGAAAACAGACTACATACACTGCTGAATTTGATCCTGTTTTAGTTGATGTCACTTTGTGGCACTGCAGACTCACGAAGGAAGCTCTAGGGAAAAGATGGTTTACTTTAGATTAATATTTTATCCAGTAAATGACATTTCTGCAGGAATTTACTTTCCCACTCTGTGTGTATAAACTGAGACAGATAGATCAAATCTTTCTTTCATTTAATTTACACAAGTTTTAATCTCTCTTCTCCCTTAAAGTCCTATCAAACCTAAATTATTCTAGGTTTATATGAAAGTGCAAACATTAATTCTTGGAAGGAAAGCTGGAGCTGTCCAGCGAGCCACATGGCACCTCTCTGCCTCCTGTAGCTATGCCATGATATGTATCACAGCAGTGCATAAACATTGTCTTTGCCTCATGTTCCTATTCATAACAACTAGCCTTGACAACTAAGCACTTCTTGATGTTTTGCTTTATCACACTATTTCTTTGTACAGAATTACTTTCTTTTATTACTAATCCTTTGTTTATCTTAATAGCTTTGAAAATAGCTATTTTTATTAGAGCTGGTGAGTGTTGGCTAAGGGGGTTTATGCATTTTATTCTTTGTAATTGAAGGGCTGGATAAATTCTTCTGTGGCTCTTATTGTGGCACTTATTTACAAGTGAAGACAAATGGGAAGTAGTCATTTGCCATTGCCATCAGTTAGCTAACAAGCACTGTCATTCCGATGAAAGGCCACTTGAAGTTTATCAATCATGTCTAAATGTATGAAAATTTCCTTTCCAGTTTCTAGTGCCAGTGTGGGGGTAATGGCTGGATGCTTCCTGCAATGCTCTTTGACATATAGCACATCATGCTTTTGTAAGTATTGATCAGTACTCTGGGATCATTCAGATTGTCTCTCAGAAGCAGAAGTTCTGCTGGCACTATGTTGGTCACAGCAAAGGCTATGCCACTGGGGAAGGGCTCTGGCAGTGGCATTCTGAGAAAACCAGTTAACAGAGATGGGTTTTGATGTCCTGTCCACCTCCGGCTCACAAGTACCTCATTGCTGTGCAAGTGAGCCCACCTTGAGAGTCAGGTGTTGGGAACATGCTGCTCCTGCCTGTGCATGACTTGTTTCCCAGATTGACAGCTCTATTGTGGAGCTAAATGGGTGGAGAACCTGGAAGATGTACCTCTCTGGAAATGATCAATTAAACAACGTGTGTTTGTACAGAAACACGGCTTGTTTGCACTAAATAAGAAGGAAAATCCATTTGGTATTTCAAGAGCTGGAAAGTACTTCTTCAACAGATGTAAGAAAGTAAAATCAATTAAAACTCTATAAACTTTTGTGTAGTCCTGCCTGAATAACTGTCCAACCTGGGTTGTGTATGCTGGGAAAGTAAATAGGGAGCAATGTGGATGGAGATTAAAATACATTAGCTGTCCTCCCTGCGATGTTAAACCCTTACCCTGGTAATAGTAGCTGCAGTGCCAGAGAACTGGATGGCAGCCACCTGCCTCTGGGGAATATGGGATAATCTCTCTTGCTGTGACTCAGGTTCCTGGGATACGGGAGGCTTTCTGACTGCTGTTAATTCTGTGCTGCCTTAGTTTTGGGAATGCTGTGCTCTAGCAGGAGAGAGGAAGGAGGAAAGAATTTAAAAGCGGGTAAGAGGAAGTGTGCTGATGTGTCCAAACAGGTTGCCTCAGGGCTGCCAGCCAGGCGAGGCTAGCAGGCGTCTCGGAGCACGGACTAAAGTATCGATTCCCTTTGAGTGGCAGTAGCAGACTCCCACAGCCCAGCCATGGCTTGGGTTTCAGGAGGCTCCTGCCAGCAGAAGGAGAGAAACAGTGTGAATCAGCACCGGTGGCTCTACTTTGTAGTGTGGCCATCACAGGTGTAACTTTCCACTTTTCTTAGTTCCAGTACCCAAGGCTACTCAGAGGAATGCTATGTTCCTGTTTTTTCCTTATTTTGGAGGCTAGGATGTCCAGGGATCAGTGTGACTCTTTCAAAGCAGAGAGGAAAGTCAGGTTTATCCCTCTGGCTGACAGGAATGATGTCTCAGAGGCCATGAGAGGATTTTGACTAGGCAAGCTCCAAATCAGATGGAGAGAAGTCCTTTCCTCATCCTGCTTCATGCCTTATGTACTGGCAGACCGTCTACTTAGCCCATCCTGAATATTTCAATTATGATTATGCAAACAGAGTCCAAAATAGTAGGAACATGAGGAGGAAATAACCTCCAAGCCTCTAGGTTAGTGATTATCATTTAAGATACAGTCTGTAAACTGTTAATTACAGCATTGCCAGTAAAAAAGGTTTGAGAGTAACTGTTATACATTATTCTTTTTACTATAGGGGCTACATGTCCTAAAATAAAGGAATGAAAAAAAAAAATTTATGCTGGAAAGGACTGCCAGAGGTCTTTTGTCCAGCCTCCTTCTCAAAGCAGAGCTAGTTCCAAACCCAGATCATGTTGCTCAGGGCCTCATCCAGTTCGGTTGTGAAAATCTGCAAAGATGGAGTTTTCACAACAAATTTAAACCTCTTTTCCAACGCTTACCCATTGTTGTTGTTCATAGTTTTTTCTTCATGTCCTGTGAGATTTTCCAGTGATGCAATTTGTGAATGATGACTGCCTCTTGTCCTTTCGCTGACAGCTTCTGGGAAGACTCTAATTCCTCTGTAAATCTCCTTCAGGTAGTGAAAGAGTGTTGTTAGAACTCCTCCTGTTCCAGTCTTGGAGTTAAATTTCACTGTGATACGTGCTTTATAAATAATAAAGGTGGGCTCCAGCCCCAAAAGTAAAAGCTTAATGAAACACACAATGGGTGGAGAGAAAGAGATCTGAGAGTGAAGCATTGAAGAGACACTGGTCATCAGCAGTGAACTGTCATGAAGACTTGGGTGAAAGGAGCATTTAATGGAGGATATAGAGGTATCATTGCTGACATTTCATAGGCAGTGACAGCAGGAATCACCAGATGATTAAAGATGGGTTTTTATGGTTTTTAAGTTGAAAGTGTGCTGACACAGAGACCTGAAAAACAAAGATTAGGAGATCAAATTTGATGCTCTAGAATCAGGAGAGCCTGTTAAGGGAAGACTTGAAGTGTAGTGACACTATTATAGCGATGGGTGGAGGAATGATCTTTGCAGAGGCTGTTCAGGTAGATAAGAGTCTGCCTGGGAGAGGAAGCTGAGATAATGGCATTTATTTGGGTAAATGTGGCTTTTGAATGTGAGCTGCTCTGGATTCCCTATGTGTTTTGTATCCAGTGCATAAGTCATCTCATCCTAAAGTATATGTTTAAAGTAAAAGTGATGGAATGTTACTTGATGATGTTTTCCTTCTTGCACTGAGTATTAGGGAATCTAAAGCTATGCCTCCTGAAATAGGTGAGTGAGGTGAATCACATTTGAGCTGCTGAGGGGATTCGTAGTAATATGAATTTTAGGAAAAGGGTAGGGAAGAATTAGTCACGAGTTTGGTGTGAATACCTAGGAAAAGTGCAGATGTGAAGGTAGGACTGCTATAAAAGGCTTGCCTCCCCTCCAGTTTCCAATTATGATATCCACAGATATGGGGAATAAAGAACAAAACTCTTCAAGTTTGTGAAATTAGGAAGTTTTTCCATTAAAATATTATATTTGAAGACAGCTGTAGCCTATGTTTCAAATGCCATTTTGCTCCATTTTAATATCTCATTCCTTTTGGAGACCATGGAGACTTGATGGGACAAGTCCAGCTCATGGGTGGCTCTAAAGAGTTTGGCTTTGTATGCTGTGGTTCAGAAGGGCACTCTGCAAATGCATAGTTTTCAGTGGATGAAGAACCTCCTCTCTACACCCCTGTTCAGCAGAGAACGTAGGCAGATGCTTAATGAAGGCAGACCTCCAAGTTTCAAAGACAAGAGTGAAGTGGTGGGCTTCCTGTAGCAGATGCTTGAGTTATTAAAATTTATTTCTGAATAAAGATTAATCTGATGCTTAGAACTGAGCGTATGTTTAGTTGCTTTATTGACCTGAGGTCCTGCTTCCCATTACAGGCAGATGTATATTCTCTTTCTCCAGACTTCCTGGAAGAGCTATAGAATATATGAATGCCTCTAAGATCATATCTCGGATCATCTGAGGTTTGCTAGTTAGTAGCACTATTTTATCTAATGGCTTGGATTAACTCAGAGACAAGTAATGACAGGGAGCTGAAAGAGCTGAAGGATGACTTGAAAAGGATATTTTTTTTCCTTGAACGGTGCTAGAAGACTTTCATTTTACTGTAACCTTAGCTGGTTCAGGTTTCAGGTTGAGGATCCCTGTGAAAACTTGTAGTTGGACCTTCTATCACAAATGGAAATAATTTTTCTGGTGAAGCAGACCCAAATGATTGTATACTGCCAAACACCACTGCACTAGCAAAATTAAGTTACTGACTAGAGAATGGCCAGACATCTGGAAGCAGAGGACTGACCTCTTTTTGTTCTTCAACAAACTATTTCATATAATCACAGAATGGTTTGGGCCAGAAGGGGCCTTAAAGATGATCTAATTCCAACTTCTTCCACTGCATCAGGTTGCTCAAAGCCTCATCCAGCCTGTCTCTGAACACCTCCAGGGACTGAGCACCCATGACTTCTCTGCCAGCCTGTTCCAGTGCATCATCGCTCTCACTGTAAAATCTTTCTTCCTGATATTTTTGTTATCACAGTTGTCCCTGGTGGTCTAGTGGTCAGGATTCGGCGCTCTCACCGCCGCGGCCCGGGTTCGATTCCCGGTCAGGGAAAAGAGCTCTTTTGGAAGGCTGCCTCACAGAAAAGGACCTGGGGATGTAACTTGACAGCCGGCTGAGTATGAGCCAGCAGTGTGCCCGGGTGGCCAAGAAGGCTGATGGCATCCTGGGCTGTATCAGAAACAGCACGGCCAGCAGGACCAGGGGCATCATTCTTCCCCTGTATTCGACAGTGGTGAGGCTGCACCACGAATGCTGTGTTCAGTTCTGGGCCCCTCACTACAAGAAGGACATTGAGGCTGGAGAGCCTTCAGAGAAGGCCAACGACCTCCTACGAGGAACGGTTGAGGGAACTGGAGTTGTTTAGCTGAGAGAAAGGGAGGCTGAGTGGAGACTTTATCATTGTCTACAACTGCCTGAAAGGAAGTTTTAGCAAAGTGTGTGCTGGTCGCTTCTCCCAAGTAACAAGTGATACGACAAGAGGAAATGGCCTCAAGTTCTACCAGGGGAGGTTCTGATTAGATAACAGGAAAAATTCCTTCACTGAAAGGGCTATCAGGCACTGGAATGGGCTACCAGGGAAGTGGTTGAGTCACCATCCTGGAGGGCAGTTGAGGTGCTCAGGGATATGGTTTATTAGTGGACAGGTACGGTTGGACTCGATCACAAAGATCTTTTCCAACCAAACGATTCTTTGATTCCTCTTTAAGGAGCATTCATCACTCTTCTGGTTGTGCATATTCCTTCAGGTGATTAGTAGTCAGCAAATATTCTGGTTCTCCTCTTGCTCTGCCATGTATTGCCATCTCTTATTAGGGAGAAAGAGCTTCTCAGATGAATGCTGACATTGTTGTAAGTGCATTCCACTGAATTCCTGGTGTTTTTCCCAAAGCATCTCTTCTCACACACAGAAGTACTGATGATGGCAGAAACTCCTGTAAAACAAGGCAAACGCCCATCTGTCCTGGAAACTCCCTATCTGTATTCCAACAGAGTATGGGCTTTGTCAAAGAAGTGTGGGATTTGCTTTGATTTTGCTGCATTGAGCTCTTTCACTAATTATATTTTCATAGTGAAGTGCATCTGTTTGCCTAAACTGAGCTTCTGTGGACAAAAACTAACAGTCTTGGCATTTAATTGGACTGCTGCTCTGAGAAAGTCCTGCCCAAACGTTCAGGTGAACACTTGATTTCATTGTAGAAACAGTGCATTCAGAGAGCTTAACTAATGAGGTCACCTTTGAGCCACGAGTATTTCTCAAATTAGTATATATGAACTGTCTAATTAAAGAACTAAAAATCTCAGAGTCGTTTAAGTTGGAAAAGATCATTGAGTCTAAACACAAATTTAACACTACCAAGTCCACCAATAAACCATGTCCCTAAGTACCAAGTACCTCCAGGGATGTCGCCTCCGCCACTTCCCTGGGCAGCCTGTTCCAGTGCTTGACAACCCTTTCAGTAAAGAATTTTTTCCTAATATTCAATCTAAACCTTTCTTGGGGTAACATGAGGCCATTTCCTCTTGTCCTATCACTTATTACTTGATGAAGAGACCAACACCTGCCTCGCTACAACCTCCCTTTCAGGCAGTTGTGAAGAGAGATAAGTTCTCCCCTCAGCCTTCTTTTCTCTATTTAAAAACTCTTTTTATTTTTATTTTATTTTATTTTTTTTTTTTAGTTCTGGGAAAAAAAATATGAAGTAGCAGCTTTGAGTGTGCTGAAGATAATATTGCTGCACTGTTGATGTTGAAACAAGGTAGAATTTAAGGCCTGAGCACTCCCAGATGTTTTACAGAAGTGCCTGGGAGGAAGTGCTTCCAGAGTCTTAACAGCAGTGCCACTTCACAGAAATGAAGGGTAGGAATAAGCATCCTCCTAACATGATCTATACCATTTCTGTAAGATGTCTACTCAAGAGAGGAAATGTACTTTGACTTTATAAGGAGCACAGATGGCTAGTTAAGCTGAGACCATTTTTACGTGGCAATGGAGACATGATATGGAACTTTTTCTTGTCAGCTGTGGACAGCACATTTTCTATGGTCGATAACTACAAAATTGTTTGGTGTTGGAAGGTCACTTCATTTTGCTCATAAAAGAAAGAAAACAGTAATGCTCTAGATAATTTAATAGGATGGTGATGTGTCCTTCTGTAACCATCACCTCTAAGAATGTTTTTACCTCTCCTTTTGTATATGGTGTCTAAAGAAAATTTTGGAAAGATTGAAGAAAATTTTGGAAAGATTGATCTAAGTTACTCTGTCCTTATAGTGGATGAGACCCAGCTAATGTAGTCAGTGGTGATTTACAATATGGCAGATGAACTGCATCTGAAAAATTCCTACTTCTCTTCCTGAATTGCACAGGAATACCTGGGTGATCAGCTCAGCTGTTTCTGTTTTGAAATCCGAGTTATTCAAGATAAATGCCACTGCTTTTCTGCAAGTGGCTTTCTGATGAGGTGCTGGTATAGTTCCAGGAGATGGATTTCTCTGGAACCATAAGTACTAAAGTTTTTTGAAAGGGAAATTTTGCTCTGTTATTTCAAGACTGTCTCAAATGTCAGCACCTCTGCTTTTGTTCAGCATGCAACCAGCAGATCTTTTACAGGGAGGAGCTTTTATCTGAAAAGCTGGGTTTTATTAGACAACTAGAATATGGAATCTGGGAATTCTTATGTGAGGGTAAGAAAGTAGAGTGTGTGGATCTGTCCATGTTTGGCAGCATTTGCTGCCTGCAGAACTTCTCTTCCCCATCTGGGCAACAAATTTTGCACTATCATGTATGATCCTTTTCCACTTCTAACTTTTTCCTTCAGTTTTGATTCATGCTGACTTCATCTCCTCTGTTTCTTCTTATTGCTACGTATTTAGCTCACAAGATGCTGTCCATTGTATCTCTGTGGTAGCCCCATGCCTATATTGACAGGTTTCAATCCTATTCATAGCTCAATGGGGGTTTATTTGTATTATTGTAGCCATTTCTTACAGGTTTGAGAGAAGACAACAACCTCTACAATGCAGTGTTCATTTGTTATATATAAATATATATATAAAACATAGACTCATAAAACGGTTTGGGTTGGTAAGAACCTTAAAGAACATCCAGTTCCAACCCACCTGCCACACTTTCCACTCAATCGGGTTGCTCAAAGCCTCATCCAACCTGGCCTTGAACTCCTCCAGGGACGAGGCATCCACTGCTTCTCACTACTTAGTGGAACACAATAATCTTTCAGATCAGGACTCTGTGTTAATTGTTATAAAATTAAGTTACAAATCCTCTCTAATCTGTGTGAAATCACCACAAATTCTAGTAGGAGCTGAGAGGAGACAACATTACGATGGGTCAGATATTTGTCTATACCCAGAGCTCTCCATAGCGATCCATTGAGGCATGTTAAATATATTATATAATGCTGCATATGTGTTTTTATGACTTCATGATAGCAATTTATGAGGGTACTTGTGTGACGAACAAATTCTGCATAAATAAATGTCTGTGATTTTGGAGCCCTTCTCCCTTCAAAGGAGCACATGTCACTCTTAGTGTCTTGCAAGTTCTAATAACATAACACAGCAATGTATCACTCTTTTCTTAGGTTGTTGCCCTTTTCATCTGCCCTTCTCGTAATTAGACATGATCTTGTAGTGAGTTCCTCTGATTGTTTCTCATACTTGCAGGCTCTCTGACAGAGACGAAGACCTTTCGGGGATTACTGAAGAGCAATGACCATGGCCAAGGGGAAAGGTCTAACCAAACAACCATGAGAGACGCAGACAGTGACACACTAGAACAGTTCGTCCACTCCTTTTCTGAAAGTCCTCTCAGATATGAACAGGAAGCGGCCAAAAGCTACATATATTGTTCCAGAGAGTCAGCCCCTGCTTTAGAAAGTAAAGGACTCCTTTTTTACCTAAATCTCTGTCTCAGTGCATCCTTTTTATTTGTTCATAAATGTCCACAGCAGCTCAGAGAAGTTAAGATAGACATTTCTCTGAATAATTCAGGCAAGTGTGCAAAACAACGTAGAACTGATTTGGTGGGAAGAGGTCATGAAATAGTAGCTGTTTTAGGAGAAATGCAGTTTGAGTAAAGTAGTGCATTAGTTAGTCAAAACAACAAATATTTCAAAATATATACACAGTCACAGGTCTAATTATTCATCTTTAAAAATCTGCGTTACTTAAGGGCTTCTTTTTTTTTGCTGCTCTATTTATAGTCAGGTTTTGTTTGGCTTTTTGTCTTTCATACAAGCTTTAAAAAGTTCCACACACAAGCAAGCTGTTCACTGTGGTAAGTGGAGAGAAAATGAAAGCAAAAGTATCATGTGGAAGGTTCTTTTCCCTCTATCCAAATGAACCTATGTTGACCCTAAAGCAAATGTGACATTTCACCTTTCTTGTCCTTACACATGCTGTGCTAAACTTGATCTCTGTCTGTTCTTTCCCATCATCTTATAAAGGGGACAGCTGAACATGCAGTGTATTTACAGTATTTCTTCTTTGAAGTGAGACAGTGCTTTGGCCTGAGAGATAGCAGAGGGGCAGAGGGATGGAAGGGAAGAAATGCCTCTGCTATGTTGACTCACATGACTGAGTGTCTGACATGACCACTACAGAGTCTGCTTTCTGGCAGGCTGCGATGGAGTTCTGTGCCGTGCAAGACAGCCTCTGCCCTGGCTGCAGAACAGAGCACTGCATTTCTCTATCTCCTTGACCTGACCATGCATGGTCAGTACCCTGAAAGGCTTTCCCATGGGAAGCTGGAATTTGAGTCTGCCTGAAGGAGAAACAGCAGCTTCATGGTGTTTATCTGAAAAGAATGAAGTCTGATAAAGGTTTTTTGTTTGTATTTCAGAACTTCCTATTTTGTAAAATAACAGCAGAGTGAGAAATAGATAGAAATAATATCATACAAATAATAGCTCTTCTTTAGACACCAACATTGCTGATGAATTCTATTGTGATGAACATTTACTCCACTTCTTAAGTGACAAGGAATTCAGTGATGTAAAAAGGGTTCTACAATCACTTAACACATCATCTAGTCGGGCAGGGGTTGGTTAGTCGGGCAGGGGTTGGTTAGTCGGGCAGGGGTTGGTTAGTCGGGCAGGGGTTGGTCTCTTCTCTCAGGTGACCAGTGGCAGAACCAGAGGGCATGGATTTAAGCTTCGTCAGGGAAAGTTTAGACTTGATGTGAGGAAAAAGTTCTTCACTGAAAGGGTGATTGGCCATTGGAATGGGCTGCCCAGGAAGGTGGTGGAGTCACCTACCCTGGAGGTGTTTAAAGGGAGACTGGATGAGGCACTGAGTGCCATGGTCTAGATGATGGTTGGTGTTAGTGTTAGGTTATAGGTTGGACTTGATGATCTCAGAGGTCCTTTCCAACCTTATGATACTGTGATACTGTGATACTGTGATCTTAAAACACTGAAATGTAATGTCAGCATTGAAGGAATGTGGTCATTTCCCTAAGCAAAAGCTGCCTGTATTACGTTAGAGTCATTCTGCATATACATAGAAAAGCCAAGGCATTTTGTGTGTTACAGAGGCTTTATATCCCCTCAGAAATAGCCAGGAAGATTTTGTTTCACACTTTGAAAATGAAAATATCTATCATTGATGTCACTCCTGAATTTTCTTACCACATTTAGTTCAGTCTTACTTTCAGGAAGCTTCTCCTATTCCAGGTGCTATCCCAACACAGGCCAAGAGAGTTGTGTTTGTTCAGCCTGGAGAAGAGAAGGCTCCACAGAGACCTTATAGCAGCCTTCCAGTACTTAAAGGGGGCCTTCAGGAAAGATGGGGAGGGGCTCTTTGTCAGGGAGTGCTGTGATGGGATGGGAGGGAATGTATTTAAGCTGAAAGAGGGGAGATTTAGATTAGATATCAGGAAGAAATTTTTTTCCTGTGAGGGTGGTGAGGCACTGGCACAGATTGCCCAGAGAAGTAGTGGGTGTTCCATCTCTGGAGGTGTTCAAGGCCAGGTTGGATGAGGCTTCAAGAAACCTGATCCAGTGGAAGATGTCCCTGCCCATGGCAGGGGAGTTGGAACTGGATGATCTTAACATCCCTTTCAACCCACAACATTCTATGATTCTATGCACAGTTCTCTGGTCTCTGCAGTGGGCACTTCAGTAATTTTGTTCTAGAGTATGAAAATGACAGCATATTCTTGCATTTAACTCTAAATATATATTTCCTAAAATCTACTTGGGGATGTACTGATCCTGTACTGAACATGCAGTTTTCTTGAAATGCTTGTGTTGATATTACTGCTCTATTTCTCGGTAGGATTTGCTCTCCGAGGAGGGCTTAGCACTCTGACTTCTGAGGGACAGAAATTCATGTCTTATTTACTGGCTAAAAATAGTCAAGGATCACCTTACAGGGATGACTACTTTTCCTACACAGTTTATGGAAGTATTTTCCTCAAGCCTTCTGCGTTGTCCTTTGCTGTTTCCTCTTTCTCTTTCCTGACTATGTAAGGATCTTTAGCAGCCGTATAACTGTTAAAAGTTAGTTGGAAAATTCCCATACATTATCTTTAATAGGATGTGATTCATCTTCTCTGTTTTAGGCATCTACTTTAGGTGAGATGTGTCCTGAGCTTTGTTTATGCTATTGAATAGCACCCACAAGAAGAGGTCCAGGATAGGAGGTTCATTTGTAGATGTCTACATTCAGTCAAATGAATGCCACCTGATGTCGTGGACTGACGAAAGTATGACCATGTCTTCACTGTCATGAGGACACATCAGTACCTGAACCTATTATGAATAGGAACTCCTATAAACACGCTGGGGATTGTATTCGGGAATGAGAAAATCTATCCTGCGCTGCTGCTTTACTCTTCATTTTGTTTTGTTTCTGTATGTTCATCCAGATAGTTCTGCACTGTGAATCTTCCGTGAACCTGCCCTTGTCAGTTCTTCTGGAAAAGTACTGTGAAGCTTTGTCAGCTCGCACCAATGTCACAGGTATTTATTTCTTCATTTCTTGTTGGCTTCTTGTTACTGCAGGATCTGTTTTCAAAGCGTCCTTGCTCCAGGAACATCTTTTCCTGCTGAGGTAAACATAGTGCCTCCGGCCTTGATTTTTTTATTGGCAACAATGTACAGTGGTGTGACATGGAAAGAAGATTTAGAATTTTGCACACTGGGAAAAGAGCTTCAGATAAACAAATACCGACAACCTCCCTTCCTAATTTAATTGTTAATCTGACTGTACTCATTGACTGATATGACAGTTGAATGTTAGTTCAGTTAAATTGTCCATATCCAGACTGATCCACACTCTTTGTTAAAGATTGTGTTTCTGCAAGTACAGCATGGGATACCCAGACAGGATAGGCAAAGACAGGTAGATGTGCTGGTAAAATCCAACCCTTTTGTGGCATTCACTATAGAAACTGAGATGCTCTGATCAGACAGTTATACAAGCGAGGGACAGACATTGGACAATTTTAGCAGGATCAATGGAGTATTTACCATGAAAAACACCAGTTCTCCAAATCAGAACACAGTACATATGTTTAACTGGAAGCAGGGCAAACAACTGATTCTTGTGCTTGATTCTTACCTATAATGCACCAGCATAGAAATTATACTATAGGAGATGTCAAACTGGATCCAACTTTGCTTCAGAAGTGGGAGAGGCACTCTTAAGAGTCACCTTTGTGGAGTGACTGGAGTGTGTGCTGCAATGAGTGTTGCTACTGGGGGAAAAAGTAGGATTGTTTCTTTCCCTCTTACTTCTCTTTCTTTTGGTAAATCTACGTGGAGTGATGAGTTCAAATATATTGTAATAATGTAGATATTATCATTCAGACAGTTCTCCAGCCCTGAGAAGTGACAAACGAAATGCAGCTTAAGAAAGAAAAAAACCTTTCAATATAATATATCATATCCATTGTGTTTTACTCTGACTGTGTTGGTTTCTTAAGGGTAATAAGCTGATCCAGATCAGCTCATCATCCTGAAGTTTGAAAGCTGTGTGGCCTTAACTGCCTCTTAATTTGCATATAAATGGATGTGTTGACCTGTATTATGAATCTAGCCTGAGCTCTGCAACTTGTGCCATTGTGTTCCTGGGAGCAACTCTGCCTCATGTGGTATATTTACTTGTATAAATTTTAATGGCCATCTAGTCCATTCTGTAACTGGAAACAAGGGAAAGATAGATGAGGTTTTGTGACACTTTCCATAATTTTGGACCTTGCCTTCAGGTCCTTTTGAATATTTTTGTAAATATTTGTAAAACTTAATTCATAATGTATTTTTCCCTGTCTAGAGCTTCTATTGCAAAAAAAATTCCCAAATTTCACACCAGGCTGTATTAGAAGCTGGCAAAAAATTAACTTCTCAATCATTGGCAAAATATTAATTTTCTGGGCTCTTTACATGATGCATGAACACCAGGCATCTTCTCAGGCGGAGTGCAACTACTGTAATAGCATTTTAAGATGAAAAGGGAAGAGAGAAGTGGTAGAAACCTCTCTTCTATTGCACTGCCATTGTAAAGTATCACTGAACAAGAAGGTAAAGCACTGCTCTGAACTTAATGAAACTTAATTGTTATATATAGACAATCCAACATGCAGCTTTTCTAGACCACGCCTTCCCATTATGCTTGTGACCATGGCCATTCCTGCATCATGCTTCAAAATCCTATAAACCCATACTCTGCTCTGAGAATGGGCTTATACATGCAGTAAAAACAAAAGCTTCTTCATGTTCAGAGCAGTTGGACGTAAGCCCAGATTTAGGCATAAACATGAAGTGAACTTTAGAATCATAGAATCATTGAGGCTGGAAAAGACCTCTAAGATTATCAAGGCCAACCATCAGCCCCAAACCGTCTTGTTTACTAAACCACATACTGAAGTGCCACGTCTACACGTTTTTTGAAAAGCTCCAGGGATGTTGACTCCACCAATTCCCCGGGCAGCCTATTTCAGTGCTCCATCACTCTTTCAGTAAAGAAATTTCCTAATCCAATTTCCATATCCAAGGGGACATGCTAGTTCACTTTTTTAGTTAACATGTGCTCATGAACTTTTCCCAATGTGGTGGATCACCAACCTGTAATGACTACCTGGTCTTTTTGTCTTCCATGACAATAGCAGGATCTTCAAAAAGGTCTGTGCTATTCAGCTATGGGTCTTCTCGTTAAAAATGGAAGTCTACAATATCGTGATCTTCTCTTCACAGTGAGTGAAGTTCTAGTGCATACAGTTAAAGACTAATGCATGATTTCATCCTAAACTAGGATCCAAAATGCAGCAGAAATGAAAAGCTTTTTCTTTAAAGAGATAAAAGGCTAACAAGCTCCTGTGACTAAATCTACTCTATTTTTTTGATGTCCAAAATTAGGTGCGCTGTGTTCATCCTTTGTTTTGAACCTTCATAACTATAAGGATGTATCACATTGAAACACCGGTGTGCTCCATTCACGAGCGTGGAACCAGACCACAGAGTCTGCAGTGTCTGAGTCTTTTCTCTGCCTCACATTCTTTGACACAGTGCAGATATCAGCTTTTAGAGGAGAAAAAAATCAACCAAAAAGCCCCAAGGAGAGCCATACTGAACAATCTTTATTTATAGCTGGGAGCACAGAAAACGTTAAAGTTTTGTAATTGGTTATCTTCCTTGTCTCTTTTCTAGAAGATGCTGTTAATTAGTCCAATATGTTAATTTCCTCCCCCTATAATTACTAACTACAAGCCCCAAATATGTTCGCACTAAGTACCCCAAACAGATGGCATAAAATGCTTCTGAGAATTTCATGTATGTGTAATTTCACTGAATTGCTGAGTGAATGACATTGTAAATTCAGTCTGAAGTGATTTAAACCAAGTAATGCTTTTTCAGTGGTAGAAAGCAGTAAAACTCACTCTCCCTTTTGGATGTTGCTTCCTTGAAAAATCCCTGGATGACACCTCCATGATTGCTTGGGTGCAGCTTTTAGGCTTAAAGGGAATGTGTGTTTTTATTTGTGGACCCGAAGCAGAATTTTATTTAATTACTGCTTTGGTTTTATGTCTAAGAGGCAGGTGTGTTCTACAATGACTCAACTTAGGATGTTCCTGATGTTGTAATTGCCTGATATATTTTGTCTGGATTTACAGTAATATCCAGGATCACTGGATGACTGTAATTTTATCTATCTGTATGATACATGTACAGAGTTCTAGCTTGAATTTTTATAGGAATTAAGATGGGTCCTGAGTTCACACTGATATTCCATGGATTTGTTGTGCTTCCCTTCACACCTTTTCACTTTCCCATCTTATACGTTTCCACTAGACACTGCAAGTCTTAGCTTACATCTGATCATATTCATTCTTCATTTCCATGGAAATGTTTTGATCCTGCTTTTTGGTCATTAACATGCTTGACCACACAATCTCTAAGACCTTGTCAAAGGATGATTCATCTGAAAACAGGAATTTTGTCCAAAACATAAACCAGAAGGTGGATGGCCAGTGCTACTGTGCTGGTTGTATCAGCATAAGAATTATATCCTTTATTTTCCTTCTCTTTCTTACCCTACAGTCATTTTGAAGGTTGTATTTTGCATTTATGGTTTTTAAGGCTATTCAGACAACCTAATAAAGGAGAGAGAGAGACAGTACATTAGATGTCATGCATGTCATTTTGTGAAGTCCTAGGATTCAATTAAAGCAAAAATGACTTGTTCCCCCTGGTGACTGGACCTTCTTGAGGTAGGGTTTGGCTCATTGCCGTCATTGTGGTCACTTTGTAGTACAGTGAAGGACTGTTGTGCCACAGAAATGGTGTAAAACTCTGGATTCTGAGAGGTGCAGAATTCTACCTGTACAAATTCTGGCTTATACTACTCTGATGTTATTTTCTCAAGTCTCTGGGGAAGCTCTGGTTTAAGAAACATGTTGGCGGGTGTAGGAGGAATGTATCTAGGGACAGATTCCAACACACAACTCCTCAAAAATGCTAGTCAAGTCTCAAAGTAATCTGACATCACTTGGAGATTGCCAAAATTTCCCCTGTTGCTTGGAGCATTTCTTATACACAAGGCTTTGCCAGCACTTAAAATAGCACAAAATTGGGAAGGTATGAAAAGTGGTCTTTTTGTGTTCTTTGTTGAACCTCTTCCTTGTGCTATAATCCTGGTAGGCAGATAAGCATCACATAGCCACTCACTCACTTCCCCTCCGTAGGATAAGGAAGACAATTGGAAAGGTGAAAGTAATAAAAATTGTGGCTCAAGACAAAGACATTTAAATGAGTAAAGCAAACACTGTGCATGCAAGCAAAGCAAACAAGAATTCATTTGCTACTTCCCATTGGCAGACAGATGTTCAGCCATCTGCAGGAAAGCAGAGCTCCATCATGCCTAATGGTTACTCAGGAAAGCAAATGCTGTCTCCAAATATCCCCTCCATCCTCCTTCTTTCTCAGGTTTTATTGCTGAGCACAATGTTATATAATATGGAATATCCCTTTGGCCAATTGGGGTCAGCTATCCTGGCTGTGTCCCCTCCTTACTGCTTGTGCACCCCCACTCACTGGTGAGGCAGTGTGAGAAGGGGAAAAGGCCTTAACTCTCCTAAAGCATCCCTGTGTTATCAACTCTATCTTCATCACAAATCCAAAACCTAGCACCATCCAAGATGCTATGAAAAAATCTAACTCTATGCCATCCAAACCAAGTACACATTACAAGCTCCCCACTGAATCTCATTCAGTGCATCTGACAGAAGTTTGCACTGTTTCTCCTGGACAAGCATTGGTGTTGGAGTCCAGTACCTTCTGACCAGGTTCTTTTAGATATTCCACATAGGAAGGTTATGATGTTTAATGACAAATTTACATATTTGAATGTAACTGACGTCCTGAAGTAGAAGAGTGATAGAAAATATGCTGAATAGATGATGCAGATGTAGGTTACACTTAGGAGAATATAACAGTTGCAATACAGAGTTTAATCCCAACATTGCGTGAGCCTCATTACTGGTCTCTATAATTTGCTTACCATCAAAACAACAGGTATCCCCTGTCACTGGGAAGGAATACATGAGTTGAAGCCAGTTCAAGCCCATTGTACTCTTCAAAATGCTTCTGTTTGTTAGTTGTTTAGTTTTTATACTCTCTGTTGGGCTAAGCCATGTGTACACTTCCCCAACACTTGTCTGACTAAATCAGGATGACGTTCCCAGTCTTTTAACAAACTCAGGGAGAAACTTTTATACTGCCATTTGATCCACTCAACTGCTGATAACTGTTTATCTAAAACAAAGGCCACCAGGCATGGTTAGCCATACCCTATTTATTCCCTGAGCTCCATGGGTACAGCACCTCTGCCTGTATCCTCTGAGCTTTGTTCAGTCCTAGGGGTTTATTGGTCAGTCATAACTGGACAAAGCAAGGTTTATTCAAGAGAAGGATTTCAGAAGTCTGCCATTTTAAAGCACAAATCAAACTTCCTGTCATAGAATCATAGAATCGTAGAATATTCCAGTTGGAAAAGTCCTTTGAGATCATTAAGTCCAACCGCACCAATTGTTCGCTAAACCACATCCCTCAAAAAACTCATCTACCTGTTTTTTTAACACCTTCAGGGACGGTGACTCAACCACCTCCCTGGGCAGCCTCTAACCATGCCTGACCACCCTTTCAGTAAAGAAATTCTTCCTAATATCCAGTCTGAACCTCTCCTGGTGCAACTTATGGCCATTTCCCCTTGTCCTATCACCTGTCACTTGAGAGAAGAGATCAACACTCGCTCTGCCACAGCCTCCTTTCAGGCAACCGTAGACAGCAATGAGGTCTCCCCTCAGCCTCCTCTTCTCCAAGCTAAACAACCATAGTTCCCTCAACCACTCCTCGTAGGACTTGTTCTCCAGCCCCTTCAACCAGCCTTGCCATACTTCTCTGGACGCGCTCCAACCCCTCAATGTCCTTCTTGTAGTGAGGGGCCCAGAACTGCACACAGTACTCGAGATGTGGCCTCACCAGTGCTGAGTACAGGGGCACAATCACCTGCTGGGCCTTCTGGCCACACTGGTTTTGATACAGGCCAAGATGCCATTGGCCTTCTTGGCCACCTGGGCCACTGCTGGCTCATATTCAGCCGGTTGTCAACCAACACCCCCAGGTCATTCTCCACCAGGCAGCTCTCCAGCCAGTTTTCCCCACGCGTGTATCACTGCATGGGATTGTTGTGTCGCAAGGGCAGGACTCAGCACTCGGTCTTGTTAAACCTCATCTCGTTGGTCTCAGCCCATCCATCCACCCTGTCCAGAACTCTTTGCAGTACCTCCCTTCCTTCAAGCAGATCAACACTGCCATCCAGCTTGGTGTCATCTGCAAACTTGCTAAGGGTGCACTCGATCCCTTTGTCCAGGTCATTAATAAAAATATTTAACAGGACTGGACCCAGCACTGAACCCTGGGGAACATCACTCGTGACTGGCCTCCAGCTGGATTTAACTCCATTTACCACCCTCTGGGCCCAGCCATCCGGCCAGTTTTTCACCCAGGAGAGGGTGTGCCCGTCTAGGCCAATGGCAGCCAGTTTCTCACTCAGAATACTGTGAGAAATGGTGTCAAAGGCTTTACTTAAGTCCAGGTACAGCACATCCACAGCCTTTCCCTCATCCGTTAAATGGATAACCTTGTCATAGGAGATCAGGTTGATCTGGCAGGACCTGCCCTTCATAAACCGATGTTGACTGGGTCTGGTCACCTGGCTGTCCTGTATGTGCTGTGTGATAGCCTTCAGTATGATCTGCTCCATGATCTTACAGGCTGACAGGCCTGCAATTCCCCAGATCCTCCTTCCAAACCTTCTTGTAAATGGGAGTTATGTTTGCCAGTCTCCAGTCGAGCGGCACTTCCCCACTCAGCCAGGACTGTTGATAGGTGATGAAAAGGTGTTTGGTTCTCTCTGGTCACTGTCACACGTCAGACAACTCCTTAACATGGCTCTCAACACTGAGTTACCACAGACGTGTTCTTGCCTACATACCTTATGTAAACCAACTACAGAGAGCCTTATGCTCAACCATGGTATAAGCTATTATCACTTTTCAGAAGAAACTGTTCAGAGGTATGCTGGACTGTAATAAAAGCAACTGAGAGAGAGTGTGTGTGTACTCATGTGTCTTTGCAGGTTCCTTTTCCAAGCGTATATTCAAAGATAGTAGCTGACAGCTGTGGGTTTTGCTGCATAATCTGTTATTTAAGACTAAATTAATGAGATTAAAATGCAGAAGTGCTTCTTCAGTGACAAAAAAAAAATCCCACATCTACGTAAGGGTTATTTCAGACTTTTGAATATTGCTTTAACATTATGGACCTGGTTCTGTTTCCAGCTATGAAAAGTATGTATCTGCAAAGTAAATAAGTGTGTGCGTGTGTGTACTGGGAGGAGTATATGGATATGTTAGTGTTTTTGCATAGTGGTGGCAAACCCACATATACTGGGGAAAAGTATATCCTAAAATACGGGCTTCTTGTTGAAATGAAAATTCAAAATATTTCTTTGAAGAATAACTTAATTCAATCACTCTCCTATAGATTACATTTCTCAATTTTAATCTGAAATACTCATGCATGAAAAAAGGTAAATCTTCATTTTAAACATGAAAACCCATCAAATTCCTTTTTCAGAAAATTATTCCCTGTCATTTTGATAAAAAAGAGTTTGAAGGTTTAATGCTATGTTTGTGCAGTGTTTCTGCCACCTTAAGCTGACCATTCATTGCAATGCTTTTATCTCCATCATGTTTTGTTTTGATCTTGTCCCCAGACAGATCTGCCTCTGTAAACATGGCCCAAGTACAAGTGTCGCTAAACAAGGTTTTTTCTAACAACTGTTGTGAGGCAGTGGACCTTGCAGACTCTGTGAATAATTTGATTTTTAAATAACTCCTGTTTTCTTGCAGCTTTATGCAAACAAAATATGAGATTTCTAGTTTTTGTTTGTGGAGGATTTATCTGTGTTACTTGACTGGAAATGGTTCTCTCATCCGTGGCTAGAAGGCTTTCTCTTTCATCCAGCATCTTTCGACTGTGTTAATTTCTAACACAGAAGCAACACAGACCTTGTGTCAAGGCAATCTCATTCCCTATTGCAAGGATAGTGATCCTGCAAAAGGGCTGTTTGATATTAAGTGTTAAGTTGTTCAGTTCAGTACTTGGTAAACAGGAGGTAACTTGTTTACCTAGTTAGATGCTTCTCTTGGTACCTATCTGATTGGGACTTCCTCTAATCATGAATCTCTGCAGATCAGACAGGTTTGAACATCTTGGGCTTGCATATGGTTCAGTATAACTTTGTGTGTTGGTCATAATACCACTGTCCCTGATTTGCTGTTGATACAGGTTTGATTGGGTCATTTCTGCTTAATGTGTGTACAGAGGGAACCAGGCAGGTGAGACTGAACCTGGAGTTTCAGAGAAAAAGCTAATAGCCAAAATTAGAAGTACTTAGAAGCCACTGCACTGTTACAGGGGGTCTCATGGATTGGTAGGGCAGGATTCAACACACACATCATGTATCTGAATATTTGTGTTTACATGTAAGTCTGAGCTCCAATTATTGCCAATAGAATGGGATTTAGCTGCCCTCACATCACTACCTAGTGCCCTTTGAGATGGTTTAGGGTAACCAGGACCTGCAGGGCTGGCAGATATGACACAGAATCTACAAGAGTCTTGTGCCCTCTAGAATAGCTACTGTTATCTGGAGGAATGTCTCAGAGCAATAGTGGCACTGAGTGCCTATGTGTGGCCATATTATTCTTTCCTTACATCTCCATTGACTGAATTAGATGAACTGGGTGAGTTCAACTAGATGTTCAATTCAATCTAGGACATCCCTACATACACACGTCCATAGATTCACAGAAATCTGCAAATTGACTGCCATATATCATGTAGTCCACAAGATAGGAGTTAAATCGAGATTTATAGCTCAAATGCATATATGAAATCTTCTCTGACAAAGTGATTTAATCACTGGTGCAATCAAAAAATTGGTGTGGCAATCAATAAAAAAAAATCTGGAGTGGTTTGCCTTGATGCTCCTCCTGTTGAGTGCACATAGGCTCCAGATCTTTCTTGGCTGACTGTTGTTAATTTTCAGAAGTCAAGTTCAATCAATCATTCTTTTAGTTCATGACAGATAAACGTATTTGATAACTTGCTTTCTGTCCAGAACTCTAAAGGTGAGGCAGTCACTGCTCCAGGGGTTATTTATTTCTGTGCATTGCACTATTCTATTTCTTGGAAACAGAAAATTTGGCCTCATTATATCTCTAAATATCCCTCCACTGTAATGGCATGGCAGCAATCCTCACTGTTTCCCTTCTGATTTTCCCAGCAGGTCACATCAATGAGCACTTCCATTTATAATGACTCTTGGATGAACTATTCATTTTAACATATGCTTTGCACTCTCTTGGCGTCAGCCTGCTGGCTGAAGCTGCACATGCTGCTCCTGCAGCTGCCTGTGGGGCATTTAGGAATGTGCTTTCATCACATCCACACAACCCAGTTACTGCTCACAGGCATAAAGTTAACCTTGAGCATCAGTGTTTGCGTGATCAAAGCTCAGGCTGAAAACACAGACAATATTCCTAGCGCTTCCTATTTTCAGATGTTGCAATAATGCTATTTAAATAGAGGTGATGTTGTTGATTTACTTTCCCACTGCCTCAAATGACATACCAGGCAGTCTAGCACTGCTTTCTGGTACTTCCCAAAATAAAGCTGACTGTATTACATTTTGTTGCACAATTTGTATTACTGTCACTGGTCCTTATAATTTAAAAAGTTGGATTAATAAGTCTGGTGCAGTTCCAAGCTGAGGACATGGAAAAACTCTTATGTTTTAAGAGACTACGTAGTTAGCCCAACAAATTCTATGGTTCACTGGAAACTATTATTTAGAATCCTATGATCATAGGGTCATTTAGGTTGCAAAAGACCCTTAAGTTCATCAAGTCCAACCATTAACCTAACACTACAAGTCCACCACTAGACTATGTTCCCATGTGCCACATCTGTTTTTGCAGATGAGGAAAATATGGTGGATTTGCTTTTGAGTGGTTTGTTTGGGGTTGTTTCTGTAAATTTTTTATGTATGAAATGTATAAACTTATCTAATGGTTCCCACATTTACCTTAAGTGGACAGAGGCTGACAGTTTCTTCCAAAATTTACAGAAAAAAAATCTCTAAATTTTGAAAATGAGGCTCTAAAGTGCTCAGCTATTATAATACCAAGAGCCATACAGAGAGTTTGGCAGGGTTGGGATTTTTTTGGTTTGTGGTCTGGCTTTCTGTTGTGATTCTGCCTGTGAAACCTGTATTGGTAATATGAAATTTCAAATTATTTTTCAATTTGATTCCACGAAGAACAGGAAAATGCCAACTGAATTAATCTTTGCTTAGAAGTGGCACCAACTACACTGGAAGCGGTGCTGGTGATTTAGCATTTCCTCAGACTTTATATTATATAGGAAGGTAACAACTCTCTGAACTTCTTCATCAGAACTGTCTCTCAGTGGCATCAGCTCTGAACTGATTGAAAAGATAATCTGTAGCACATCTGCCTGGAGTCCCTAAGATGTTGGGTATGTGGGTCTGAGGGAGATCTGTAGAACAGGGTTGCTGGTGGTATGAAGTCAGGGCAGATCCCATGATCCCACTAAATACTGGAAGCATTTACAGTGATCAATCTGATGTTATTTGATGCTCTGAAGAGTAAGGAAAAGGATAAGTGAACAGCGTGAAATTTTAGAGGAATTCAAATAAGACAGGCATAGCTCATAAACAAAAACATGTTACAGTGAGAACAAGCCATTGAGTTTTGTTTCATATTTCAGAAGAGTGGCACACCTCAGACCTGGATCTGTCTCTTCTGCATGATGTGTTCTCAGCAGACTCTTGGTAATGACTGTTACAATGCCACTCTTCATGAAACATACTTAAATCTTTGAATTTATACAGTTGGTACAGTAAATATAACTTGCTGAATGTAGTTTCTAAATTAGATATAATTTTTTTGTACACTTGGCAGATAAAAATATACTCTGTAGAACCTCTGATTTTGTCAAATTCTACTAAACAGATGGAGTGCCTTTTCTGTTCTCATGGAATCGCGTCAGTGAATCTGGTCTTAAACAAAACCACCTCCTGTCCTTTAAATCTACATTTCTCTCTAGGTTTGTGGGTCAATTAGGCCTTCAAGCAGTGAAATAATGCTGTGGCTGATTTAGAGAGTAAACCCACATAACAATAGGGATACCACAGAATGCACTCTTTGGAAGGATGGGTAGTTCAAGAGGATGTCAAAAATGTATAGTGCTGGAGGGTAACTATTATTAGGAAATGGGAGAGATGGGCTAGAATGGGAAGGGTTAATTTTTTGTTTCTGATTTCAATAAAATGCTCAAGACCTTATGACCCCATGACTAAGTCAACTCTCCAGTTTAGGAATGAGCCTCTGTATGTGTTCTTCTTGACGTACAGTATTTGTTTTGCCTTTGTACCCTTGCTTTTGACAAAATGGATGTTTCCATGTTTCTTTTAGAGGATTGTGTCCCTGAGGCACACTCAGAGCCAGATTTGCCATATGCACAGACCAAGGAGAGTCTAGGTTATACCCATTTCTTTGTGATGGTATAATCGTAAAAGCTCTATGTCTTGGATGCCTGTTTATAAACTCATATCTGATAAGCATCAACTTATTTCACTAGCATTTACTGAAAGCAAAAAAGAGGATGATCTTCTCTCGTGTTATTAGTGCATTTCAGGATGTCCTCTAAGTTATTTGAGAATGGACATTCTGAGCAAGAGAACGTGGTAGGATGCCGCTTATTTACAGATGTCATGGCCTCCCATTGAGTAGAATGTGAACATAGACAATGGACAAGAGGTTCAGCTTGCTTAAATCACCTATTGTAGAGTTAACAGCTGGCAGCTCATCCCTTCTTGTTCAGCTTTTGACTGCATCACTTGGTTGACCTTTTCTGAATAAACACTTTTATGCATGGAATTGATTTGCCTTGGCCTCCAAACCTGAGGTAAGGACATCTTATTATGTAGAACCATGTATGAAGAAAATAGTTAAGCTCAAAAGCTAGTCAAAATGCAAAACTGACCTGTAAAGCTCCAGCTCTATATTGTTCAGCTTTCTTATTCCACTACAAAATAAGAACTGTGCAATTTTTTTTCTCCAGGCATTCATCTTGCTCATTAAACTGTCAAAGTGCAGAAGCTGGCTGTATAAGAAAATGATAATGGAAAATGTTAACTCAGTTTATGTGAGCCACTAGGACTTGAGATGTTTAACTACTTCATCTTGTGCATATCTTTATTTGCATGAGAAGACTCATTCACTACAGGCATATGCTCCACTGAGTAATGGTACTTGCCTACATAAAGATGTTAGACAAAAAAGTTCCTGGCTGCAAGTATTTAAATACATATCCATAGCTAAGAGAAAGAGAGAAATGAGAAACAGATTCCTAAAATTATAAGTGCTATGTTGTATCTCAACTCCATTAACGTGCTACAGGAATTGGATTTCATTACTCTAAACAGTACTGCTGTAAAAAAGCTGCTAGCTTATCCATGGATTTGGTTTTCCTCAGTAAAGCCTTCTCAAGAGCACCATAGGGAACTGTTCCATTGCAAGGCTCTGTCTTCAGCCTTTTGAAAAGCCACCTTTGGATAGGAGGAAGGGGTTCTCCACCCAGTGGGTGGTGGAGCACTGGAACAGCACCGAGTCTGCCAGCATTCAAGAAGCATTTGGACAATGCCCTCAGTCACACGGTGTGAGTGTTGGCAGTGTCCTGTGTAGGGATAGGAGTTGAACTGGGTGATCCTTTTGCGTCCCTTCCAACTCAGATAATTCTATGATTCTAAGATTCTGTGTCCCTGGTACTAAAGACCAAGAATTTAGGAGAGGATATCTTGACTGCTAACACTGTTAAATGCACAAGAGAAACCGTACCAGAGAAACCTCATCTTGTTCAGGAAATGATCAAGATGAATGGAGGCTGGAAGAGTGCATATGTGTCTCCTGTTGTTGTGTTCTTTCCAAAGCATTCACTTAAGACAGAGAGATGTTGTAGCTGGATCTTTAATCAGAAGCAATAGGGCTGTTTTGGTATTTTTAAACAAGCATATTTTATCTCTGGGGATAGAGGCAGCCCAAGGCCCACTCAGCTGCAATATCTAGAGTTACAGGAAATTAATCATACTCCTAAGAACCTTCGCTTTCTTTTAAAGTATCCCTGAGGTAATTTAGCAGCATGTAGAAGACTATTACTTTCTGCCTTCTGTAAAAATAAAGAGGAAAGAGTTAATATCAACAGGGAGATAGAGTTGCAAATTCATTATTAATCTGCTCAAGGAGGCTGCTTGTGACTTCAGCACTGTGAACGTGGGAAGAAAATCTTTAGATGATTTCTCAATGTGCAGCCACTCTTCAGTGAGCATTAGGTCTTTGAAATTTGCATTTGAGAGCTAAAACCAAAATTTCTGGCTAGGATGGTGTATTCTCATCTGAGCAATCTTTTTTTTTTTAATATCCATGTATGTATAGGCATAAAATTATATACTTATATATGTATAAATATATATAAACTGCTGATTATTTCAAGAATTAAAAATGTCATTGTGCTGAGTTGACCTTCCTCCTAGCCACTGGGTAAACTCTGAAACCTTCGAATTCTAGGATTTTGGAATATAATAAGTGTTTTTTGCTTTAATCTCTCCAGAAAAATAGATCCTATTCTGGTTTGAATTACTTTAACGTTTTGCATAGACTTCTATATTCTTCATGAATGAATAAAAACAGTATGTTCACTAATTATTTTTACTGTTTCTGCTAAAAGTTTTAAAAGTCTTGATTTTCAGAGGGAGAAAATGCTGTTTTAAATGCCACAGTTGCTACCTGAAGTGCTTGTCATTTCTGCTTGAGAGAGATTGCCCCATTCACTCACTCAGACCAGGCTGGTGTTTTCTCATGCTGTTTTTATTGATTACTATCCTTCTTTTGCTTAATTTCCTACAAAGCCTTCTCAGATTCAAATGTAAAACTCTTATGAACAGAAAAGATAGTTTTCTCAGTTGCTATAAAGCAGCTTATTGTGGTAGTTAGGATAAAAATCTCTGAGATAAATGATACAAAAATTCACCCAGTGTATATTTTTTGAACAAAACAAGGATTTTTTATAAGTTGACAATCAAAATTAATATAGCTATATGCATTATGAAACTTCTGGCTATTATTTCCCTAAACTGGAGGGTAAAGATTATACGACCACTTTCAAGAAGGAGACAGAGAGCTAGGGGCATCAGTAGAACCATGCACATTAGAAATTATTATGCCTTCTATTTTTGCATACTAATCATTAGCATTTAATCAACAAATGAAATAAATGTGTCCATTTTATTTAAGAAAACACACAGTTGAAGAAAAATTTATGCAGCATTACAGAGTATCTGTTATTTGTTTTTCTGCAGTCCCATGGTTCACAGATGAAAAAAACCAAAGAATACTTGAGTTTTTATCTGCATTGCAGATTTCAGAGCACTTTGTAACTCTTGATCTCTTTTCAGGAGGTCTGACTCTGCTATGGATTATTTTATTTTTAAGTCCACCATTTTCACCACTTGTTTCCAGTGTTACAACAAATAGGAATATTTTTTCTAGTTAGCTTTCCATCGTCTTAAACTTAAAATATTAATAACAAAAAACATTGTTACAGAATGTAAATTGAGGAGAGCATATTTTTAGCTCTGTTTTATATGTGGTGAAAAGTTATATGATTTGCCAAGAATTCAAAGCCAGCCACTGGAGGAGTATTAGAACTTGAGGTGTTCCCACTCTCCAGCTTGCCTGCAGAACTAGCAAATAAAATAAGCAGCTGGTATTTTTGCATAGTAAATCATGGAATGGTTTATGTTGGAAGGGACCTTTAAGGTCATCTAGTCCAGCCCCCTTGCAGGGAGCAGGGACATCTTTGACTCTCAGGTTGTTCTAAGCCCCATGCAACCTGATCTTGAGAGTTTCCAGGAGTGTAGCTCTACCACCTCCCAGGGCAACCTGTGCCAGTATTTCAGCACCCTTATTGTAAAAAAATTCCTTCCTTATATCTAGTCTAAATCTACTTTCTTTCAGTTGAAAGCCATTATTCTTTGTCCTATTGCAGGAGGCCCTGATAAAAAGTTTCTGCGTTTAGTTCTGGAGCCCTCAACGCAGGAAGGACATGGATCTCTTAGAGTAAGTCCAGAGGGGGGCACAAAGATGATCTGAGGGCTGGAGCACCTCCCATACAAGGACAGGCTGAGAGAGTTGGGATCACCCAGCCTAGAGCAGAGAAGGCTCTGGGGAGACCCCACAGCAGCCTTGCAGTACTTAAAGGCAGCCTACAGGAAATCTAGGGAGGGACTTTTTATGAGGGAGAAAAAACATTCCTTTTTAGGGGGAATGGTTTTAAGCTTAACAAAGGGAGATTTAGATTAGATATTAGAAAGAAATATTTTTTTTATGTTTTAAATATTGCATGGTAGCCCTGCAAGCCCACATGCAACATGAGAACTTTCTAACTGATTAATGCAACTGTTCTTGCTTTTAGCTGGAGATTTTAGCGATTGGTGTTATCATTTGATTTTTTTAGTTGGCCTTTGGCTCATGATTGCTTTAGGCCTTTCAAATAACAGTTCTGCTTTGTAATTACAACCCTTTGCCTTCTCCAGCTGAATTACCAGGGGCTGGAAGAGATGTGGTCCCATTATCTAGGTGCGGCCAAAGACTTTGTACGGGGAAGCAATGTTTTTCCTTCCCCGGCTGTATTATCGTGGGTAATTTCAAGTCAGTGTTGTTTCAATTCTTTCTTCCCAATGCTTTCATCTTCATTTATTTTTTGTAATCAGGAGTAGTTGTGAGAGAGTATCTGCTTGCAGATAAACATCCTTGTCCCTTACACCTCTGCAGCTGCTGCCTGTGTTGTGTAGCTGTATTTGTTACTCTGGATTGTGATCACCTGTGGTGAAATAAACTTGCTGCTCCTTGCAAGTGGAGACCTGGCTGAACTGGTTCCTGATAGAGAGCAGAGAGGGCAAAGAGTGAGTATTAATATGAAAATGTCACTGCATAGGAAGGGGCTGAGAATCTGGAAGACGGACAGATTGTGTATCTTTAACATCTACTTCAGGCTTTTCCTCTACTCTCTCCTCTTTCTTCCTGCTCCTTCACAGCCTCCTAGATATCCGACAATCATATCTCTAACTCCATTCTCTTTGGAGCCACAGATCCTCCTCTACATCGTCTGTGTTGCAGGTCACAAGAAGTTCTCACCAGTCCTTATTCATGATACTGAGACTGCCAAGCTCTTAGAAAGATGAGGAGGATGGAGATGAGAGAGAGAGCAGGATCTAGAGCTGAGCTTTGCTCTTAGGATCAAGGCTGGGGTGGATAACTGGAAGATGTTAAGGTTTTCTTCTGCTGCTGCCACTTCTGCACAAACTCATTGGTTTAAGACTTAATGGAGGAACAATTCTCATGGGATATTGCAACAAATATTCCTTAAAAAATGCTTTTAAAACGTATATTTGTGTTTATTGGATACTACGTGAAAGTCACAGTTTAGATCTAAAATCTAAAATATTTAGAAAAGCAATATTGTCATTAATTGTTAGCATGGCAGATTATTTAACAACAGAGGTATTTTAAGTGTCAGGAAGCACTGAAACATGATCTTGTTGGTAAATTAATTTCTAAATATGACCTAGATTAAATATAACAACATGTAGTAGCAGAAAAGCAATATAAAGCTAGTAGTGTGAGTATGCTTCTAGATTCAATGTCTTTTCTTTCAGATCCCTTAATGTACTGAGGTCTGAGGTGTTCCCAAACACTAAATGTAATTGCAGTCAGTGTTTGCTATTCCTGTCTGTTTAAGGATTTCCAACAGAAATTCTTAGGGCAATTAGAGTGCAAAATTTCCCATAAGCAAAAGCAAACTTAAAAAAACAAAAAAAAACCAGAAACAAACTTAAAATCTTGATACTTCTGAATCCTAGTAAATGTCTACGTGAGAATAAATTTTACCTTTAGGAAGATTTTTATTTTATAAGATTTTGCAGATATTTTGGAAATTATTTTCAAATGTGTTAAAACCATCAGAAAAGATAAAACAGATCTCACATAACTGGCTATTTTTTTTATTAAAAAAAAACCCAGAACATTAGCCTGGAAGAAAAGCAGCAGGATTTGTTTTACTCTAGGTTACAGTTAGATAAGTACTTGTTATCACTTGTTAAGAAGTAATTTCTTCCCTTTCCTCCTTCCTTACACGCGGAAACTGATTTAGGTAAAGGCAGTTTGTTTTTCATTCTAGCTGATGGTCCTTTGTTAGGTATCAGAAGACATGGAAACTTCTCAGTATGTGCTAATCTTATAAGGATTGACCACTTATATTTTTCAGTAGTTGACTCATCTGTTGACAACCGGGTTCAGCAAGTATATAAAATGTATGGAGTGAAGACCAAGTAAATCTGAGGGAGGATCAATAGTAATCTGATGGGCTCTCATTTCAAGACATCCATTGGGCATTGGTGGGTGGTGGAACTCCCTCTGGAGCTCAGCAGTTCTGTTACAGACACATCCCAGAGGAGAAGTCTGCTGATTCCCATTTTCATTTAGAACAGGGTGAATGTTCTACTTCAACATTCATTTAATGACAAAACATACAGAAATTAACTTTAGGAATGTAGTTAATTTTCAAAAATTACTGGAAAAAAATCTGGATTTACATAAATGTGTGTGTTTTCCTTTGACAAGGTAAAAAAAATAGACTTTGACATGTTTGGAATATCCAAGTATGTAAAAAATTACATTAAATCCATAAATGAAACAACACTTCGAATCAATTTCTTTAAGTTATTCCTAATAATAAAATAAAGGGAGAGGCTACCTGAGTAAATTCAGACATTTCCACATTTTAAAATAAGTAGGATAAAAGTCACCCTAAACTGTGTGTGCCTGAAATTAGGTGAAATTAATTCTGCCATGCTTGTTTGTATAATCAGGCCTTTTCTTTGCTTTGATTTCAGTGCTATTAAAGGATCATAATTTTTTTTTAATATTTGGCCTGTAATTTTTATGTTTTTCTCATATGCTAAATAGTAATTATGCAAGGAAAATGTTGTTCTTAAGAAATACAGTGTTCAGTTAAGGAAGACATAAATGCATTCCTAAGAATGATCATAGAGTTATTTGGGTTGGAAAAGACCTTTAAGATCGTCAGGTCCAACTCTAAACTTAATACTGCCAAGTCTACCATTAAACCATGTCCCTAAGCACCACATCTACACATCTTTTCAATACTTCCAGGGATGGTTATTCAACCATTGCCCCGTACAGCCTCCTCCAGTGCTTGACAACCTTTTTAGTGAAGTTTTATTTCCTAATATCCAGTGTAAACCTTGAGGCTGTTTCCTCTTGTTCTATCACTTGCTACTTGGTATGTAACATTTATTTTAGATTGCTATGGGTTTCTGTCCTCCTTCCACAATTTGTGTACCACTGAAGAACCTTTTCAATGTTTCATAATGAAGGAATCTACTTTACTGCTGAAAAGGTACCATTTATCATCTGCTACACTGTAGTGTAGATTATCTAGTTCAGAAACATTTACTTCACAAAGAGGGGGGGGGGGCTATTCATACTTGTGGCTTCTGAGAACTGCAATGGTTGTTAAGGTGCAGATAGGCTTCTTTCAAAACATTATGAAATTCCTCTTTTACCAGTAGAGAAAAGGTCAATTTGAGTCAAACTATAAAGACAAGAAGGGCCAGTTATGTTTCTGCAGCTGGGAGAAGAAGACATGATATCTGAAGACAAGAGCAGGGTAACTGAACAAGGACAGGAAGGGTGCAGTCTGTTGGGGCCTTGCTTAAAACACTTTGCCTTCCTGGAAAGGTGCAGTTCACCCAAGTGTCTCTCTACGTCTGAACAAGTCAATAGTCTTTACAGGCCAGTGGTACCCTCAGTATACAAGAACAGGTACCTCCAGAAGGATGGCTGTCATTAGGAGCAAATCACAGGATAAAATTAATTGACCTGTGGAGGCGTTTGTGATCCTCTGCTGGACGTAGATAGAAGCTTACCAGCTCTGTCTTTGAAAGCTTAGTTTTCTATACCTTGCTCTCTGCAAGTCCATGTACACCCTGTATATGTAGAGTCCCAGTTGCTTTCTAGGATAATCATTCTACCTTTATTTTTTCAGTTTCAGCTCATTAATGAAAGCTGTTGGAGACCAATGAGGTCTCATTTTCTGGGGCTCCTCTGTTGTCAGAAACGAAAACTCACGGTCTGCCTTGTGGTTGCAAATCATATTGTTATTGTTATAAATCATTTTCTTATTAAGATTGTATTTAGAAAATAAATCGAATCAACATGTCTCTTATGATAAACTGTGCAGATCTCAACATGCTTAGAAAGGAAGAGTATTTTGTCCTTTAAACAATAAGAGTTTATAACCGTTTGTCTCCTTCTTGAATTTATTCTGGAAAGCATGGGATTCAATGAGATTTTTTCCTCTTAACTAATGCTCTTAAAATTACATTAGTCCTGAATTGATGGGCTGTATTAATAGTAGAAATGTAAACTTTGAGAAATGAAAATCTATTTTCTATGCAAAGCAAATCTATTCAGCCAAAAATCCCCAAACTCAGCACTTTGCAGTCACTGAATATTTTCTGAGTGTTTTGTAGGAATATTCTGTTTCCTCCTGTGATGCTGAGTTCTTAATCCTGGGCAGTTTGACTTCTACTTGGTCCAGAAAATGGGGCAAAATTTGTTGGTTGTTTATAGAAACATAGAATGGTTTGAGTCAGAAGGGATCTTATAGATCATGTAGTTCCAACCACGGGCAGTTACAGCTTCCACGGAATCAGATTGCTCAAAGCCTCATCCGACCTGGCTTTGATGATGGCATCCATGATTTCTCTGGGCAACCTGTGCCACTGCCTCACCACCTTCATATTGTAGAATTTATTCTTTATGTCTAATCTAAATCTACCCTATTTAAAGCCATTGCCCCTTGTCCTATCATTACTTTGTGAAGTGCTTTCCTGTAGGCCACCTTTCAGTACTGGAAGACTGCTAGAAGGTCTCCCCGCAGCCTTCTCTTCTCCAGGCTGAATGAACATAGCTACAACACTCTCAGCCTCTCCTTATAGGGGAGATGCTCCAGCCCTCTGATCAACTTCATGGCCTCCTCTGGACTGGCTCTAACAGATCCATGCCCTTCCTGTGCTGAGGACTTCAGAACTGAATGCAAGGCTCCAGGTGAGATCTCATGTGAGCAGAATAGAGGAGCAGAATCCCTTCCATCAACCTTCTGGCTATGCTTCTTTTGATGCAGCTCAGGATCCTGTTGGCTTCCTGGGCTGTGACCACACATTGCTGGCTCATGTTGAGCTTCTCATCCACCAGCACCCCCAAGTCCTTCTTTTCAGGGTTACCCTCAATCCATTTTCTGCCCAGCCTTTATTTGTGCTTGGGATTGCCCCGACCCTTATGCAGACCCTTGCACTTGGCCTTCTTGGACGGGCCCACTTCTCAAGCCTGCCAAGGTCCCTCTAAGTGACATCCTGTCCCTCCAGTGTGTCAATTTAGCTGGTTAGTTTCCTATAGCCTCCCTCATGCTTGATCAAGAACCATGAATTTGTCAAGTCAATAAATGCAGTTATGGCCATTTAGCTCACAGCCCAGGAACATATTGTATAGGTCCTGCTGCCTCAGGTTTAGCCCTGTGTATTAAGATGGCTATTGCTTCACCTTTCCCACAGTGTGTTTTACTGGGCTGGGTTGCAGCATTTTTCTCCAAATTCAATTAATCTTACGCTTAAAGGTAATCACAGAAAGGTCAGTCTCACATAAAAGGAGTACAACCTGCTCTAACTCAGTACTACAGGTACTGGACATATTAAAGGTGAGTTCAAGACAACTTTTCACTCTGCCTGTGTCCAGAGTTGAGTGTGAACAGAAGTCATCTGGGTTAAGTTATTTTACTTTGGCCTCTGCAAATTCCTATGAAGACCACTGATTCTTATGCAGTATAGATAATTATATACATGAGTACTTCCTACTTCAAAGACCCTGATGGTTCTTTTGGGGATCAGGACACAGCTTCATATATCAATTAGATGAAAAACTGCACTCAGTCTCTTGAAACAATGCTGGTTCTGTTGTCTGGTTTGTCAAGGCTTATCCACCCGGAGGCCCCAAATTTAATGATGGCTATTGTTAGAGATTAAAAAGCCAAAGTCATGCTGTTTGAATTATATGTAAGTAAAACTGTGGAAGTTGTTTCTAAGTCATTGCTTGCTTTTTTTCTTATTTTGTGCTATTGGTTGGTGAAACCCAGTCCTTCATTAAATAAAGACATTGTGATGATGAACAGAATTCCAATGTAGTTGTAATAAACATAATCATAGAAAATGTTACAAAATGAAAGCAAAAGCAAAGACCCAGTGAAAGTGTTTGGCTTTTCACAAATTGAAGCTATTTTTGCAGGAAAGATTTTCGAGGCCTGATTTTTCTTTTATTTTCTGTACAGATAAGATTCCTGTCCCTAAGTTTAGGCATTTATAGTACAGACATGTCCCAGTGAGCAGGACAGCCCAGGTTGCCTTCATAATTAATGGAAAGAGAGACTATTAGAAGATAATCTATCTGATCCAGTTTAAATATCTTCTTTATGGTGACAGAAATCATTCTGTAGAGTCCAGTGACTGCACTAGCTAGATCTCTCTTGACTTTTAAGGGAGCCTAGAGATTTCTATGCCACTGACAGCTACTCTATAGACCATTAAACTAAGACAAACGATCCCATCCTCATCATTGCAACTCAGAGGAGAACTGGCCTGAGCAGTATCCATCTATCAATTCTTTCATGGACTACCTGGTTTATATTTTCTACACAATTTGCCTCCAGCAAAGACTTTTAGGGAACATTGAAACTAGTAATCTGAAGAGGAGTGGTGTTTTCTTCTAAAAAACACAAACTGCTTATTATTCTCTGAAGTTTCTTATGAGAAGGTTATTTAGTTCGTATCTGAAGAGGGTAAAATGGGCTGTTCTTTCATCTCCATAAAATAATCAGTTATTTGAAATGAAATCATGACTTTCTTGGTGTGGAGGAATACTCTGATATTGATTTCAGTGGAGACTGGGATTTTAACGTCAAACTGTATTGGAGGTGGAAAAACAGTTCAGCTCACTTAATGTTAAATATGCATAATGCAGACAACTGCAATTAAGTCAGCACCTCAGGCTTCTCTTACAGAAAATTTTTAGTGTTGTAGCATTTATACAGTCATCTGATTCAAATGTACACTTTATAATGAGATATGCCTCATACTTTCACTGGCTGTTGAGGTAGTTCAGGTGGTTGGTCTGGAGGCAGAGACTGCTGCACATCCGCCTAGTCAGAGCGTTCTCAGCTGGAGCTTCCAGTCTCTGTTTGCAGATGATCTACTGCAGGTCCAAACACAGAAATATTATTAACTGCAATACACCAATAGTATCATAGGGGCCTTTAGAAACTAACCAACATACCAAATTTAAGGATCTCTATCATTTATTTCATTCACGAAGTAACAGATTTCAAAAAAGGTCTAGGAAACTGATGTAAACTGCTGCTCCAGATTTTACATCTTTGTTCTTTTTCTGTCTACATTTTCTGTCACCTGGCAAACTAAAAATACCATAGAATTCAGATAAGATAATTAAAGTACAATTTAAATGACCCCTAGGATGTTCCAGCCCAAGTACCTAATCTTATATTCAAAGACAGAAGCAGAGTCACAAAGGCCAAGAAAATCTATTTGCCAATTTTTATGGGTAGCGTTTTCTATCTGTGTTAAGAGTATCTCAAAGCATGTGGGATAAAATGGTCACAGTTTATTCAAGCTGGTGTCCTTGTGGAGATGGACATTTTCCCATGAGGCCTGTGAAAGCCTCTGTGCTCTCTGCATGTAAACAAAGTTCATTTTAATGGGGTCAGAAAAAAAATGAGAAAAAATATTTTGATTCAGGGTCATAGAATCATACAATCAGAAAGGTTGGAAAAGACCTCTAAGACCATCCAGTTCAACCATCAGCCCAACACCACTGTGCCTACTAAACCATATCGTGATATACCTAGGAGTTTGTTTGAGTGATGAGTGGAAAACGTATGGGGCAAAACGGAGTGAAATTAGACCTCTATAGCTAGATTTCTTTTGTCACAAGAGAAAGTCCATTCCCAATGATTACTCTTGGACAATCAAATCTACTTGTCTCTTATTTTGGTAGTGGAAATATTGTCCTAGAAAAGATTTAACAAACTACTGCTTCCACAAGATAATATAGCTTTAATTAACTCAGACCTTTGGATTAAAGAAAAATAAAAAGAAAGCAGGAAAAAAAAAAAAGAAATATTGTCAGAAATGCTGAAGTGGCAACAGTTTGTAAGTACTCATGACAGTGTGGAGATAGGGTGTGGAGATAGTGTACCTCTCCCTAAAGAGGAATGGAAAGCCTTACATGATGTCCTCTTTCCATGGGAACAGCATTAATGTGAAAAGTGTAAGATGAATGATCCATCAGTGTTTCCATCAAGAGCAAACTGAACCAGTGAGGGGAACTGGTCTCAATGTGAGGGTTTAAGTTGGAAGTGAGGCAGCAGAAGTCTGAAAGTACACTTACTTGAAAAACATTTCAGAGTGGAACAGTGCAGGATGAAGAGGAATGGGTGATGAGGACAGGCTTTGTTGTCCATTTCAAACCCATAATCTCTTGTGCAACTTGTGTGTAAAAGGAAATCTGTTCAGTGAAATTCATTTCTCACTGTAGCAAGATTTTTGCTGTTAAAGAGGAAGACAAAGTAAAATTCACTTTGTCCACATGCAGAACTTTGTATGAATTAGTGAACTCTCTTGGTTTGCTTGTTGTTGGTTTTGTATTCAGGTAACTGTAAAGAGGTTTTCTTTTATAATGTTTTTAAACTCAAATGTTTCTTTTGAAGTAATGGAGAATTAGGAGAGCCCTCCAGTGGCCAAGCAAAAGAAATCAATGTTGCTCTGTCAGGGAACCAAACAGGTCTAGAAACTAGGGTGAGAAATTTGTGCTATGGTTTTCAAAGGCAGTAATTTTCAGTCCTGTTAGGGATGACTTATATCCTGCTTACATTGATCCTTTGATCCAGAGCAATTCCATAACATTCTGTCTATCCCTGAATGAAAGATTATGTGTTTATTCACTTTTCATTTCTATATAGGAACGGCTATTCGCATGAAGGGGAAAATACTTTAGGGATAAACTAGTAAGTTTTATATTTAATAACTTTACAGGAAATTAAAATGAAGAGAGCTTGGTCCTCCGTGAAGTAATTCTTAGTATCCAGACTGCAATAACTGCAGGAATATCTCTTCACGAAAAATAATTAGTTCTCCAATAAATATCCCCCAAAAGCAAAGTCATGATAATCCAGTGCTTGTTGCATACAATATTGCTGTAAATGATCATTCTGATAATTTTTTTAGCTGGGGAAAGGAAGAAGTGCTGAAAAAGAGCCAGGCATCAGTCTACAGTTTGACATCTACTCATCTTTAACTGTCAGTTAGCAAAATCGCGAATGGCTCCTCTGACTGGAGAGAGGGATTTTGAAAGGTTAATGAGGAGATTTGGTGAGTCCATAAGAGAAGCAACATACTTAGCAATAAGTCGATAAGTTATTTTATCTTTACAATTGAGTGTGAAAGGTCATGAATGACAAAATGTTTGATAAGAATGGTACCTGTTTTCCCAAAACCCTTTTTTTTTAATATTAATTGGGGTGAGATGTGTAGTTTACCAAATACAAAACACTCCATGGGAAAAGAAACCCAGCTGTGCTCTCAAGTAGATCAGAAGTGCCACACTTCCCAAGATGAATTTTTTGCTGCACCTGTTATTAACATATCTATCACAATATCAGCTGTTTTATTTTACTTGATGACAGTTACATGAATTTTACTTCTATGCTGAAATTAATCTATTTTAATGTTGGTGCTTATTTTGGTATCCAGCTGTTTTGCATTGAATTCTTGAGGGCTGATCCTTTGCATTTGTAGAAGTCCACTGTAACCAGTGCTGACCTAACCAACTAAATACATCATAAAAAACCCACACTGATTTTGAGGCTCTAAACTGTTAGGTTTATTCATCTTGTGAAAGTTCTCAGAAATAAAGTGAACCCAGTCAGTTTACAGGTGATTCAAAAAGTGTTTCTATAAGCTTTATACAAGACCAGTAAAATCTAAGTGAAAATATAATATTTGAACAAACATATGTGAATTTCAACCATAGCAGCATTTAAGTCCTTGTTCAACAAATTTCCTAGATCAAATCTCTCAAATTCCTCAATTTCTGAAGTTGGTCGAAATTAAGTGTGGATTTAAAGTTAAGCAATATTTCAGCATCAAAGAGCCCATCAATGAAACTGACTTTGAACATAGAAACAGCCTTTACCACAGAGCATATCCCCCAGTGATGGACAAAGTAGTGATAAGCCTAATGCATATTTTACACTCTGTCACTGGAATTTGAGCAAGGCATTTTTATAATACAAAATGTTGAGATCTTTCACGTAGCTTAAAGGTGCCAAAAAGGGCTATTGTGGTTTAATCCCAGTTGGCAACCAAGTACCACACAGCCACTTGCTCACTCCCCTGTGGTGGGATGGGGGAGGGAATAGGAAGAGTAAAAATGAGAAAACTCGTGGGTTGAGATAAAGACAGTTTAATAAGTAAAGTAAAAACCATATGTGTGAGCAAAATAAAACAAGGAATAACAAGGAATTCATTCACTACTTCCCATTGGCAGGCAGGTGTTCAGCCATCTCCAGGGAAGCAGGGCTCCATCACACATAACAAACACCATAATGCCGAATGCCCTCCCCCCTACCCCGCTTCTTTCTTCTTCCCCTGCTTTTGTTGCTAAACTTGACATCATATTGTCTGGAATATCCCTTTGGTCAGTTGGAGTCAGCTGTCCTGCCTGTGTCCCCTCACATCTTCTTGTACACCCCTAACCTCCTCGCTGATGGGGTGATGTGAGGAGAAAAGTCCTTGACTCTGTGTAAGAATTGCTCAGCAATAACCAAAAAAATCCTGTTATCAACACTGTTTCCAATACAAATCCAAAACACAACCCCATAGTAGGTACTACGAAGAAAATTAATTCTAATCCAGCCAAAACCAGCACAGACTCAAATAATCTTAAAGGGTTTTTCTGTTACACAATGTACAAGTGACTACAATCACACCAACTACTTATTTTTCAGAAGCTGCTGTAAGCGAACATGAGTGTGTGTGCACAGCAGTTCCCCAACAGAATTCATAATGCACAAGTTTCAATGAAATTGAGGTGTTTCTCTGCCTTCAGTGGAATTATTGCCCAATGAACCATCTTCTAAACAGTAGTTATTATAATTTATCTTGCAAAGATACCTTAGCGTAGGCATTTTTGTTTCTGCTTCTGCACTGTGCTGCACTGCATGATTTGCCCTCTTCAATTTAAACCTAATATATAATTATAGCTCCAATATCCACCTCAGGTATGTGATGTGTTGGCAGCAGAGAGATCTATATAAAATACAGATGTATATAACCATCTCTTGGGCTGAATTATATTCTACTAAGTAGAATATCAGAGTTATGAATTTGAAGAGGGTGTCTGTCTCCAAATTAAATGAATCATCATTCTCTGAAAGGGGCTATTTCCCTGGGGAGTGTTAGAGAGCCTAGATACCTGGCTTAGCCAAACAGCTAAATTTTAGATGGCTGAAATTAGGTGAGATGAATCCCTCTACAATTATGGACCTCTGAAAAATCCAGCCTATACAAGACCTCTGTTACCCTGTGCTACAGAATCAGAAATATTTTCCTTTATAACTAAAGGGTGAATAAGTAGTTAGTCAAACTAGGTAAGAGATCTGAAGATAGATAGGTGGATTTGTTATCCCTGGATGTATCTAAAATTGTGTAGATAGCAAGGGTCACTGATTTTAGAGACAAGAACAAAATAATGATACGGAGAGGACATCCTTCCATCTATTTGCTCTTCTGGGCCTCCAATCTCATAGGGTAGCTGTTTGAAAATGCTTTGCAAATCACAAATCAGGGCATTATTAGTTTCTTTCTCTTTAGGTATCATGACCCTAATATTATGATATAATTCTTGCCTAACATTCCAACATCTGTCTGGTGTGACTGGATCCTACCTCACTATTTGTTACAGACTGATGCTCTTGAGAACTACCATCTGGCTTCTTGATATTGGCATGACTGCTCATAATTCCTTCTATTTATTTTCCAGGCATTTTCCCGGATGGTTGCTGACTCTCCTCGAGTCCTTATAATAATCAGCTAGCTATCAGATGGATAAAAATCTATTATACAGTGTTTGTATTGTAGGCAGGGAGAGCAAAATCTTGACTGTCTTGAATTAAGCCACAAGAAATCTTGTTTCCTGATGTGTTGTAAGGAGGGTGGCAGGTCAAGACCTCTGATTCTCTACATCTTATTTGGCAACATCCCCATTGTGCATAACAGAAAGGAATTGGGGCTAATAAGACACATTGTCATGCTCATTGTTCGTTCAGGTGTGACCTAAACCCCATTTTTTGGTTTATTTTATTTGCTTATGCTGTAAACAGAGGACTGGGCCATTGCCAGGCACAAATGAATATATAAAATGCATCCTTTGTGTTATTGAAAGTGAGGCACTGACCCCAAACTTAACTGTGTATAAAATCAGTTATTCTATAACTAATTTTTCCATGCTCTCATATGGTAGATGGTGTTCCACACATTCATCCAAAACACCCCACTTCTTTAAAAAAAAAGTAACATTAGCAGTTTAGGTGAGCGTCAAGGTTGATTCTTTTGTGTGTTCTTATAATCTCCCTGCAGTGTCTCATCATTTCTCTCATGTAACATGATTCACTTGTAAAGATTTTGTAGCTGTAGAGAATGACAATTTTATTAATGTGCTGAAAGAACATATTAATGTGTAGCTACAAGTCATTTATTATTTATGCTGTTGAATCTTTTTGCACCCACGGTAAATATTTTCTAACATCACTGGAGCTGCAAAGATTCATCACCACAGACCTGCATTTTTAAATGACTACAGTCATACTTCATTTCTAGTAACAAATAATGTCTTCTGTTTCTAACAAATGAGTCGATCAAACGAAACAAAGACCTGTATTTATCTATCTATGTCTGATATTCCTGTCCACAAATAACAATTTGCAACTTTGCACTTTCTGTGTAAATCTCAAGCACATGTATTAAGGGCCCTATTTTGATTAGAAGTGTGATACTCAATCTGAGGAAGAGTTTTCTTTAACAGTCTACTCATGTAGCAGATTGTAATTCATTATGAGGAGCCCTGTCCCTCTGTATTGATGCTGGTGAGGCCACACCTTGAATCTTGTGTTCAATTTTGGGTCCCTCAGTACAAGAAAGTCATTGAGGGACTGGAGGGCATCCAGAGAAGGGCAACGAGGCTGGTGAAGGGTCTGGAGCACAAGTGTTATGAGGAGCAGCTGAGGGAACTGAGGATGTTTAACCTTGAGAAAAGGAGGCTGAGGGGAGACCTTATCACTGTCTACAATTCCCTGAAAGGAGGTTGCAGCGAGGTGGGTGTTGATTTCTTCTCCAAAGTAACAAGTGATAGGATGAGAGGAAATGGCCTTAAGTTGCACCAGGGGAGGTTTAGATTGAATATTAGGAAAAACTTCTTTACTGAAAGAGTGGTCAGGCATTGGAAAAAGCTGCCCAAGGCAGTGGTCGAGTTGCTATCCCTGAAGGTGTTCAAAAATGTGAGATGTGGCACTTCTTGACATGGTTTATTAGGCACAGTGGTGTTGGGCTGATGGGCTGATTGTTGGACTTGATAATCTTAGAGGCCTTTTCCAGCCATAATGATTCTATGATTCTATAAACCGCAGCATGGTATGGCAGAGAAGACAGCCATATATGACATTTCTGTGGCAGCTCTAGACTGTCTGTGAAGATCTTGAAGCTTTTGTCAGTCTCTTCTGCTGGTTGAATTGTCTTGCTCCGTATGATATGTCTTGTTCCCACTCTGAAAACTGCATTTACATTCATTGCCAGTGTACCTGAAATGAAAAGGAAAAATAAAAATCCTACCAGGTAATGGTCATGCTGTCACTGCATTTGAAAGTGCAGTTGGGTCGGTTTTGCAGAGCATATTGAGGAGGGCCTTCAGGTTTATGGTCCAGAAGCTACTCTGGTATATTAGTACCTTTCTTAAAGTGTATGGTGTCACACTCCTTACCTAAGTGAACAGTCCCACTAACTTTAAAGTCAGATGCTGAAAGGTCATTGTTTGAGCACATTTTTCAAACAGAAAAAGGAGAGATGAGAAAAAACTTATTGTGCCATTTGAAACCCTTCTAGCTCATATTTAAAGGTAAGAAAAATGTTGATATAGACAAGTGCAGATGTAGACACTAAACTCCAAACTAGAGGAGCTGATCTGTATGAGCTATTAGTTGGTGACCCTGTATTTCTGCCATTAAGCTTAATTCTGCCTCTTGATTGTTCTCTAGGGATTTAAAGACTTCATTTCTACCAATAGAATTCTTCCTTCTCCTTCATCTTTCTCTCTACCTGCCATTTTTCCATCAAAACTAGTGTAGGGAGTCCTTTCTTTGAGATTTACCTGAGTCTTTCCCTTATTGATGATGTGGCAAACATCACAAGGTGTTCATGGCATTTCACATGAAACTTACATTAAGTCCAGAAGGACCAGAGAGAAGAGGTTCAACCAGAATACATTGTATTTGGCCTGGAGACCATAGTGCCCTTTTGAATCAGTTATTTGGGTATGTAACTGTCTTGCTTATCTCCTGCTCCTAACAAAGACCCATGACTGTGTTAACAGACTCGTTTAAAGTGGTAGATGTTGAGTTTGAATGTGGATATACTTGAACTAAAAGAGAGAGGACTAAAGAGCCAATACTCATGCGGTGACTCTCCATGAGATACCTCCATATTGGTTAGGTAAATTCCTGAAAGCCAGCGGAACTGAAGTAAGAAGAGTATTGGTCTAAGGTAGTTGTTTGATATATGATGTGTATTTCTTGTCCTAAGCTTTGTGTTGCATACCAGAAGAGATGAGTGTCTGTTGAGCCTGGAAAGCATGAGCTCTTCATGGAATAAGAGGGAAGAGGATGATAAACACTCACTGTAATGGGAAAAGAAGGCTGGATGAGGTACAGTGGACGTCTCTGAGGAAGGGAAAATTTTTACTCTGTCTTGGGTATAGAAATACAGTGGTGTCTTGATTTTTGTGGAGCATTAGTGTCTGGGGAGAAGAGATCCCTCTAGTAGACACTACCTGAAAGGAGGTTGTGGTGAGATGTGTGTTGGTCTCTTCTTGCAAGTGACAAGTGATAGGACGAGAGGAAATGGCCTTAAGTTGCATCAAGGGAATTTCAGACTGAATATCAGGAAAAATTTCTTCACTGAGAGGGTTCTCAGGCACTGGAACAACTGCCCAGGGAGGTGGTTGAGTCACCACCCCTGGAGGTGTTTAAAGTCAGGTAGATGAGTTTCTTTGGGATGTGATTTAGTAAGGGGACAGGTACAGTTGGACTTGATGATCTCAGAGGTCCTTTCCAGCCAGAGATTCTATGGTTCTATGACCAAGTAGCAGTCAGCTGGTTCTGGAGGCACTGCCACCCTACATAAACACCTGTGTCAGTTGCCTGAGTCACACAGTATCACAGTATCATAAGGTTGGAAAGGACCTCTGAGATCATCGAGTCCAACCTATAACCTAACGCTAACACCAACCCATCATCTAAACCATGGCACTCAGTACCTCATCCAGTCTCCCCTTAAACACCTCCAGGGTTAGTGACTCCACCACCTCCCTGGGCAGCGCATTCCAGAATCTTCACAGAGCTGAGTCTTGCTGTTGCTGGTTAAAGAGTACAATGTCATCCTTCTTAGTCACTGTTTGTGGGGCAAAACAAAAGCAGTTCTCTGGATAATTCTACCAACTGTGGGTAGGGATGGGTTAGAGATTAAGAAGACATCTTTGCCAGCACTGCAGGGGCTGGCAAACAAAGATTTCCATTACCAAACAATATTGTATCACATTTACGAACAGAGCTCGTTCCTTTACTAAATGAGCTGTATTTTTTCTGTGTAAGAAGCTTATTGAGCTGTGTATGTGTTTACATGTTTATTTGTCTGTCTCATTCACTTCCATAACCTTGCATACTCTGACATTCTTACACAGATTGGTTGTGCATATGCCTTGCATACACACACAGACAAAGCAACGAACACCACCACACAGGAACAAACCCACTTTTAAGCTGACAAAGTTTTTCTGCATGCCAAGTGCAATTACCAGTTTTCTTGGGTTGCTCAGTAATTTTTAAGGCAGATCTCTGCTACCTACTGCCTGGTAGGGTCTAGTAGTTGTTGTATCAAATGTATTGTGGAGGGGGTTCTGCATCAGCAGAGGATCAGCAGTGTCATCAGCTACAATATTTCTGTCAGCCTTTCATTTAATTGGATTTGCTTCTCTTCTAAAAAGCAACATTTTCATATCAAATGAGTAAAATTGACATGGATAGGATTAGACTAGATCCAGCCAGAGAGAAACTTTCACTAAGTAGTTAATTGTATGCAGGGAATGTTTCAAAAGTAGCATCCTGAGGGTACAATAGAATTGGGGAAAAGATTATCAAACAATGGTGCTAACTGGTGGGCTGAGGAACAACAAGTTATTTTCTACATCCAGATTTAGATAATTTGTTCATCACCTCTATATTTATTTTTGGAACAGAATATTTTTGGTTGTTAAATATATGGAATGTGATAGTGTTATCTGTGAGAAATGCACTGTTTCTGATTTACTAAAGTCAGCTCAACCAAAAAGATGAAGGGAAGAATCAGTTTAGATAGAAGGTTTAGTAGCTCTTCTCACTTAATTGAAGTAATCATTCCCTTAATGCTGAAAACAAATTTAGGTTAATTCAAGTCTGTTTCGGGTGCTAACCACTATAAAGAAAAGGTTTGAAATTAAATCCAGTTCATTGTTCAACTATTTGGAAAATCTCCGAGTGTTTGTGCTGGAAAATAGCAGGCCAGCATTAAGGAAAATTAAACATTTACCAAATGTAAAAGCAGTTTATTTTTGAAGCTGACTTTCATTTTGTAATTTATCAAGTGACGCATTCATCCAAAAATTCAGAAAACTCTAGTGCCCAAAGCCTCCAGCCAAGTTTTTGATTCCAGTATGGTAGGTGCTATACAAATAGTGTGAGAAAATAAACAAGGCAGACAGTAGGTGAGAAATGAAGATTTTTTTCCCAGGCTTTGTGAGCTTTGCCCTGCAGAGAGGCAGCAGAAGCAGGAAAACAAATAAGTTAGCAGTGTCCTGGACAAGCGCCCTACTCGCTGATCCGTTTTGCCTCAACTGAAATGGCCAATGGGCTCAGAGATGCCATTGGGCAATTACAAGTGCTGCCCTCTGAGAAGATCTCATAGCTGTCACCAAGAGAGGCTCTGCTTAAGGATCAAAAATGAATTTTCAGAACTGAATTGAGTTATGAAGAATAAGCAAAGTAATTTAAAGTGTGGATTTTAAGACACTGAGTGACAGATGTCTGAATTTCTTAGTGGCACCCTTTATCCTCCTCACTTGAGAGTTTTAAAAACAGGTTTTTCTCCTCAAAGCTTTGTTCAAAGACAACCTGTATGTTGATGGTAGTGATGTGTGAATGATGCTAAAGAAATTTGCTCTTCTGCTTTTAGGGATTAGAGATGTGTGTGACAAAAAGATCTGGCAGCATTGACAAAGGTCAATTGGTTGAAATCCAGGTTTCTCAAGAAGGGTTGCACTTTTGGGGACATTCACTTGGGAAAGAGACCACGGCTCCAGAAAAGGGCAGAGAGGGATGCATTCACTTGTCTTGGAATATCATGCTGCCTAGAGAATTAGGACATTTCTTAATTTGTGGCTTTTTACATGTTGAAAACAAAAAATACTCATTCCAAAAACACGGTGGCACTCCTCCATTCTCCCTCCATTGAAATTTTAAAATATGAAGAAAATCTCAAGATTCTCAGATAGAAAAATCGCTTTCTGGCTAATTCTTACATCAATCATGTTGGCAATTTTTTTGGCTGTCTAACTCAGTTATTTGTGATTTTTCCTTTCTTTGGATGATACACTTCTTTGGTCTTTGAAGAGAAAAGAATTAAGCCCTTCAATTTTAAATAGGAGTGAAGGGACAGTCCAGGCTGTTGCAGGACTGGAGACAGATGTTCTCAGAAGTCCTATACCCCTGATTTGAAGTAAGCATAACCACCATGCATATTCAGTCTAAAGCTGTGAATACAGGCTGTAAGCAGGACTTCATTTCTGGATCCCTGTTTTTTTTTTTTGTAAAGGCTGCTCTGTTGTCCTTGCCTTCTGTTTCTGCATTCATCTCTGCTGCTAGCATGCATATTTATCTTACTTTTCTGTCTTGTAAGTCAATTTTCTCTTTGCTTCCTGAGATCCTTCTGAATCTATGGTCCTTCTTACCAAGTTTTTCCGACTTTTTCATGAAGATTTTCTCATATCCTGATGTAGCAAGTCAGAAAGGCTGGTTAGGTCTGAGCTGCTCTCCAGCATGTCCCCGAGTGAAGAACTTCACTCAGTTCTTTCTCTCCACTTCATGTTTTCCTTGCTTAGAGTTTTTTCCTCCTGCTTCCTGGATCAGTCTGTGTGCTCATCCTTTCAGAAATACTTGCCCCCTCTTACCACGGGAAAATGCAAGAGTGGCCCTTCTTTTCTTCCTTTGTCCCCTGAATGATCCATCCTTCATTCCAAAGCTCTCCTCTGCTGTCTGTGCCTTGCCCTGCTCTGCTGTCCACCCCATCCCATCTGCATGAGCAGCTGAAAAGTGTGGTGCCTCTGTGCTGTGCTTCTCCCAAGCTGGCTTCCAAACCCTGCTCTCAGTCTCCCCACTCTTTGTCTGCTGTGGGTCATTACTCCAAATTCCCTTTGTCCTGCTGCCTCCCTTCTATCAGACCATCTCCCTCATCCCAGCTTTTATTATTTCTCAAGGCCTGCTCAGGATCCAGTACTGCATCTACTGGATTGGGTCCCTTCATTCCCCTCTGTGTTCAAGCATCTCTGCTCATCCTTAGTCCCACACAGTAAAGCAGGAATTGCTTTGCTTCATAAAAAGCCAGAGTTCAGCTGATGGCTTTTCCTTTTCTCCCTGGCTCTAGTTTGCAGCAAGTATTTTTGCAAAAGTGCTCATCTGCAAAGCTAACAATAAAACTATCTGTGTGTGTGTGTGTGTGTGAGAGAGAGAGAGAGAGAGAGAGAGAAAGAGTGAGAAGAGGGAGGAGAGAAAGCAATACAACAGTCTGGCAATGTGAGGCGGCATTGGAGAGCTGCTAGACCAGAGAAGCTGGTTAAGAGACGCAAAGCCCCTTACTCTGTGCTCAGTGTGATCCCATTGGCTCCTGAGCTGCTGTTTTAAAGCAAAGAAGAGCTCGGAGGATTGAACTGCACAGCCAGACGCAGACTCTCAGCCAAGTTGTCAGCACGCTGGAAGGAAGAGAGAGGCTCGCACACACGAGATTGCAGGGCGTCCGCAGCTTGATGTCCATTTCTTTCCAGAAAGGAAGAAAGGAGAGGGGACAAAAAAAAACCCAGACAAGGGGGAAGGAGCCTTATCCAGTCCGACAGTCCCGAGGGGAATAATGGATGTGACCATATCTCAGTTCATCTTAGAAGAATTTGATGTCAACTGCAGCTTCCTGGATCGTTTACAAGAGACTTTTTTAGAGAGTTCCTCTATCCCTTTCCTGGGCTTTGATGGTAGGAAATATTACCTAGTGCAGGGCTCTGAAAAGCTTTATAAGTGCTAAGATTTGGGTTGCTTTGTGATGCAAAGTGTGTCACTTTTGTGCTTTCTCAACTGCTTCTTTTCCCTTTATATCCATTCTTTTTTTAACGTCAAAGGTCCGTACTGCAATGCCACAACTGATCAGATCGGGACCTGCTGGCCCAGAACCTCTGCGGGGGAACTAGTAGAGAGACCCTGCCCGGAGTTCTTCAATGGGATCAAATACAACACCACAAGTAAGTACAAACTCCTCTCCTTCTCCCACAGATCTGCTGCTGACAAGGTGCCTGGGGAGACCCAAAATATATTTTCCATTTAAAAAAAAAAAATAAATAAAAAAATCTCTGCCTGGGAATTAACATTTCCTCCACATTCCAGCCTGTATACTCAAAATTCCTGCCTGGAATGTTGCATATTTCTCAAAAGCACAGACTTCTGGACACCGATTCCTCTTTACTTCAGTTTATTTAGGTGCATCTGGGCAAAAATACCCTCTGCAGCCTAAGAAGACTGTACTGTGCTTCATTGTTCATGTGTAGATATTATAGCTGAATGCAGTTGTAGCAATGCTTTAGCCATTTGAATAATTAGAGATACTTCAGTATGTGAAGCACTTAGTCTTAACGCCCAAGAACTGTATTTTGAAAGGACTGTCCCTTTGAGAGGCTGTCTGTCTGAACAGGGTACAAACAGGGCTGGAAATTACATCTAATGAACAGAAGACTGGGGTATGGAATCTGTTTAGTAACTTCATCAGCAGTTGGCTTATGAGTTTGAGGTGGCTGCATCATTACTGCAAGGGAAAGAGTAGAGGATGTTATGAGGCAAATAATATTCAAAACAGGGGAATATGAGGGCTCCTTAGAAATATCTTGTAACTGATGGTTTAGTCTTAGAGGTAAACATTCATGATGACTCACTAAAAAATTATTATTCAGGCTGTTGGACCTAGGCACTCATTTCCTTTTCCTTATCTATCAATAATGTTTGGATCTTTCATTAAGAGTTTTTAACATATTAGTTCCAAGTATGTGTACCCACTCATTTTTTCAGACTACTGAGTGTGCTTTTGACCATGGGGACATTTCACTCCATGTTTCACTCTGAACTCTTGCTGAGGAGTTAGTAGTCTAATTTTCAGGTAGTGTTAGTTTTGTGGGTCTAGCATTCTCAATAAATCCTGTAAAAGAAGGACCCTGACATCTTAGACCTTATTTTTTAACTTATTGAAAGTGAATTTATTTGTTCCCCAGCTCTAGGTGTCAATGGTCAGATAACTTGACAAAAGTTCTGTGCATTTTCTATGCTAAACAAAGCCCTCTTCCAGATTTGTTCTTAAGGACCAGTTTCTGTCATCCTTGACTTTGAGCAGAGTAAGGAGGTTACCTCAGAGAACTGCAAGATCATTCTCAAATAGGAGATTCTCTGACCTGCTCTTTGCAAAAGAATAGTTGGGAGCATGCAAAGGGCTGGGTTATATTGACTTTGATCATAGCAGATAGCACGCTACCTTTATGGTTTAGGTTGAGATCAGAGGGAAATTTTTGAGAATTAGGGCAGCTCAGACCAGAGCAAGAGTATCAGAATGGACACTAAAAGAACAGCCATAGAAAAGGTAACTGAAAGAAATATAGTGATTTTTTTTATTTTTAGCCATTTCTTTTTTTTTTTTTTGTGGTGGAGGACATCAGTATTTCACTGCCTTATTTTTGTTTCTCTAAAAAGAAAGAGAGAATTCCTTTTTGGAGAGAGTTTAAATGCTTTTCCCATGCATAGAAGAAAAAAATCTTAAATGCTTCATTTTATTTTGCTAAAGTCTGTTAATGCTTTCAGTAGTTCATCAGTGACCAGATTTAAAGTTCTTCCCTTCTCCTCTCCTTCTCAATGATGGCAATGCTTTTATTACAATGCTAATAGAATTTTTAGATTCATTGCTCTTAAAACAATGACATGTTAATTAAATTAAAGATTGATGAAAATATGTTATTAAAATGCTGAAGCATTATTTTGTCATAGTCTGGGGAAACTGACATTTTTATGCTTTGAACATAAAATGTGTGTAGTCACATTAAGAAAATATCTGTGGGACTGATTGGATGAGCATTGGTGCCCAGATGTGGTACTGGTGCCCAGATGTGGTAACATATGTAGTTTGCAATAGAGAACTAGAGTACAGTGAAGCCACTGTAGGTGACTTTCAGTTGATCTTACACTGTTCCATGTGTGTAGCTCCTCCAGGTTGTGGTGCAGAAAAGGAAGGGTAGGTCTGTACCGAGATTTGAGTCAATTCATAAGAACTGTAGCCTCTTGGGAAATAATAGTTGATGATTACAGCTTGGGAAAGCACTAGGACAATGGGTTAACGTTTGAATACAGAGGTGCAATCTTCTTTGTGATTTGAAAGATGTGGCAATCAGTACATGCAGAATATGTCCAAAGTTTGGAAGGACCAAATGCGGACACGGACTGACTACTTTTACACGTGTGAGTTCACCAAGTTTGTTTGCCAGCTCTCTAGAAGGACATTTGTAATCAGACTGAATGTTCTAAAAATCTAGATTGTGCCCTTTGTGCAGATAGTAAAATAAGCACAGACAACTGATAAAAAATGGGAAATGGATCCTGCAGATTCCAGAGGTGAATAATGCAGCTGCAAAGTGAAAGTTTGACCAGGAGGCAGCTTGAATCAACATCAAATTTCTGCCTAAGACATGTAGCGGAGCTCTGTCCTGATTCGTTCTGCATTTGGGTGAGGCAAAGGAGGAAGTGATGGTGTGTGATATTGCACTGAATTGGTTTTAAGAGCGAAATCAGACAAATTTAGCAAAAGCACTGTGCAATGCCTTTCTTCTACTAAGGGCTTATCCAGTTCTAGGTCATAACTCAGCTATTTATTATACTGTCATGCATCCTGTGTTTGCAAGCTGCCAGCTTTTAGAAACTTCACCGTATTGTTAGTTCAGTTTTGTACGGCTGTGAGGATATTTCTCATTGTAATGTGTCTAAAGATTTTGGGTTAATTTCAGTGATTATTTTTTTGTTTTTATGAAGCTCTAGAAGAGTCCAGGTTCCTACTGGTTTTATAAAAGTATCTCATCAGCTGGATGGAGTAAAACCAGTAGTACTACCCATAAATGAAAGCTTTTGCATTGTCAACTCTAGAAAACCCAAATTTGGAAGAACCCAAACTGTATGAAGAATTTACACCAGGCTTAGTCAAGCTCAAGACGTTGATCCGTGGCAAACAAAGCTACCCAAGTTCTGGTACTCATGGGGCTATTTCTGCACTGTATTGTAGTCTCTATGCACACACTTTATGGAATTCAAGACAGAATGTGACAAGCAGTTTATTTCACCACAGATCTGCTCATCCAAGGCTTTGGATGGTATCTATTTGGTCAACTATCATGGCAAGGGGGTTGGAAATGGGTAATCTTCAAGGTCAATTCCAACCCGAAGCATTCTATGATTCGATAATTCTATGATTGTCGGTCTAAATCAGAACCCCTGAGAGCTCAGATGGGGAATACAATCAAACCCTGCAATATGCCAGCAAAATTAACGAAAGGGTATTTGAGTCAAAAAAATTAACAAGAACTGGTGGATAAAAAATCCCTTCCTGTTTGCTACTATAGAATAAACTGTTTGCGTAAAATATTTCCATTCTAACTGTAAAAAAATTCCCGTGGTGATTTTGTGCCTTTGCCTGTGTTTTTGTGTGTCTCTTGGGAACTGCTGAGTGACTCAGATAAGTTTCATCTGGATTCATAAAACACAGTCTGTCAGTCTGTGAGTATTTTTCATCTCTGACACTTTGTTATTTTGGTGATTTTTTTTTCCCTCCCTTTATTTGGGAAATAAAGCCATGCTGACAAATCAAGATCTGGTTATCCTGTAGCATGATTTGTGAATGTAGGCAGAATGTTCTTCAACCAAGGATCTGTAAATGATGCCAATGATGTCAAACACTTGCAACCTTCATATTTCGGTGGAAAAAATTATGTATAATTTTAAACAGAAAGAAAAATAAGGACTGGGGCGTGAGGTGGGGTGGCAAATGTATGTGTTGGTGCAGCGTGTGGCTGTGCACTTGTCTCTGCTCAGGATCTATATTTAGCTGAAGATGACAATATCATTGCTGCCCTCTAGATGTGTTTGTGCTTTGACGGTGTGAAGCTTATGTTCTTTTTTAGGAAACAGATTAATTCACTTATTAGGATATCCTGAAGCTTGATTAATTCAGCAAATGGGCAGTAATGAGACTCTTTTTACTGCTTGCAAAAACCTGGTTGTGCATATTAGTTCTTACAGCATGTTACAGGCTAAACTATATCTACTTTAGCTTTCCCTACAAATTGCCCTGTGCAGTGAGGAAATCCAGGGTTCGATGTTCATCTGATGGACAGCAAGTGTTGACTCTTGTAGCTTTAGCTGTCTGATTTGAGTTTGTCTACAATAGCCAGTGCAGAGGAGGGCTGTTCTATGGGGACACCTGTCCCCTGGGGACTGGTCAGCTTGGTTTGTGCTTGGTTTCTGCAAGCAGAAATTGGAAGCTTTGGAAGGCCACACAAGTCTAGGTATTTCCAGGTACGTATCAACAGCTAATTTAGGTATCTAAGCTGTAATACAAGTTAGTGGGGCTTTAATTGATACAGAGGATGAAGCCTGGAGAGTTACTCAACTCAACCCAGATACAGAGATCAGTTCTGGGACCCATGCAGAAGTGCCAGTGCTATTTGATATGTCCAGGGGCATCTTGCCTGGTATCTAGTTCCTGTTTCAGAGAGTGTGGGCCTTGTGTAAGTTTGTGTTTTAGCTGCCAGGCCACCGTGGGTGCCGCATATACTCTAAAACAAATTATTAGATGCCTGTGTTTTGGCAGCTGAATTCATCCTTGGGTGTCTGTTGAGCTGAGCTGAATCCACATCTGAGGACCGACATTAGGAGGACAAACTGCTTCTGTGATCAACAGGAACAAAAGGTCTTTATAGCCCTAATTCCCTCTCTACAAATCTCCCTCTGTCTTTCTGGTATAGGAAAGCTCTTTGACTGAGATAGCCACTTCAGATGAGTGTTTTGGGTATTGCAAAAAGCATCTTCATCTTTTCCAGGGACTATGCTACTAAAAAAAGGCACATAAGTGATTCTAAACTTGCACTGATGGGGATTTGTTCCCTCTTTGCCTACTCCTTGTTCTGAGGGTGTGTACATCACAGTGTATACACCATATCCTAGGGTGCCCCAAGCAGAGCATAGCCAGCTGGTCAAGGGAGGTGATTGTGCCACTCTATGCTGCACCAGTACGACTGACCTCGAGTGCTGTGTGCAGGTTTGGGCACCTCAATTAAATGACTAGCCTAGAGACTCAATTAGCATTTTCACTTGTGTTTTATTTTGTGTATTTTAGTGTCTTGAGCACTTCTGTTGATTACATAAGCATGACTTACTTTTTCCTCAGAGGTTGTTCTCGTTTGATTCATCTCAAGGATACATTTTTGAAAGGTAAGTCCCTTTGTAAAAGACAGAGACCCTTTATGCTCTGGTGGCCTTTCATCTTTATTGGAGTACAGCCTTGTAAGCATAAGTGGTGATTTCTAGAGGTACAGCTGGATACAGAGAGGAGATGCAGCTGAGCTGTGGGCTGGGGAAAAAGACAAGGTGAGAGGAAGCATCCCAGCCTGAGAGGCAGCAGATGCTAAGCAGTTCTGGTGCACTGCCATTTGGATTGAAGAGCTCTTTATATATATTTAAAACACATTTCGGAAGAAGAGTTTCCAAGATCAAACACACAACTTTCTCTTTTTTTCTAGGCAATGCATGTGTGCTTTCAGACTCAGGAAAGTGCTACAAAGCCCTAAAACTACTTCCACCCATATCCCTTTTTGTAATCTTGTCAGATGCATGGAAGGCTTTTATTTCACTTGACTGCTTAAAGGCAGAAGGAGATTTGGAGTAAGAAGAGGTGTTTTGTAGCCAATTTTAATTATGAACTCACTAAAAAAAGGCTGTAAAGAAAAAAAAAAGATTCTGCAGTCTTGCAGAAGCCTTGTTTTAGCCATCCTGGGGTGACCAACACAATATTTGTCAGCTAGAGAGTCAAGAGTACATGAAAGTTAAAGGAAGAAGTCAGATGAGAAACCAAACAAATACGGCAGAGAAAAAGAAGGGTGGAATTGGAATTCTGGGGGAGGAAATAAATGATAATTTTTAAGCTCGTAAAGCTTCTCTCTGAGGAGATCAAATCTGCAGTTGATTGCTTCAACTTGATTCCCGTAGCACTGTATCCAGATTAAGATTTCAACCATCTTAGTTCATTTTCCCTTGCTAGTTCAGGTTGAATTCTTCCACAAATACAGTGGGAGGCTCTTGACTTCAGTTCACGCACAGATGGGAAAGGCTTTACTATTTTCCCTCAAATTTTTCTTTTTTTCTTTCCATTTGAAGCATAATTTGTGGTAAGAGATCACTCTGATTTTTCAGTGTGGAAAAAGAATGTTGAAAACCATATTTAAAAGGAGGAATAAAAATAGCCCATCTTTCTTGTCACCACTACTATCATCCTGTGAACTGGGGGGTTTCTTCATTGAGCACAGAACAGAAGTTAATTGCCTGTAGTAAAATAAGATTGTTACTTCAGTCATGTTCAGGGACCTTTTCTCCAGCTAATTAAGTGCTAATTGTATTTTTGTTCTTCACCTGTTATGTTATAAGGTTTGCTATGATCCTATTGTGTCTCACTGGATTCACTTTAGGCTTGACTTTTGAAGCAGACTTCACACGTTTCCCAGAGCCAGGAATTGCTGCTGCTGTTCTGCCATGAGCCTGTTTGATCCCCTGCCAGAGTCAATCAGACCTGACAGCAGCAGGAGGAGGCCCTTCCCTTGCTTTGCCCTTCAGGGTGGCAACTTTGAACTTGTGGCAGAGAGATCATCACCCAGGATTGCTGGGGAAAGTGGCTGGTCACAGTGAGAGAGAAATTACAATTCTCTGAGAGAGCTCCAAGCCTTATGGCCTTCAAGAGGGTCAGCAAACACAGGGTTGCCCACATTATTTTTGGAGTCTCCCTCTAAGGAAGCTGCCCCATCCACCTCGCTGTCACTTGAATGAGCTGGTGAGCTGTTTAAGCTGACAGCAACTACCAGCTGGCAAACAGATGGACTGAGGCTGGGTTTCTTCCCACAAGTTAGGAATTAGACTATACTTGCAAAATTGTGTGATGCTTGGGCCAAGGGAGGAGTGGAAGAGGGAACGGCTCAGGAACATATGGGAGAGGGAAAAAATTAAATGCGATTCACAGGGAGATAAAGCAGGAAATCTTCATCTCACAATGTCAAAATGAGAGGAAAATTCCCACCCAGCTACATCTTGTGTGGGGACTCTCTTGTGGATGTGGGATTTCTTGTTTTATTCTGGTTTATGATCCATTTTCTGTCCAGCCAAGCTGCGGGAGGATGAGTCTGAAAGCCTGATGGAGAAGGTGGGATCAGTCGATGAACACTTGAGACTGCCAGCAGCACACTGGGTTTCAGTCTCTGTGTTTATTTTCACAAAACCTTAATGTCACTGAAGGAATGGTCACCCGTAATTCCTCCTCTCAGCCACAGGGTGTCACTTAAAGTGCAGGTAAAGTAAGTGTCCACAGGCATCTACACTGAGTCACCTGGGGGTGGAAATGATGGATGGGGTAAAAAGAAAAACTCGTGTGAATAGCGGTGCTGGAGTTTTTCCTGCTCTAATTACCGACAGTGCGACATCTGCAGCTTTCCCATCCTGCTGGGTGGTCAAAGAGACTCACTGAAGTAAAGTAAGGACAAGGATACAGTGGAGGAGGAGGAGGTGGGGGACATTCTAGAAGGAACCCTGCTGTTCCTGTCTTTGTGGAGCACTTGCTTGAGAGCAGATCGTTGCCTGAAGGTAGGTGGTAGTGTCACCAGGGCTGCTCTGAGAGGCTGAAGGAAAGGAAATGCTAAGCTCCGGATATTAGAAGATTTGGAGCTGTGTAAAGCATAATGTAGACATTTAGGGTGAAATAACTCTATCAAAGAAACTTCAGCAGATGACAGGATTCCTCCTTGCTGTATGTACCATGTGCATTGCTCTGCTGCTTCCTATTTATATCAACGTCATCTCTCCTGCCAGAGTGCTGTCCCCTGCCAGGGGTTGTCACATTCTCCTTGTGGACCTCAGCGCACCTGACAGATGCTCCAGGTGCTCCCATTTAACAAGAGTAACAAATAGATGTGTTAACAGTGGACAATACCTTCCTCAGCTGTGACTGCTGGACTTGTCTGTTGCTCATGGGAAAGGTGTTCAGTAAGTCCATCGACTGGATTTAGGTTCTTTGTATTTTCCTCTGTGTTCTTCAGTGTCATAGAAGCATCTTTGCTTGTTCGTAAAATGGTGAATCTTTGCAAATTCTGTGGCTTGGAAGAACAGTACTTCAAGCTGTGTTCTGATCTCATAACTCTGAAAATCAAGCAAGACTTTGCTCACTGTCCTGTGAAAGTAAAACTCTTGGTTTTGCACCCCAACTTTGCTTAAGACTTGACTTCTAGGTCCAGCGAGACCTTATAGCAGCCTTTCAGTGCTTAAAGGAGGCCTACAGGAAAGATGGGGAGGGGCTCTTTATCAGGGAGTGCAGAGGCAGGACGAAGGGAAACGGTTTTAAACTGAAGGAGATTCAGCTAACGAAGAATTTTTTCCCTGTGAGTGTGGTGAGGCACTAGAAGAGCTGGTTGAGGCTTTGAGCCATCTGATCCAACGGAAGGTGTCCCTGCCCATGGCAGGAGGGATGTAACTGGATGATCTTTAAGGTTCCTTGCAACCCAAACCATTCTATGGTTCTATGATTGGAATTGCCATTCTTAGTAGCTTGAGAAGGAGATGAGAAATACAGTTTTCCATGGAAGCTGGAGGGGAATGGATTTTTAGTAGATATTTTCTTTTTCCAGTGCAGTTTCAATCCCCTCAGACGTTACTCATGGAATTTGTAATTGGTAGCTCTTGGGACACATTATTATACTAAAATCAATAAAACTTGGATTGCTTTATGCTGACTTCTTTCTCTGCAGTGCTGGGAATAACAGAGGGCCAGATGCTGCTTCATGTGAGACTTGTGCAGTGAGAAGAAATCCATTGAGGCAAATTATAAGAATAGAAACTCCATGTTTTAAAGAAAAAAAAAAAGGAAAAGAAAAGAAGAAAACACTCCAGATCTCATGAAAAGTTTTCGCTGGGAAAATGGAAGAAGAGAGATCCATTCCTAATGCATTTGCCTTGTCCAAAACCCCTGGTGGTTGGAAAGCACTGACCATACAGTGACAGAAGAAATGATGTAGTTTTTGATCCTACAGAGTCAGCCAGGGAGCACATAGCGACTTGGGAAACAGAAAATGTGTAATGGAAATGAGACAAACATAGAAAACAGGAAATTACTCTGCTAGTGCATCATCACCATTTTAACAAAACTTAGATGTGAACTCCTAGTAATTCTTTTTCTCACTGCTGAGAATTTTAGTTAAACTTAATTACTGCTGAATTATGCCAGTAACATGTGAAACATTGGCATTTGCATATTTGACAGTGTATGGTGAGCAGTCATTACTTTTTGCAGGAACTCCATGCTTGCCACCTTGACTGCTGCTTTCCAACTAGAGCAGCTAATGCAGAGTTTGGAAGCAGAGGGTGTTTTCAAGGATCCTGTTTTCTGTGCTGACCTTAATACATTTGATCGATGCTCTGAGCTCCACTTGGAAACCAGTAGGGACAGCAGGTGTTTAGTTGCTAGAAATGGATTTCTAGGTATCATAAACTGGAGACAGCCTATTCCTTTCCAAGACAATAGAGTAAAAGGAGATGATGGGGATGACCAGCACGGTCACTCCCGAAAGATCTCCCAGAGTGAGGTTTCCATAGAGAAAGTGCTTAGGAGATTGCTGCCCAGAAGGAGTATTTTCTGTTCCCAGAAGCCTGAGGGGTGGAGGGTGGGGAGGGGGATGTAGAAGAGACATCCCTGACTTGGGAAGGCCTTTTCTTCGAGGGCTCATGATGCTGTTTTGAGAGCTTCCTGCCTCAGGTTGTGGGTGGTGACATCTAGGGGAAGGAAGTTGCAGGGATTTGCACAACTGAGCACTGGTCCTCTGCGTGGTGTGGGGGACTCTGTGGGAGCCACATAACACTGCCACCAGCTCACAAGACCTCTGCAGAGTGAACTCCTTTCATTTTTCCTTGTCAACTCTTTGTACCCATAGATCCACATTTACTACATTCTGGCCATCTAATCTGATCTTTTGTATTTCTCACTTCACATAAACCTCATGTATAAACTCACCCACTTGTCCCATTACTGTGCCAATATTTAACAAATGTCTCCCTCTCGTTAGACCTCTCTAAAAATTAACATTTCCACCTGTCAGCTGGCAGCACTGTGCCAAAGCTGACTGTGACTAAGGAAGCCTTCTTTGCAGCACTAAAATAAGGTTTTTCTGTTTGTTTTGTTTTAGAAGTGAGGGAACAAAGTACTATTCGGCTCTGCCTTCAGTTTCAAAGCCTGAGTCTCAAAAAGGACAGGGATGGATCCAAATTCAGCTATGGTGGTGGATTGCATTGCCCAGTCCAAGGGAGAGAGGCTGTAGCAGGATGAATGCTGAGTTTTGCTGCTGTTCTGATTCTTTCCTGGAGAAGAGCTGAAAGATCACCACCAAGTTCTTATCTTGTAATTAAGCCATCCCTATCCAACTACAAACCCATTCTCAGCCTAGCCTTGTCTTTTTCATCTTCATCTGTTCTTAACCCCTTCGCCTCTCCTGTATTCACTACATGTTTCTCCTGTAAAATAAATTCCAGCAACAATAATCATAGCAGTTTTATTGTCACACAAGCACTTTGTTTTATTCCTTCAGTGAATGCTGTGGAGAATAGAAGGGACTGTGAGCTGAACCAGAGTCAAGTGTATCTGAACAGCACAGGCATTATAGTAGTGTGCTTCAGTTTCTAATGCCACGGGAGTATGAAAATGCTCTCCTGTAACTAGAAATGTGATAAACAATAGTTGGATTTTTCAGCAAATAAGTGTAAAGCATTTCCTAGAAATTCTTACTTTACTGATTCTCTGTTAGATCTCAGCTGCAGATCCATGACTGAGTTGTACTTACATCAGCAGACAGACAAGCAGAAGTAGAACTCCTGACCATTCTCATTCCAGTTACAGAGCCTGGAGAGAATTTGTGTTGTTATTCTTTCATCACTGGTTAGGCAACTGCATGCCTCCTGTCTGCCTTCAATGCATTACCTCTTCTAGGATTTCCATCAAAACCCCAGTCTCAATTCCTCATTCCTTACAGTAACATAACTGGCACAGAAAGTACCATGAATGGGGTGGACACGACTGAGTCACTGGTGCTCTGGGATCATATGGAAATTGTCTCTGTATGTGCACTCAGCTTCAGGTAAACGTGAGGTAAAAGTTACCTTCTGAAATCTTAGGGAAATAAATAGTTTTCATGGTGGTAAGTCAGTTCTCTTTGACAGTCCTTCGATTCAGGAGCAGCTTTGAAAACTTTACTCTGATTTCACCAGTACCATCTGGAAACAAAGCGTTTCTGGTGATTTTGAGTGCTGAGCTGAGGAAGTCCTGGCTTTTCTTAGGGAAATAAAAATGGTGTGGCAACATGGCATATGGCAAGTTGGCATAGATGAACTCTACTGCTCCTTCTAACCACCATTTCTATGTTCTTGTGTTATCCCTACAGATTTTAAATGGATCCTTCAGTCATCTCTGTCATCAGTGTTTTGTTCTTCATGGACACCTGTGACATGGCACCTGATGGTGGTGTTTTTCTGGTTTCTAGAATGCTTGATCCACAAGCAGAATACAAGAATTTGTATTACACAATGTATAACAGAGCAAGAGTAGTCCTAGTCTTGTTTGGATTCCATATATCTATAAAAGGGCAAAGTGTAATTTTTCTGCACCATTTTACTTGTTTTAGTTAATCTTTTGCTTGCTTTTAGTGAAATCGAGTGAGACCCACAGGGCACTGACCTTTATCTTGTTGCCATGTTACCTTAATAAAAATCAGCTGGAAAAGGCAGGGCTAATTGCTTTTGATTTAATCCTGAAATGGTAATGACTCATTGATTGCTTATTCAGAAAAGCAGATACTCGAGGTAGAAGGACCAGTTAAAAATAACTTTCTTGAGATGAAGTTAAGCAGTGTAGGTGCTAGATGTTTCAAATATCTGGGTAACAATTGTTCCATACTGCTCCCTGGAAACCTTAGCTCTGACTTTTGTATCTGTATTCTCTTCTACCTTGGGGTCAGAGGAATAAATCTGTTCAACTCTCAGAAGCGAGCACCAGTGACTTCATTCAGATGTCCCTCTGACAAACCTGGAACTTGCACCCAAACATCAAGCTAAACACCTGATGCAGGAAGCCTGCCACACCCGGAAGATGACATTTTCTAAGGACAGCTGGTGTTCAAAAAGTGTATAGATGTGGCACTTTGGGACATGGCTTAGTAGGCACATTCGTATTAGGCTGTTGGTTGGACTTAATCTTAGAAGTCTTTTCAAGCCTAAATGATTCTATGAAGTGCATACAACATCTCTCAAGATTTTTTCCAATACCTAAAGGGGACGTACAGGAAAGATGAGGAGGGGCTCTTTATCAGGGAGTGTAGTGATAGGATGAGGGGGTAATAGTTTTAGCCTGAAAGATGGCAGATTTAGCTTAGATATTAAGAAGACATTTTTTGGTGATACACCACAGCAGGTTGCCCAGAGAAGTCATGGATACCCCATTCCTGAAGGTGTTCAAGGCCAGGTTGGATGACTCTTTGAGCAACCTGATCCAGTGGAAAGTGTCCCTGCCCATGGCAGGTGAGTTGGAACTGGGTGGTCTTGGAAGTCCCTTCCAATCCAAACCGCTCTATGATTCTAAGAGAACAGATGTATGTTAACAGACTAATTTCTTCAATAATCTTTCCTTCCTGTCTGTCTTCTGGCTTTCTTGGCCCCTGAGTTGGTGGGTAGGCAGGTGACAGGAATGCAATCTCACGTTAGAACCACTTCTGTTCTGCCTACATTGTCTTGAAAGAGCAATTTTCAGTGTGAATGAAAAGAGTTGCCTGACCATAGCATGCCTTCATCCATCTGAGATGTGTTTTTTTTTCTAGTACCCTCCTGCAGTCAAGAGACAGCATTTGTGATTGTGACAGTTTGAAAGGGATAGGAATAGGGCAGTTTCATGGCAAATGCAGCTTGTAACTGTCAGAACAGACAGTAAATGAGACCTGTTTCATACTCTGCAACTGACCTCAAGCATGACTGTCCTTCAGTCTTACTGTTCGTAAAGTTACTCCGATAAATGAGGAACTCTGAAGCCTTCCAACACTATAAAGAATTACAGTATCACAGTATCACAAGGTTGGAAAAGGCATTTGAGATCATCAAGTCCAACCTATAACCCAACACCAATACCTACTACTCATCTAAACCATGGCACTAAATGCCTCATCCAATCTGCTTTTAAACACCTCCCTGGGCAGCGCATTCCAATGGTCAATCACCCTTACAGTGCAGATTTTTTTCCTAATTCTCTCCTGCTTTTCAGATTTAGAATGCAAGAAGTTCCCTGGTAATACGTCACTTCTGTTCCTCAGTGTCATTAATTTCTTTGAGACTCAGCAGGACAATTTTGAAGACAGAACTTGTGTTTTGCCATTTTTTATGAGCTTTCATATCAAGATTTTCAGATGTACAAAGTGCTAAGCAGGAAGTTGAATTTGTATATTAAAATATCATTATCCCTAGGACTCTCTTTCAGCAATAAAATACTCTATTCTCAATATGAAAACGTGAACTGAATGGAAAGCATCCCTTTATCTGGTCAGGGAAAACTGAAGTTTTTGTAATTAACATCTTCAGAGTTACAAAAATATCAGAGCTTGGATATTTAATCTGTGTAAATGATTGCTAGTTACCAAAATATTTCTGTGTTTAACCGTATGTTTTCACAGTTCATCTCTAACTCTTTATTTTCATGCCTTATTGTCTTGGTGCAGATCTGCTAATCTGTAGCACCTGCAGTTTTTCTGTGTGCCAAAGGAAATGCTTAGTTATCAAAACCAAATTTATTCAGCTATTTGATGTTCTCTGCAATGCAGAGTTGTTTCCTAGGCTACATTTGCTAGTATAATACATATTCTCTTGTCAGATATCCCATTCAGTAGAGTTTGCCTCATTCCTTGATCCAGTGAAAATGAATTACTGAACTGTCCTAATTTATCAGTGGAGATTGTTTTAATTTTCCATAGGCTGAGTTTAGTTTTCCAAATTCTTTTTTTGGCAAAAACACTTCAAGTACATCACACAGCATCGTAGCACAAATGAAGAAGAGGGATTCAGGTGATGTTGTGAGAAAGACACTATGTCAGAAGAAAAGAGCTTTTGATCAGGCTCTGCATTGCTTTTTCCTGCTAAAACCAAAACAAGTGTATATTGCTTCTCTGAAGGTTTATTACCTCTTTAATATCAGCCCAATGAATGCAGTTGCAGCTTGTCTGTGAGCAGTGCAAGTGTGTGCTGCAGTGTCACTAGGGACAGCATGAGAACTGAAGTGACAATGAAACCAGTGGCTTAATTCTAGGCTAAAGAAAGTGCAGAATCAGGGCCCATACTTAAGTGAGTAAGCACTTAAGTAAGTCCTTCTAAGAAGGAGAAACAGAGCTATTGTTAGGAGAAGGGGGAAAAGAAAAGTAAAGAAAGCTAGGAATGGTAGAGGATTAGTTTTTTTACTCTGCTTTGTGGGGTTTTGATGCATAAGTGGGGCAGACATAGCTTAAAACAGAAGCTGAGGATACTCTAACTGATCCCATGCCCCAGCTCACAGACAGGAGTCTGTTTATGAGTCAGCTTCTGGTGTGCTGAAGTTTACAGCAGGTGTTTGCTATAAATCAGTGTCTTTTGAGTGCTGCTAGTTAATGGTAATCTCAGCTCTGTGCTCTGGTACAAGACAGCCAGCCAGAGCCAGTCAGTTGTTCAGTTGCAATCCTTATTCATGAATGGGTGTCATTAACTTTCCCCTCTGTTCAACCTTCACATCTATTTCCATTGCCAGCAATGACTGAGATGAGCTAATTACACAGATTATACAATTTTGCTGTGCATAATACGTATAATTTTGTAATGAAGTAGTAGTGCTATGTAGTAACAGTTCACATAAACCTGCCTTTGACTATAAACCTCTGGCAGGATGCTTTGCAAGAGAAACTTGGCTTAAAGGAGTTAAATGAGAGTCAGATCATTGGTAGAGAAAAAGATCTTGAGACATTTCTGTGTTCTTTTGGAAATAAGTGCTGATATATCCACAAAAATGGTTTTTAATAAGTAGTTTCAGCTCCAGTATTAACCATGTCCTGAATACTTAGATGAATCTCATGAATGCATGCAAATGTAAAAGATCCTTTGCAGTTTTAGAGGAATTTATTTCTTTTTGGGTTTTGCAAGATCAGGGAAGAGAGTTTGTTTGTTTGTTTGTTGTGAAGTTGTGGTTTGTTGTGGTGGTGGTGTTTGTTTGTTGCAGTATTTTCTCGCTTGCTTCTTCCCATATGAACCAGATTACAGGTGATTATTTGTAGTAAAAGTTACCTTCATTTTGAGTCCATGGGGACCAGACCTTTTTTTGGTAGGCTCTAGAAAAACAGTGGAAAATATGTGCTGCCCGGAGCAACTGCTCTGAGACTCTAGAAGGCCAGAAAGTGTGAGAGAGGAAAGAGAGGAGGTGTATTGTGTTTACACGGTAAGATTTTGATAGGAGGGGGCCTACAGGAGTAGCTGGCCAGGGCCTGCACCCATGTCACACAGAGCCAATTTCAGCTGGTTTTAAATTAAACTATGTTGGCTCACAAGTTTTTTCATCTTATTTTATCCTGATGTCCTGATGAGGAGAAACAGATAGTGAGTGGTCTGGTAGGCACATGGTAGCCAGTGAAGGCCAATACACCACAGAGGGAAATGAAATAAACACAGTAAAACTCATTCTGACAATTTTTTCCCAAATTCTTAAAGCTTTGAAATATGGTTGCGAGTACTGAATGCTGCAGAGCACAGCTATTGTCCTAGGGAAAGTCTTCCAGAAAGATAAACTGGGGCATTTGAATGGAATTTGCAGATTGAAATTTCTATGCAGTCTACCCAAGCTGACTTAATTTTTAGTGACATATCCTACATTGATTATGGAAGGAGGTCAGTTATTTCTCTGATGAGCTGTGCAAGGGGATGGGTCTGCCCTGCAGTCAGAGGTGTAATTTCAGTTGTTGAATGTTACAGATGTACCCAGGGTAGCTTGGTTTGGTATTAGTAGCATCAAAGCTGTAACAGCACAACCATCAGTTCCTGATGCTCTTAGCCCAGCTAGGACTGAAAGGCAGAGAAGGCAATGCCTGGGTGTGCTACTGCAGTCTCCCTGCCTATTTTGGCTCAGTTGTGTTCCCATCACTTCTCTGTAAATACTCCCTACAGTCATGATTCTCATATAACTGTTTTGGTCGTGATCTCTGTCTGTATTTTAAGCCAGGTGTGAATGTTTAAAATTCAATACATGATTTATAACTAAATATGCTAACTGATTTTCAGTGTCAGAAAACAATAAGAATTCAGCGTGCTGACTCAGAGATGTTTTTATCTCTTTAACATCTTAGTGAAGTCACATGGAGAAATTCTCTCTGCCTGCAGCGCATATCCTTTCCCAAAATAGAGACACCAGACAAAATTGGCTTGTTATTTTTACCTGAATATCTAGGTTGGTTGTCTTACTTCAAAGGATTTCAAAATTGATCTTCTTTCATTGAAACAAATTCACTGTTCTGTAGTAATTACCTTCATTCCCTACAAATATTTTTAAACTGGAGTTTCTGATATCACGTTGTATTTAACCTGGTCCTCAAAATTCCACGAAGCCGTGAAAGCTGAATGTTACCTTCTCTAACTTAGCTCCAAAGATAAGGCTCTCAGTTTCCACGCAGTCTGGGGCCATCAGCTGATCGTCAGGGAACTCCACCATGACACCTCCACACTTTCCTTCACAAACCACTCTCCATTCAACAGATCTGGAGGAAATTTAATTTCCACTGCTTCATCAGGATTTGTGAATCCATTTCCCTCTCAGTTATCATAAGGGAAGTTGCCTCTTACACTGCTGTTTCACAGTATATTGGAAAAGGCAGGTGGTGAAGCTCTTGCTCTTCAGCACTTTTTTCCCTGTTCCCTTCTATAGACACTCTGAATATCACTATAGGAACTAGCACTGATGTAAAACTGCATGAACTGCTTACTTCTGGTGATCCAGGTGTTTCCTCTGGTTCAGAATGAAGAAACATTTAGAAAGCTGCAACAGCTAAGGATGTGTTAGTGCTACTACTACCTGGCTCACAAAATCCTTCTACAACTCTATCTGTAACTCAGCATTTAAATTCTGAGAGCAACTATTTTGACTGACTCTGAACAGCAGTATTTCAGGATGAGGAGATGCATAAGTGGAAAATAACTGGTAAAAAGGGAGAAAGATGTAAAGAAGGATTTATAAACTGGCTTTGGTCGTGTAATCAACTGGCATTCTCTGCAGTCTAAAGCATCCTGTGAATAGTTTTCTTAAATGATTTCCTATAATAAAGTAATAGAGGCCCTTGAGGTAATTGGTATATGCCTACTACACTGTATTTAAACAGAGATAATGAGCTACAGCATCCTCTAAGACTGAACTAAAGCCTGAGTAATTATCTGAATTTAAATATTTTTTTTCAATTGTATCCTGGATGTACAATCATGTAACATCTAATTAGAGTGATTAACTGAATTTCACAGATGATGACCAGAAGAAACTGTTACACAATGTATATTGCATCTCCTTAACGTTTCAAAAACAATGACAACAAGTTTTAGTTAACATTGTACTTTCATTAGAAAGTCTGCTAACCTGTCAATTGATGCAAAGATAAATTCTTGTACACAGGAAAGGAAAAGTCATTTTATTCTAAACAGTTCACATATAATTATAAAAAAGAATCTTTTATCTATCTAGATTTAGATTCTATTTGAAGAGAGAATCTCATTTTTTCATGATATAATTAAGATCAGATAGCTGAGAAGAAAAAACATCTTGGTAATGATTTCCTTTAAAAAAATATTTAATGGCAACTACTCCAGGACATTGTAACTGAGTGACAGTAAAGTTGTGTTTTACTCACTGGCGTTTCATCTGGGAAGTGTTATGCAGCAAATCTCTCTTTGTAACTTCCAGCAGGTGAAATAAAGGTTCAGCTTTGAACTCCCTAATCTATGTTTTTATTATGAATGGGCTGAGCCTGGCTTTTATATGAGTGTCAGGAGCACTTACGTTAAAGCCCCACTCCCTTCGATATGCTCACCATGATCATTGCTTCTTTGGGAATGCAGGTTTGTTCTGTGCTGTGTTGGTTTGAGGGAGGCTGATGGCAACCCTATCGTGGAACAACTGTGTTCATTATTAGCTGTGATCTGTGACTGTTTTTTTCTTTTTGCTATTTGCAGTCTTCTAACTGTCTAGCTTGGATCCTGCACCCTACCTCCATTTTCTTCTTGCACTGTTTCTTCACAACCTTAGCTCATAGAAAATTAAGAAATGTGCTATTTTAATTTTCACGTGAGTATAGCTACAGCACAATGAGTTCCTGGGTTTCCAATTGAGGTTTCTGCTACTGCGACTGAAGTCAGTGCTGTATAAAACCTCCAGATGTCACTTCAGAGGAAAGAATCTAATTCAGGAAACTCAAAATGTTCTTTTATGGTTATTAATCCATCACTACTCCTGCAAAAACCAAAAAGGGATCAAAGTCTGGATTCAGGAAGCATTACATTAACTTCTCTTCTGTAGCTATATCTGTGTGCACCGTAAGTGACTCTGTCACATCACAACCTTCCTGAAATAAGGTTAAATTCCACTTGGATTTTACTACTCTACAGTTCTTCTTGGCTCAGTGCTAGAAAATGTAGGATTGTACTTGCTGGACCTCAAGATCAAAAATATATTCTACATAAAGTGAGATTTCTCTCTCTGAATTTTAGCCATCTCAGAATAGTGATCAGTCTAAGCTCGTCATCCCAATTCAATTTCTGGTCAACAGAGAAAGATGTATAGATCAAATCACCCTCTGGATATGCCCATCTTCAGTAATGACCCAAGAAGTTTCCATGTCTGTACTGCTTCTATGATTAAAAACAAGTACATGAGGAAAGCCTGTTTTACCTTGGCTTGAAGATGGGCAGGCTGCTTGAATGGGCTTTTAGAGCCATCATTGCAATGTAAGCATAGAATTTTTCAGGTGTAGTTTGTGACTGCTACTTTCACAGCCTTTCCAGACTGGCTGAGATGCCAGAACAACTAATTAGAAATTAGCACTATGGATCTTTGTACTGCATTTTGTTACCTTTTAAAAACCTTTGTTCCTTTTCTTTTCTTCTGTTTTATTTAGATCTAGAGATAAGGTCTCACCCACACATGGGATTATATGCCTTCAGGTGTGGCAAAAGCATTCCTGAAGGTAAAACTACAGGACTTCTAGGTCTTTGCCATTTCACATCGGTCTATGAAGGTGATAGAGCAGTTGGAGGTAGACTGGATCTCCCTATTGATGTATTTTTAAAATAAAAATCATAGAGTAAAAATGAAAACAAACATTATTAGAGCTTAATAAAACAGCACTTACTCTCTTGAGGCACTGGGCCAAAATAAACATTTCCAGTGGAAACTGTAAGTGACTGTTTATTTTACTAACAGAAGAGGTTTCGGGATTTAGATGCTTGTTGTGCAGAGATTTATATGCTGCAGTGCAGATTTTTTTGTGTGTTCACATTAAATTAGAAGTAGGTCCAAACAGTCAAACCAACATGCTTTTTAACAATATTATGTAGCTTTTCTGTACCCCAGTCATAAAATACTCATGAAGGTTGTGTTGCCATGAGGTATAATTCATTGTTCTGTAAATTAAAATATAGAAGTTGCCTTTTAATTCATCCATTGGAGAAAACGCCCCTAATACCTTTTCCACATTTGATATATAAGCCAGGAGCTTATTCTTATTTGGCAGATGGAGTCAGAATTGTGTTGCTTTGAAAAGCATTATAAATTTAAGGCAGTTTCATACACTTCGAATTCTTTGAAGTCCAATGCAATTTCACATACTTTTTTTTTTCACTTCCTTCTACAACACAGTTGTTCATGACAAATTTGGGATTTCAGAATTTATGCTTTGGTACCAAGGAAAGCAAGAATAAAGCAGCCCTCACTTGGATACCCAGTGGTTAAATAGCGTAGTCTCCGTTTGCTCTCGAGGGTTAATTATGTGATTGAAGTGGAAATGGCACTGTGGATAAATCTATCTCAATGTAGGAAATGTAATGTGTTAGTTCTGACTAATGTTTTTCCTTTCATAAGAGAAAATCTATTATGGAAGAGGGTAGTAAGTACTTAAATACCTAAATGGGTGATTCACATCTAAATGAAAGTGAAAAAAGCACTAAACACTTCTAGGTAGATGAGCATTTTCAGGTGTATTTTGCCTGTACTTATTTTTCTCTTTGTTGGAAGGAAAAGGTAAGAAGACACTTTATTTTTATTCTGTTTCTCATTGTGTTTTCTAAAAATCCTCTTTTTGAATTCTCACTGTGAACAACCAGTGATAGTGCCCATCTTCCATGTCAGCGCAAGAGGAGATCTGCAGCTAAGTGAAGAACAAGCAAACTGAGTTACTGAATGATAGGAGCTTCCTACAGCATCCTGCATCATGATCCTTTGTGCAGTTATCTGTATTAAACCATAGATCTGCTGTGTGCTGAAGCATCATCAGTTCTTTTATCCTCTTTGAAACATTTAAAACATTTTCTTCCACCTTAAGTTCTTGGTTGCTGTCCTTGCTAGATGTGTCATTTGTTTAGGGATTGTGCTGGGGTAAGAAGACTGCTTTGCTTTCCTCTCACCTCTTTCTTTCCATTTCATGTTTTCCAAGTACTTCATTCATGCTTATGTTGTTATTTGAGAACCAGAATAGTCTCTGCAGACTTATCTGGATTGAAAAAAAACCCAACAAACAAAAAAAAAAGAAAGGGAAAATCTAACAAAGCCTACATGTGCCCCATTTTTATTGGTTATTTTCAATCTGTATTATTGTGTAGAATCCCTGGAGCCAGTAGCTTCTCCAGGAATGTAGTACATAAACCTGTGGCTGATGAAACCTATCAAATCTGGGTTTTGAAAACTTTGATTCTAGAACTAAAGAGAAGACCTTCATAGGCTCAGACAAGCCTGGGTTATAGTACTCACTTATAGTAAACAACCTCCAGTCTCTTGCAGGACTGGAGAAATTAAAGAATAATAATTATAACCAGAAATAAAATTTAAAAAGATGTCCTGAAAGTGAAGAATTCAGGGTACCAACAATATGACTTTAAAAGAAATTAAATAATGTCATTCCAAATTGGTACAGAGTGAGAGGAACTTGCTTGGAAATGAATGAATGTTAAGGAAAAACCTAATCTAAGTTGAAACAATGAGAAGTGTCAGTTTTAGTGCCCTGAGAAGTGTCTAGAGTTTCAAGAGGGCTCTTCTGTCCTTGTTTTGTATGTTTTTTTTCCTTTTTTGGGAGAAGGACATTTATATTACCAGAATAAGATTAATGTCCTGTATGTAAAGCAGTGCATGTAACTTGAGAACTATATGTGCAGCAATTGCAATGTGTGCAGTGTTTTGTGCCAGCCTGGAATGACTTGGTCTTTCCATCAACTTCCTTGTAATCATGAAACTGTGTGGGAAATTAGTCAAAGGGAAGAGTGTTCTTTGCCAACTTTGGTGGTAGCAATTTTGGACACAGAGGTTCACAAGCCTTCCCTTTTCAGATATTTTGGTACCTGCAGGTGACACATAACTGACTCAGTGGTACCTATTATACTACTGGGTAATCGGGTATTTGAAGTAATTCCAGTGGTGGTCAAAGACCCATAGGAGCAGCTGTTTAGAGAGCATCCTCTCTTCCACCACATGTTTGGGAGCACAATGTTTGTTCTTGCTATACACAGTTCCGTACTCCTCTTTATTGCAACAGTTCCCAAAACTTCCATTACCATGGAGTCTCAGTTGCCTTTTGGCGCTAAAAGGTGCTGAGATGCTTGCTTATTGCTTAGACTGGTCCTGGGAGAGAAATGCAAGGACATCTCTACAGAGTAGCCATGGTCTTTCCCTGAAGGCGGTTTCTACCAGAAGGTGGTTTGCAATCAGGGGATTGAATGCACCATACCATTTTCTTCACTGAAAGGGTGATTGGAATGGGCTGCCCAGGGAGGTGGTGGAGTCACCGACCCTGGAGGTGTTTAAGGGGAGATTGGATGAGGCACTGAGTGCCATGGTTTAGATGATGATTGGTGTTAGTGTTGGTGTTGGTGTTAGTGTTGGGTTATAGGTTGGACTTGATGATCTCAGAGGTCCTTTCCAACCTTACGATACTGTGATACTGTGATACCATTATAAGGATGGCTCTTGGCCTGGTTTGAAATCCTAATCCTTTTCATGGTAGGGCTTTATGAAGAGTGCTGCAGACAATAATGAGATCACATATATATGGGTCTTAAAAAGATTCGTGCAATGATTTTGAAGCTGCTGTTTGCTAGGCTGCGGTGAATCCTAAACCATGGGGACTGCTTCAGAGGTGGCCTACTAATCATTCCTAGTCAAAATGAGCTCAGGCTCTTAAGATTCCTCAGAGAGCTTAGCCAAGAAATTAAGCTGGTGAAATGCTTTTCTTAGACTGTCACAGCATGTGCTGACAGCACCCATTATACACTATAAAATTAGAAGAGATTTTAAAGTCCCCTTTCTGCCTCCCATGCCATTTCAAACCCCCAGAGAGACAATAATTATCAGGTGATAAGAAAGCACCTTCCCACGTAACAGCAGGTTTTCCAAATGAGTGATGGATTATATTAATAAGGTTATGCCAGAGGAACAGCCTCTTTTCCTCTTTTCCACCTGCCTGAGCATTTGCAGATTATTCATGGTCTTCCTGGACAATGTGTGACCACTCAACTCCTTCTGCAGGGGGGATGGTTCTTGTGAGGGGAAAGATCATTTGTTTGCAAGCTGGGAGGTGTCTTGGGAACTTGGACTGAAAGAGAGACCAAGTAGCACTGCAGACAGTCTCATCTTGCACTCGGAATGCCAAATGCATACCTCTAATCTGTCTTTTCTGATTCGTAAGGTGATGCATGTGTGATAACAACCCTCACAGAACAATACGGCTTTTCACAGTTGCCTCTCAAAATTAATCTCACACTTCTTCACTTCATTTTTTTATCACTTGTAACCCAAATTTTCTGTTATCTGTCCAGTACTAGCATATATGAGATGAAATATTATTTCTCTCAGGTTTCTGATCTCGAAGTTTTGACACATTCTGTGCTAGAAAAGATTGGCACATGATTCATGTTTCGTGCTACATCTTGGGAAAGCATGCAAATGCAGTGATGTTTACAGCATGGAAGCAGTAACACAAAGCATAGGAAGAGGAGCCCTGGGTGATTTAAGCAGTTGGTGTACTTAGAAATTTCAGGCTCTAACAAAAAGGTGCATTATCAAAGTAACACATAGCATATCTACAGAGTCAGGTAATGCCTGCTGCCCTTCTTATCCAGACAAAAGACCTTTGGACACAATGTTCTCTAGCAGTGCTGTGCTTGGTTTGTGTTATTTATTCAATAAACCATTCAGCACTAGAGTCAAGGATGGGAAGATAAAAACAGATAGACAGGGAAGCAAAGCTAGAGCACAAGCCCAGTGCTCTTTAAAGTAAATTCTTTAATGAATGTTTCCTGTTCCTTGCTGTGGCTGTGTAAGAAAGGCCTGAGCTGGGAGTTGCTTTTCTCCCAGCAAGTGTTTTCATGCAGCTGTTTTTAAACCTTATTCTGTTCCCCAGTGGGAGAAAGAGGGTATTTATGGGGAGACACAATCAACAGAAAGTATAGCACTCTTATTAGCTGTAATATGACTTCAAGACTTAGAACTACTCTTGTATTTCCCTGTATCTGCAGGTGCTTTACTTTCTCATCTCTAATGAATCTAATCTGTGAGAGCTTAAAGAAGCTATTTATAACGTGTCACATCAGCAGTCATGTCCACAATCAAAACTTAGGTTCTTGATCTTGCTGCATGTTTTGTTTGTCCTGTAAAATACTATGGTTATGGTGGGTTTGTATTAATCAAAATCAAGTTGACTTCACAGGAATCAGGAGAACTTGCCCATTTTTATCCTCTTCCTGGAGTTACATTTTTAAAAGGAGAATTGTGGCTCAGCAAAATGGGCTCATATCTCCCAAAAAGTATCTGGAATTTTTACTCTTTTATATCAAGTTTATTTATGAAAGCTGGCAGGTGTGACTTTGGCAAATGGTCATCTGTCTCATGCTTGCAGTCTTATTTTTTTTTTTGTCTTGTAGACAGACTCTGTCTTCCCCATGTCCCCTGCTGGATACGTAGGCTTAAAGAAAACACAGTGCTTTCTGGCAACCAAACACTGCATGAGCTGACAGAAGCGTATATTACGTTTTTGTCCAGACATCCTAAGATGTACAAGGGTGACAGGATCTGTCTGAATCATCCTGTAAGTCTGTAATTTTTTAGAAGACATTGATTATTATAAAATGCTACATTTATGATCTGGACAAGAGCTTGACATGGAAAAAAACCCAAACCAACAACTAACAAAACAAAGATTCCCGTAAATGTGAACAACTATTCTGGTTCCTGATGGATATTACTGTGTTATAGACAAAACTCCAATGCAGACCCTGTGATAATCAGGTTTTGTAGACCCTCTTGGCTTTTTAGCAAGACTCATTCCCTGTGTTGCGTGAGATATCTTTCCTTGTATTCCTGGATTGCTCTTACTTTCTGAGAGACCTTGTCTCTCCTGTGTTCTGCTTTCCTCTCTCAGCCTCTGCTGTTGGACTGGAGCTTTCACCTAAATTCCATGTCAAAAGGTATTTGAATCTTACCAGGCAAATATCACATGAATGGGTGCATTTTGGAATCCAGTCTCATCCCTAACCACCACTTCCTTCTTTTCTCAACCACCTTTTTCATTGCTTTTGCAGAGCTTTTAACCGGGACCAGGTCAAGATTCCAGGTGGACATTGACTCTCTGCTCCTTAATAAACTGTTCATAGCGTTGCTGGGCTTTTCTTATGTGCTTGAAACTCAGATTTCATAAAGTCACAAAATTCCTGAATAAATTTGAGGCAGTGAAAGCTCTGAGAGAATGTTGCTCCCCACATTCTCACTTACCTCAGCAGAAATTAAACCGGAGGGAGGCCGCATACTGAGACTTATTTACCTCAACAGACCATACAAATTGTCTCCTCGAGTCAGCTGTCCTAGGAAAACCCCAGCCTCAGACTCCTTTCCCCTCTCTCCCACTATTGTGTTAATCAGATCATAGTGCTTCTCAATTCCACTCTGCTTTACTACAGATAATAAAGTACAGTTACACTTCTCATTGCCACTGTGGTCCCTCTGTGTGTTCGGTAATTATGGCAAGTGACTAATTGAATTCTGAATTTCTACTAAGAGGCAATTACTATATAGATCAAACACCACTGTCAGCCAGTGCCCCACAGCCTTCCAGAAGGGAATTAGGCAGGAAGTCTCATAGCTCTGTGCTTTGCTAGTCTGCCAGGCTGAGACACAAACTGTCCTTCAGCCCTGGGTAACATTTTTCCTCCTCCAGTCTTAGTGCTTCACAGAAACTCACTCTCTCTGCAGAACAATGGGAATCGATGACTAAATAGCATTGAGAACTTTTTCTTAGATGACATCTTTCTCACTCGTGTGTTCTGAAGTATCTTCATAGGTGGATATTCCCACATGTTCTGGGCCATAGAAGTTTTCCTGGTAATTTGTGGATGATTCCTATGAACACTAGTTGGATGACAGCCTATGTTTCTAAAAACAATTACATCATCCAGAGACAAGTGAGAGGAGTCTTTAAAATGGGCATAGGAGTGGTTGTTCAACATCAAATTACATGCCAGTCCAGGCCAATATTTTGTTTAGCCCACATTTGTTTTGTTCAGCCCAATTTACACCTATATTGAGTTGACTATGTGAAGGTGCTTAGATGTTCTGTAGGTGATTGAGTTACCCCTATTTTCAATAGCAATGCATTCAATGGAAGAATAAGTCAGTGTGATTGAGTCCACAGCCGCTAATCAGCTAAATCTCACTCTGAACTGTGCTAATTGCATTCATTAGAGGTCAATTCAATTGCTTAAAATTAAGAATGAAGTACTATTTGGATGCCCTGGATTGAGTAGATTCCATGGATGCCATGGGCCATGTCATATAGTACTAGATGTCTATCTAGCAGCATGTACATTATAGCCTTCACTTACATTATAACCTAATATGAGCATCTACATAGAATCATAGAATCACTTGGCTGGAAAAGACCTTTGAGATCGAGTCCAGCCATACCTGTCCACTGCTAAACCATGTCCCTAAGCAACTCATCAAACCATCTTTTAAACACCTCCAGGGATGATGACTAAACGACCTCCCTGGGCAGCCTCTGCCAGTGGCTGACCAGCCTTTCAGTGAAGAAATTTTTCCTAATATCCAGTCTGAGCCTGCCCTGGTGCAACTTTTGGCCATTTCCCCTTGTCCTATCACTTGTCTCTTGAGAGAAGAGATAGACACTCACCTCGTTACAAACAAAAGAATTTATATGTCTTCATCTTAAGCTCAATTTCATCTGTAGGGAGGAGTATAAAAAATGGGACAACCATGAAAAGAGATTGCTCCTGGGTGCTGTTTTATAATATTTTCCAGCAACCCAGGTTTTTATGACTTGCTGAACAAGAGGTGATGCCAGTGTGTGTTAAATGAGTGACAAATGCCTGCTCTTCCTTGTGTGTGACACTTGACCTTTTAGCAAAGATTAATTTGCGTAGGTGTGTTGCTAAATGTGAAGTTCAGATTTTTCTCTCACAACAGCTTTTGAGGAGTCAAATTCTGGTTTCTACTCAGCTAAAATTAAGAAGTTCATCACATTTTTGCTTTTTTTTTCTCTTTTTTTTTTTTTCTGAAAGGAAAAGGTGATAAGCTGAGGAATAGTTCAATACAGATGGTTTCATAATCTCTCTTGTTGTTCTTTCTACTGACATAAACATTCAGGTTCGAGTTGGAAATTGGGTTCTATGTGCATTCACATTTGTGTATGGGCTCTCTCAGGGAATTAGCTGAAAAGAGACTTTGGAGGTTGCAGATTCATCCTGGATCTTCATGTCAAGGTCAACACAATAACACAATATAGAAGAAAGTAACCTCCATTTGTTTCAAACTGATGAACTTTGCAAGCTGTCACAGAGTATGCTTTCAGTTTCAGGCACTGCAAAAGTTTTTAACTCAAGAGGGATTATTTTCCTGTTTACCTTTGTGCTTTTGACATATGTGGCCCAAACTCTGCCCTGTCAATCAATAAGGGGAAAAGAGCTGTGCTCTTATATGTTTGTGAAAGCAGGGTTAACTGAGCATTTTTTGAATGCTTGTGAGCCTGTTCACTTGTCTCTGTTCCCCTCTTTTCTTAGTGTTTCCTCAATTGTTTCTATAATAGCTTGTCTCTAGCATTTCAAAACAAGAGTTTCCTTAATCACAAGCCATGAAATAATTAGCTAAGGAAATTAATAGTGTATTGGGATAATAATTATAGACATGAATAATAATTCTGTTTTGTTGAATGATTAATAAAAGGATAATAATACTAGGTGTAAGGAGATATGACAAAGAAAGCAGCTTCCGGGATAATTCCCTAGCTATCCTTCTGAGGAGTGATTGTTTGGGGATTCCCTGCCGCTGTCCACATCCCAATCCTACAACTGTTCAAAATGAACCTGTAAAGAAACAGAATAAGCACTGTTAATGAGATGTATTTTACAGAACAGTTTTTGCTAACCCTGGAAGCATAAAGAGAGTGTAAAATATTGCAAGAAATTGTGCTTTTATTTCCTGAGGAGAACTGTGTGGGATTGACTTGCAAGGGATTGGGAAGCCTAAAAAAACTATTAGCTTTCTTTGTGTATAGTTTTATGTTAACAGGTATTTAATTGAACAAAGTTAAAAAGGGCCATTTTTCTGACAGTATTGCACAATTAACTCTATAGGATCTTTCTTAAGGTGCTAAAATGGCAATGGTTGCTGCTAGGCATCCCCAGCCTAGGACAAGAGTGACACGCTGAGCACAGTGGAGATAATATCAGAATCAAAGGCTCTGGTTTGGGACCTACTTACGTCAGGAATGGGAGTGTGGACAGAAGGGTGTCCTTGGACCTCAGAACTTAGGTTAAAAACAGGAGATGGAGGAAGAGGTACAGACAACCAGAACAATATACCTCAGATGCCCTTTTATATTCCTGTAGTCCAACAAGCATTACACTTGCTCAATTTGTATTAAGAAAAGTTGTGTTGCTAAGTGTCTATATGTGAGTGAAAGTATCTGTGTAAGAGCGGGCAAAAAGGTGCTGGCAAGACTGTAATCTTTATCAGTCTGCCTAATGAAGTAGCCTTTGGGCTAAAAGTCCAGACAAATGTTTCTCTAAACTGAAGAAGTCTGGAGGACTTCTGAACTTCTAAAACTTTCTGTTCTTGTCTTTGCTTTAGACATGTTATATGACCTGGGAGAATCACTTGAGCTTCTTAGCAGATAGGAAATCTATAGAGAAACTGAGCATAATTGAACTACTTGAGCTTCTCATAAAGCATTTTAGGACTTCTTGGCGAAAGAAAACAATAGAAACCTGAGCGAAGTTTTGTGCTGAAGAAGCATCAGGTTGGTGAGCTGGACAGAGCTGGAGTCATAATTTTTTTCCTAGGGGAACATTTCTTGCCTAACATATTATTTCTCTGCCTTCCGAGACTCTCCTGTAAGTGCATTATAATTCTATATGAATGTCAAAAAACTCCTGATCATGACATTTAAGAAAACCTCTCTTTGCACAAAGCTCGACTTTTAGAATGGTGTTGGCTGATGTACAAAGTAACAAGCATTGGTTGGATAACTGTTCTTTCTCTTCTCCTCATTTTTGTATGAATATCCCTCATTCACAAATAAAGCATGTGGAGAGATGTTTTTCTTTTCAGTATCATGGATATCTGACTTCTGTTACAATTATACCACTGTCACTTATGATTTCTAGAAATAGCAAGCAGTGTACTGGTGCACTGTGAATCCTACCTGGTTCTAGTTTGTCACTGCAACAAGCAGAAGAAAGCCACAAAAGAAGAAAGATGGCAAATGAATAAATAATTTACAGCCCTGTGATTCAGTTCCTATTTTTAGACACTTGCTGTTTTTCTCAAACTTTGAAAAAGGACTAAGAATAGTACACGCATTCAGTGACATATCCTTTATGCAACACAAGTTCCTTCTGTTTCATTTGATCTGAATCCTGTGAAATCTGAGCAACCAGTCCAAGGAATTTATAACATGCAGTTCCTGTTGGATTTGCTGAGGCTCATGGTGGATAAGTACCTAAGAGAAAAATTTCTGCATAATACCAAGCAAAATATACTTATATTTTATATATGAACTTACACTGAACACTAAATGAATAAAATTTATTAGGAGGAGACATTTGGGAGAATCTCACAATAACCCAGTGATCAGGACACTCTGAAAGGAAGGAAACCATTGAACTGGGTTCAGGTTCATCATGAAGTCCAACATGGAAAGGACTAGAGTCAAAGTACTCCATTTTGTGGCTACAATGTTCAATGCTTGAATGTTTTGTTTTGTCTTGTTTTACCCCCATAGTCTTTGATTTTTTTCTAAAATTTTCTTTTCGGATGGTAAAAACTGGGCCAAATTTACCGGACTTAACAAGTGATTCTCACTGGTCCAAAACTGTGTATTTCAAAAATCACTTATTCAGTTCAGAAAATGTCACACAGCTTTAGGCCTACGACTGATAAAAGACAGGTTTCCACTGGCTCTTCTGATTTTAAACACCAGCATTTCTCAGAAAATCTTTTAATGTTGTATAAATAAGTCAAAAGTCTCACTTATTTGTGCACTTTCCATTAGTAAACAGCATTAATACCTCTGTGTTGTGGGCACCATTGTCTGGCTTTGCTGAGTCCTGAAGTCAGTGTAGGAAGGGACTGATAAGATATGCTGAACAAGGCTAAGTTGCAAGTTGATGTTCTAAAATTACAAGGTTGAACTCAGCCTGTGCTAAATCTGCAGGCCTAACCAATCCTGAAAAGGAAGGCAAATAATGCAGCTTGGTTAAAGGGAAATACAGAAGTAAAGAGTTTAACAGTTGTCTTAGAAAGGAGGTGGGAAAAAAAGGTTGTTTAAGATATTAGCAAAAAAATTCTCAGGGGAGAGATTTAACAAGCTGTCTGGAACAGTTTTATAAAGCAATTACGAGAAATTCTTGGAGCTTATGCTTTTTAATCTGACTGAACAAATCCTGCTGGTAGGGAGATGGACAACATGACCCAGTGTGCCCTTCCAGTTGTTTGCTGCATCTGTGGTTCTCTGAGATGGCCATAGTCACTGCAAACTCCACTTTCCCAAGCCTCATACTTTCCAGGGAGTTTGTTCAGTGGGAGATTTGGTTTTCTGGTTGATAGACTCTTCACTTCAGCTTGGCTGACAACTAACATGGATCAGCAAGCTGTCGAAGTAGTCAAATACCCTTAGCTGTGCACAGCTCAGAACCTAACAGACTCCTTTATTTATTTATTCATTTGCCTATTTATTCTCTTCACTCCAATAGCAGATGAACTTGCCTTATGATTATAGAAGCCACTCTGTGTTCATGGGATCCAGAATGAAAGGTGTAAGTTGCTGGAGAGGGCAGACTTCCATTTTAGTGATGACTGGAAATGTAAACCTTGTCAGAAAGTTGCCTACATGAGACAGAGCAAGATGACTGAAGTCCTTTTCAAAACCAGCTTAGTTCCAGTTGTCAAAGACAAGATCCATTACAGCAGCACTTGCATGCAGTGTTTGGAATTACCTTTTTTCTGCTAATAGCTAGAAGGATGTTGTTAACTTCCTGTCCACTTACCTTTACCCTGTGCTCCTGTCTCTTGTTTGTTTCATGCTGTTAATGGACTTTTACTGACTAAAACAAGCCAGCCACCAGGCCAATCTATACAGATTGAGTTACTGCTACCTGAAAGTCTTGGTGTTCTTCATCAGGGTCAATAAAGAAAAAAAAATTAAAAATGCCACTCATCAAATACTCTTCTTTGCATATTTCAGTTGAAAATGCAATATTGTCTGCTGTTATAATTGAAACTAAGGTCAAGGTTTTACCCCTTAAATTAATGTAAAACTTTGAACTTAGGCTGTGTTTTAAAGTTGTTCCCGAGGAAAATGGTGTCCTGGTAAGCACAGAATCACAGGATGGTTGAGTTCCAATGTTCTAACCTCACTACTGAAGCAGGGCCACCTAGGACTGCATCCTGACAGCTTTTAATGTCTCCAAAGATGGAGACTCCACAACCTCCCTGGGCTACCTATTCCAGTGCTCAGTCACCCTCACAATAAAAAGTGTTTCTTGGTGTTCAGAGAAAACCTCTTGTATTTCCATTTGAGCCCATGACCTCTGGTCTTGTCACAAAGCAACACTGACAAAAGCCTGAGTCCATCCTCTTTGAACCCTCCTTTCAGGTATTTATATGTATTGATAAGATCCCCTTTAAGATGTCACTTTTCCAAGCTGGACTCTTTCAGTTCTCTCAGCCTTTCCTGATATGTGAGGTGCTTATGGCCCTCAGTTGAGCTGTCTTCAGTACATCCATGTGTCTCTTGTATGGTGATCCCAGAGCTGGACTCAGTGTCCCAGGTGTGTTCTCACCAGTGCTGACTAGAAGGGAGGGATCACTTCCCTCAACCTGCTGGCAGTAGTTTGCTTCATGCAGACCCAGGGTACTATTCACCTTCATTGCAGAAAGCACACACTGCTGGCTCAGGTTCATCTTGGTGTCCTCCAGGATGCCCAGGTCCTTTTCTATCAAGCTACTTTCCAGCTGGGTGGTGCCCAGCATACACTGGTGCATGGAGCATTGAGCTTCATGAGATTCCTGTCAGACAATTTATCCAGCCTGTCAAGATCCCTTTAACGTGGAGATCCCTTTTATATCACCTTAGAGCCTTTAAGAACTGCAAACATTAGTACTTAGCAGTCTTTGTGTGTGTGTATCTACATTGTGTATGGAGCTGAAAAGTTGGCTGGTGTGGAGAATCAAGGTCTGACACTGGGTTGTCCAAACAGTCCCCACTACAGAGATGGAACTGCAGTGGAAGATATTGCAGTACCCTGTCTGAGGGGCTTTAATTGCTGTGTTTGACTCTGGGAATACTGTCATTGCTGTCATTGGCTTTATTGATAGAATGTGACTATGATCAGCATGACTGAGTAAGACCTTAGAGGAAACATAAAAATGCATATGTTATACTGACCAGCCTGGGGTGGATGAAGTGCGTTTTCTGGAAGCTGGAAAGCTGAGCGACAGTCTGAGCAGTGCTGGATATTTAGAATTATAGAATTATGGGATCATTTAGGTTGGAAAAGACCTTTATGATCATTGAGTCCACACTTAAACCTAATACTGCCAAACCCGCCACTAAACTATATCCTTCTATTCCAGAAAGTTCCCTTTTACCTCCTTGCCTGTCCCTCTGACTGATGGATAAGCAGAAGCAATCAAGTGCATTACATGTTGCTAACATCCTCAACAAACAAAATCAACAGTTTTTAAACCAAAGAGGAGGAAATCGACACACATATAAAGGAATATTGGATGTTGTGTCAAAATCTATTTGCCTAATGGCTGTGTTGCTTGTGTCATCATGAGTCATCTGCACTTTGTTTGTTTGCATGAAGATCAAATCTGCTTGTCCAGTTGTATTACACAAGTGCAAGTGCACAAAGAGCACAAAGAACCACAAGCTAGAACGACCAAGAGTCACTTTATTTTATGTATCTGTTCTTCAGAATAAAATCAGTAAGGAAGATGAAATTATAAAAAGGCAAATATATGGAGTTCTTCAGTGTGTCATTTGTCTAAGGAAATGAAAATCGGCACGTTATATTTTTTTTGTCTATGAGAAAGAAGAAATAGTGCTAATAGCTCTCATTAGCTATTGTTGCTCTAAAAAGATCATGCAACTGTTCTTTTCTTCCTGCGTGTTCATTGTTTGTTTCCACAATGGAGTTCTCCATCATGACTCCTAAATTTTCTCCTTATTTTTCATAATAATCATCAAGAAAAAAATGAAATTAATCCAGTTTCTTTCTATACACAGTGCTTTAAAGCAAAGGGCAATTATGCTTCCAGCACAAAACACTTTCATTCCAGTTCTCAATGGAAAAACAGGCGGGAAGGAATATTCTAAAGCATGTTCAATCACCAAAGAGATCATAGAAGTCTCTTGGTAAGATCACTGATTGTTTCCCTCTTCTCTTCTTTTGCATAGTCTGAAGCTGCAGGACTCTTATCTTCCATTGCTGTCTTTCATAGAACCAATATATCTGTCATCTTTTTGGCACCTCTTCACCGCTTTGATCACTGCTACAACTCTGTGTTCTGTGACTCAGCCTGTCATCGAGTCCAGTGTTATTTCTTCATCGCCTCTGTGCTGGTTTTGACAGTAAGCAGGGTTGCTATGAAGCAGCTGTTCGCTGCTCTGAGAAAGACCAAGATGGTTATTTGAAGTTGCCATTATTTTATTCAGGGTCTTCTGTGCACAGATATACAAGGAGGTGCAGCACATGACTGACTGTGAACACAGGGAGCCTTTGTCCAGAGCATATGTGATTGGTCCAATGTCCCCCCAAAATCCTAAACTCAATATATGCCATGGGATTCATGCATAAACAGGAGCTGCTTCTTCCACATGCCTGCAGTGAGGCTCTTACTCTTACTTAATATTGCTTCACTCACCAAATCAGACATTTCTCCTTTAAAGCACTGGGTAAAAGGTCTGTATTATATTTTTAAAATAGATATATGAAAATCCAGTATGATCGGAAATTTGTTTCTGTGTGGCAATTAGAACTAATGCTGTAAGGCATTTGGAAGGAAGAAAGAAAGAAGACCTTTACTGAGGGGTATAAATCACTTATGACTGCTAGAGTTTGGAATGAGACATTCCCAGAAGTCAGATCTACTTACTGCCTCAGTTTCTGAGAATTGGTGAATACTGGAGGAGATGCTCTACTACAGAAATTCACAGTTTGATTTATTCTCCTCTTGTTCAGATACTCACAGTGTAAGAGTGTGGTGTGACAGCTCATAAACCCAGACTGCTGTTTCTCAAAGAACTGCTTTGATGTGGGTGTTTATAGGGTCCCTGCATATCCACTGAAAGAGAGATCAGAGGTGCATTTTAAGGTTCTTGATATTCAAAGTGGGGGGGTTATGCATCAAAATGGAGATGGAAACGGATGGCATTCATACTGTCTTGCTTTGCTGATCAGGATGTATTCTCTGATAATTCATTTGGACAGGCAACATAAGACATTCATTTATCTTTCTGAAAAGAAGGTTTTAATGAGAAGGGAAGATACAGTGCAGGAAACAGAGGCATCGTGGCCTGTCAAAGCAGAATATGTGGTTTATGATGGCTTACAAACCTATACTGTCCTGCCTGGTCATTTTCAGGAAGTCACGTACGTGTATTTTCTTCAGTTTCTGTACCTGTAAAATGGAAATAGCAATGTGAAGAGCAGAGAAAGAAGTTGATATGGAGGGAGGGCGGGTGCAGGGGGCACTCCTAATATTTGTTTTCTTTTTCAACTAAAAGAAATCTTTGAAGGGAGCCTTTGAGTCAAAGGGTTCTTCTTTCCGTAGTTTTAATGTTCCCTCTCTCTTTCACCCAACTTCAGTCTGTTTTTGTTTTCTGACTGTTTGTCATCTAATGGGAAGTCAGAAAAAGAAGAGTGGTTTTCCTTTTGCATGGGAAAATAACTCCTTGATTCAAATGCAGCTTTCCCTCTCAGGTACTTATGTGGACCCAGTTGGATGTTCTAAGTGTCTCATAATGTTGATCGTGTTTCTGGTCTCCACATCTGAGCTGGAAAGATATGGCAAGGGAAAGGAAGAGTCAGAATGAATAAATCAAGGGTTTCATATAAGCACTGTCCTGGAAGTGGGATTCAACATGTGACCAAGTATCAAAACTTCCCACACAGTGTCAGGAGAGTGAGATGTTTTCTGGAGACTCAAAATCAGCAACCATTCAACACGGGCCAAAAGAAGGAGCCAAATAGAAGGGCTTCCTGGGATGTAACTCGGATCCGACCACCTGAATCCCATTGAGACCTGGTCTATGAGGAAGAGAGTAAGACACATTCAATTGGGAAGTTGAATACTAATAAACAGAACAGTGAGGAAAGAAGTCTCATCACCTGTTTAGTCTTCAGGGAAAATTTCACACCAAAAAATGGCAGTTGAGAGAAGTGTGTGGATTTGTCTGTGAACTAGTGACAGAAATGGAAACTGAAGTCCTTAACCTTTAGCACAAGTTTCTGTAGTTGACCAGAATGTTACCACTCATTCCATTTTGTTTTATTTTGGCTTTGCCAGACCAAGAAGAAACAGTGAAAAAGTGCAAAGAGACAAGAACAATTTGAAATTCTGTGATCTGTATGGATATGGTGTAACCTGGAGCAATCTAGGTGAACTGTTGCTTGTTGCTTCCCATATGGACTTTCCTCCCCTCTAAGGAAAAACACCTTTTCAAGAGTCTTTCTACCTTTTTCAATGGCTGTTGCCAACAGCACTTATAGTGCTGTTGTTTTTATTAGGTATCTTATTTTCTTGATGGCTGGGTGCTGTACCAGAACTGAATGACTGTTGCAAAGGCCCAAGAAGAAATTGGGTAAAGGGCAGCAAGAACATCGTGAAGAGTTCATGCGGATATGGTCTGTATGAGTCCTTTGGGGATCTTTCTGAATTTCCTGTTTTATTTTAATTCTCTTGTTTCTATGACACAGTTTAAAATAAGCATGGAAAAAAACTAATGCTCGGCAGTAGATATGCTTGTGATGGATGGAGGAAGGCAGTTTGTACAGCAAAACTACATGGTTTTGTCTCTGAGTTCCTCAGGATGAAGTGGAGTGCTCACCAGAAGTTGAATTCCCTTCCCCAGTATTACTACACACAGTTCCCAGACCTCCTCACCATTGCAATCTGTCATGAAATCTCTCTGCTTCAGTAAAATAATTTTTACTTACGTGATTTTCATTTACATTTTGGGAGAACTGGCACCTTGGAAAAAGATAAGAAATGGTTTCTTTTTCACAGAGGATGGGTGAACACATCCCAACCTAGGTGTGTGCATTGCTGAAAGCTCTTCAGAGACATCTTGTGTGGCCTCCCAGCCTGCCTGGCCCAGGGTTGGGAGATGTGGTTATCAGGTTCTTTGCAGAACTTTTACCAATAATGTCGGTGCATGGGAAGATTCTAGAAAATCAATATCTCTAGGAATGTTTATTCTAGTATACAGTGGGATAAATAGGAGGGGAGTAAAGCAGTAAGTTTACCATACACATACCAGTCTCCTAGATAGAGCTTTTAAGACCTGAACCTTTCTGCCCATTTTTTAATAGACCATTTAACTGTTTTTTAAAACACTATGCTGAGATTAACCTTTCTCTTGCATCATTCTTCTCACACTTTTGCCATCTTCTGCACCCATATGCTGTAAGAAAACATTACCAATAAGTATCTTAAAATACTTGCTGTTTCTACATGTATTTGTGCTCTTTATTTCTCTTCTTCTGTCTTAGCAGGTTGTTCTAGTCCTCAGACATGTAGGATAAATTGATTTGCTTTGTGAATAATCTGTTATGTTAACCTTTTCTTAATTCTACAAAATTGCTAGGCTGTTTAAAGTCCAGCACAGAGTATTCATCTCTCTTTTATTTTGGTCCATACCAGGAAATGCCTACAGAGAATGCCTGGGCAATGGGACATGGGCTTCCAAGATAAACTACTCTCAGTGCGAGCCTATTCTGGATGACAAGGTCTGTATTTTTCCCTTCATTCTTCTCAATGAATGAATGAAAAGCTAAGCTTCAGGTTAACTCACTAATTTGGGACTGCTGAGACAGATTCCATTTCTGTCTTTGCAACAAATCCTCTCTATGAATCCAGAAAAATCACTTATCCTCTGTACATATCCCCTACTCATATGGTTTTTTAGAACAGGATGCTTTGTTACACTCTGTCCCTGATGATGTATATTTATGCAGATCCTTCCTAGCTTTGTTCAGAGCTTACAGCTGCTACAGTAAATGTTAGTAATAATAACAATAAGACCAAAAGCTTCTTTGGCACTGAAAAATAAGCTTTCAGCAGCTGATTCCACACTGTACCAATTTGTTCTGAGGTCGTATCAACCACTGGCCTTTCCAGATCTCAATGTCATTTTTCCTTCAGCAAATATATAAAGGGGTAACAACAGAAAAATACATAAAAAGCAGACTCTGGGCCCAGGTGTCTTTAAAAGATTGAGCCAGTCTTGCAATATATAGGAGTTTACAGAATTAAATTGGCATATTGAGTTAAGCTCCTTCAGAAAGGCTGCAAGCAATTATGCAAAGTCTTTTCTTGTCAAATGTCTCAGCTTTTTTTAGAGACATCATAGACATTAATCCTCACACAGTTTAAACCTTCAAGCTTTTCATGGTATGTTCTCTTTCTCTTCCTCCTGTTTTGAGTACCATGGTGGGACACGAGAACAGCTTTGTGCTGTCTCTCTGCCAGGGGTGACTTTCCCCTCTAAGAACCAGGGTGGACCCGAGCAGCTCAAGCCTGTTTATGTTTTGAGGTTAATTCCACTCCTTCTGTTTTTGGAGTTGTGCCGTGCCAGTTGTAAACAGAGATGATGAAGACAAGGTCTCACTTGCTGAGGGCTGCTTGCAGAGCTAATCCAGATTTACTATTTGGGAACTATTTGGACTAATTCTGTACCCAAAACAGGCGTGATGTGCGTGCTTTGGCTGTGGCCCTGCATCCACCCTTGTAAGATCCATGATGTTGCTGAATGTGGGCAGATAACTACACACCAGCTACTGAGAAGCACCCACTCTTACCCAGTGGCTTGGTAATCTGGTGGAACCCAGCCCCCCCCCCCCCCCCCCCACCTCCATTTGCCAGAGGCTCCTAAAAAATAAGACAAAAATGTACCAGAACCTGACCGCCATCCTGCGGGATCTGATACACGAGCGAGGTGGTCTAGCACAGCAGAAAGGCTCCCATGGCAACTTAGGCTGGTCTAAGTTGGGACCACTGCAATACAGACTGCCCTTACATTTCTTTTCCAGTTCAAATGAAAACCAAACTTTTTGCTGGGTCATTTTTCAGATGAATCAGTTCCCTAAACTATCTTATTGCGGTATTGCAAGTGTCCTGGGACCACCACAAAGGGAGTGAAAGGGTGGCTGGGGATGAGAGGGACAGCAGACCACGGTAGAAGACCATCTCTGACTGAAATGGATTTGCACTTCTGTGAAAACCACACTCTTAAAAATGACCAAGAGAGGGTGCATGAAGCAATCCTGATTTAGAAAATAGGGAACGGATCTGGGCAAAGACTCAAAACCCTTGCTGTGGTTTAGCTGTTGTGGGAATCCTGAGCTGACAGTAACAGTCTGATGTACCAGCTCAGAAAAAATGCTGCTGTATTTTAATGACACTCTTTACACTGTTTGTCTGCATGACTTGAACATTTGCTCTCTCTGCACAAGCCAATACAGAGGCGTTTTATTTGAAGAGACTGGCTAAGTGTTGTGACTAGAGGACAGGATTATTGCCTTTACCCTATTTTTGCTTTTAAAAACTTTGCAGCTATGGTGATGGCTTAAAACTTCTTAAATAGCATGTTCCTTAAACAGATGAAAGTGCAGATGTTCCCCTACCCTTGTTTGCAAAAGCTTAAAAACTCATTTATGAGATCTTTAAAGATTTGCGACAAGCTTTATGAATATTAAGATTTGTGAGTATTTTTGAAATCTCTACATAATGCTCAGTGTTACAGATGAATATTTGGATTGTTCTGTGATCTAAAAAAAAAAAAAAAAAGAAGGGAAAATCCCCATGGATTTCCCTAATCTTCATTTTGATTAAAGGTGAGATGCAAGCACACGTGTGGGTCTGTTGTTTATTATTGACTGATCCTAGTAGATGCTGTGCATCATCCAAGAGGTACCCCCTGTGTTTTATGTTTATTTTTAAAAAAAGAAAACAACACTGCTATCAAGCTTGGCCACCCACAAGCCAGAGTGCTAAAGAATTACAGAGTTTGACTTCATATGCAGTGATTGGTACATGGGACAGGAAGAGGAGCTTTCAGTATCACAGTATCACCCCAGTCCAGTGCTGCTCAGTTTATGATAAAGTGTTGGCCCTGGAGCAAGGGAAATACTAGGATTTTTCAGCTGCAGGTCGGTCTTTGGGAGCATAAGTTCCTGTAGCAAACATTCACTGATGGGTTACACTAATACATCACCACTCTGCTTGTGGCTGAGACCTGGGGCAGTAGCTGATAAACCTGTGCTCTTTAACTCTTCGCTCCTAGATCCTCACTTTGGCTGGAATCGAATTGTCCACATGTAGTTATACAGTGTAGTTTAAAATGTCCCAGTGTGTTTCCATGCATCTGACCTTCTGAAATACCTGTGTCCTTCAGCAGCAGCAACTGAAGGTCGGTCACCAAGACCATCTAGGAGGAAGAGAACCTTCTTAGTGCACCTCTGAGGCACTAAATGTGGTGTATGTGTACCTGTTTCTAGCCCTTGCTTCAGATACTGGTTCGGATGTTGGGTAGAGACTCAAATGTAGGTGTTCAAACGTTAGGCTGAATCTCATCCTCTGAATGACCAGTTAGCTCCTTCTCCAGGCACAAGAACCAAGTATAGAAGTGATTTCAATCCAGCTGGCTGTTTGATGGCATAATGCGTGACAGAGAGCTTCTCAAAGGGACCTTTGCTGCATCTGGCACAAATCGGTGCTCTTTTTAGAAGAAAAATGAGAGTGTCAGGCAGGAAAAAAATATATCTTAGCCTCCAAAAAGAGCTACAAATTAAGACCTTTGGTCTCCTCTATGTGGCTTTGGCAGCTGTGTATGAATTTGACTCCGTTAATGTTTTGAGGTGCCTTAAAGCTGTGTAGCCGAGCTAGCACCATGCTGAGGTTAATGTATCCTGCTTAAAGGCACATTAGCCACAGCTACACAGCTTCCAACTGGCTCAGAACAGGAAAGCAGTGAACTCAGAGGCATCTAGGATGACAAAGATACTCCTCAGTGGCTTGTGAAAGTCTTTGGAATGGAGATATGCTGTCTTTAAACTGGACTAGTGATGAGGCCATCCTGGCAACAGGAAGAAATCTAAATTAACTGAACTGGGAATGGAGTCTCACAGGAAAACGTGTGCTGTAAACACTGGCAGAACCTGTCAAGACATTATCTTAGAGGGAAAAGGAACCTTGTCTCCTGGAGAGCTAGAAGTGCTGTAAATAGAAGGTTATTCAAATCATTACCTGATTTGGTTTGAGCAGGTTAGCAGTCACGTCCTAGATAAAGCAAAGGAAAAAGTCCTCTAGACAGAATGACTCCTTCACCAGCCTGAAATCTGGCTGCAGGGAGTGCAACGTGTCTTAGATTTGCAAAGCTGGTGTAGATAAAGACATAGAACAGTGTTTCCTAAGTTTACCTGGTCGAAGGTGGTTGGAAGATAACTCCACGCTGTCTGATGTAACACAATTGTCGTGCATGAGGTACGGCATGGAAGAGGTTGCAGTGGTGTGATCTGCTGTGGTCCTGAGAGCAAGGCTAACAGAGTGTCCAGACCATCTCCTTTCTAATGTAACAACCCTCTTCCTAACCCTGAACAGGATTTAAATCTGCATTTTAGTGGAGTGAAACATCTTCCTGGAAGCAGAGGAGTGTTGGGTAACGTAGAAGGTTGTTACCATTTTAACATATATCAGTCTTCAAGAGGGTGAGACAGAAGAGAGTTATGCAAGTATTTTACATGAACTGAGCTTTGGCCAACACATGACTGATTCTGAGCACGTGTTCAGCCTTGAAGGTGTTGTCTCCAATTCTACCAGAGATGCAGATTGCATGTAGGCTGGTGGAAAGTGATCTTGCCACCCTGTCAGCTTAGTTTTTCATAGGCATTGAGGCGGTTCTTGTTTCTATGGCATTTGAATTTGCCTTCAGGAAACATAGTTAGTGTCAGCAAGAGAAAAAATAGAAGTCGTGCCTCATTTTCCTTCAACATCATTGCATCAAAAAAGGAGCTGAAGTGTTGTTTTTTTCCAATTAATTTTATCATGTTTTGAACTATATCTTCTTAAAACTTGTGTGAAATTGAGATAGTGATTGGGAGCCAAAGGAAGGAGCTAAACAGTCAGATTTGAAGAGCAGGATTCTTGGCCTGGGAGAAGCATTATCATCTTCTAGAAGATTTCCAGAACTATGTGAGCAGTTCTGAATGACTCTCTTAGTCATACGGTTTAGTTTTAGGTAATCCTGCAAGAAGCAGGGAGTTGGACTCTGTGATCGTTATGGGTCCCTTCCAACTTGAGATATTCTATGATTCTATGAATTAAGTGGCAAAGTAAATAAGCAAGTCAGATTGTCAGGGCATTAGATGAACATTATGACATTGCATTTTAGGTAGGCACATATTTCAAGTGTGTTTTCCTCTCCTTTAGGTGTCCCCATGACTTAAGGATAAATAAAATCCTATGGAATTCAGATCTTGCGGGGGGTTTGTTTTGTTTTTTTTTCTCTTCAAGCCTGTTCAGTAAACAGGCCTGTGCATGGGGGAGTTTATTTTAGGGGATTTTATAATAGACTTAAAAATACCTTCTGTGGTTGAGTTCTGTCCAGAAACAGCACATCTCTCCAGATATAGGCAGATTTCATCATGAATATTATTCCAAGAGGGCATGCTCGCTCTCTGGCAAAGTGCTGGAAGATGCTATCTTCACAGAACAATGAAACAGACTAACTACAGCTGCTGGTTGTAGTTTTATCCAAACATTCATTCACTAACAAATACCATTGACTGGAATAAATTGTTAAGGGAAATTATTGGAAAAAAAAGAAACAGAGGAAGTTCAGCCAAAATTAGAAAACTGATGCCATTTGTAGGATTTTACTTTTGTATTCTTATCACAAGGGAGGAAATTTAGGTGGTTTTCAAAGGTCTCATTCTTCTGAAGGAGGACAATATCCCCAAGTAGGGAAAGATCTGCTTAACCTGAAAAGAAATAGAATGCCAAAACTAATAAATAAATAAATAGCAAACCTCAGTCAATTTTTAACCAGCTTCAGTATTTCCCTGAATAGTATTTTTATACTTCTTCCTGTCCATCAGGCAAAGAGAGGAGATGCTTCTCTTTTCTCTGAAGCCAGCAGCAGCCCACCAATAAAGAATGTTCCAGTTACTTCAAGGTCAAATTTTGGTCACATCACTAAATTCACTAATTTATGTGGGTGCACTTTTGGACTTAATTTCTTGTTTACAGGGTCAAGAACCTGCCAATAATCTCCTCAGCATCCTAGGAAATAGACGCTGATACATTAAGTTTTGCCACATACTTGGGTCATTGCTAAAACTAACAGGATCTCTGGTTCATCAGACTCTTTCAAAATTGAAAGGACACCAGCAGATTCCAGCACTTTCAGTCTGCATTGGTTCTGCCATCAATGTCAAAGCTAAGGATCATAGCTTGCAAGGAATGTACCTCAGAGAAAAATCTGCCTTTATGGAAAGGGCTTATTTTTTATTTTTACTGACGAATGATTCATTTTTGTACCTAAACCAAACCATTTGAGTAGGAAAATAGCAAAATCTGGGTCATTAAGACCATACATTTTCCTAACAATGTAATGTTTTATAGCTTTTGAAACTCTGAGAACATGTGTCTTTTGTAGCTCTGGTACCCTGAAATAACAAAGTTTTTAAAAAATGAGATAGTAAATATAAGAAATCCTAAAAAAAAATTCAGGAAAAAAAAAAGAGAAGGGAGGGGAATAACTATTTTGTTCAGTTTTGTGAGAAACTGTGGACAAATCCCAAACTGAAACAAAACTAAATCTGCACTTCTGCGCCTGGGCGGCATATTTGGCTTAAACATAGGCATCAGCCCTGGAGCTATTATATCATTTTAAAGTTGAGAAAAGTAATTACTGTTTCCTAAACTGATTAAGTGTTCCTTAACGTCAGTGCTTAGAGAGTCATGCTGATTTAATCATGTTATCTCTTTACCTCCAGAGGAAGTATGCGCTCCATTACAAGATTGCTCTCATCATAAACTACCTGGGGCACTGTATTTCAGTAGGGGCCCTTATAGTTGCCTTTATGCTTTTCTTGTGCTTGAGGTGAGTAATCTGTTTGCATGCTTCTAACTTGGTTGGGTGTGCGACACTTACGGGGTTACTCAAGCCCTTTAATAACACTGTCCAGGTCATGCATGGTGTTGAAAAATGGTCGTGGCTGCTACACTCCCAAGCACAAGCACTGGTTTTGTTGACTGGTGCACTGGCTGAGCTGTAATGGTGGCCTCTGTGTATAGGACCTAAAGCTTATTTGAATTTAGGAGGAGAATGGTACATGATTTATTGATGAAGCAAAAAAAATAAGTGAGCACAGAATGCTTCCTTAAGGGAAACTGGGATCTAAGTGTGTCATGCTGCAAGTTTTGGGGGCAGTTTTCCTTTTTTGTAAGTCAGTGTATGATAACACTAGGCATTTTGCATTCCCTGACAGATAATGCCCAGATCTAGACCAAATGAGATAGAATGAAGTGTTTTTATTTTGTTTTGGGCTGCTTTCAATTTTTCTTCCATTAAAGAGCTTGGAGTTTTCTTACATAACAAGAGAAACATCTTTAAAGTAGCTTTATCCCCGCTAGTGCTCATGAAATGATGAATGCAGATCGATGAAACTGCATAGAAACACTTCCCTGTTTCAGTGGCACAGGAGGGAGTTTGTCAGTTCAAAGTTTTATGTCAGTGAAAGTAAGGCTGTGAAGAATAGTTAGGGCTACAGGGAGAAAAGACAGGAGAGAAGGAAACTCAGTGGAAAGTAATAGGTAGATGTGCATCAGTCATCATATGCATCATATGCATTATGTACACAGCCTGAGTCACAGGAATATATTTTAATAGGATTGTCCTGGTTGGACAATCTGTATAATAATCTGTATTATTTGTTGGGCCAACTGACTGTACTGTTTATACTGTCTTGTCTAGAAGCACTCAACCTGAACTTAGAACCAACTGCACTAAGTGCTGTGCAGTGATTATCCTTGAGAAAAATCTTATATTGGTAGCAGAGGAAAAACAGGTGGAGGATTCGCCCCCCCAGGATTACAACATGGTGATAAACAGTGACCTGTGTGAAAGAATTACTGCTTTCCTAGAGAGGAATATCCCTATGAAGTCTTATGCTAAGTTTTCCTCTTGAGCATTCCTAACAAGAGGGCTTTCCTTGTTAACAACAGGAATCTTCTTTCACCCCAGCATCTATAAACAGAATAATCTATGGTAATGGAAAGAAAAAAAGAAGGTTAGAACATTCAATGGAAACATTTATAGTGCCTCAGTATACATTTCTGTTTCAACCTTTTTACTGTGAATATAATGCTAATTCCCATAGTGCTTGGAGACCTAAATTAATATACACTGAATTAAAGAAAGAAAATTATTCATTGTCACTATATTCCCTGCTTTGGTGCTGCATCTTTTATAAATTCTTGAGTAAATAACAAAAAAAAAATATTAGATAATATGGTATAAATGTATCCAGCTTCTAACATAGAAGTGGCTTGGTCAGTTTCTTTAAAACTATTCTTGTGGTAGTTAAACTTTGACTTTAAGATTTAAATTTACAATCAGCTTCAGCATTAAAAATGACTGCAGCAATTAAGTATTACCCTGTACCTGCTGTGGATTAAGATTGTCCGTCTTTTCAAATTCCACCGTATTATGCAAAAGAGTCTGGTGTTCAGCCAGCATTAACCAGAGCTACCTCAGTGTCTGCAGAGTTACAGCTGTTTTTAAAAGGTCTAAAAATGCTCCAGTGAAGGCTGTCCAGATTCATGTTTCATTACAGATTTCCTTTACACAAATTCTAAGTTATGAACACCTTCATCACACTTACCTCTTTTTTAAGTGTCTGAAGAGCAAATCAGTTTTGATAATTGATGCCTATTATCTGGGGCTTTATTTCCTGTTTTAGTTTATATGGAAGAAGTCATCTACTAACTGGGTGAAATGAGAAAATTTTGGTAATTCCAGGCTAAAAAAAACAAAACAGAAACAAAAAAACAGGAACAAAACAAAAATAAAACAAAACAAAAAAAAAACACAAAAAAAACCCAAAACCAAACCAAAATAAGACTCTTAAGACTAGATCTGGTAGTCCTACATCTTGGCCCAAAGTGGAAATCTATCAATTCCTTATTCCTGCCCCACTCCATCCATCTACCTCACTCCATGAATGCCCACTGAGGGTGAAGATAGAGAAGGTTTCCCAGAAGGATCAAGTTCTAAAACTGCTCCATATTTTTATGCGTCTCACCCATCACCTGCTTGGTTTTCCTTTTCTCTGTCAAGGCAGATGGAGTCCCAAAGACAGTCCTGTCTGAAGAAAGAGACTGAACGACGCCTGCTGTGTTGGAACTTGGCTCAAACCTCACATTGGAGGTTTGAAGAGCAAGTTAAATATCTGTTTGGCATGGCAAAGAGTATTGCCTTGGCGATCGACTATAAGATGGGTGTTCTGCTTTTAGAAATGAGCTTCACCATTACTCTTGCTGCCCCAGCCCAGGTAGCAGATGCATTGGTGGAAGCTTAGTCCTCTGTTGTCTTGAAGTGGGAAAGAAAAAGAACTGTTATCTAGTCCCTATCCTTCCCAATCTATTCTCTGTCTTCTTGTCCACCGTTCCTGTCTTCCTCGGTTCCTTGTGCAAGCCTCTATTCTCCATTCAGAACCCACCCTCCCTGCCACTAGAAATGTTCTACTGCCCTAAACTTTAAGCAGCCAAACACCAAAAGATATTTTGAGGGCCAGAAAAGTCAGATTTAGCAGCAAGTCATGAAATCATATGCTATTCTGTGTTTGCGTTGCCAGGAGACCCCAACACAACTGAGAAGGGAGGAAAACTGAGCCAGGAACAACCTTTTACTGCAAAGACCATTCCAGCCTTCTTTTATCCAGTTCTGACATATATGAACCAATCCTTCCTTCTTGGCTGTGCAATGAAAAATAAGCCACTAAACATGTAATTTGACACCTAAATTATAAAAAGTGAAGCCCAGCTTATGGGAGAGGACTTGACTTTTGTTGGCAGGCTGACTGAATTGCAATGAGTCATTGAGATAGCTCCTAAATGTGCAAATCAAGGATGGTTCCTCGAGGTCTAAATGAAGGTAATCTTAAAATGAGAGCCATGCTATCTTTACAATGCAAAACAAACAAGCCCACAAACAGCAAGAAATACTCTGAGAAAGAAAAATGAGGAATTTGTGCATAAACCAAATGTGCTGTAGAGCTGCATTGATCTCCAATGCAGGATCCAGAGAGATTTGCTCAGGGCAATTCACAGGGCATTGTTAAGTATATCTGCACTGCTGTGAATCTCATAGTCTCAGTGTTCTCATTAACAGTAAGGGTTTGATCTGTCCCTCAGGTGCACACAAGCAGTTCCTGCTGACACGGCCCTCATCCTCCCACATAATCACTTTTTCACACTACTAAAGCAGATATTTTCCATTGGAGGAATTCTGCTATCAGTAATACCAAATGAGATGAAGGCAAATAAAAAAAACAAAGGCAAAAGGATTAAAATACTTTTATCCTTCTGAATAATATTTTCCCCTTTGCGTTGCTGATAATGCAGAAACCCAAATTGATTTGTCATATTTTTTTCCTTATTAGTGTGCTGTTATACCAACCTCTGAGGTGGAATAACGAGTCATTTGTAAAAATCATGACTCTTTATTAAACAATATACTGGCAATAGCCAGCAGTGATCTGACTGAATTCAATCAGAAGATGTTTTATTTGCACAGTAGTGATCAAAAAAGTAGTACAGGAAGACAGTGTTTGTTCTGGGAAGCATGTAAGTCCCTGCTGCGTTTTGAATCCAATAAAGAAAGATGGTGCTGAAAGGAAGACAGGCTGCAGATTAAAAATGGCATGTCCTGCTGCACAGGTTGTTGGAAAAAGGCAGCTCGAAAGAAAGCCAAACCCACAAACATTGACGTAATTTCTTCTGTCACTAGTATGGTGGTAATGAAAGCAAATTGAGGGTTTAAGGGAAACTTTGCTTTTCTGTTGCCCCTAAATTTACCTCTTTCTTTTTCCCCTTTAAGACATCTGATTTTTTTTTCTCATAAGCCTGAGACAATGTCCTCTGTTTATGATTACAGATAGATTTTCTAAATCTCACATTTTTTTTCCCAAAAACATGAAACATTTTTTTTCTTGAAACAACATAATCACTTTTTTATTATTATTATTTTGTTCTTATTTTCCCCTTAACTGTCTGCCAGAGTTTAGGAGACAAAAATCTATTTTCCTTTATCCTACCCTGTTCCAAGCTCCTTTGAACTGCCTCTTGATCTTCAGTGTAGTGTGCAGTTGCTGAGATTGCTGCTGCAGGCCTCTTTTAGTAAGAGTGGAAGGATTTGATTAAATGATTTGTAGAAACCTTTTGTCAAAAGAAATGTAGAGCATCCATATAGAGCAGGTTTCACAGGGCAAAGTGGTCTGACACCTATCAGAACATAGACATTAAGGATGTATCAAGTGGGTGGGTGGTCTGCATGATTCATACTTGTTTACACTTAAAAGTAATGTTTTATCTGGTGTGATCAGAGCTGAACAAGATCCAGATCTAAGGCACAATCCTCCCATGAATAACTTTCTGTCATGGAGCAAAGGGAAGAAGAGCAAATCTCAGGACAGGGCATCAACTGACTGAATTCATGACTTCATGTTAGTTCTCCGTTTTCCCCTTCAACTCCTGGCTTTCTGCCTCTACCACTTAGAACTGCAGAGCTTTAAACAGATTCAGGCACACAGTATTTTTTTAAACTTTGTCATAAATAATGTCAATTGCAGAGAAATACTTGCAATGGTTTGGAGACAGCACTCTGTCTTACGGGAAGTTCTTACGGGAAGGCAGGAGTGAAAATGATGGCACTCTGTAAGTAGACACATATGAAAAGAATTGGTCTTCTTTGAATACAAAACATCTGAAGTGCCTGCACTGCCTGAAACCATCTTGCCTCATGAACCCAAAGGACAGAAACACATATCCTGTTGATCAACGTTAGGCCAATGTCTTTGCTTCCCACTGCCTTTACTCACCCCTCCCTCTCATCCCATACCTGTTTCACTTGTTCTTTAGCCTCTTTGTAGAGAGCCTACCTAACACAAAACCCACAGAGGAGAGCAGAACCCTCAATAAGTCCTGGAATAATACCAGTAATTAAAGTATGCCCCAAGAGCTATATTCTTAAAATGTGAAAGGTTTCATAAGATGCATCTGAAATAGTGGTATTGTAGTCTAGTAACATGAAGGCTGTCAGGGAGTATTGTTGCTGCCTATAAATACATCACTGTTGGATCAAAATTAGAAACTGAAGAGCTCCTTAAAGTCAAGGACAACGTCAGTGTAAGAAGAAATGGGTATAGACACTCTATAGATAACCCTGTGAGTGGATAGTAGAGGATGATTTCCATCCCACAGAGAAGAGAGATCCAGCTGCAATGTAGTTGGAGGAAAAAAATTAACTTGGAATTAAACTAAAGTTTCAGGAATTTATGAGGGGCTTTTGTACAATCACTTTCTTGATCTGGGGTTTAGAGGATCAGAAGGTCGCTTCCTGTCCTGTGACTGAAATATACTCCTGTATTTAAGTTGTGAGGCAGTGTTTTTGGAGATGGACACCAACTTGTTTAGATTCTGGTAATAGAACTGCTCTCTACAAGTTTAGAGCTATGTTGGCAGACCAGCTAAAACTTGCCTGTGCTTTCTTCTCCTTTTGAGGATGATGGAATGATTTTTGGGAACAGTGGAGCAAACCTTGCAACTTTTCCAAGGTTCCAGAGAACAGAAGGAGTACAGTTTGGTCTTTACAGTTTAGATATGAATCATGCCTGGGAGAGCAATTTACTTCAAATAATAACATGTCCTGAATCATCACTGGGAAGGAGAATTAGAGATGTTTTCAAGCTTAGAAGTGTGCACTTACCCAATACAAATGCACCTGCAAGTGGTCAAGTACTAAATGGTTCCGTCTCAGTTTTCATCCAAGGAATTGCACATCTATATCCTTCGCTGACTCCACTGTAGCTATTCAGTACCCACCCACCTTTTCTTCTGTCCAGTCACTTTACTCTGTCAAGTAAAACACGAGAGAGGTGATTTGTGTCACCCCAATATGGGACTTGTACATTCCTGCTGCTGTGTGGAATGCCTCTGTGTGCTGTGAAAGCAGCAGTTTCTGTGGGGAGGTGCCCAGGTTTAACCATCAGAAACATTTCCACACATGCAGTGAGCAGCACAAGGCTAACAAATTTATATCAAGTACAAGAATGACTATTTAGAAGGAACAGGCTATGAATGATCCTGTATGGTCTTTCCTGAATTCCTGGCCAAAGACTCAAAAAAAAATGAAGCTTTTCATATCATAGAAGCAAGGCTAAGGAGAGCATGCAAAGCAGCATCAGTGCCTCAGATTTTCACATTGATTTATCCACACGATATCTGCCAAGGTAGAAAATTTAATAAACATTGCTAATTGTATAATTGTATTAAATGCGGAAAAAAAAATACTCAAACCAAATAACATAACCCCTGAATTTCCTGGTTGGTCATTTAAATTAATTTTATTTCATTTTTCTAAAATAATCCTACAAGGAGATTAAGCATGAGGACATGCTGTGTACTCTTACAGTTCCCAAACAGCAGCTGTAAGACAGATCAACCACTATCAACTCTCAGTGTCTGGCTTCTGAAGTTGTAACTCTTCTTTGTGCAATCCAGCTACAATGGTCACTCTTCATAGAAAACATTCATCCTTCCATGGTCTGGACTGACAACTACAACCTGTGTCAACAGGGCAATGACTTAGGTAAACCCCAGAGGACTGTACCCATGTACTGTGCCCCTGCTATCCTAAAGCTAGTTTGTTATGGAGTGTTAAAACCTGAGCTGCAAGGTAGCTTCTGCTAAAAAAGGTACTTTACAGCCCCATTTCTTCTTCAAGTCAAAAATGACTGATTCCTGACCTCCATTTAGCAAAGCAAATTAGAGCAGATTTCTAAATCTTCCAGCTAAAGCATAAGCACATACAGTACTAAATGAAGTCATCCATATCTGACTTTGTCATTCTTGTGAAAGCAATAGAGGAGTTTTCTCCAGTGGAAGAGCAGATTGCAGAGTCAAGAGTGGAGCCATAATCTTCACCTGGGTTTCAATTAACCCATTTTTAACCACATAGTTCTCATGGGCAATATTTCTCTTTCTAAGAGATGCACAGGCTGTGTAGCATCCTGTAGTTACCCACACTGTTCATTGTTAGCCTGCTCATGGGTAGTCTGCAGAGGGCTATTTTTAACCCCATTCACCATGCTGTGCAGCCAGACAGTGCTGGTCACAAACACTGACAGAGAACAGTCAGTCTGGTCCTGTGCTGCAGATGGTTGCCTGTGGTCCTGTTCTGAGTTGTGTTGGCTGCATCCTTCCAGCCCCAGGAACATCAGTGCTTTCAGCATTTGTGTTTAAAGCAGGCTGAATGCTCTGTATCCTGTGATTAAAAATTGGCCTGAAGGCAGGGGAAAGATGCTTTGGAAAAGGCTTAGTGGAGCCCAGATGGTTCCACAATGGTTTTATTTTTAGGGTCTATGCACATCCTAAGCACTAATGGAAGCTGCTACTTCTCTTCTTCACCTGAGCGTTTTGCCCTTATCCTTACAATAAAGCAGTTATTCTCTTCCAGGCTTTCATTCTTCCCTCACAACTGCCCCTTGCATTTCCCGTGGGAATATTTATATTTCCTCAGGCAACTGCCACCAAGAAGCTCATTTTCCCTGCCAACCTCTCCAGCTGCTTTTCCCATCTGTAAGCATTAGTACCAGAATATAAATGCAGTGATTGAACATGAGCATGCAGGGGAAACCATGAGGACCTCAGGGGAGGCCTCCATGTGGATGAGAGCAAATAGGCCATGACAGGCACAGAGCCTGGGAACCAAGTTGCTGTTAGGTATTCTTCCCACTCCATGCCATTTATGGCTTGTCCATGAGCTTTGCATGTCCTAGAAAAGACTAAAGGGGATAAATATATTTTTTAAAGTACTGTCCATGATTCTCCTTCCTGCTTTTTCAACAGTCATGGAATTGGAAAGACTCCAGCAAAGCCCTCTCAGATTTCTCCTGCCAACTGTTTTCAGACAGACTTTCTTAATTAAACATCATTATTAATGGAATACTACATGAATTAATAGAATGATTCCAGGCTTCTTTAATAAAGTTATTATTTGCAGTTATTTGCATGCAGATTATTCAACTAATTCAGCTAGCTTTCGACCACTTTATTATGATTGCTAATATTAATTGTTTGTGTCATGCTTTGAATCAGGAAATAGTAGCTCTCTACATCCCAGAGGAAAAATACCACTGTGTGGGGAGAGAGAGAAAAAAAATGTAAATCAACAGAAAGGCTACTTTGAGTTTTACCAGTGCTATTTTAGAAATCCTTTTATAGGTCTCCAGTTCAGATTCAGTGAGGCCACCTGTACAGAAAGAGGTGATCAGATTTTCTGCCTTTCAAATCTTAGCATTTTCAAAGTCAAAAGAATGGATTTTCTAATTCTCTGCTTTCTATATCCACCCATACAATTAAGGTCATTTGACAGAAATAATGAGTGGAGTGTGCTTTCTCTACCAACAATCAGGAACTCTTTCTGCCCACCTCAGCACAGGCTGCAGTCAACTGCTGGAGAGTTCTACTTCTTGTGTCATTTGGTGCTGTTGCTCCTAGCACAGAAGCCCAGTTAGGACACCCTGCACACCAAGCTGTTCAGGATGCCAGTAGTTTGATATCAAGTCAGGGAATGATATTTGGGCTTGAAACATGTTCTGCTCTCAAATCAAATATAAAGGGGTCATTATCTGTAATTTCTGACCATACATCTAGGTTTTGATTTTCTGGTTAGGAAGGCCAGAGAAGTATGTTTGCTTTCACTTTAATTGCTTCTTTGTGTCTGATCTCCTGGTCCAGAGTTGAAGCAGATGCTTTTATGGAGTTCTCTCCATGTGCAGTGAGTGGGAGGCGTGTGATCCCAGATCACCTGATCCGCTTTTGGCCAGCACAACCAAACTCTAGGAGTCACGACTCACTGGAACACAGGTGTTTTCTTGTACAATGTCACCAAATTCCTGTAAATATAAAATAAGCTACTTCATAACTCACTCTCCTGTGGTATTTCTTCTGTCTGAAAGCCTCACATCATTAGCTTTGGGGCAAGTGGCTGTACTGCAAAGAATGACTCCTGGCTGAAAGTCCTTCCTGCCTGATGTGAGGACACCTCTGCCCAAACAGCAGGAGGAGTGGCACAGCAGCAGGACTCTCCTGCAGCAGGTCTTCAACAGAAACTCTTCCTTTGTCAGAAGCAGCCATCTGGAGATCACTTGATAGGCACCAAAGCACTACTTTAAGAAATTATAAGGAGCCAAAAAACCCTTTCACTCATAGAGCCATGCTGTTTCCAGTGGCAGTATATTTTCTCTCGTCTAGTCAGAAACTCTAAGTCCTTCTTTTTTCCCCTTTTCAATGAAAAACTTTTCTTTCTGCCCGCTGCTACTCTCAGTGTGACATACACTACTTGCTTGGGCCTGCCTGAGAGTGCTTCCGGTATTTCAGGGTGATATTTGAGGACCAAAATCTGGTGTCAGGGAAAGCTAGAAGTGAAACTACTGCATGAGCTGTGCTAGCTCAGGATCTCCTGTTGGAGATAGACTTCTAACCACTCCTCCCAGCACACTCCCATAGCCCATGGGACTAGCAGATTCCTACTGTTTGGTTCCAGGCTCTTTCTATCCCTCCTTCTTGCAACTCCCAAAGGACAGGAGGGAATGTAGTTGTGAGGAAATGCAGGAAGCAAAAGCAGGAAAAGGCTCTTTAATGGAAGTTGGTAGTTTCAGTCCATTGTATCTTGTGAAGCACCGGACTCCTTGCCCTCCCAAGAAGACATAACTTTGCTGTCTGTTCTCTCATGTTCCTGATGTAGTCACTGCCACAGTCTCCAAATTGTGATATCTCCCTACTAAGGCAAGAATAACACCAAATTTCTTAGCTTCTTAGTTGTGAAGGAATGCATTTATGTCATTCTCTGTGACTCTAGAGAAGCTCCATTAACCAACTTATAATACAGCTCAATGCATTTCCAATTCCATCTCCTCCCATTTACAATATGATGTGAATTCCTTTTCAGTGCTGTCTGTAAGGTCAGTTATTGCTTTCCGGAGCATAGATTTACTTAATTTTTCACTCCTCAGAGTGAAGACAGTAATTAATGAAGGAGAAAGGAGCTGTGTCACGGAAGACTGTTGTGACTCTTAAGTTTAGTGGGTTCTCAAAAAGGGACAGATAATTTTTATGAATAACAGCAGTATTTCAGTATAAATTAAGGCTTATAAATTTTAGCTAGTTTCCATCTATGAAAAGCCAGGAGAAGACCTATGGAGGACAAATCACCCCTATGAGCATTATGAGTTTCTTCCTCAGGCTTTGAGATGACTATGACAACGTCAACTTTGTCCCCTCACCAAACATTAGTTGTGCAGCAGGTCACTTATTCCTCACTAGCTTTATTACCCAGTCTGGGGTTGTCCTTCATTCACTGTCCAACTTAGACTCCAGTCTGGCTACACAGATAAACTTTATGCACACAGTAAGCTCCTGAGCCCAACAGAACAGTCTCATGTGAACAGTGCCTGTTAAGAGCGAACCCTGTCTCAGTCAGTATCTCTCTAGATGCTTTACCCATACTAAATGATGATAATCGTGTTCACCAGCACTGCCTGTAAATGAGGGCAGCTTTCTCAGGTGGCTGGCAAGTGATCTTTCCCTTGTTACACCAAGTGACTTAGCTGCAGTCTTCCACTTCCTCCCCTCACTATGTTAACCCTGCTGTTTCTCCATCCCTAGTATGAACCTGACACAATTGTTTCTCAAGCTTTTACTGCCTTTGGCTGTGAATTGCATTACTGGTACTGTGATTTCTGTGCTCGTTGTGGTACAGAAAACAGAAACCATGTGCTCTAGGCTTTCTCCAAACAAAAACAAACTTTGAGTCTCCTGTTGGGACTCCTATTAAAAGAAACGGAAAGGAAATAATATAAAAATGGAAAAGATCGAACCCATTCTGTGCCTGGGGTCACATCACTGCCTGAGCCACTGCGAAACTCTGAGGCAGTATCAGACTTATGTTTCTAGCCTGACTGTACTGTTGCTTCTATTAAAACCCTAACTGTTAACACCAGCACAATAGTAGCCCAGACATCACAAAAGCAAATCCTACACCTCACCCATTTGTGCTGCTTTGCCAAGGCAGTAGTGTGGTGGGGGATGTGACTGGGGAGAGACTGCAGCTGGAAAAGCAAAATGCCTGCTTTAGAGCCTCTTCTTCCTCACTCTGTGAGCCCCAAAGACATGAAGCTTTTTAGCATCTACTTACCATCCGTGCCACACACAGAATGTCTCAGAAGAGGAAGGAGGCCATGGTACAAGGGTGCTGATCCACCAAGTATGGCTTTTGCTAAATTTAGTGGGACATGGGAGCCAGCTGTCCCTCTTCCATGTCCAAAGCAGCATTTGACAAAGCTTCAGGCATCATTTTGGCAGATTCCAGCTGCTGTCCACACTAATGCTTTACCTAATTTTACACCAGGAACCAACCCATGTGGCTTTTTGTAAACAAGGAAAGTTTTGATCGTAGTTTTCTGTAGAGCCTTTGAGTTCTCAGACTCTCCTGCTCTGAATCGTGAACAGACATCACTAAAAGTTTGCCCCTGCCCCAAACATTTTACAATCCAAACAATAATCAATGGACATGGTGAATCTGCAGACAGATGAGGAAAAAAAAGACACAAGAATGTGAATCAAGAAGTAGTAAGGAGGATAAAGATTGTGCTGCCACTAGATGCTGAGATTGTCTTTATGTTCCAAACACAGAAAAGAATGTGATTTTGATGGCTAGGATCCTACTGAGAGGAAAAGTTCTTTTTAGGAACTTGAGCAAAAGTCTAAAATTACTTGTTTGATCCTATTTGTCTCTGCAGCTAGTCCAAAGTTTTGCTGTAAGCCTTATGGGAATAAAGTTTCTTCCAGCCAGATTTAGTGATGTTCCAGTATATGGAATGCTTAAACTGCCTCTAAATGGAGGTATGCAGCAAGGATAATTTTTTCTTCCACTCCTTTATCTTCTCTTTGTCAAGAAGTACATTCAGGTGGCAAGTGTGCTGGATCTGTTGTTAGAGCTCTCAAAAGCAATTAAATTCATGCCAGTAACTGCAGTTTGACCTGAATTTCCTCAGTTTCAAGTCCTCTGCCTTCTCTCACCTAGAAGCAGTATTTCTAACTCTTTTCTTAATCTGCTAATCCTTAGCCAGAAGGGAGAGAATAAAACATCTAGATGAACAGAAGCTGCAGAACGTTTATGTGCAGTAGAAGCAACAAAGAGCAGATCTTGATAGCATGTTTCAATGTCTATCCAGAGCCAGATGAGTTCCTGGGTTTCAACATAAAAGGCAGTAGGTGCTGGTTGCTTAGTTTCTTTGAAAGCCTAACTGTGAACTTAACTTTTCAAAGTGAAACACATCTCTGACATGTTCCCTGCAAGCACAGGTTACGCTGAAAGAAACACTTTGGGGACTTGTAGCCTAAATAAAAGTGCATGGATCTGAGCAGCTGCAGATTTGTTTTCCAAATTGACTCCAATCATGAGTCTCTGAGGCTCTCAAAACCAAATACCAATTTAATATCTGGAGCCTGAGTCGTTAAACTCAGGAGCTATTTTGACATTGACTTAGTAGGGTTACACCTCTGAGCATCTTTCTGTAAGCTGCAGTATCGCAATACGTGGGAAGTCTTCTATTTGATTTTTGCTGTATTACTGTGATATCTTTGAGAGATTTGTGAGGCTGAAGGTCATAACAGAATTTCTTCTGGCCCCCAAAACTGACTAATAGAGTCCTAGGAACAGTGCAATAAGTGTTTTATGGTAGCGAAGTAGTGTTTGATTTTAAGAAGCCTGGCTTATTTGTCACACTAAAGATCTGGGGCAACAGCAAAGTTGGTTCTTGGACTATGCCTGCTCTTTTTTTCTGTCAGTGGGATTAACTACACTCAGCTACAGCTGAGCAGTTTTGAGACTACTTTCTGTGTTTGTCTGATGTTATCTGACACCTTCATTGGCAGGCAGGGTGACTGATATGACAGAATCCTAACCTGATGAGCCTGGGAAATGCACTGGCTGCTTGAATCTCCGTGGAAGTGATTTTAGTAACTGCAGTGGTTTGTGTTTAGCTGAGCAAAGATCATTTAATTGCAAAACTACAGCTCAGCGCTCACCTTCCTGAGAAGACAAATGATCCTGCCTCGGATGACCAAATGAGTGGCTTTCTATCTAGCTTCAATAATACTCTGGTTGCTGGCACCAGCATCGTGCACTGGCTGCCTCCTGGAGCTATTTTCAGCAGCAAGCACTATTTAAGATGCCCACTCTTTTATTTTATGGCACTGTGTTCCAGCTCATTGTAGCTCATATTTTATATTGTGCTCGTATTTTACAATGCATCTTAAAGGAGGCTGGAAAAGAAGTAAAAACAGACACGGATATTTTCTGGTGAAGGAAAGGCTTTGTACAGCCAACTGATCTTGGGACTGGAAACCAGGCAGTCCATGCTCTCCTGCCACAATAATGGGCCTGAAAACACTGAACTTCACAGGCAAGCCTGTTCAAGAGATTGACTGAATGTAAACTGCCCCAGTGTTGCCACTCCAGAACAGATATTTGTCACCATGTATTCTGTGAACAATACAACAGACTCCAGTGCATCCTTATTGTTTACAAGCTTATTGATTCTAGTTGACATTATAATAGAGCTGACAGGATAGGGTGGAAGTGGGGAAAAAGTGATAACCAAGAATGAAATGACCATTTGAATATTTGAGTCTTTCCAGTAGATCCTGTTTCACTTGCTTGAATTGGTTATTGTCAAAGTGAGCTCCTCGTGCTGTGAAAACACATTGTTGTACATTGCCTTGCAAAAGTTATACTGTGTGTTTTCTGAAAGAAAGGTATATAGCAAGGAAAAGAAGCACAGATTTTTCCATCCTCCTCTTGCTGTTTCATATTTATGTAATTTATTTGTATTGTGACTACATTACAAAGTCCAAGTTTTGGCTTTGGCACTGTCTGTGCAATTTGCCCTGAGAACCAGAGAATAGAACCATACAGCCTCAGACTGTTATTGCTGACCCATTGGACAGACAAATTTCCTGTATCACCGTTTAAGAGAGGTAATGGGTATGGATAAGCCATTAGGAATTTTGTGATTGAATAGAATAGGCCTGTTTATTTTATGTAGTCATTAATGTGTATGTGCACATATTCACTATATATGATGACTTAAATGTATTTCCTTGTTTAGGAGTATCAGATGCCTGCGGAATATTATCCACTGGAACTTGATCACCACATTCATCCTGAGGAATGTCATGTGGTTTCTGCTTCAAATGATAGATCACAACATACATGAAAGCAATGAAGTAAGTGCTGAGAGGTAGCCACATAATTTGGGGACAAGCAGGGATGCTGAATCCGTCCAACTTATCGAAATATTACAAAGAGCACTCATCCCCACACTTAGAGTGACTTGCTTGTAATTTCAAAAAGATGAAGGAAATGAGCTGACATTGAAGGTGAAATTCTGTCATGTGGGCTGCATCCAGCAGCAGCTCCCTGTCACTGAAACGGATGGCCTTTTCCTCCAGGATAGAAATGCTTCATTCCACCTACTGCTGCTTCTTTTGCACTAGCTCTGTCCCTCTTCTTGACCCATTGGGGAGGAACCCTTAGAGACTGAATTCTCCATTAGTTTATATTAATGGAGAAATAGCCTAGCCAACAAAAAAGCAAGGAAAGGTTTTTTGCTGGCACAATTATCTAAGTCATCTTTCTAACGGGTAATTGAGAGTCAGAGACAATTCAAGGGACCAGACCAATCCATATAATCAAACATGGGAAGGAAAAAGGGGGCAAGAAATGGGGCATCTTCTTTGCGTGGCATTGAATGCTCTTGAGAATTGCAATGTGTCACTATGCTCCCTTTTCTCTTACTTTCCATATAATTTCATGGTTTTTCAGATAACTCCTGATCACAGATTCTGGTTTGAGTGAGGACGCAGAATCAGTGCCTGTTTTAGTATTGTAATGCCTCCCCTTGTTTGCTCACCCAGCAGCCCCAATGAGGATTTTGGAGTTGATTAAAAGTATTCACTTCAAAATAAAATAATAATTTAACTTGATTTTCTTGTGAAATAGTTCTTCGTTATAGTCCCTTGGCAGAGTTTTTTATTGTTCTCATTTCCTCTGTAATATTCTTGTAGTGGAATATTCTCCTTTAAATATTGTCCCCTGATATTTACCTCCAAGAATAACTCAACAGTGTGCTTACAAACACACATGCTCACACATACACACACATCCTCTTCATACTCTCTCTCTTTGGAAAGCAGGTAGACTAAGGTGCCTTTGGAATATGAGCTGGATCCACAGCTGATATCAGTCATTGTGGCTCCACTTACGTACGAACTGAAAACCACCCCTGGCATCTGGATATCCATTCATTTTGATGTCTGCAGCATTGTCTTTGGTTAGCTTTTCAAATATAGGATTTGACAACTGAATTTTACTCCTATACTTTCAGAAAACAGATAGAAAAGTTATTAATACCTGGATAAAATAGAAGTCTAAGGTTCTAAGGTTTTGATATTTCTATGCATATCTCTCTAATATTATTCAAGCAGATGCTCCTTTGAGAATATGTAGCTTTTATTTATTCACTGTTTGCTTTGTCTATGATTCTGAAATTTTCAAGCTGCAGAAGATGATGGCATATGTGCTTTATTGTTGACAGTTTTATGCTGAGTGATTTACTCCCATGACAATACTGCAAATCTTAATACAGATTTTTACAGTTGTTTAGGAAATACCGGTAGGAGCCAGGCACTGAAATGCTTTTTAAAATGTGACTACAAAGTGCTAAGGAAAACATAAACCTGAAATGCCTCAGTTTTGGTTAACTCATCTTTTCTCTGCAGAACACTGTGTCTGTGGGGGAAGGTGCTTTATAAATGCTTAGTGATAACTTTGTTATGTCCTTCTTATGGTGTAAGAGCAAAAATAACAACACTTAAATCAATGGGAGCAACACAGAATCATAGAGTCATTAATGTTGGAAAAGACCTCTAAGATCATCAAGTCCAACCATCAGCCCAACACCACCATGCCTGCTAAACCATGTCCTGAAATGCCATATCTACAGGTTTCTTGAATACCTCCAGGCATGGTGACTCCACCACTGCCCTGGGCAGCCTCTTTCAATGCTTCACCACTCTTTCAATATCCAATCTCAACCTCCCTTGGTGCAGCTTGAGGACATTTCCCCTCATTCTATCTCTTGTTACTCGGGAGAAGAGACCAACCTCATTGCAGGTGGTTGTAGAGGGTGATGAGGTCTCCACTCAGCCTCCTTTTCTCAAGGCTAAACAAACCCAGTTCCCTCAACTGCTCCCTGTAACAACTCTCGTGCTCCATTATCTTTCTCTGGATGTGCTTCAGCCCCTCAACGTCCTTCTTGTGCTGAGGGTGCCAAAACTGAACACAGTATTCCAGGTGCAGCCTCACCAGCACCAAGTACAAAGGCACTATCAAGCATCACTTATGCCAGCTAAAGATGTGATCTCTTCTGTGCTGGTCAGTAACAATTCTGTTACAAAAGCATCAAGGTCTCAATGTAGAAATATTTTGCATGAAATCACAGTGCTTATGTTAATAAATCAAGAAGGTGAATTGCTGAAGATGTCTGGAGCCTAATGGAGACTACATAGTGGGGTTAGGAAACCTCAGTCAGATAAATTCAATGGTATAAGCTAATAAATTCTGCTAATTGGGGTTATTATTTAATAATAATAAATCCACCATCTCAAAAGGAATGACTAAAAATTAATTTTATTCTGGTTTCCTGTGGAAATGATTCGGAGGGAGATCTCACCACAATCATGTATTTGTCTACATCTGTCCCAGTACCTTCCCACCCAATGGCCAATTCCACTCAGTTCTGACACAGGCTCAGATAACAGTATTTTTTACAGTTCTTGTGAAAATGGGCATCTGTGGAGAGAACAAAAACTGTATAATGTTGTAACTGAGGGAGAGAGTGGAACCAGAGTCTAGACATTATATCAGAGAATTTACATGCGATTGAGCCCACAGGGAAGGATTTAATTCGTGCTCATACTTTTCAAAAAATGGAATGTAAAACTTCGAGTCTTTGGAAACCTGGTCTTCCTAGTTTGAAGGTCAATCAGGAATAGAGCCAAAATACTTATTAACCACAAATAGGGAGGGAGGTTGGATTGTGGATTCCTTTTCCTTTACTCGGGCCAAAAGGAGGAAAATAATTTCCTTTGATCTAAAGAAAATCTGAAAACAAAATGTTTCAACTTTTTCTGAGTTATTCTGGTTTTTAATCCTATTTTAGAGATGAATCATAGAATGGTTTGAGTTGGAAAGGACCTTGAAGATCATCCGGTTCCAACCACCCTGCCACAGAAAGGAACACCTTCCACTGGATTAGGTTTCTCAAAAGCGTCATCCAAACTAGTCTTGAACACCTCTAGGGCTGGTGTATCCACAACTTCTCTGGGCATCCTGTACCAGTGTCTCACCACCCTCACAGGAAAAGACGTCTTCCTAATATCTATTCTAAATCTTCCCTCTTCCAGCTTAAAAGCATTACCCCTCATCCTATCACTGCACTGCCTGATAAAGATCCTCTCCCCAGCTTTACAGCAGCCCCCCTCTAAGAGCTGGAAAGCTGCTATGAGGTCTCCCCTGAGCCTTCTCCAGGGTGAACAACTCCAACTCTCTCAGCCTGTCCTCTCATATGGGAGGTGCTTCAGCTCTCTGATCATCTTCATGGCCTCCTCTGGACTCACCGTAACAGATCTATGTCTTTCCTGTGTTGAGAACTAAATAGATGAAGCCAAACTAAATTTCAAGTTTTAATGAAACAGTACAGAAATGAAAGCTTTAGCACAGCCAAAAGATTTATTCTGTTTATTTCAGCTCAGTAAACAGCAGCAATCACAACTTGTGAATGGACTATCATTTTCTGACTGTTTCTTGTCCAACAAATTCTTAATCCACAAAATTTTGCTGAGTTTGATAGTGCATCTGCTGCTCTGTTGACTGCCTAGAGATCATCAATACCTCATGCGGATGAAGTCTGAAATAAAATTAACTGAGGGTCAAAAGTTTCAAATACTTTAGTAGAGTTAATTAAAAGGCTGGAGAATGGCGAGACCAAAATGACATCAATGATACCAAGCTAAAATAGGCAATTAATGTCATACTTTAGGGAATATTCTGAAAGCCTACTTGATCAGAAAGAAATTTTCCCAGATTTCTGTGTATAGCAGTACAGAAATTACTATCAGCAGTTACTTGTGATTTATTGATGTGATGCTGCCATCTGCCTCTTTATAGCTAATTGTGTATTCCACAGCTGTGCTCTCACTGCACAGCCTTTAGAATATACCTTCACTGATACACTGAGCCTGATCAAAAATTCCTGTTGTAGTTATGGCAAAATTCAGAGTTGATGTGTGACTTATAGACTGAAGCACTTAACATGGGAAGAGAAGGGATGAAACAGCTGATAAAAGTAGGTCTTTAAAGTGAAATATCTTTTTTCTAAATACCTGTGGTGCTTCTTCACTTTGGTTGAAATCAAGCAGGTCTGTGACATTAACTTCTATTTGTATTTTCTTTGAATTGCTCAGCAGGTGGGTTACACTGCCTCAGATATGCTTAGACTCTTAGGTCATCTTTGGATATGACCCCAGGCTATGGCTGTACCTCTCTAAAGATCATCTGTAGTCAAATGACCTGCCTCTTCTTGCCTTCTCTCCATATGCTTCTTAAACTGCTTGCAGACTGCTGGTGATGCCTTATGGCATGTTAACCTTCCAGACACGCTCAGGTACAAGATACCCTGCATGTTGTGGCCAAAGCCTCTGCAGAAAGTCACAGACATAGATGTTAGTTCCCCACAGCACCTAAGATACTGTGTTTCCAAGTCATGGGTGTAGATCTACATCCCATGAATTGATTCTATCTTTGATTTTTAAGGGAATAACAAGAAAAAATTTTCAAAAAGTTCTCACCATGGTTTTAAAACATTCTTTTCTGTTTTCTTTCCAGCCCTGGTGTCGATGTATTACCACTGTCTACAATTATTTTGTGGTGACCAACTTCTTCTGGATGTTTGTGGAAGGCTGCTACTTACACACTGCTATAGTGATGACTTATTCCACAGATAAGCTGCGGAAATGGGTCTTTCTTTTCATAGGATGGTGTAAGTGCTTTGTGTGTTGAAAATAGTGTTACATTGTGCCTCACATTAAAGTGAAAAAGGCAAGAGCAGCAAGAGTAAACTTTAAAAATCCCACCATGGTGAAATCTGACATTCAAACCTAACTTTGACAGAACAAGATCAGATTTCATTCCTTGCTGTGGTGATGACATAAAGTTAGTAGGTTTTTCCTACATCTGCTTTCTTCATTTAGATCCTCGTGTACCTGGTATTATGAAAAGACAACTCCCAGGCTCAGCATTTTGGGGATGCAGCAGTTCATACCATGTCCTTTTCACTTTTATCAGCAAAGCTGTGATCACAATCTGTTGCTTAACATGGCATGAAACAGAAAAGGTACTGTCCATGTCCTGTGGACCACTCAGTCTCAAGAGACAGATGAGACTAGAGGAGAATACTAATTATCTGCCAGTCCAACTTTACAGTTGTCTTTGGGACTGCTGAGGGACTTGTTCCTCGAAAACAACCCTTAACAGAGTCATGTCATCTTTATGTTGTCCTGTGGCTGCTTAAAGACAAGAAAATAGCTCATTACGTGCCAGTACCTCCTTTCTACCATGTCAGACTGGACCAGAGCAATGGATGCCCCTTCTCCCTTACTACATCAATATAGGCTGGTCCATCAGTACAGGCTGGGAGCTGACTGTCACAGTAGCAGTCCTGCTGAAAAGAATGTAGGGCTTGCAGTGGATGTAGTCTGAGTATGAGCCATCCGTACCGTCTCACCATGAATGAGGTAAAACATATGCTGAGAGAGTGGCCAGAAGGCTGAGGAAAGTTAGCAATACTTTCTCTTCAGCTTTAGTGAGGCTGCCTTTGGATTACTGTGGTCAGATTTGAATCTCTTGGATCAAAAGGGATATGGAAAAACTGGCTGTTATCCAGAAGAAGGCTGCCAGTATGACCAGGGGTCTTGAGGAGGTGATCTGTGAGGTGAGGCTGAAGGAGCTGAGCTTGTTCAGTCTGGCAAAGAGGAAGCCAAGGAAGGATCTATTAAGTACCAGGAAGGATTTGAAGATAATAATCTGAATGTTTTCAGATGATGGAGCCAAATTCTTGTTGGTAATAGCGGAAGGGCAATGGCCACAATTTACAGGCCAGGAGGTTCCAGATGTACATTAAGAAAATACGAAATTTATCCAAAAGTTAGAGCAACACTGGAACAGGTGGCTTAGAAACTGTGGAATCTCTGACCCTCAAGTAATGAAAATTCAGCAAGGGTAAGTAAGTCCTGGCTGAAGTGGACTTGGTGTTGATAGTTCTGCTTTGAGCAGGGAACTAAACTGGGTACCTTCGGAGGTCCTTCCCAGCCAAAGTATCCAAGAGTGGAACTTGGCCAGGAGAGGTTTAGCAAGAGAAGCCCCCTGCAGACAGATTGTTCACTTGGATGCAAAACCTGGGGTCTAAAAGAACTAGTGAATTTGACAGTTCTTTTCTGTTGAAAGAAGAAAGGTGGGGGAAAAGTCACGAATGCTTTATTTTCTGAAAGTAGAATGACATTTCGTTCAGAAATGCCTCTTCCTCTCACAATTGAGCAGAAGTAATTGAATTACAATTCTCAAGGCAGAGAAAGCAAAATATGTCGTTCAATCCAAAATCAAATGGGAGGAAGGAGGAGTCATTGTGCAAATAATGTATTTATGTGAAGAATTGATTCATTTTTTTTCAGTATTTTTTCAATTCTGTCACCAGACTGGAAAATCAGCTGCTCATACAGCTCTCACAGAACCCCTGGCTGGTTTGGTCTCTAATATTTCCTCTCCTGACCTCTCTCAGAGCCCTCTGGGTCTCTGATTGCTAATGTAGGAGTGATGTGAGCTGAACATACCTTTTCTCTCACCTTTTTGGGTACTTTCTGTCTCTGTTTTGACTTCCTTTACACAATCTTTCACCGTTTTCATTTTATAACCCTTGTTCTTTGCTTCACATGGAAAAGTGTTTTCCTCTACGAGAAAGGACATGGCAACATTTTGTCTGTCCATGCCTAGCAAAAGCATGAGAGAAACAAGTTCACTGGACTCCAAGAGTCAATGGTGAATGAGATGGAAGACAACACAATTCCTTGTAGGGTGCAAGAGCCACCAGAGATGGTGGGGCAGGAGTCAGAGCTGCACTACAATTCTCACTGATGTTAAAGGTGTCAACTTAGCAATTCAATCTCATTCCTGCTCATTCTCTTTCCACTATACATCATCTCTTTAAAACCTCCATTTCCCACGTAAGAGGCAACAAATGGGATGTTAAAAGGTGGTGCTGGAGACTTGGTCAGACTGACTCCTACATGAGGGTTTAAGTCATCTTGCTTCCAGTGGGAAAGAAGCAGATACTAGTGAGGGCCGCTGAATCTGGGCTTTTGGCTGTGCATTAACCTTAGAGTAGCAGTGATTTTAGAGGAATGTGAACCTGGAAGTTGGAATGAGAGATGGAGCTGCTGTTTGGTTTTGCCTTAGGTGGAAGTTAAAAGACTCAGGGGAAATGGGAGAGAGGAAACTTCCCTCCTCCCAATTTTGGCATCAAACCAGTCTTTGCTTGCAGAATGTCTGGCTGAAAAAGTTGCTCTTTCCCCCATGGAGGTCTGTGTCAAAGGGCTGGCTCCACTTGTTCTTCCTTATTTCCCATTTCCTGCTCCAGCAAACCCCCCTGAAACCAGCTGGGCTCTGCATGCCTAGCACAAAACAAGCACAAGGGCAAGGCTTTGGGCATTAGACTGCTGTAGTAGGACTGGAAAGTAGAGATTATGACACTGCAAGGACATTAAGTGTACAAATACATCTCATTTACTGCAGCGAGGTGCATGGCACTGCAGGGTCATTAAGAGTACAAATACACCTCCTCTACTGCAACAAGGCTGCAGACCCTAGGAGTGCTACTGTAGAACCTGCTAGGTACAATGGAGAAAGCAATCCCTGTTAGTTAGACTAGATGGATCCTTTAGGAAGGGCAAACAATGAATTAATTCTGATATTGCAAGGTATCAAGAAGTTGTTTCTCCTAAACCTGTTTCACAGAGAAGACTTATCTAAAAATATTGTTGTAAATTTTGAAAATGTTCTTTATCCAAAGAACCCAATATGTTTTCAAGCTTCTTGCAGCCTGGAAAATAAAAACCTGAACAACCCACCTCTGAGTGATGTTTCTAAGGTTTTGCCCTATGACTGCAGGAAAAGGAAAAGGTACCAAAACTGCCTTTAAACCAGCCAGAATTGTTTGGATCACTTATATAAAAATATAGATATATGTGTGCCTTTGTTAATAATTTTATGAAATTTTCTTAGTAGTACTATAGTTTTCTCTTTTTGAGATGATCTTTTTTATACATACATAAAGAGGTCTTAGCAATTGCAATGTCTCAAGTGTACCAAGACAGGACCACTTGTATTTACAATCTTCGAGTTCATTAACCATGACCTTCCTTGCACAAATCTGTACATCTGTATCATCCATACATACATGGGTTGTGAGTAACTCTTGATTTTTTTCTGTTCCAGGTATTCCTTGTCCAATCATCATTGCCTGGGCCATTGGCAAACTATATTATGAAAATGAACAGTAAGTGACGTTAACATTTTTAGTTTATGTGGCTCTCTAAATAAATTAAGAAATGCCTGCAGGCTGAACTGGTAATTTAGAAATAAGGCTGATTGATAGGAAAGCTCCAATAACCTCCATCCAAATCCAGACCATCTTAAATTTCAAAGCACTGCTTCAGTCCACTCCTGAAGATACCCTTCCCAAATATCCTTGGCCAAGCTCCGAAGCTCTAATTTGATGATAGCTTCATAAATGATTTACAGTCAGGTTAATCTCCTTCAGTGGGAGTTTTGCTTGAGTGAGATCTTGGTAAAAGCTACAGTTGAACGCTAAAGGATTTAGCTTTCTGGGTGTGCAGAATAATCTTATGACTGGAATTTTTGCATTTCCAATTCTGTTTTTTTCCAATTGAAAGCAGTTTGTGCATGAAATTGAAAAATATGGGAGATAGAGGCATTTACATTTTGGGAATTTCTCACCCAAACATCAATACTGGTCATATATAGCTCAGCTTGTTCTTTTCAACTAGTGTTTGGAGCAGTGTCTATTGTCTGCTACAGCTCCCTTCTCTAAACTTAAACCAAATTATTTTCTCCACAAAATTATTTTTCATATGACCCAGCTGTTTGTCTGTCTGTAGTGCATCTAATCTGTGGTCTCTTATGATTAGCAGTGATCAGTCAGTACAGTAAATGCAGTCTGGGGTGCATTTCACCTCGCTTAGAAGAAGATGGACAAAGTAGATTGGATGAATTAGACTTACATGTGCTGTTTCTCCTACCTGTAAGAGAGATGGGTAGGATGACTGAGATTTGGGTATCCTCTCTATAGGCATGGGAGGAATTCTCTTAACTAATAAGTTCCTCTCCTTTGCTACTCACAAACTTTTGAACCCTTGACCAATCCTTCTTCTGTAGCTTTAATGGTTACTTTGAAGGTGATAACCTAGTTCCTAAGGCTTATATGTGGCAATCAAACACCATTTCACTGAGGGAAAATTTTTATTTGATTCCATCCCTGCCTACAGTAATTATACAGGAGAATTCATACTGTGGTCTCAAACTGTCAAGAAGATCTTCGGTTGGAACATATTCCTTGGGTGTCCAAGTCAATCAGCCCTGGGAGGTAACCTCAGATCACCACAGTTCCCTAATTTCTGTGCTCACAGACATTCTTGTTTCTGGATTTGTAAAGGATCGCAGCCTTCTGGGTTTGCTTCATGGTCAGGTTCCTTGTTGTTCCTACCTTGCACAAGCTAGAGCAGCATAGCAACTATCTCATTGAACTTCCAGCTCTGTGAAGGAAGTAGTCAGTTTAAATAGAACAAAACAAAAGAACTAAAACTTGTGTCTTCAGACCTGGAGAGGCAAAACACCCCATGCTTTATCAGTGTATTAAACACTCCTGTTGTAAGTTAGTTCAATATCAAGGTGTGAACACCTTATTTTGGAGGACTTCTTGCTGCCAAAAGAAATAATTGAAAGTAGGACCTTTGGTAGGAACATGCCACAACATCTGTGATCACAGGGAACACAAGGTGGATAGCTGGAGAAACCACTGCTCCATCTGCGCCACAGCCTCCTTTCACCGTCATTATTCACTTGCAAAGTAAATATGAAACAATCTCCCCTTGATGTATCAAAGATATGGAGAAAGCCAGGTATTTTCCAATAGATATGTGTGCTACCTGTCACCAACGAAGGTGTAAGTGGCCCACATCCTGCACAACATAAAGAAGTGGGGTACAAAATAAGTCAGCAGGGCAAGAAAGATACTCTGATCCTATTTTATTTGCAGAATATCCCAGTTGTTCCTGTTGAGTTTTTAGGTTCCAGCTCTCTGCCTTGGATGGATTAATAAATGGAGCTTGTGCTTTAAAATCCATGTCATGAGCAAACCCGTAGGCTCTTAACTCAGGTACATTATTTGCCTCCTATGCTTACTGATAAGGGAGGTGCCTGGTAGATCCAGACAATTAAACCTAATGTCTTGGGATGTTTTCACCTTTCTGTCTTTTATGCTGGTGTTTGCCTTGGAAAGGCATTTACAGCCTTTTACAGCAGCACATCATTGCTACTCCAAATGCATTGAGAAGGTCATTTTGGCTTCTGCAAACTATACTGTGAGCTGTAAAGGCCTGGAACCTCAGTGTTACTCTCACTTATTGTCAAAAGTGGGGCCAAGATTCATTTACTTTACTGTGCTTGAGAAATCAAGACTTCAATAGTGCCATTCCTTTGATCTAGCACATGCACACAGACAGACAGGCAGGGCTCTTGTAAATGAAGAGCTCATAAAGGCATTCATCTGAAAGGCAAAGGCTATTAAATGAAATCTGCTTTTCATATTTCTACTAATGTCTTATACAGGGGAGACTCAGTGAAGTAAATGAACTGAAGCAAAACAAGAGATTAATAACTTGCTGAGGCCTTGTGAGTTGTCATAAATATTCAGTCAGCTTCTCAGGCATTAAAGCATGTGATAGTTCAGACAGATCCTGCTCACAGTCTCACGGCCTGAAGAAAGGAGCAAATTCTGCTAAACAGTCAAACTGAAGCACAAACAGGAATGCACATGTGTGTGAGGTGTGCACGTGTGGGCATTTGCCTTGCTTATGTTCTGCTTTCCTCTCCGGTCCATCAGCTATTGGGACAGTTTGGACTAAACTTTGTGGCATTTATGGTTGGACTTGATGATCTTAGGGGTCTTTTCCAACCTTGATGATTCTATGATTTTATGAATACTTTCTCTGTGCTGGAGTAATATAGAAATCATGCCTTTAGTTTGAATCTGTAATATGGACAGATGAGGGAAAACTAATCCCTGGTTTTGAGATACAATTACTATCGGGATACGGGAGCATCTCTTACACAAAAAGAGACTGACAGACTTGGGAGTGTTTTGGCTGGAGAGGAGAAAGCTCAGGGGAATCTTATCAGTGTTTATAAATATAGAAAAGGTTTGAAGAAGGTGGAGCCAGATAATTCTCAGTGTCACCTCTTGGTAAGACGAGACAGTTATGCAAAAGGAAAAAAATGAAATTCCATCTGATCATCAGGAAGCACCTTTTTACTATGAGGGTGGCAGAACACTGGTAGAGGTTGCCCAGGGAAGTTGTGGAGTCTTTATCCTTGGAGCTACTCCAAAGCCAGCTGGGCACAGCTCTGAGCAATCTGCTTCAGCTGTCTCTGCTTTGAACTGAGGGGGTGGAACTACACAAGGTGTTATGCTCCATTTATCTTGACCACTGCGGAAATCATGTTTTATGTTAGACCTAGCAAACTGGACACATGCAAAAAATCTGTACTTTTCCTGCAACTTCCAAGACTGTTTTGATATCTCAGGTGACAGCCCAAAATTCAAAACAAAATGGGAAATATCTCTTCTTCACCTGAGTACACATTTGAACTGTAACTTAAGTTGTTTGGTGGTTAAACTGGAGTTCAAGTTAAGTAGCTCAAAATAGCACACAGGAAGAATATTAAGAAAATATTTGAGCCAGTTTCCTAACTTTTTCAGTTTTTTATCTTACTAGAGACCATGTTCTGCATATTGAGACAAATTTAATTGTTACTGTGGCAAATATCCTTTCTGGGGTTTAGTGGTTCTTTAGCAAAATCAGACAACTCTGAAAAAGGCACTGTTAAGTCTCAGTAAAGAAACACAGAAATTATTAAGGGCTATTGTATTCATCTCATTGCTGGACAGTTGGTAAGGAGAAGATCTAATTAACAATAATGATAAAACCATAAGAAAATCATGATGAATATTAATCAGTGCTATTCAATAGAAGTGTGTTTACATATCTGAGCAAATCAGAACTGTCTTCCTAAATTGTCCTTTCCTATATTCAGGGAGAGTTCGCTTATTGTTTCAGAGCTTAAAAAAAACAAACCAAAAAAAACCAAGGAAAAAAAAGCTTTTATTTCACACAAAAATGGAATTAGAATTTTCATGCCCCAAATAATTTCTAGTGGTTTAGGTTTCTCTTTTTGGTTTTAAAGAAATATGCAGCGTTGATTTTATTGCGGAAATAATGACTTATGTTTGATTTAAAGGAAGAGTTATGATGATAAGCATAAAAATTTGCAATATCTCAGCTAAATTCCCAGTATGAACAGTCAGACTGTAAACATGAAATATAGCTAATTAAATGCAGACATATGAATGCTATTGACGTATCTGTCCTCTTACCCTTACTCGCCTGATTTAATGAGCATATTAGAAATGTTTAGATGACAGTGTTTTATAGCCCTTGGAGATTAACACCATCCTAGAAAAGTTGGGGGTTTTCACTTTACTAACTCCTGGAGCACCAAGCCTCCATGGAGATGCCTCTGTGGCAGAGGTCTGCCTTTGACCACTATCTTCTTCCCTCAAATTGTGTGAAAGTCTGTATATACACACAATGCTTTATTTAGAATTGTAGAATCATACAATTACCCAAGTTGGAAGGGACCCAAAAGGATGATCTGGCCCAACTCCTGTCCCTACACAGGACACTCCCAACATTCACACCGTGTGACAGGGCAGTGTCCAAATGCTTCTTGAATGCTGGCAGACTCGGTGCCATGAGAGCTTCTCTGGGGAGCTGTTCCAGTGTTCCACCACCCTCTGGGTGAAGAACCTCTTCCTAATATCTAATCTAAACCTCCTCTGGCACATCTTCCTGCCTTTACCTCTGGTCTTATCACAGGTTGCAAGAGAGAAGAGATCAGCAGCTGTTTCACCCCCCTCCCTTGTGAGAAGGCAGTAAACAACAATGCAACCTCGGACTAATACTGGGCTTCAGATATTAAACGTCAGCATTTTACTCTTCAGTGTGGTCTTATAGTTAAGCAATATTTAAATTCCAAAGAGCAATGAGCAACCTTTGCCCTGGAATCTCATTTGTACTCAACCACCTCTGTTCCAAATTCTTGTCTGAGTTTTTATAGCCCACTAGGTTCTGCCTCATGCCTTAGCCTGTTTCTTGTTAGTCCTTCTGCTAGATTCCTCTGCTAGAACAACCAGCTTCCCAGAAATTCCTCTTCTAATAGCTCTTCATTCTCTGAATTTCAGACAATATTTAGTAGCTGTCCCAAAACGCCCTTCAAAAACCTCTTTCAAATATAGTTCTTGCAAGTTCTGGAGAGTTGTTTTTCCTACCTTGGCATATCTTGCAATTCATTTTTTTCATATATTTCCATCTCTGTAACAAGAAAAAATAACCCCAAAATATCAGCTTCCTTCATTTAAGGCTGCCTGGGGATTCTTCTTGGATGATAACCTGGCTGTAAGGAAGTACCTTATTTCAAGTCTTGCTCTCATCGCCAAATTTTGAGGATCAGTTGCAAAATCATCAATTATTTACTCTATTTTGCAGTCAGTGCATCAGGGGATAACAGGTATTTCATATTTATAAAATAGTCAAAGATCCTCTGTCATTTTTTTTAGCTTAAAAGAAGTAAAAAGTCGATTAAGAAAAGGCAAATAATTGTGTGATACTGAGTTGTGCTCCTAGATATCTTCTGCATGTGTGAATATTTCTGTACATTCAGTTCAGAAAGAGCATTTTGCACTTATTAGAGAAAGGCACAGAATCATAGAAACATCTGGTTGGAAAAGACCTTTGAGATCATCGAGCCAACCATACCTGTCCACTACTAAACCGTATCCCTAAGAAGCTCATCAACACATCTTTTAAACACCTCCAGGATTCAAAATAATTCCTTCTGAACCATAGCCTTCCTCACCTCAATTTATTTGCCTTGGTATCGTGAGGTTGTGTCTTGCAGACTGCAACCTCTTTGAGGCAATGAGTATTATTCCTTGAATGCTTGTGAAAGTGCAAAACTGCACCTGTCTCCATACCTGTTTGGCTCAGGAATTACCCTTCTTTTCAAATGTTCAGTGACACTAAGCTTATGTTTTGTCACAAGATGAACATAGGGAAGACATCTCCTTCCTAAGATATCTGGAGTTCCAATGACCTAACCCTTAAGGCATTATGATATCAAAGCTGCCTCTGCTGGGTGGAACCAGGATCCAGACAATGTGGCTGTATCTGTAATATTAAATTAGCTGGGCGTGGAATCATTCCTTGAGCCTGAGTCCAAATAGCATGGAATAGTTCACAACCATATTATTAAAAGTTCTTGGCCTCTAAGTCAGGGTAGCTGCAGCTCGTATACTATTGGGAATGTCCTCTGTCTCATTCTAGCTACAAATTTCTTCCACAGAAATAGTTTTAGAGTTGGCTATTGTCTGGCTGGGCCAAAACTACAACAAGGAAAATGTAATGGCGTAAATGATTGAGGTCAGGCCTAAGCCTGTTTTTTTATTCCTTTACATAAATATAACTGATTTATTCCTCTCAGTTAAGAAAGTGAAATGAATGTCCATATGGGTCTCTCTGAAATCATAGACTTAGTCTGTTGTATAACACAGCAGCTAGAAAGACACCTGTAATTAGTGGAAGTGAAAGTCAAGCCTGCACTGTCACACGTGGCACATCCAGACCCTCTGCTAGCTTGAGGCCTCTCAGTTTACCTGTGGTTTCACTTAACCAGAGTTAAGTGAAATACATCCCCCTTTGGTGCTGTAATTGCTGGCTTTAAATGATGTCCCTGTGCGGTCACTGGGGTGGTTCAAAGCCAATGGGATTAACTGGTTGTTTATCCAGTACCTTATCTAGACAATATTTCCATGCAGCTTGAGAGGTATTTGCTGTAAGCAACAGTCCTTACGCTATGGAATTGAAGTATTGCTGGACACTGCATAGATACTTTTCTTTACAAAGAGTATTTCTTTCATCCCTTTTTCTGACCCATTAGGACACTTGTTCTGCAACCTCCTTATAGCAGGTTCTCACATTTTTGGAAATATTTACATGGGCTATAGGCAAAAACACAATGGAGCTTGAATGGTCTAATGGGACGGGAAAATGGGACTCACATCTGTGTCCAAACAAAAAGTGTCTTTGTAGCAGAAAACTCAATCACTTGCCAATTATTTACGTAATTGAATAACTCAGGGAGTAAGGGAACATGTCTCTATGATGTCCTTGATATTAAAATCTAAAAGTGAATTCCGTTTAATAAACTATTTTCTCATTTTTTTTTTGTTTCTTACAGATGCTGGTTTGGAAAAGAGCCAGGGAAATATATCGACTACATATATCAAGGGCCAGTGATTCTTGTTTTGCTGGTAAGCATGTATGTGGGTGGAAGGAAACTGCCATCTCCCGTTGAGGGATAATTTGATAGACATCTGTAATGTTCCACATCTATTTTTGTGTTAAATGAGACATAAACAAGGTCAAGCATCTTCAGCTGTTCTGTGAAGTTGCCACAGTAGTTAACGCTGCAAGTCCAAATTGCAGTGATCTGGCTATTTCCCTGACAACAAGCCAGTCTTTCCTCCTCCACGTGTAAGGCCATTTGTCTCCTTCTGTACATTGTTTTGAGATGTAGAAGTAAAAATGTTCAAAAACAGGACGTACATTACACTATCTCTTCCTCCACTTGAGGCTCTTGAGAACTAGGGCAATTCCATCATGCACATTGATTAGAACAATGTAGTAATCATGTTAAGGAATTGCATCTCCTTGTACAGTCATCTAAATCATCTTCATCCCCATTGTTGCTGTGGAGTTGTTAGATTTCCTGTTGTTAAGTTTCTTTTTTGGTACCGCCTACAGTTAACGAGATGTTTGTCTGTTTACCCAACACTCTGTTCCTTGTGCCAATGAATAGTAGGCAGAGGAAGAAGGAAGCTCATTCATAAACAATTTTGAGCCTTCGACTAAAATGCAGTGAAGCTTTTCCAGAAAATTCTGGATGTGGATGGAAAAAAGGACAACTAGAAAGGACGATGCTGAAGAAAAACAATTCTACTTTTCCACTCCTTTGCAGTAAAAGGCACCTAAGAAGAAGGCAAATATCCTAACAGAGAATTCACAGGGCTCAGTGGGGTCCCCTCTTTTAGGGAGCAAAGACTCAGTATAGCTGTCCCTTATGTCACTCCAACACCCATGGAAAGGGTGGAATACTACAGAACAGGCAGCTACTGCCAGCTTTTTTAAGGCTAAGAAGCCCTGTGCTCTCATCTTATGACTGCTGTGCCTTTCAGGTGATTCAATATGAGAAAAAGCTTCTCTGTTGCCTAGGAAGCCAACTACTAATCTGAATGTTTCCTAACCTGAAATCGGGAGAGTTAATTTCTGTGTTAATTGTTAAGATGCAGCAAACAGATCATACTGTGCACAGCTCAAAAGAGAGGAAAAAGGCAGGAGTCTGGTTTTATGTAAAAATTATTTTCTCTGTGTTCGAAGGAGAGGAATAGAATTGATGTGATACACAGAATATAATTGTGTGTCACCAAGGGAGCCATCCCAAAAACACAAACAGCCTCACAGTAAATTGGCTCACTGACGTAGAGACTAACTCACAAACAAATTCCATTTAGACAACACAAGGTAGTAAGTCTGCAATATTTGGAGCATTTGGTTTCCATATCATTGCCTAGAAGTCTGAGAACCTGTGAAGCCACCATGACTCCTTTAGTCAACAAGATCTGTAAAATCCTTGCTCTGGCAGATACAATATGTAGCTTAGAGTCACAAAAACAGCTTTTTTCAGAACAGCACTTTACTTAAAGACCCCAAAAAGGCACTAGAAAATGGAGGCACACTTGGAGGCTGACTCTTTATGTACAGGTCATTATAACTGTCTCTAATTTAGAGTAGCCATGAGAGCTCTTTAAACTGAGCCAACAATTATACTGCCCTGAACTGATGCGTATTAAACCTTTTCTACATTGGCCTGCACTTCAGCTGTAATTAAAACACAAATGAGATAACGACAGTCATTGCATTGTTGGGTGGAAAGCAACTATACAGTTTAGAGAAGTAAAATAAGGGCAAGCCCTTCCTTCATTCTCTCCTTATGGTTCTTTCCATCAGAGAGCACTGCCAGGTGAGGAAAAGATCTCTCTGGAAATACAGTCTAACCTGAAAGCAAACCTGAAAACTCTTGTTACAATGCACTCCTGACTGGTTGATAAAATATGCCGCCCATCTTTTGTTTTTTTAAAGTTACAGTTGCATCTTGTGTTTATAATTAAAATACAGCACACAACAATGTGGTAAAACAACTTGATAGGCTCATTTTTTGATCCTTACACAATTAAAATGAAATCATGTATAAAGACTCCTTACTTATTTTGGTTTTGGAGTTATTGACCCTTTCAAGGGTGCCGTGAGAAATGTTGGATTAAGAGCACTGAAGTTTGATGTCTGCCATGTACTCAAGGCAACACAGTCAAACATCACCCTGACAGTGTGTTAGTGTGCCTCTGCCTCAATACAGATGGGGTCAAAGTGCTGCTTTCCCCTTCCCTCCAGTGAGCAATGGCCAGCAGAAATGGAAGACACAAAGATTTCAAAGTAGTACAACTCAGTGATCTCTTTCAGTTACAGCTGATGAGTTGGATTTGAACTAACAAAGAACTGAAATGTTCAACAGAAGTTCATGTTTTATGAAAGAATATACAGGAAAATTCTGTGTGCTGCTGGAAACATAGAGAGACGTGTCCAATTGCCTCAGCCTGTGGCAGTTAAAATCGGTTTCATCCACCTTAGTTAATTAAGAGCCAAGTGCCTCAGGTACAGCTCAGCTGAGTTCTGTCTGTATATTAGACAAAGGTGTCATCATTATGCCTTCTAGCGGCATCTTTATACCAACCCGTACCTATATGGTTACAGTGCTTTTGTTGATAAATATTCTTAGTTCCAGAGGGATAAAACCTGTTTCTAAAGATGCCAAGTCTCTTTAAAAGATAAGAGGAATTTGTCTGTCAAAAATTATTTCCACTGGTTTTGATTTCTCATTTCCTTGCCTCTGTGCATTGAACTGCTGCAGCACAAGATAATGTAATGCCAGGAAACAGGTCACGCAGGAGTTCTGAGCCTCACTGAGAAATGCAGATGGGCTGAAAATAAAGCTCTTTGATCATGGTAGCTGTCCTCAAGTCCATCTCTAAAGCAAGGTATTCTCTCTTCTATCTCAGGGCAAAAAAACTTTGAACAATGCAATAGAGAGATTTGTTTGATTGTTTTCCGCTTGTCTTTAGAAGAAACTTAAACATTGACTTGGGCTGAAAATGGGGAAGCAATTTGGGAGACAATTTTGGAGATAATTTCAGAGGCAAAGGGAACTGAGTATAAATGCTCATCTTGGATATTGAGTGAGAAACCTTTTATTAACAGAAAATGTGAGAGAGAAAATTTAGATAATCATCTTTCTTGTTTCATTCCTGAATGGATTTTGGCTTGAACGTATCCCAGAAGAGATGTAGCTATTCAGTACATTGGAGGATTTGAAATTCAATTTCTGATAGCACCTGAAAAATACACTCTGTTAGGTATTTTCTCTTCAAATTAGTGGGGTTTTCTTGTTCTATTATACTTCTTCAGAGTGGTGTAACCAAGTTTTAATCATATGTCCATCTCTGAGTAGTAAAGAAGGTGCAAAGGGTTGGAAATAGATGCCAGGAACTGAATTTCAGCTAAGTTTTATGAAGAAAAATGCATTTCTTATGTGTAATTTTAAATGTAGCCCCTGTCGAAGAACTGGTGAACCGTGGAAATTCAGCAAAAACAGAGAATGAACCTCAGAAAATAAACACCAATGGCAGTTAACTGAGATGCTTTTTCCTTAGTAACTACTGTTGAAAATTAACTCCAACTATGAACTGCTCTACAATACTTCTCAGGAGCTAAAATTGCATTAAATTTTCAGTTTTTCAAACAGACAGCTCAAATATGTAGGCTTTTTTTTTCAAACTTTACATTTTGTTTTAATACATATTTTTCCTGGTGCTTGAGAACTGAACCGTTTCCTAACCTCTGCTTTTTGGGTCTTGTTGAAAATAATTCACCACAAGCAATTAAATGTGGGCATAAGTGGGTATGTGAGCTGATACAAAGACTTGGCATTCACTTTTGTCTCTGCCTTCATCAGCTATTTACTTTTGACCAACTTAGATCGCTGCTCCAGTTTTCAGTTTTCCCAGCTACAAAGAAAGCTTAATGATACTCATCTTCCTTTGTAAAGTGCTTTGAGATCCCTGGTTGACAAGTGCTGTAGAAGAGTTAAGTGTCCTTTGGAAGATGGGCTCATTCTTAGTGCAGTGTGGAATTTTGCTCAGGAAACAGCTGACAGGTGTACAAAGGGGTCTGTACAAAGTAGTTTCGTGGTGCTAAGGTTAAGGTTTGCCCTGGGGCTCAAGGTTTGACCACAGGAATGGATTTTTATAGCAGCATCCTGTTTTCTCTTTTATTTCTTTTTTTCTCAGTAATTCCAAAGGTTTTTTGTTTCCTTTCCTGAGTACCACTGGGAACTGAAATGAAGTTTTTGAGGAGCCAGCTAGTGTAATTCCAACATTTCTTTTGTGAATGAAAATATTCAGAGCACATAAGTCTTCATTTGAAGTTGAGATTGCTTTACTTACCCATTGTGTTACCTTTATATTATGTGTTTTCTTGTACCATCTTATTGCCTGGTCATTGGTATTGTGAGTCCCTGTGCAGCTTTTATTTTTGCTATCTTGGATTAGCTTAGTGTCACTAGAAACTTGTCAGCCTGCTTTTCATTCCTTTTTGTGGATTCTGTAGATACTAAATTCTATGTAAACCAGCACAGATTTACCAGTGGCTTCTCTCCACTGAGAAAAAAAGACTGCATATATATATATATTTATTCCTGCCCTTTTTCTCTTGTATTTCTATACATGTTACTCTTCCCTCCTCCAAACCTACAACAGCCAAATTTCTATAGGAGCCATTGTAGAAACAAATTCAAATTCCTTTCAGAAATCTGAGTAGACTATCAGCTCAATCTCCCTTGTGCCCATGTTGACTCTTTCAGAGGACTTCACAAACCATAAAATTCTTCCCCTCTACACTTAATTTCTACAAGTGTTTTTCTTTACAGTGTTTGCAAAGAATTTGTCCGCCTAAGCTTCAAACTACAGGATTTAGCATTATCCCATATATAGCAATCACTAGCCAATGCCATAGGATCATGGAATCATAGATTGGTTTGGGTTGGAAGGGACATTAAAAATCACCTAGTTGCAACCTCCCTAGACCAGGCTGCTCAAGGCCCCATCCAAGCTGGCCCTGAACACTTCCAGGGAGGGCGGGAATCCACAACTTCCCTGGGCAACCTGTGCCAGTGTCTCACCAACCATATCGTGAAGAATTTCTTCCTGATGTCTAGTCTAAATCTTCCCCCTTCCAGTTTAAAGCTGTTCTGCCTCGTCCAATCACTACATATCCCCAGCTTTCCTTTAGGCCCCTTTCAGTACTAAAAGGCCACTAAAAGGTCTCCTTGGAGCCTTCTCTTCTCCAGGCTGAGCAAGCCCAACTCTCTCAGCCTGTCCTCATAGTAGAGGTGCTCCAGCCTTCAGATCATCTTTGTGACCTCCTCCGGACCTGCTCCAACAGTTCCATATCCTTCTTATGTTGGGGTTTCCAGAACTGGAGACAGTGCTCCAGGTGAGGTCTCGCGAAAGTGGAGTAGAGGGGGAGAATCACCTCCCTCAAACTGCTGGATGCACTTCTTTGGACGCAGCCCAGGATATGATTGGCCTTCTGAGCTGCAAGCACATGTTGCCAACTCATGTCAATCTTCTCATCAGCCAGCACCCCTAGTTCCTTCTCCACAAGGTGCTGGAAGACGATGTCACAGAGACAGTTTCAGTAAATATCTGAGTTTGTTTAGCTTTCAAAATAAAGACTGTGGAAAGTGCATTACGGAAGAGAGTGGAATTTAATAGTATTATGGACAAAATGGAATTTATCATAAATGACCATTAACACATTAAGCTAAAATAACTTCTAACATTCATAGAAGTAGGCTTCATTCACTATCTTCCGATAGAGCGAAGGAATAGTAACTATTTAATGTTGCCCATTTGTACAAAGGACGCTTCAATACAACTGTTTACAATTACTACAGGACTTGACCCAATTCTTCCCATCCTGTGTCCTAGTTTATCAGTTTAATGATATTGTACACTGTTTATGCATGTTTTTTTTCCTGAAATGCGCTACTCTATGCTATTGCATGATTATCCTAGCACCACATAAGTGCTTTTACTTCTGAAGAGCACAGTTCTCTTTCTACCATCCTGTTACATACTTTTCCAATGTATTTTTAAAAATGTTGCAGCTAGGGGAAGTAGGTTTATTAAGCAACTTAACCAATATTTATGGAATCCATTCCTTTCTGATATTGTCCAATAAGATAAAATCTGTCGTGCACCTTAATCTCAGTTTTCCTTGACTGTAATGCTCCACTCACAATGTTGTAGTCTACATTGCTAGAGTTCCTTTTTTTAATCTTCTATAGAAGTCATAAAGGCTTGTTTGAAGCTTGTTTGCTTGAATTTACATGCAGAAGCGTTGCACCTATGTATGTATCTATATACATCTCTTTTTTGGTTTTGCTTAAAAGCATCCCGTTTCTGCACAAAAATCTTCCTTACTTGGATAATTGCATTCCAGAATATTTTCTTAATTTCTTCTGACTGTCTTCAGACTTCTGATTCTACTTCTGCATTGTTCTGTTCATACACTGAAAATGGTTTTTTATTAGTATTGATATATCTTTTTCATTTTCCCATCTTCCTATCTGACTGGCTTCAACCACTGGATTGCTCTTTAATTTAATTTTCCTATTGATTTTTTTAAATTTCCCTCATTCTATCGATTCCCAGTTCTTCCACTGTTCGCAAGGTTATAGTTCATGACCTGCAAACTGTTGACATCCCTGAGTTTTTCTTATAGAAATATTTATCATAGTTTTTACTGATTGCCAATCATGCTGTCATAGCTACACATAGGATGAAGATAACAGGCTAATTTGATTACAGTCCACCCAGAATTGATCTCCAGTTCTGCCATCATTGTTATTATTATTTTCCTGTTGTTCATATTTTCTAGCTGTGGACTCAGTAGTGTCAAGCAAGGCATCCAATACCATGTACATTTCTACAACATCTCTTTCTTTCTACAGTTTCTCATTCTGTTTGTGAGGTGTTCCACAGCCAATAAGAAACTGACCAGAAATCATTCTCTAAATACTTTCCAGATAGGAAATCACAGTTCATCAGCGAGCCACTGGATGGTTAAACTTTGGAGGAAGACTCTTGAGTCTTCTTGTGGTGCTTACCAACATCATATGGCAACTTGACCCTGCTCAGCCTGGGTTACTGCCAGGTGGACTATTCACAGCATTGTGCCTATGTTTTAGGCTATCAAGTCATCTCAGTCGTTTGTCATGTGCTGGTATGATGACTTGGTTGTCGAGGGGCAAGACACAACGCACTGCTCCCTCCAGGCAAGAAGTATCTGTGTGCCATTGTTATTTCTGCAAGGGTATGTGTTTACTGGTACTGCAACATTCAGTGTGTTCCTGGCTTGTCATGTGAAATTGTTGGAGAGAAGCCCTGTTGAGCCTCATGCAACTGCAGACCCCATGGTAGCTGAATTGACTGGGGAGTCATCTGTGTTATGTTTCTTTAACAAAGCTTTTTTGAGTACAGAATATTTCAGAAGGGACAGTAGGAGAGTAATAAGCACAGTAATAAGAGGATCACATATGGATTATAAATTAGAAAAGAGGCTGTGGACTTGCTCATGCATGATGCATAGCACTAGTGTGAGAAGGGTGTGATCCCAGCTGGGATGCAAGTTGTGTTTGGTCTTGGGTTTAAGTGACAGTGTGGGCAAGGGCAAGGGTCTGTGTGCTGATGTGTAACACAGATGTTAGCTAAGGAAGGTGTCTGTTCATTTACCTCTCTTTCTCTTCCCCACCAAGACATGACTCCATCTCACACAGTCTTCACGATGTGTACAGTCCTCCTCTGCTTGTCTGAGGAGTTGATCTTTCACTGCTGCACTAGGGAGTCTCTTCCACAGTCTCTCTGGTCATAACCATCCACCACATTATGCCTTACTCCTCTTAATCACATCTCATTATTCCTGACCAGATTGCATTTTCAAGCACTTCGCCCTTTGTCAAAAGGAGTCATTGTGGTGCCTGTGACCTTTGAAAGGGAAACTTTTGTGTCTGAGAATCATGTCAGCATAATATGATAGAACAATTAAAATGAGGAATTTATAAAATGGCAGACTATTCATTTGAGGTCAGTATGACAGTATATAATGCTCCAGGTAAAAACACTGCTCTAATGCCAATTTGGGTTACTTACTCCTGAGGTGAAATTTACTACATTGCATAAGAATGCCAAGTCAACATAGAATAATATTACATTTTCTAGGAGGGAAGAGGAGCAAACGTTCTAGGAAGCACAGAAGTACAAGCCTTCTGTGAAGCATAAAATAAGAAGCTCAGCAGAAATTAGCAAAATAAATATTACTTGTCCATTAAACTCTCAAAAGAGAAGAAGAGCTTAATGACTTCCCATTTAAACTCCTCAGCTTAAGGAAAACAGAAAAAAACCCCTACAATGTTCCCACTTTTGTGCATCTTGGAATGTTTTGGCTTTTTCATCTCACTAGGGGAGATAAATTTCCTCTGAAATGGAGTTTGGTTTTTATGACAGAAAATTTTTATAACTGAAATCTTCACTGAAATGTTTCTTGTGGTTCAGAAAAGCTTCTGGATTTGGATGTCCAGTTTTTAACCAATGAGTGCCAAAACAGGTGGTCCAAATGTTTTTTTGGATCACTGGCTTGTAATTCTGTTTTGGGGCTCTGAATTTTTATCTCAGTTTAGAAATGGAAACACTAAAATTCCAAAGCTGTGGCAAGATATGAAAACTACTTTTTTTTCCATCTGTAGATGGAGGGAGCCTTATTCCAGCAATAAGGATATTCTTAGAACATCATAAATAAAAGTAAGAGAATAAAAATTAAGCTAGTTTATTCCATCTTCAAGACCTCACATTTGCATTCATTTTATCTATGAATAAATATTACAGGAAAAATCCTTAGTTCTATTTTTCCATTGGGAAACAGGAAACATGTATTAACAGAAATGAATAAAAATATCAAGAGAGGTTAAAGATAAATAAAAAAAGGATGCACTGCCTGTCATCATTACATCTCTTAAATGTCCATTCATCAGTTCCCATTTATGGAATTGTTGTGTGGGTTTGGTTAGAGCTGTCCAGTTCTGAAAGAAATTAATTTGTTGACACAGAGCTCCAGCAATAACAAGAAAGTCCTTGACAAATAATTGTATGCTTTGCTAGATACAGTACAGAGGCTCTTTTCTAGGAATAGTCACTTTGCAATAGTAAAATCTTTCTTCCTTTGAAATGCTACTGTGTGTATATATCTATATATAGAGAAAGGCTTCAACTTCTTTGCTTGTAAATCAGAACCAATCTGGTAGTCACTAGAACTGTATGGAATCTCTCCAGCTGACAAAATAGATCCATTTTCATTACAAAGATTCAGCTTTTGCAGGCTGTTTGCAGCAGCCTATTCCCTCTTTCATTCCCAGATTGTGTCTTCTGTCCTGAACTCAATCTATCATCCCTATGGGCTGCGATATTAGACCCAGTGTGGACAAATGGAGAGTGAAAACCCATCTGATTATGTGGAGAAAATTGATCTTCAATTTAGACCTCTTTGAGTGCTACTAAAAGGTTCTATTGAGCCAAACAGCTTTCTGAAATGAAGGAATTTATTTTAGAAGAAATCATTAAAACTGAGCGCACTGCAATGTGTTTCTAGGAGACAAACAAGAATTTTGATGTTATCACATTTTGTATTTGCTTTGGAAATTTTGCTTGCTAAGCTCTGCCTTTGAGAGATTCAAATCTTAAATATCTCCCAGAGGAACCTTAATAGGGAAAAGGGGAACCCTTGGTGTTAGTGCCTCAAAACATTTTTTAAGCTTTCGTATAATATAGTTGCACAAATACTCAGTAGATACAGCCACATTCTTTGAGTGGAAGCTCAGATGGGATACGCCTTGGACAATCGGAAGATGCTGGATAATTTGTGTGGGCAACCGATTCAAGTCCAAGCACGGTTTATCCAAACCCACTCATTTAAAATATGCCAAAGGAAGCACTGTAGAACAGTACCTGTTTCTCTCCACCAAATATAAATAGAGTCTGGGATAACCAACTGCCTGGAAGTAATCTAAAATACAATTATGCCAGCTCAACTCAGCTCCTCATGCTTTTACTGTTTTTATCCTCACTGTGTGAAGGCAAGGTCAAGTGACTTCTCTCTTAATCTAGAATGGGGGAAGAATTAGTTATTCTTTTTCCTGAAGAAGCCCGTAGGATTAAGCCATTGACAGGAGCTTTGTATGGAACAAGCCGAAGGCTGCACTCGTGTCCTGTACTGATGCAGTGGTATCTGTGGAAGGTATCCCTGTGATAAAGTGGAAAACCATGCCTTGAAAGAGCTGTGTACATTATTCATAGATTCTAAAGCCAGAAGGAGATGTGAATTATTCTCCTAACCTTTATGTATGCATAAAAGAGGCCATAGGGTTCTCCTGACTTAATGATCCTCTTTGCGTCCCAGCCATCATCTCTTGGTCTAATATATGTGACTCATTTTTCAATTACTTTCCAGCCAGCCCAGGATGCTCTACTTCCCTCTGTCCCATTTATCAGCCCTTTTGAAAAGACAAGACCAATTTTTTTTTCAGGAAAAGACAGACTAAATTTTTATGTTGCTTTTTTTCTGCCCTCCTTCTCTTGGAATGGGTTTCTCTTTGCTTTCCAGGCAAATTAATTTTGTTTTCAAATTCCTTCCTCTTCCTTGTGAACAGCTGAAGTGTGGTACTCACTTGGGTGTTGTAAAGATGAAACCAAGAGAAAATTGAATTAATAGATTAGATCCATTCAGGTAGGAAAAGCTCACCGAGGCACAGATGTCAGTCTCTAATTCTGTCTCAAAAAGTCCTCGGAGCTGCCTGTTGCTGAAAGCTCAGACTCTGTACTTGGCAATGTTATTATTTGCCCTCATACTCTTTCTTTACATATCAGGGTATGCCTGCTGATCAGGTGACTGGGTGTCAGGTCTGAGAGTTGTCCTTAGGTTACTACCAGGGCTTTAACAGGCATTTTAAATTCATTTATTAAATGTTAGTAAAGTGTAACTGTGAATATATGTCAGGTCTGTGGTTCGGACCAGTTTAAAGTTGTGACCCTCCCTAAAAATCCAGAGGAGTTTGGATCCAGGTTTGCTGTTTACAGAGGAGCTATAAAAAAAAGTAAAATTCCCAGATCTGACTTTGCTTCTGCAGTTGCATGAGGTGGAATTGGGGATCAGTGTTTCTGGAGCCTTGGGTGATCAGTGAGATAGATTTCCGCTAGTAAATGCCAAGACTGTCAACATAAGATTTACTTAATCTCACTCAGAGGAGAGAACTTTTTGCCTAAACATAGGTGCATAGTACCTTTTCACATGCTCTGTAAGCCCCACATGGCTCTGCTAGAGAGGATATAGATCCTCTAGAAAGCCCATGCTGTTCGGAAGTAGTAGTTTGAAGTCAGACAAGTTATACCATGGCATCAAAAATAGTTCTCAGTGGTTGTGTTTAGGCAACTAAATGCAACCCTTCAGTACAGCCCTGTAATATATGCCCTCCCAATAAGTCTGTTTGTGTAAGTAGCATAAAGAGGCACTTCAGAGTGAGGAAAGTCATCTCATGCTGAAATAAACATCTCAAATAGCCAGGAGGAACTCTAAGTAGCTATTGTCCATTGGTTATTAAAGGAGCTGGTGATAACCAGCTCACAAGTAGGTATCTACCTTAGGGCTGTCTACTACTCAATATTATTGCAGGCATGAGACCTAAAGCATCCTCTCCAGCATCTGAAAGACTACAGAGCAAAGGAGAACTTTAGGAGAAACATTGAAGGGAAACAGCATAACAATAAGATATTTGCAAGACTGTGCACCCTGTTGACAAGTACATAACTGCAAACGTTAATGGAAGAGGCAGGGTGAGAGTCATTCTGAAATGTAGACTTGAAATTATTGAGTACATCCTCAGGTGGATTTTAGTGTCTGTCTTCAGACCCATAGGCTTCAACAGTGCCCACGTGATGAAGGTTATGCAGCATATTCAATGCAAGAACTAGGAAGAGGGAAAGGAGTCAGGTTGAGTGACCGATGCCCCTGTTCTGGCCTAGAAAAAGTTATAGAAATAATGTCCTACCAGGCTCTCCTCTGAATCCTGGGCAGCTTGTTAAAAGTGACCGCTGATGTATCTGCCTTCCTGTTGCTGCTGTAGACAGATGTGGTCCCTTACCAGCCCTGTGTGATGTACCAGTGCCACTCAAAGGCTTTAGCTAAGCACAGGTGCCTCAGATGGTAGTGTGGTCTGTGATGGGCTACCTGAATTGTCTCCCTGGATGTATCCTCCACTGGCATGCCCAGCTTTTAGTGGCACCCAGCACATAGTGAGCTTCAACTGAGACAATCAGTAATAATGATGCCAACCAGACAAGCAAGCCAGTTGTCACTGTGGATCAGTGCAAACAAACATACATGGACATCTGAGTGAGAAGTATTAATACATAATCTTTGTATGTCATCATTGTTTTATTTCTGCAACCCTTGGATGGGTGATCTTAGGGGAAAGAGTGTGAGAATGAAAAACTGATTTATATAGAAAAAGATTATCTCTTTAGTGAAGTAACTCCCAAACTTTTCAGCTAGCAATTCTCCTTCCGGACTGATGAACCACACTTCTGCAATGTGATTTCAGAGTAGATCAAAATCCCTAATTTTTCTGATGCAGCCTGTGGCAATTTGAATTTCCAGTTCCCTGCTGTCGCATCAAAGTAGGGCTCATGAAACTTGAAATGCTTTCACCAGTTTAATTCATCGTGTTAATCCCATGTGATTAGTCTTTTGGAACTTGCCCTTGCCTAAGAGTCTATAGTTCCATCTGGCACCTTCCATTATGACTGCAAAAGTGGCAAGTTTTGGAGTGGTGTCTTTTTTGCATCCTCAATAGAACTAACCCAAACCTGGCTCTGAGCTGATGAAGAACTTCAAGATTTGGTAGCAGAAGTTCAGAGGCAGAAGTTTTCTTTCTGTGGGTGAAGGACACGCTCACCCCCCCACACACACACACACACCTCCCCCAGCAGGCACTACCTGAACATTTCTTTTTCTGCTGTTGAGGAATGGTGGAGTGGGGAGTTTATTAAAGTCAAACCAGTAATATGAAGCAGGTTTTGCCTCCAATAAATACAAAACCAGTTGACTTCAAGCTCTTCAATACATCGAAGCGAATTGTACAAACTGCACTGGCTTATTTATTTCTTATGCTCCTTCCTAAAGCCCTGCTCTTCTAAGAATATGATTTCAAACAATGTCACATGTTGACTCCTAGAGCAGCATTTTTGTGTCTAATGTAAAAAATGTTTAATGTACATAATTCCCAACACTGCCAGTGTCTATTCAGGTGCTTATTGCACCATTTATTATAAATGATGTTACAGTAACAGCAGGGAATAGTATAATAGATGCCAAGATAGTGTAATCATTGTGCACATTGCACAAAAAAAATAAGGAAAAAGCACATTTTGAGAACGCTTTTAAGCTGGCAGCTTTGCTACAGTGTTCATAAATAGTTGGAAGTCAGTCACTGAATTGTTCCATTCATAGACTGTAAAATGCCAGGAGCTCTGGGACTCTGGAAATGTGTGTGAGATAAATATCTTTTCACAAGCTTAGTCTGTGATCTCGGCAATCCTGGGATAACAGTTCTGTGCTTCTGACACTGTACATTGCCAACAACTTTGAAACAGACCAGTATGTTGTAACCTACCCTACTTTATGTGTTGAAAGCAAACCCAAAACTTGCTCCTAGGTGCCAAATCCTTCTGCTGATTACAGTCTAAAACTCAGGATCCTCTTTTCATATTTTTTTTTTCCTTTCCTGTTTACACTGAAATGAAACTTAGGTAAGAAACTCAGATGCTACAAGAACAGTAATTACAGCAAATCTCAGTTCTCAGTGGTGAGATTGTAACAGAAACAATAATTACCTTGTTTAGCAGATTAAAAAAGAAAGTGTTAAATCCATCACCTCGCTTTTAAAGACAGTGCAAACAAATAGGCATTTTTCAGGTATGATTAATGTGCTCTAATTTAAATATCTCTTGCAGAGTGCAATCTATAGCTTCCACCAAATACAAAGGAAGTTCATTGTAACCAGGTGACATTCAAATCTGTGCAATACAGTCTTGTACTTCGGGTCTGGGGAGCCCTACCTAACACAGCCTGCTGTGGAATGGGAGGATGGTTTCAAACACCTGTGATACCAACACAGCGCAGTGCTGCCTGTTCTGTGCAGGGAGCCTTGGACAGGGGGAGCCAGAGCAGGTACAAAAGCCAAATGAACCTCACCCTTGGTTCCTTGTGGCACCAAAGAAAGGAGTAAAAGAGAGTAAAAATACTCCTTGAGAGTAAAAAACTTCCTTGCTGGGATCATTAATTTTGTACTCCATTTTCATTGCTGTCTTGAAAACATTAAAAGCTGTTGGATATTTTTCTGCATGATCTAATATTAGTAGTAAATTCCTGAGCTTGTTGCAATTAATGATAAAACCAAAAAGCTGTTTTCAATCAGATTGGAACTGTACTTTTTAAGGTGTATCGTATCATTTAAGCCACTGTTTGACTCACTTGTCTTATTTTCTTTCCTCTCTCTTCTTTTCCAGATAAATTTTGTATTTCTATTTAACATAGTTAGGATTTTAATGACAAAGCTGAGAGCTTCAACCACTTCAGAAACAATACAGTACAGGTAAGTCAGCTGGTGCTTCTTGCTGTTTATGGTGTTGACAAAGAGCTGCCTTGCCCTGTCCTTGCCCCATCTTTGTCTCTTCATATGCCACTGTTGATCTCAAAGGGTGTCTTTCTTGCTCTTCAAAAATAAGTACAGAGTGCACAGTACTTATTTTTGCAGGCTATCTGTAAAAGCATGCCTGCATTTTTCTGTCCATTCCATTTCAATGTCCAAACAATGCAAACAGCTTAGGCTTACAGAGACACATGCACTGCCACAGCCACCAACCTCTTTACCTCCTTCAGTCTTGCACATGCTCCAGCACACACGTGAAATTTCCCCTTTCCATTGAAATCTGAAGGGTTTGAGTCCAAGTGAGGATAGGAACTTTTTCAATTTCTATATATACGCAAGCATAATGTCTTCTATTACATAAATATATTATGATATATCATAAATACATCATAACTCACAGTATCACAGTATCACAAGGTTGGAAAGGACCTCTGAGATCATCAAGTCCAACCTATAACCTAACACCAACACTAACACCAACCATCATCTAAACCATGGCACTCAGTGCCTCATCCAGTCTCCCCTTAAACACCTCCAGGGTCGGCGACTCCACCCCCTCCCTGGGCAGCCCATTCCAATGGCCAATCACCCTTTCAGTGAAGAATTTTTTCCTCATATCAAGTCTAAACTTTCCCTGACTCCCTTCACTGATGACTAGATGATTTATTCAATTAAATCTTAATCACTGAAAAATTGTTCAGTCCCTACTAGGTTGCTTCTTTGTCCCATCTCTAGCTTTGTAGATGCAGAACAGTACAAGATTAAGACTTTCCAATAAATCAAGTGCATATGCCCATTAATATCCTTGTTCACACTAATAACCTAGTAGAGCCAGAAGTAAGAGTATAGACCCTGAGCCAAAACATTCATATCATATATCATATCATCAATAGCAGTATCATTATTGATGATTACTGTGTACATGAAGGTATTTAGGATGGGCTTTGAAGTCCTTTTTAAAGTGTAGGATATGGGAATGATGGGTGATTGTGGCCCCTCCCTTCAGCTGGTCCCAGCACTAGCATAAACCCTCAATGGATTGCATCAGAAACTCATCCTTCATTAATCATTACCTTTATATGGGGTGGGTTCTCAGGTGGATTTGGTTCCCCAGGCTGCCTGGCTGTGCAACCTCACAAGCACTGGTAGAAAGAAGGTGAGCAGAAGATTTAGCCCAGGGCAGCAGAAGGAATGTGGCCTGGTCCCTTCTGGCAGCAGTATGGACTTAGATCAGCCTAAAAAGTGCAAAACCAAGTTCTTGGAGATCAGGAAATTCTGGGCGCCCCTTCCTGTGTTACTTGAATCTTGATATCCTCAAATCACCCTGCTATTGATTTTGGAGCCACTTCTGATGCAGTAATGGTTTTTTTGTTGTTTTTCCTGTTTCCTCCCTTGTGCTTCTGTTTGGGGTTTGGGGACAAATCTGAAGTTAATGCAGATTTTCTTGTACAGAATTCTCTGCATATTTCCTGAGAAATGAAGGGAGAAAAATACTTCTTTTTCGTACTCAAATTTCATGCACGAAACTAAAACTAGCATGAAAAAGCCCTCAGTACATTTTTCTCCCTGCCACACTTTGCAAGGAGCATTACAGATATTGGAGGGAATCTTCCTTTCCACAGCCTAAATAGAAAGTCATAATTTCAGGACAGCCTAGGGCAAGCCTTGCTTCTCTAAATATGAGTAGACTGAACATTTGTTAAACAAGTATTAAATGATGCAGCAGCTCATTTTTTAAGACTGTCACTCTATCATGACACTGGCCATGTTTTTTTTTGTTCCCCTGACTGCCTACCTGCTTGTCTTTATCTACCTGTTATGGCATTATAGAGATTTAAACAGACTGAGCAAAATTGCAGTCCTCTGTATTTGTACAGTGTCTAGCACAATGCAATGCTGTTCTGCTGCTGACATCTCAAGACACGATTATAGCCCAAATAATAAAGATCAGCTCCTAATAATTCTGTTAATAGTCACTTATGCTTCATTGTGCACCATCTGCTTGTTTATTATTTGTAAGACAGCCATAAGGAATTTGGTTCGGTTTACAAGTGAGAGAGGGAACATTTACAGTCCAAACAGAATTAGAAGATGGGCATGGAGCAGGTCTCATGGGTACAGAATTCCTGCCTGGGCCAGCACCTAAATTGTACACTTGTTACCTCAGCCTGAGGTGTAAGAAATCACCCTCTGAGCTGTCAAGAGACTGTCGAGGCTTCAACCTAATGCGAGCTTCATTGATCAGATAGAAACTGTCTGGAGGAAGAAGGCAGAGAAAGGGAGGGGTATAAAAAAGGTTCCCATTTGTCCCCTGGAGTTCAGAGTGTGGGGACAAACAACAGGATCCAAAGGCAAGGGCTTTCCCAGAGCACCTCTCTCCAGTTGGTCAGGCTCTGCTCAGAAAGTGTTAACTAGTGAACTCACCTGTGGCTTCACAACTCAAAGTGAAGGCTGCCACTCTTTCCATGCTCCCCTACTAAACTCTATTCAGCCTTTTGGACATGAGATCAGTCTCCCTCTTAAATATCTTTTCCTGAGCTCTAGGAAACTTGTATTCTTCATTGCCTGAGGACACTGGGAGCCTCCATCTTGGATTACAGAATGAGCTATTTGGGCTATTCCTGTGCAGGCAAACTGAGAAGTGTCCAAAACTTGTAGGTCCTCCTGATAAAAAAATCTCAAGATTACTTGGCTGTTCTGCAGACACAGGCTTCCACTGATATCCTCAGCAAAGCCACCAGAGTGCCTCAAGAGACGGAGGTACCCACAGGGAGTACTTGCACTCCCTATCGCCAGTCACTTGTGTTTGACACTGGACAGAAGTTGACATGTGGATTTCTCTCTGTTGACCAAACATACTGGACATCCCTGAGCAAACCCTTTTGTTTTCTTCTCAGTTACTCTCTTTTTGACATATGTGGGTGCTGAACTGTCTTAAGGAGACACCTAAGTTCCCTCTCCAGCTAATGTAGGTACTTCGCTTCCCTCTGAATTGCTTTCAGACTCATCCCCTCAAGAGGAGGGATTCATTTGGATTGGGTCATTCTACAAGGACCCAGGTAACACAGTTGTTTTTTTGTTTTTTGTGTGCCCATTTGTCTTTCCTGTTTTCTCCCCACAGGAAGGCAGTCAAGGCAACGTTAGTTCTTCTGCCTCTTCTGGGCATCACCTATATGCTTTTCTTTGTCAACCCTGGTGAAGATGACATATCCCAGATCGTCTTCATCTATTTCAATTCCTTTCTGCAGTCTTTTCAGGTAAGAGAACAAGTTTGTTATCAGCTACTGTAGAAAGGATCCTCAGTGCTTTTCAGCCATACAACTTAGTGCAATGAAGTCCATGGTAGAAATAATAGTTGAAAAGAGCTCAGCTTTGTTCCTGCTTATATAATAGATATATAAGCAGGTCGTCTGGAGTGGAGATCTCCTCTCAGGTATGTACTGCAGGGATTCATCTCCCTTAACATCAGTACTATGTTCAGTCTATAGCTACAGCCCCTCACCTGGGCTCCATCTAAAGTCAATGGAGGGCCATAATGTTTTTTCCTAAACTGCCTGAGAGAGGGTAATGAAGCACACTCCCAATGTACCTCTCCACAAACCAAAAGTGAGCTGAGATTTTTGCTGAACGTTGCTAAAGCAAAGGGAAACAACTTCTACCTGTTGGGCTTACTTGACTAAGACATTAGCTATGTTCCCTAGCTCTCCTGCAACAGTGAATGCACTCAGCCATTACCAACTGTCTGAGAACTCATATCCCATCTCCTCCTTAACCTGAATTGAAATGGGAGTTTTGCCAGTATATGAAAGAGAGGGGAACCCTGCTAATTGCCCCAGATTTTGGGATTTGGCACAAAACCAAAATCAACTGAAGATCTTGAATGGTGTTTAACTGTACTTCTCTGCTTAGGTGTGTCCTATGGCTTTACCTCTGCTTAAAGACCTTCTTGAAGTAGGGTGGATCTATGTTTGCCATTGATGTTTTACCTCTGGTATCTGCAGGAGGAAGCACTCTGGTACTCAAGCTATTCAACACCAATACACAGCACACAGGCTGTTGAGCCAAATTGTAGAATCATAGAAACATAGAATGGTTTGGGTTGGAAGGGACATTAAGTTTCAACCAGTTCATCCAGTTCCAACCCCCTGCCATGGGCAGAGACAGCTCCCATTAGACCAGGCTGCTCAAGATCCCATCCAACCTGGCCTTGAACGCTTCCAGGGATGTGGCATCCACAACCTCCCCAGGCAACCTGTTCCAGTGTCTCACCACCCTCATCATGAAAAATTTCTTCCTAATGCCTAATCTAAATTTTCCCCTTCCAGTTTAAAGCCCTTCCCCCTCATACTATCATTACATGCCCTTGTAAAAAGTCCCTCCCCAGCATTCTTGTAGGACCTTTCAGGTACTGGAAGACCTCTTCTGCAGGCTGAACAACCCCAACTCTCTCACCTTGTCCTCAAAGCAGAGGTGCTCCAGCCCTCTGATCATCTTCATAGCCTCCTCTGGACCTGTTTCAACAGTTCTGTATGCTTCTAATGCTGGGGATTTCAGAAATTGACACAGTATTGCAGGTGGGGTCTCACGAGAGCGGAGTAGAGGGGGAGAATCACCTCCCTCAATTTGCTGGCCACATTTCTTTTGATGCAGCCCAGGATACAGTTGGCAAATCTAGGGTTATGATACTACAAACATTTTTGAGGTTTGGGTAAATATTTTTACTATTTGCATGTTTAGCTTAGAAACACAGGGCATCCCAGCAGAAGTCAAGAAAAATTATCCTACTAATCTATGAAGAAAATTTAGCTTTAACCAGTGAATCAGTCCACATTGTATTTTTTTATCTGCTGATGCTCAATGTCTCCAAAAGTGCTGCACTTCTTACTTTTGTGTTATGAAGACATATGCAAGGAAGTACAAGGATTCTCTTCTTTATGGTGGCAACAATTATAGTCCGTTGCTGAAAGTAAAACGGGTAAGACTCTGCTCACAGTTTCAGAGGTTGAATGGTCATCATGGTGTCATCTGAGCTTCCATTCTAATCATTACAATCTTTGCAGTCATTATAGAAGTCTCATCATTGCTGTCAATAGATTCCACAGAACAATCCAGCTCAGATAAATGTAATCAACCTAATGATAGACTTGCCCACTCAAAATTATCTCAGGCCGCTTTATGTGCCCCTGTAGTACCTGAGACATCCAGGTAGAGCTGGCAGGCATGACACAGCACCTGTGAGGGGTCTGTGCCATTCTGGGGAGCAATTGGAAGCTGTAGATGAGATTTAGCACAGCTGAAGTGGCAATCCTCTCTAGCAGTGGAAGGGCTGTACAGATTCTAGCTCTTGTGTCTCACCTGTGAGCTTCAAGACACTTAGTATTTTCCCATGAAGTTGTAGGGTGAAGATTTCATCTGCCTGGAAGTGTGTGATTTTAAGAGTGTGGCTTTGCTCAGGATGATCTCAGGACAAAGCTCCATCTCTGATTCTGTGTGGTAAAATACTTACCTATTAATTGACTGTTTTCTATTCTTTCCAGGGTTTCTTTGTGTCAGTATTTTACTGCTTCTTGAATGGTGAGGTAAGTAGTGTCCCCTGCTGTCAGTGTAATTAATTATTGAGAGGTGGAACCTACTTGAATGCCTGCTTATAGAGATGTGAGATGGTTTTACATGGGGCCATGATCCCACCAGTCTGTTACTCTTGCAGAAGTTTCTGTTGCTGTGCATCTGAATTTCCCAGCCCTCTTTTTTTTTAAGTGTTGTTTCTTCACAAAGCTTTATCAAATTCAGTTTCTTACCTGGTAGGTCAGGGCAGAGGAAAATAATCATTCTTGGATTATACATATTTTTGTTCTTCAGTGTAAGACTTCTTTGAAGTTTCTCGTTAATTACAAATACGATTTCTAGCTGTACATGAGCATTAACTCTGATCTAGGCTCTTGTTAAAGATATGCTGCTGGTGACCCATTTTTCTAATAGGGTTGCTTTGCTGAGTAAGTGAGTTAGTTTTTCTGTGCAGATGTTGATCTCTGAGTGATCAATGCCTGTTGCACACAGAAAAGAGGATTGGGGACAAGGTCAGTCATGTCTCTCAAATTTTAGGTACTGTGACATATGCATGACATATTTTGCTAATACTCCTCGGTTTTGAATTACATTCCAAAGTGTGAGAGATTCATATCTTTTCCCCTGCTTAAACTGCCAGTGGTTCATTTACCTGCATTTAAGTGTGTCATCTTTGCTAGTTAAAATTTAGGTCTCTGTATAAATTAATTCAATGACTTAATTATTCCTGCTGTATCAGTATGTATTTTATTTGTGCTGCTTCCTAATTTCATTGTGACTGCCTGTGTGGCACTGTAAGAAAGGATGAACCAGTCTTCTCACCCAGATGCTCCACATTTTCTATACCTCAGCCAATGAAGCACCAGTATTTTTAATTTTGTTTTCCTTCATTTCCCCTCTTCCTCGTTAATTCCGAGATGACATTAACAAGAAGCAACACTGCTTTCTCAGGTTAGGCACACACTATTTTTATATACAGGCAGCAGATATTCTCAATTCTATTTCCAGCTTTCCTTAAATGAATTCTGACTACTCTGTTTGCCTCTTAATAAATAGGGAGGTGAAGTCTTCCCCAAAAAATACAGACATCATAACTGTGGGACTACGGTTACTTCAAAACCTTGCCGTATATTTGAGTTGCTTTGTGATCATTATTTTTTTTTACTTTTTTATTTTCCTGAGCCACTACACTGCACAATCTGAGGAGGTTAAAGGCACCAGAAGTCTGGCACGTCTCTTCAGTAGCATTTGTCATACATATCAGGTTTACAATGTTAACACAGGATAATCTTCTATGTAGACAGTAGGCATTTTGCAGTGATGCCACAATGAATATCAGGGGGTGGAACCTGGAATACGTGATTGCACAGTCAGGAAAGACTTTGTAATATTACCCTAGTGAACTTCCATTTTATGGACTTGGCCAAGGACCAGTTGGCTGTTTGTTCCAAGCTTTCACTTTTTTTGTCTGTTCTGGGATTCTTTCAGCTGTCTTGTAGTGGGAGAAATATCTCCTTCACTACAGCAGTCTGGAGTTCTCTGTCCAAGGCTATGAGCCAACTTCCCCATCACCTGTTACTTAAATGAGTTCAGACATAATCAGGCTTGTTGAAAGGCAGGATAATTCACCTCATGTAATTCTTCTACACGTTGATAACAATCTACTAGCAGATCTGGAATGATTTCCATAAGAGTGATTTTCCCAGCTATATAACACTACTGATACAGTTTAAATGGACATTAAGGCACCCAAGTGATGTAGGTGACAGAATCATTAAGATTGGAAAATGCAACCAAGGTTATCCAGTCCAACTGTCAGCCCAACACTACTGTGCCTGCTAAACATGAAGTGCCATGTCTACACATTTTTTGAACACCTCCAGGGATGGTGACTCCACCACTGCCCTGGGCAGCCTGTTCCAATGCTGTACCATTCAATAAAGATAATTTTCCTAATACCTAATCTAAACCTCTTCTGGTGCAACTTGAGGACGTTTTCTCTCATCCTATCCCTCATTACTTGGGAGAAGAAGCCAACACCCATCTCACTACAACCTCCTTTCATATAATTGTAGAGAGTGATGAAGTCTATGATCATGATTCATTTCCCTAAATACAGATATCTAGTGCCACTTCAGAGACCACAGAGCATCTGAGGCATCTTCATGGGTCTACTAGATATAAGATTTATAGAAGATCCACACCTTCTAACTGGGAACTAGGAAACCAAGTGGGATACAATGAGGTTTCTCAAATGGCTCAAGCTCTCTGTGTCTGTATTTCAAGCCAGTCAATACAATCTTTTTCCCATCACCTTACACTACAGTATACGCTTTCATTTGTCCACCTAAACAATTCTACACTGACAGCATGGACTAGCTCTCCACTGACGATAATGCCTAGACACTCCTCTTCCATGTAAACACCTACAAATAGCTGAATTTTTTATTGAAATCTCCCCTGTAGCCATCTGTTTATAGGTAATGTGCAACTTCCATTTGACTAGCTAAACCATGGCAATTCCCTAACTACTTCGTTGGCAACACCCTAATTACTTCTTTCAGATACAACCTAAACCACCAAATATTGCAGTATTTTATATTTCAAAACTCTGAAAGGACTTTGAATTAATCTCAATGGACTGTGAGAATGGTTTTAAGTATCATAAAAGTTTAAAAGAATGACATTTCCTGCTCCGTTCTAGCTTCAGCTCTGCACAGCTTAGAAAAAAGTAGCAAACTCAATGAACTTTCAGAGCTTTCTGGGTGTATAATCCTGTTGTCCGCAAAAAAAAAAAAATGCATATTATAGTGTACTATTATAAAATCTCTCCCTTGTGATAGTGCCTGCCTTCCCTAGATATTCACATACTCAGAAAGCATTCCAAAGAACAGCTTATGTTTCTCAGATCACATCCTGAAGGCCATATCACATCACATTGCAAAAGCTGGCAATAGTACTGTATCTTGCCTCCTTGTAAAGTGAGAGGCCTGTACAGGATATTTTGCCAACTGAGGCATCTATGACTGTCTTGGCTGTCAGCACAAGAAAAGTGTGTTTTCTTGTTGTAAACTTCCATGCCTAAGCAGTGAAAGCCATATTGATTTGCTTGCAGTACATTCTATTCCCAATAATCTGCTAAGAAAAAACCTGTATTTCTTAGTATATGTCGACAGCAGCACATCAGAAGTTCAGAAGTGCCAAAATATTCTCTTGGCATCAGTTGCTCTCAGGGAAGCATCCCTACTAGAAGTGGTGATGAAGTGGTGATGAAGGTAATGCCACTCAATCCACATGAGGTACACGCACTCTTAGCGAGATCCACAGCAGATTTTGCTCTAAAAGAGTGAAATAGCCTGTAAGTAGTAGCCTTCCAGTAGCCTGAAATCTTTATAAATATGGCTGAAGCCTCGTTGAATCATTATCTCTGTATCGCTGTCTCTGTGATAGATGCCCTGGTGACTTACTGTCTCAGAAGATTTTAAATACTTCAGGTTTTCCAGTTATGACAGAATTGGGTTCTTTAAATCCATGTCATAGTCTTCAACAAGTTATTTGTTTCACACAGTCTCACGCAGGCCTCCTCTTAATGATGATACAAGCCATAAGGCTAGAAAACTCGTGAATTTAAAGCTTTAATAATACTGTGATTTTAGTGACATCTCTATCATTTCATATTTGATACAAATGCTGCTAGGTACTTACAAACTGTCTGTAGCTCAAGACATATGGATCACAGATGAAAGTTATCAAAGTTTTTGTCTTTTTGTCAGTGTTCTGTCTGTAAAGTTTGGCAAATTAAAGAGAAAAGAGTTTTTGGAACATCTTGTAGCCTCCCTTGATTTAAAGATATCATTATGACATACAGTGTTTCTCTTTCCATGAGCTCTTTTGCCCCAATTTAGAGGAGTTGCACAGCTGTGCTTCTTGAACAGATCTTATGTTCTAGTGGAGAAGTCAGTGCCTCCAGCACTCTGACTGAAGATGGCACCTTGTTAGTACAAGATATCATCACAAAAGGTCTTGGTCTTGATTTTGCACTGATTTGGTCTGACAGTTCAGCAGTAGGATCACTGAAGGGAAGAACTGAAATTATTAAATTGCAGTCCAGGCAAAGAATTTCAAATGGGACGAGTTTATTTCCTTATGCTTTGGAAGGGATGTTTGACCTGGGAATGCAAACATCTCCCTTTCCCTCATTTCCACAACATGCAGTGCTTCACAAAGATCTTGGACTAGCTTTGTTGGCTGCATTGAGGAATAAGACAATGGGCCAGGTCTTGAGAAAGCATATATCATTTGGGTCCCTCTAGTAGAGATATCAGTCTTCAGATTTTGAATATGAATCTTTCCAAGCCAAAACATTGTAGACAAGTTATTCCAGGAGAATAAGCTGTTCAGACCCAAAAATCTTGACAATTTTTTATGTTTTATTGCTTCTGAAAAGTTCCAAAGCTGTTTGGAACAAACCATGTGCACCACAAATGGATATGAAAGGCTGTCAACACTTGACTCTTATTAATTTGACTAGAGACTTTATGGAAAAATTTGCATTTTTTGGACACAAGGTACTAGCACTAGAGGGCAAAAATATGCAAATTTCATTTAATCTGAGAGGTAAAGAGCATCTCTGGACTTCCAAGAAAATTGCAGATGAGAGGTTTCTGAGAATTTAAGATGTAATGAAAAGTGACATAATGGAAAATATTTATGCGTTTACGTTAAATGCCACTTAAACAGAATGGATCTGGGTGGTGAACTTTTTCCCGTGACTGAAAAAAAGTTAAAGTGCTCCTCAAATCTTTTTCTATTGACTCAAATATCACAGAACTAAATTGGATTTCACATAACACTTGATTTAAAAAAAATATTTAAGATGGACAATTTTTGGAACAAGGATAGATACAATAGCACGAAGCTCTGCTGAAGAAAATGCATTTCCAAAAAACTCCTGTTGGACAGTTTTTATTGCATATTAAATTTATTCTACCTAGATCAGCTTCTTAAAACAACATAAAAATGTATAATCAGAGATATAATTTCATGCTATTTCATTCTTACGTAATTATGTGTTTTGGTTTAGACATTCATGAGAATATAGATTTCAGCACTAAATTATCTCTTCAGCCTCTGTAGGACAAGGTGATGGATTCAATCCAGTAACTGACCTTGACTGCATGTGTTTAATTAAAGCCTGTCTTTCAAAAAGTTGTCTGATGTGGAATTCATCTCACATGGTACCTATGATATTTCTGACAATGATCTTTAGAACTGAAGGTTGGACAAACACATCACTATTCCATGCAGGTCACAACCAGACCAGAAACTGAAAAAAAGGCTCAGTGAAGGTTGTAGTCTTTAGGCATGTGTGGAGTAGATGAGTAATGGTCTGCATTGTATGAAATCCAAGAAAAATATTCATTTAAGTTTCAGTACAAAAGAGTCTCATTGTTATTAGGCCAATGAAGGCAACTGTCACCTTTGTTTTTTCATAGGAGCACATCAAAAGAAGACAACAGAAGGCAGTAGTGAAGCTCACTAGAACTATATTCACTCCCTGTTGATCTCTATGCTCACAGCTCATTTAAGTGTTCTTCAGACTTTTGTCTCCAGGATATTCTTTCAGTTCTTTAGTGTACACCTGCTCACAGGTGGTAGATTCAGCCTTGGCAGCATTTCTATTCTCTCTTTGACTGATGCCACATAAAGCATCTTTAAAGGAAGATGGGACTTCCCTCCAGGTCCCTTTCTAGTGTGGTATCTACCTTCTCAGCCAGACGTCCTCCTAGTAATACTTTTCTCCTGAAAGAAAATAAAGTATTTCAGAGAGAGAATGAGTGCATTTATAGTGTTTCCTATGCCAAATATATCTTTCTGTACTGTTGTGGTAGCTTCAGACTTATGGCTAGTGTTTACAGGAGTCTGGAGGGGAGGAGGTCAGATCCCAGATGCTGCAGCATCCACCAGAGAGGGAAATGAAGTATTTCCAGACAGCCGCTGGTAAACCCCCAGAGGAATGAGAAGTTCACTGATAGGTCTGTTTCTACTTCTGCTACCTCAGCAAAGGCATTATGGAAACAAGAGGATAGTGAGGGAAGGATCCCTGCCTCTAGAGAGTGCCTATCCATGTTATTAGATGCTTTATGTCATTTCAAATAACCAGCAGTACTGATCCGTCACAGAGTTCTTTGATGGTTGGAAATCTTGCCAACTGTAATGGGAGATAATAACACAGCTATTCAATAACAGGGAACTTGTGAATGAAGGTGATGGTGTGTGAAAATGACCCAAATTTATAAAGTCTTGGTGTTTGATGAAGGGCTAGGCAGAGCAGTCTCCACTATCAAACTGAATGAACGAAATAAGGAAAATTCTAATTAAACTTAATGAAAAGAAATCATAGAAAGGGTGTTTAAGCACTAGAACAGAGGTCTAGGGGTGTTTGTGGATTTCTGTCCTTGGATGTATTCAAAATGACTAGATAAGGCCCTGGCATCATTTCAAAACTGGATATAATTTCTATGTTGGACTTGCTTTGATTATGACATTGGACCAGGTGCTTTCCAACCTTAATTATTCTAGAATTTATTAATCCTATGTCCACAATGAGGTGACTGTCAGAGAATCATAGAACAATAGAATGATCTGGGCTGGAAAGGACCTTAAAGATCACCTAGATCCACCCATGCCATAGGCAGGGACATCTTTCACTGGGTCAGGTTGCCCGAAGCCCCATCCAGCCTGGCCTTGAACACTTCCAGGGATGGAGCACCCACAAGTTCTCTGGGCAGCCTGTGCCAGAGCCTCACCACCCTCACAGGAAAAAGTTTCTTCCTAATATCTAATATAAATCTGTCCTCAATTTCTAACCATGTCCCAAAGGGATACATAATTAGCAAGGCCTGTATCTGAAATCATCCTGCAAAGCATGACTTTTCAGCTCAAGCAAGTCTCAGATTCTAGTATTATAGGTCAATATCAATAATCAGCTATGAATTAACATTTGAAATGGAAAGCAAGTAGCTAACTTAGAGAGAAACCATAGCCAGAGAGGCATAGAACAGGTTACTTCGTTAGATGGCACTGTTAATTATTCTCACAACAAGGTGCAAGGCAAGGATAAATATATTTGGTGGTTTTTTTTGTGTTGACCCCTTATGCAGGCACCATCTGTCTCTCAAAATCTATTAAGCTCAAATTGGCTTACTTTGATCTGATCGTCTTGGGAGGCTATTCATTATAATTGCCAGCTATGAATCACCACCTAAATTATTAGTCATCCAGCTGTCTGTCAATCTAAGCAGACTTCACATTAATTGTTCCAAACCCAAAGGGCATGCATTAAGCTTTCCCTCAAATCACTTGTTAAATATGTATATGGGGGTGGACTACAGGGCTAAAGCTTAACTCCATCTCCCACAATGATTGCTTTCTGAGCAAAGGTGTCCAACAGCATGAGTACTACTCCTAAATTCCCCCGAGGATGCCTGGACATTACAGAGTCAACAGAGGGGATCAAACCTTCCCTTTGGGACCACCAGGCAGCAGTTCATTACTGCAGTGTCCTCTCAGTACCCATCTCCCACACCCGAATGTGTTCTGGTAAGAAGTAAGTTTCATTGCTGTGGCTCCAGTTGGTCTCTTCACACTGGGGTCCTGCGAGATAGAGAAAAATGAGAGAAGTCCAGCATGGTGAAAGTTAGCAATTGATCTGAGGGTGCTTCCCTACCTCATCTTCATTTTCACTATGTCACTTTTGTTGTGGAGGAATACTCACAACAAAGTCACAGATACTTGGGGTGAGCTGATTGCATCCTTGTCCTACCTTTCTAGTGGTTAGTTCTGGTCCTTTGTGGCCCAGAAGAAAGGAACAGCATTTACTTCCACCCCAAAATGTCTAGCAAATCTTTATAATTAGTCAGAAGAATTCTAGCTTCTTGAACAGTTGTATATGATAACAAAATTGCACTGTAGTGATCTTAGAAATAAGATTTCAACATCCCAGTCTGGCACGTGCTGCAAAACTATTCGCTGCTGTTGCCAGGTTATATAGAATTACTGCCAAAAACTGACAAAACAGTGAATTGCAGACCAGTTAAGCAGAGTAACTTTTTCAGGGAGAAACAAAACCTTAACAATGTTATATTAAATAGGTTGTTATGTAGGCTATATAGGGGAAAAATTGTTCCATCTGAGCTTCATTTCTGTTTCCTTTGAGCCTTGCAGATTGTTTTGACTACATCCCTTCCCTACCTTAGGAGGACTGAACAGTGATAATGATGTCTTTATAGAGATGTTTGGTTCAATATTTTGTCTAATGCTAACGTTGCTGTCTTTGGCCTGAGAGGCTGGTTCTACTGGAAGCCTTCCAAAGCCATACCAATAGTTGAGAGGTACCTGTAGGACACATGTAATTGCTCAGTGGTGTTGTTTATTTACAAAAAATAGCTAAAGACTCACTCCTGTCTTGTCAGTGTGTTAGCTTTCCTCATCTGCACATTTCCAAGCCTGTCAGTCCAGTGGTCTCTGTGCTTAGGCCATTCTATTTCTTTACTTCCATTCAGAAATATGCTTAATCCCTCCAAGGATCTGGAGAGGCTTGACCCATAGGCTTCTTTGCAGAATTTATCATTAAATCCAGCATTTACTGTCCCTCCCTTCTTGAGGGACACCCTAGCCCTTTGGAGAACTTTCAAGGTATTATGTAAGGCATCATCTTACATTAGTTTAAGTTCTATTATGTAATGGATGGAATTTAACACCCTAGCATTAGTCATCTAATATATACACATATGCAGTTTGGCTAATCACCTTCTACTTCAAATGAGGGTAGATTTCAACTGACCTATTTCAGTTATCTCTTTTTGATGAACTCTTCCCAATATTTTATGGCCTGTCGTATGTCTCTGCTGAATACAGAAAGAGACCAGGGCTTCAAGAACTTCATCGAAGTGGGTTACACTGCAGAGTCAGACACAGTGAGACCCATGTCTTGAAATTTAAAGTCTACATAGCCTGTTCCTTTTTGCTGATCTGGACATTCCTGGAAAGTCCCCCTTGCTCATCTGCAGTTTACAATAAGATTGAATGTATTTTCTTCAACTTTTCCACAATTTGCCCTCCATTTCATAACCAAAGATGTCTAAAGTCCAAATTTACTTTTCAGATACCTCCCACTGCAACACAAAGATCTGAAACATGGCATAAAGATGCTTAAGTGTCAGTGGAACTTGATGAATTCATCAGTGAAACCTGTTTTCATGAGCAAAGGACATTGAGATATATATAAACCTTTTTAATTTATTGCTTTTGCCTTCAAATCAGGTTTTCTAGGAGTAAACCTTACTTAGAGTTATGTAGTCATAGACTACTGAATACCATGATTATTCTACTGTCAGAGAGTACATGTTGTCCCTCTGCCCCTCACCTGTTAATAATTTCATATGAGAGACATTTTCTGGAGACAGAGTTTGGCATGGGAGCATCCCAACATTCTTGCTTCCAGCTTCCATTACAATCCTAGTTCATTTAATCCCATTCTTCTTTTCTGACTCTATTTTTACCTACATTACCTCTGCTACTAAAACATGACATTTCTTTAAAAAATCTTATTTTTAATGTTGCTAAAAGCTTTTTTCAGCTTGTTTCTAATTGATGGCTGCAAGACACCAGCTAGAAGCCACTGTCTAGCATAAGTAATAGTAATACAAAGTTGATGTCTGTTTTATCAAAAGCAAGCCTTCTCTGCATGTTTTCATACTTCTCTCCATCTCTTTCATTCTTTTTGTTGTTCTTCTTCTAAGGAAGAGGAGAGGTTTTTAACAATATTTATGAAAAGATGTGGTTTTTAGTGATTTTCAGATGTGGTGTGAAAGTTTGAGAGCTCCTTGGTTAGGTGATCCATTTAGGAAGAAAAACTATCACCGAGTTCTCTTCATCCCATCACCTGCATTCTTTCTCTTGACTGCCCTAAAGCAGTTCTGCTGAGAGCAGTGCCCACACTGCGTAGGCACAAATATGTTGGTAAATTGGATTTGACTGCATGTTCAGAAGCTGATTATTCACATTACGAAAAGTGCAAAGAGCTGAAAAGTGTAATTCTGAGAGACAAACTGTTAGCAAGAAAAAGATAGACCAATGGTCAGCACAGTGAACTGAGCTTTTTGTTCAGCAGCATGGAAAAACTTTGCAATCTCAACAACTAAAATAACATAGAGGTGAAACTGCTAATTTGTATTTTTGTATTTCCAAGACTTCTTGTTAGGTTTTAACCACTGGTGATGATAGACTATGAATCATTGGCTATTATAGGTAAATACTGTTGGCTTCAGGTCATAGGTGTGCTAATGCTGACTCTAGGACATGATAGTGACTCTACCAATGCTTTTCAAATAGGCAGAGTTTCTCTCTCAGATTTGAAGTTGTTATTTCGCTTTATCTTTTTATATTACTCTTCTGCTGTTTAATAGCTTTTTTGGTGTACTTTTTTAACATGTTATTTTAGCAGTCACAGCCACTTTTCTTTTTTTTCTTTCCTGACCTAAAGTTAAGCTTGCATTTATTTCTGAGTTCAGTTTTAAGAGATAAAATAGAACTTAACCTTTTCTGCTTGTGCTCTAGTCACATCCTAACTACAGTGAATTATTCTGTCATGAAGAAATGCTTTGCACTTATCTGTGTTAAGTGCAGTCTATTTCCATGTGCCCAGTCCATTCAAAATGGCTCCAGCTGTACAAGACAACAATTTTGTTGCTACCTTTTATCCTCTCTCAAAGCTTGTAAGCAAACTATCATAAAAGCCATTTGGACAAATGCTTTTTTAGACTCATGTTTTTATCTCCATATGACTCTTTGATTTAATTGGTTTGAAATTCAAATAATAAAACTAATCTAGCTTCAGTGGTTGGCTAAGTATCTGTTCACACAAGTTGCTTAGAAACACAAAACCCCCACCAGATGACTCCCCCTTTTTGTGATCCAATGACATGCTGCTGCAGAAGTACCTGGGATACCTGAACTCACAGGACTGCCAGTCTGCTATTAACATCTTTAGCAAGACTGTGCTGTACACCAGAGATGAAAAAATCCACCTCTTTGGAGGACTTAAGTGAATCACAGGCTCCCTGTACAAGGGTTGGTTTCACTCCAGCAGATAGGGGAAAAGCTATTTCTAATAACAGTTCAGCATTTGGTAACAGCTGGGGAGAAACAAGAACTCAAGAGGTAATATTTCTCTACAGAGAAAATCCCATGCTCTTCATGGGACAATTTCAGGACACTGGTTACTCCTATGACACTTTAAATATTACTTATATCATTTGTCTTGGGTGCCCAACATATAGTTAAGCTAGTTTTGTACTCAGAGGAACAGATGGAGCAAGGACTTATTCATTCCACATACCTAAGTTGCCTCCTTAGGGGGATCATCTTTCTTTCTCCACTGTCTATAATGAAAGCATAAATAATTGGCCAAGACTAGGTATCAAGCTTTCAAATGAGGGGCTTTCCCCCCTCCATGTACTCTGGCACGTGCATTTGCCTTTCAGTGTTTATTATATGCCCCTTAAATCCAGAATCAGAAATAAGTAGCCCTTGGCAACTCCAAGTAGAACACAGATGATAGGTTTTCAAACACTGGGCATCTAGGAAAGTGCAGCATTATGACTCATCTTTCTACCACTTCTCATGTTCTGAAGGGAGGGTTCAGTGAGCCAGTGAGTCAGTTTGATGATACAGTGAAAGTCAGCAGTCCAAACTGACTCTAGTAGAAGCTATTACTACTACAGTAACAGTAGCTTATTGCTGAGTCAGCCCATCCTGACTCTGGCTATTTCATGTAACTATCTCATTCAATTCATTTTGTGAACTGACCAAACCCCATCTTGAAATTTGTAGAAGCATGTTGTGCCTACTACTTCATAATGAGAGGCTCTTCCAGAAATCCCCTGCACTCTTGTTTAACCACATTATTCTCATTCTCATCACAAATTCATTCATGATAATTGTGCTCCTCCTGGCTGTCTTTTAATTTCAAGCCTTCTTTCACTTAGATATTCACCTTCCCCTTCTCCATGTTAGCAGTCCTATCCCCTCACAGCCTCTTTTTCTAGAGTCTGTTACACTTAATATAAATCCTGTTATTTTATGTTAAAACATTTAGTTGATGCAAAGTCAAAAGAAAGAGGCCCAGTTTGGCATTCTTCTCACCTTACTATAAACATCTGCTTCTACTGGTCCTGAGTGTAAAAATCAAGCAGCACAAATCACACACAGTTGAGAAAACAACCAAAGAGATTCTCAGGCCTGTGTTGCCCAATCTGTGCCTTCTAGAAGGGCTCTGGTGGAAAAGCCAAACTTCCAGCTTCAGGATTCCCCTGGCAAGGCACTAAAGAAATTGCAAAACTGTTTTTCAAGTTGATACAAAACTGAAATGGGATGTATTTCATGGACAAAACTGGTCATAAGAAGGGATTGTTAGGTGCCAGACCACAGCACTGCAGAGTTTCTAAGCAGTCGTGCTATAGACTATAGATCTGTCAAAGGCCCATCAAGAAATGGGAGGATTGAAATCATATGAGAGGAGTGCAGAATCCCCCTTTCCCATGCCCTCCTTGGGACAACACACTGTTGTGTGATTTAACAATCAAGTCATCATTCCTGTTCATCTAGGACACCTAATACTGACAGTGTGTGGTTTGGGTGGGAAATACCTCTGTTCCTAGAGCTCATCAGTTCATTTGAGCACCTCTTAGACAGCATGGTGGAGCTTGTCTGAAATAGGCATGAGGAATGTGTGTTCCACATAGTTTGAGTAGACTTCACACTGCACTTGAAGACAAGCCCCAAGTTTTAAAAGAAATGGAGAAAAATAGTGGCTCTGCACTTTTGGGCAATTTGTTTCACCACCTTCCCTGCAATCCAAGTGGTGATTATAGGTACATCCAGGATGGCTTTGATCTACTTCAGGTGCTGATAACTGAGAGGCTGTGTCAGCATGGGTTTCACACAGGCTGTGAAAGCTCATCCCAGGCCTTGTGCAGTTGCCATGGTAGCTGATCCTTGTTGAGGTCTCCTCTACGACAACATCACTGCTATTAATACCCAAGCTTTAGCCTGCCAGTGGTAAAATGGGAATAAGAGCACTCTTTTACTTTTGAGGGATGGAGTGAACATAAGTACATTAAAGATAGAGAAACTTTCAAGGTAAGTTATCGACATTGTCTAAATTACCTAAATTTATAATCCAGACATCCAAAGCATAGCTAGTTTTCCACGGTCACTTTATAGATAATGAAGAGAAATGGGTATCTTTCATCTGACCAAAATATCTGGCCCACTTTGGACATTTGCTTTGGGAGGACATGAATCATACCCTTTGACCAGACTGTCTGGTTCTTTCTTGATCAGGAAGAGAACAATGGGTCAATAGCTGAGGTGTAATGTCTACATTATATTATTTATAACCTCACTTTCTAAGTAATTGTGGTTTTGGAAGGAAGGCCCTGGCCTGATATAGAGATTGTATGTAAAAAATGGTCTTTTTTCAAAGTTGGCTGGATTTCAGGTTGGCAGCACAATGTCAACATCCTTTCCAAATGTCATGAGTACAATTACCCACTGACTGTCCAAGAATCTGGGCCCAAATTCATCTCACCTGATTTAGAAGGCTTACCTAGCTGCCTAGGTTAGGGCTCTGCATTGCTCTTATCTCCGCAGTAAGCAGAGATCAAAAAGAATATCTAGACACTGACCTAAATGTTTTGTTTCAGGGTCTGACTTTGACTCTTCTATGGCAGTGATTTGGCAGGAACTGCGTACAGTCTATGTTAGGAGTATCTTAAGCTTTCCCTCCCATTCTGTTTGAGGGTAGGGTTCCTATCACCTGCTTTTCTCTTGCTTATATACATACATATTTGATCTAGAGCTCCTGGGCTCTGTCTTTGGTCCATGCAAAAACATATACACTAAAAGTTCAAGATTCATCTGGCCTATGTGTAAGCATCTGCTTGAGGATGACCTTGTGTTGACTGTGGAGTAACCCTCCACTGCCCCATACAAGGGGCTCACAAGGTTTAGGTCAGGTGTGTCTGTGTTGTAGACACCAGTGTTTAGTTAGATGATCTGTAGTTCCCCTTCATATACAAGGGAAACGGTGACAACCACAGACCCTGTTATGGGTCTGTCTAAGACCTCCATCAGGTACATCCATCTTGAGGGCTTGATTCAATTGCATAAGCTTAGGCATTTATTGCCATTTGAAATTCTCTGGAGTACTTAAGACATCAGATATGAGTCATGGGATATCTGAAACCCATGCTTTTCCCAGAGTGCAATCAGGAAGGGCTAACACTCCACAGGGACAACTGTCTTTGGGACAACTCTCCATGGTCACAACTGTCTAAGGGGAGCCATTAGATTCACATTTAGGCTTGGGCTTGGGTTTGGGCTTACAGTTAGGGTTAGTGTTGTTCCAGTGTAGATTTGTCCTTGCAGAGAGTTGTCCCACGGAGAGTTGGCCACAAAGAGTTGGCCTAGACTGAGTGCAGCACCCTGGAGAATATCAAGCAAACTGGATGCCTATGTTTAGACAGCTGAACCAAGCCCTGACTGTTAATCATTTGTTTCAGTTCTCTCTAGTGTTTCTTTACAGAAGACACTTGATTATTATAAGTATTCATGTTCTTTCCTTCTTTTTTTTTTTCCACCAGGTCCGTTCTGCTGCCAGGAAAAGGTGGCACCGCTGGCAAGACCATCACTCCCTTCGAGTGCGTGTGGCACGTGCCATGTCTATCCCCACCTCTCCGACACGAATCAGCTTCCATAGCATCAAACAGACCGCAGCCGTGTGATACGCCCTGCACACACGCACGACCTGGTGGCCATCAGGGTTCTTTCTTCATTCTCCTCAAGCTCCTTTCTTCAGATTTCCTTTCCTTTATTCTGCACTGCTGTTTCGCAATGAGGTGACCATCATATTTTTGTGGACTCTCATCTCTCGTGTTCATGATGCTGCTTTAAGGCAACCAGGCAAAAGCCTCTTGGAGAAGGTGGTGGCGAAACAGATTCAAAGAAGAAAGAGTTTCAACAGTGACTGCACCTTGTGGAAGTTCACAATACGAAGTTTAAAACAGCACACTGGCAGGAACAGTCTTTTTTCCTTTCCTTTTTTATTGTTTTTCCCTTCTGTATTGTGGTGAGCAAAGACTGTTTTTAGCATACTGCCCATCTCACCCTGTACATTGATTCCCTATGATTTCAACAGTTTGGTGTATAGATAGCCCATCTTTTTCCTTTTTCTTTGTAAAAATTTCTTCTCTGCAGAACTGTCATTTCAGAACATGTGGCAGCAAGAAAAAGAGCCTCTGAATGTTGGTGTGAAAAATTTGAATTTATCTGCCTTCCCCTTTTCTTCCCTTGATTGACTGGGAGTTGACCAAGGCATCACTGGACTATTTAATGCAGGACACTTTGCCTTGCAAGAACCATGCCCTGTTCCTTCACAAAAGTTTTAAAAGGACAGCAATATTTCCAGATAGCTCCATAAAATATCCTTATTCCCCTTAGCCCCACACTTTTGACACAATGTAAGTAGTCTTTGAAAGTCTTTGGTTTTTTTCAACTAAAAGGGTTAGGGTGGGGAGGACAATGGAACATGTTTTCAGGGTTTAAAACATGTAAAAGGGAAGCACTGTAAAAATGATAATGAGAAGAAGATGTTTGTGTTACGAGGATAGTGCTGCACAAAGATTATCTATTGAGCATTTTGAAGTAGAGCAGATGTATCTACTAGGCTTTTTATGTGATGTTCAAAAATACTGTGTATTTTCAATAATAAACACTACTCTGGGTTGGTTTAAATAAAACCAGGCATCATTTTCTTTGCTCTGGAAAGCAGGAGGTGTATGGTTTTGTATCTAAGATCAAGAAAGGAAATGGTTTGATAATGAGTCAATAAAAAGAGCAACCTCATGATAAAACCTGAACAAGAGGGCTTTTAAATGCAAGATGAATTGTCTCCCCTCTCAGCTCATGGTGTTACATTGGATTCCTGTCCTCTGTACTCTGCTTCCCTCCACTGGGCTTTGCAACAGTAGGAAGAAAACAGCAAGTTTTGTAATATATTCTCCATCACCTGTATCTCACCAGTGCTGGACTAATTTGATCTTTCCACTTTATCATGCTTATTCTGAATTTTCTTCACACGTTATAGAGGACTTCCTAGCAAAGGCTGGTTTTAATTCTCCAGGCTTAAATTGGTGTCTCTCTAGTTTTCAGGACTGCTCGGACTGGAAAATATCTTGGAAGACACTGGTGTTAATCCCCTGCTTTTGGAGGCATCCTGTCCTAACAGCTTGATCCCATTCAGCTTTGAGTGGATTAACAATGCACAATGAATTTAAATGAACAAATTAAAATTTTTGAACTTTTTCCCCTCCCAACTCTTATTTGGATTCAAGTGCATCAATTGATAACTGGGGGAGGAAGGAGATTTCAGCTTCTGTCTATTTAGACCTATCACCTCTCCCAAAGAGGAAGAGCAGGGAGAAGTCTTTAGACAGCCTTCCATGTGGCTTAACAATTGCCTTAATAGATCCCAGTGTGGCAGAGATACAAATAAGACTGGAAATGTGCCTGGATATGTGGATGCCCTGAGTTCTGCAAAGAGATGCACACTTCATTGTAGCTGGGAAACAAAAGCATCTGATGAGACAGGACATGTCTGTGTGTTACTCATTCCATGCATCACAACAATGATGCACAGCCTCTTGGCATTTTGTGTTTGAGGGACAGATATATCTACAGGTTAGAAATATGTGGATCTAGTGTCTCTGTGTTTACACTGTCTCTGATCAGTCTGGGATGAAAAAGGGATTTGCAATGCAGGAAATATTATCAGAAATTGCAGGTTGTTGTTGCTACCAGGGGTGTATTTTTGCAAAAAAAATAAATCCTTTTTCCAGTTGGTATTTGTCCAAAGCAGAGATTTTTCACTTCTTCCAGGACTGGACCCTGTTTCAAGCCAACATGTTGGACAAACAGCTTTAATGGGATACCACTTACGTTAATTTTGAGTGATTGCCATGCTGACATACACACTACCTGTACTTGTTTTGCCATGGAAGCTTTCTGAAGTCTGTCATGCTGAGGTGCTGACATCCACTGCCCATATTCTCTAGAGCACTGTGATGACAATCAAGTTTGAATTTCTACTGTCAGTCTTTTAAGAGCAAGGTTTTGAACCATCCCTGGAAGGAATATAAAAATTATGTTGAGGGTGGCTCTTTTTTGGCTTCTCAGAGAGTGCAGATCAGGGGAGGATGATGGAGATAGATAAGTGTGTGACTCAAAACATAGCATATCTGGGGCCAGGATTTGAGAAAAGAAGGGTAGGTACTAGGTTATATCAGGGAAAGTCCTAAGGCATGACTGTTTTGTGGTAGCTAGTGGAAGGAATATCATTTATGAGCTAAGGATTTCCTGTATGAGGCTGGATGCACAGGGCACAATCCAAAGTTCTTCACATTATTTACAGTGAGCTCAAGCTTCTCTGCACGTGGTTGCCCTGTAGATGACCTGTGACTAGTTTGTAGGCTGCCTAACTTTTCTGTGGGCACCAAACCCTCTTGTTCACCAACAGGATAGTAGAATATCTGTGTCCTGGAGCTCATGTTCTGGTTTCTTTGGAGTCAAAAGCTGAGGCACATGATCTGTGGGCTCTCTGCATTTGCAAGGTTGTCACCATTGGTCTATTTTCTAGGCACATATTTCATGTTTCTGTAAGAACTCTTGCAGGTGTCAGAAGAATTGGTGTCAGGCTCACATTTACCCTCTCTGTATCCCTTCCTGGTTCCAAATAAATAAGCAATTCCTCTCCCTTTCTCTCTTCCACATCAAGGACCAGGCAGATCCATAGGGCAATCAGGCTCTCCTGATGAAAGCTGCCATAGAAACAGGGAGTGGGAAGCAGTATCCATGGAAATAGTGCTTCGAAGGCTGTTTCTCTTTCTTCCATTCTGTCAACTGATCAATATAATCTTATTGCTTCCCTAAGTTTACCTGTCTGCCTTTATCCTTCATCTGGTTTTATTAGGTACAGTAAGATCCTACTCAATACCATAACTGTCAGTCAATATAGCTTATGATAGCTGCCCTTCACATTTCTGGGTTGAAGAGCTAGGATTCATCCTGAGTTTTCCTCACTGCAGTGGACATGCACTTGTCTCAGAACTACAAGTGCAATGCAGCAACACAATGCTATTTTCACTGGACTTGTTTCTTTCCCCTATAAAGGGGTATTTTCTTTTTTTTAATAGGCACAACTTTGTTGGCAGACCTGCACCTGCCCTTAAGGTGCTTAGCCAGTGACTCACTATTATCCTTGAGCTGTGAAGCCTGCCATTTGTCAGATGAGTCTTCTCTAATACTGCAGGGAAAGGATCATCTTAATCACTGTGTCTCCGTGACGCCTACCACCATGCAGCTCCCAGCCACAACTGGTGTCTGTCATAGCAAGGGGGAACTTATCCTGTAAATAGAGCAAAAGTACAATCTAAGCACAGGATACTATTCTTCCAAAGACCATTCTAGTGGGACTCACTTGACTTTCTTCTCAAGTCTCAGCTGGAGCTGGTTGCTTCTGTGATCATTGGAGAACTGCTCAATACAGTCAATGGAACTGAAGGTCTGAATCATCTGATCCTAAAGAAGAAATCTACAATAGGACAAAGGAATTGCACCCAACACTTATTTTGTCCTATTGACCGTAAGGACCACCTGAGTTACTCGCTTTTGTAGAGACAGGCATGGTACAAAATTTGGAAACCTGAATCCCTCACCAGTGACGTGGAGTAGGGTATTGCATCCAGTTAGCAAGAAAGGGATGGTAACAAGTCCTCTTTGTGCTCCTCACAAGAACTAAAGAGTCCAGGTACCAGAACTGGAACTGAAGAATTACCAGATCTGTCTAGCCCTGATCTACATGCTGTGAACCATGTGTTTTCCTAGTCCTATAGTGTAGCTACTGAAAGAGGTCTTATCTAGACCCTGGGAACTGGACAGCCAAACTTTTGAAAGACTGTGATGTAATATATATAGCTGACCTCAAATCTATATGGTCCACATCAAATCCAGAACTCTAATAGGTCTGAGTAGAAAAGAAATTTGGTAGCTGAAGAAGTGAACTAATGTCTCTGGCAATAGATATTCAACCATAGGATTTGCTTTCACAGGGTGAAACACTGGAACAGGCTTCCTAGAGTGGTGGTTTATGGCCCAACACTGTCGGTGTTTAAGAGGCATTTGGACAATGCCTGTAACAACACGCTTCAAATTGATCAGCCCAGGAGAGGTCAGGCAGTTGGACTAGATGGTTGTTGTAGATCACTACCAAGTGAAATAGTCTGTTCTATTTTATTCCATCCATTTACTGATGACAAATTTGCAATTCAAACCCAAATTTTTCTCTCATTTTGAGCTACCCCTTCACAGAGCAGAGTCAGATCTCTGAGAGAGTTGTCCTCTCCCTGCCTTCTATACCAGCTATGCCTTCCCATAGTGTTTGGCCTCCAATGACACTGTCCATTTCCAGGGTCCAGGGGGACTGTAAGCGATTTTCATGCTTTTACAGATGATTTAATGATTTGCTGGTTAGTCAGGATACCTATGAGTAGAGCTGTGGGATGCTTCACAGATGCCCTGGTCAACAAAGGGGAGTCCCTTAGCTGCTTGTGCCCTCTCAGGAAGGTGAGACCAACTGGCTGAGGAGCAGCCCTGAGGAAATTCATCCAGGGATTCTGGTGAATGCTGAAGTGAACCTAAGCCAATCACGTGCCCTGGCAGCAAAGAGAGTTAACAGCAGCCTGGGCTGTTTTGGAGGAAGTGATTGTTCCCCTCTACTTTGTACTCTTTAGACCACACCTAGATACTTTGCCAAGTTTGAGGCCCCTGTCACAAAGAAGACATTGACAAACCAGAGCAAGGACAGTAATAGACCACCAATATGCTTGGGTCTAGAGCACTTGCCATGTGGAGATGGGCTAGAGAAGCTGGTTCAGCTGCCAGTAACTACAAAGAGGTTACTGAGTTGGCAGATCCAGGCCTTTCACAACAGGGCATGGCAGGAAGACGAGATGACAGACATAAGCTAAAACAAGAAAGTGCTAGATATGAGAAGAAAGTTCTCCCTCGGGAGGACAGTTGAGCAACAGGATGGGTTGCCCAGTGACAGTGTGCAATCTTCTTCTCCAAGGATTTTTTCAAGTGGATAAAGCCCTGAGGAATCTGATCTGCAAACATAGCTGGGCCTGCTGTAAGTGGTTTGAACCAGTGACCTTCTGAAGTCACTTATAACCCGAATTATCCTATGATCCTAATAGTAATATTGTCAGTCATTCCACTAACACTTGGGAAGAGTGAATATGAGCAAGTGTTGGCTGCTGGTTTGTTTCTTATTTCAGGTGAACCTCAGGGTTCTTGGAAATATGCTCATGGCCCCTGACTTCAAAAGAAGCTTCTTCCTTCACTTTCCACTGGCAGGGATGCAAAGACAAATAAAGTCACAACTTAAGGGAAAACTGTCTCTTTCACATTATGATGCCTTTTAAAGCTCTAGGTGCCTTCCAACAAAATAACCATTCACAGCACAGATATGGGATGATTCAGATGTAACTTTTAGATCAGCAGAAAAAGTCTCAGCTATGGTAGGAAAATGGTTGTGGTTATGATGAACTGGCAACCACTCTCTGTGTGTGTTTATGTAGTGGTTTATGGACATGTACATGTAGGTCTAATTGCAAGTGCATATGTGTGAGTGTGTGGTGTGTCTGCTTGTGTGAAGAAAATTTACCAAGTTACTTTTGATTTTTAAAATATTATGTACGAAGAAAATAAAGCCTCTTATTTTCAGTGAAACATTACAGAAATGAACATCCGTGAACACTTAAGAACTTGAAACAGAACTCATAAAAGCTCTTCCAGGAAAATGTTTGCAGTGCTGAGCATTGCAGGTAATGTAAGTGCCAACTGGCATCTGAGAGCAAGTGTAAGCTTCCTTTGGATTTGGACTAATTCATTCCTTCTGACACTATTTAAATATTTTCACCCTCCTCCTTTGCAATAAATCCTTAATCCCAGCTTGCAGTGGAGACAACATATTGCCTCATCCTGACTATTCCCTGAAAGAGTCAGAAATGCTGCACTGCAGTTCCTTGAATGTAGAGTTACCAGCTTAGGAATTTGGTTTGGTACTGAAGAATCACTATGGAGACTTAGATGTCAAATTCCACTTTAAATCTATGGTTTCATAGCCTCCTGTGTTATCTTCTGCCTACAAGCTCCATCCCCCAGGAAATAACAGTAAAAATCCCCCGCATCTGACACCTTAAGCATCAGTACCAAACATTCCAGTGGAGCACAAGTGGACAGCACTGGCCACCAGACCACAGTAGCACAGTTTGCAAGGCTAAAACAGCACAAAGAAAGAACCCTATGAAGATCTGCTATTCTTAAGAGCCACCTGGCACCGGTCTGTTGGAGGGGAAGGAAAAGAAAAGGACACAAGACCTTGAGCACCCATATGCTGAAAGAACAAGGATGTGCCTCTAGGGCATACGAGTCAGTATGGCTTAAGGACCAGAGGGAGAAAAACGGTCAGTGGAGGTGTGATTTCAGGGGAGGGTTACAAGGATAAACACAGCATATACACAGTGTCCACTGCAGAACTCTTCATAGAGCATGGAAATCTCAAGGGACTCCAAATGGGTGCTATCTCAAGGCTTCTCCTCAAAGCAAGGTCATTTCTTGCTAAACCTCTTCAATGCAGCATCCTGAGATGAGCAAGTATGAGAATGGAGATTTTGAACATCCTTTTAAAACATTATACCTGACCAGAAAAATCAATACATTAAAGCTCCCACATCTCTCCAAGAAGATCTTCTCCTTTCCTGCTAGGCTTGGAGGGGGTGGAAGCAGGTCCTTCTTAACCCTTTTTTCCACTGTGAATGTGTTAATATTGACTAACAGGGAGATGCCTTGGATGATTTTTCTAAGTGTCACCATTCAAAAGATAAAGAAGTCCTGCAACAGGCTCTTTTGGGAATGGATCGCATGTTGTTTAGGGCTGATGAGACAAATGCTGCTGTTTTCCTGACTGCCTCTTGACTTGCAGAAAGAATTCCCTACAGAGTGTTAAGACAGCTTTGCTGTCCCCAAGACTGAGCATTTGACTGCAGTGTGCACAAAGATGGATATGTTTTGGGCATCGTAAATGAAAGAGGAGTTTGCACAACATGAGCTCTGAGCTGGCTGGAGGGAAGGAAGAGCACAGCCTTGAACGCATGGTGTGTAATAGGTAGCTACAACTTCCAGCAGTGCTCATCACTGTGTATCACACTGTTGGTAAAATGCTCTGGTATGTGAGAAGGTAAAGTGAGTGAGTGGATAGGTCTTGGGTAGAAAATGTGTTTTGAAGCTGGATCCAAATCACTCAGGGCAGAGTGGAGCAGGAGGGTTCGTAGAGAGAAGTCGCAAAGGGCCGTAGCCAGCTTCTGCCCCCCTGGTCTTTGGTCAGCCTCACTGTTCCTGCAGTACTGATACCTACTTCTGGAAACAGCCACCACAAGACTTTCCCTTTAGTCCATGGACAGAAAAAAAACACTTCTGGGATTAGAATCCTCTGAGTTCACTATCCAGAAAAAAAAAGGTGTTTCTCTATGTAAAAAGGATTTTGTAGTTTCAGGAGTATGAAGGTTTCACATAAAATCTTCACTTTTTCACGGACTACTTGACTTTATTCCCTTTCTCATTCAATGCCATAGAGCTGGAAGATAACAAGCATCTCAGGAGAAACTTTCGGAAAAGAAATAGAGCATGTCTATAAATTGTGGGCTGATGGCAAAATACATAGTTAAAACAAAAACAGTCATCATCTGGATAGTTCTGTTGGAATCTATATTGGTTTCTTAAGTTTCTCCACTTGCTAATTAGCGTAGTAGAAAGAAAATATTTCTGATTAGTTTAATTACCATAAAGTGGTTGCTTCAGTGACCTTAAGCTATGAGAAACCAAATCCTTAAGAAAGAGCTTATAAAACATTAATGAGTTTCCCGGATGCTAACAGTCAAGCCAGCTTCCATGAAGGTTATCTGTGCTCAGCAGTCTCCAAAGACTGTGAAATGAACCTTCCAACCCTTCTGACACATCTTTCCTCTGCGCTCTGAGGCTGCAAGGGGTCATGTCAAAGGCTGAACCATTTAATTGCACTCTGGATATTGGCATATAACAAACGAGTGATTCAGTCTTCTGAGGTAGAAAAACGACAAATTACACAGCTGCTGGCAAGGTCATAAGGAACAGCACCAGCACCCTGCAGGGATGCTTTCCTCAGTGACCAGAAGTATTGTGTTGGCTATTGGCAAGGTGGTTAATGAGCTGCCCCATCCAGCTGAGCAGGGAATTGTGGTTAACCTGGGTCATCCCAATCCTGGCCAGCCACACGCCTGTAGGCACACTTAGTGAAAATTCTCAATATCCTTCAACTGGTTTGACTGTAATTTAGTAGGTAGCTCATTTTGACCTTGGGGATGCTCACTGATTGCTGACTTACATCTCAGCAGTTCAGCCAGAGGCTAAATGATCAGCTGCTGTGTCAACTGGTGGGTCCTGACACATTAACTGATCACCTCTGGTGTCCAAAGCAGAGATTGCTTCTTCCTAGTAAAAGGGTGACGCAGCATCTAAGCTGACTCAGGATTAGTATGCAACCAAAGTAATACAAACCACAAGGTCATCCCAACTGCTTGTTTGTGAGATCTGGTGATTGCTGTGGGTTTATATCTCCTGGGGATCTTTACAAGCCTCCTTACCCAGCAACCAGATGGGGATTGGCCTTGATTCTGTAAATGTGTGCAGGTTTGTCAGATAAGTCATCAAGTCTAGAGTAGTCTTTCTTTAATGAAAGGTTTGCATGACCTTTTTTGAAAAACAATACCAAAACATACACAAATCTAGTCATCTTATGCTGTTTTTACCACAATAACAACACTGAAGTGAAAGTTGGAGTTCATTTTGGATATGTGACCCACTGAGATCTTTGAAGACATGGATCCAGCTTTTGAACCCAATATCATATACCTTGGGAAAACAGCAAGTGGGAGGAAGAGTGCTGTTCTTTTTCCTGAAGTCATTATGGATTTCTCTGATGGTGGTGGATATGAAAATACAAAGATGAAAAAACCCTGTTATTTTTCATTTGCTTTTTTAATTTAAATGAGTAGGCTTTTTTTCCCCCTCTCTTCAGAACATTTTGTAGGCAATGTTTCCATTTTGCAGGGGTAAGTATGTGCAAGTGATGCAATTTATATATCCAGATCCATTGCCAAATCAGTGTAGGTCACTGAACCAGAACAACATGACATTCTTCCAATAGATAGCAAATTCATGTATCTTTCCCAAAAGAGAATTTCACAGGAACTGATGCTATTTGCAAAACTGGGTTACATGAGGAAATAATTTTAACTGAAGGAAAACGGGTTGTTCAAAATGCTGTTACTGATGACTAAGAACTACATTTCAATTTTTTTAAAAATCATCCTTTTTTATTTTAAAATTAACCAAATTCTTAAAAAAAAAAAATCACTCCTATCTCAAATCAACCTGAGGGTCTTTAGTTGGTGCTTCCTTCTGTTTTTCCCAGTTTCTCCAAATAGAAAGGCAATTTCTCCAGAAAGCTGAGATTAATTCTGCAAATGTCTAGAGACTCTAGTCCTACCATGAATACCTTGTAAGTATGTGCTTATAAAATGTGAGACTTTTACTAGTTATTCTTTTCTTTCTTAAACATCATAGATGAAAGCTACTTGACATGTTGCCTGGTCGATCTGACTGCCACACATTGCTTGTTTCCAACAGGACTCTTCTTGTTGGCTTTCCTTATGTGAGACTGGCAGCCCACGAAGCAAATGTCTACCTGTCACATCACTGACCATGGTTCTTATGTTTCCCCTCCAACTTTCCCAGCCAGTATGAGACAAAGCACAGACTTATTTCAATCTCCAAAATTTGCATCGACTTTAGACATATTGGCCTAAAGATGCTTGCCTGAATTGCATGGCTTCCTACTAAGGAAAGTGTTTTTATTAGATCCATTCGCCACTGGAAAAGGTAAATGAGCTTTGGACATATGAACATCTCTTCTTCACTTGTAATAAAACAAAGTTTTGTTTGTCTGACGACTAGATTTCTTAAGGAAAAATGGAATTCAGCTTTTTAAAAAATCTATGTTCTCTACTTTCCTGTCAGGCAATATCCCTTTAAAATATTCAGGCTATTTTCTCACAGGTTTTGCAGTCAGTTGTCATCTAAAGAATTGATAGCAACTTCTCCCATCAGAAAATGAGTTTCTGAAGAGCACATCCTCTCCAAGCTGCATTACAAGGGTATTCATTGAAATTTGAAAGCAAAAAATCACTATCAAAGGCAAGGGAATGTCCAGAGAACTGGAAGGACTGGCCAAATGGATGGTGTCCATATAGCAATTACCCCTTCTACCAAACTGCTCTAAAACCCTCTCCCTTCCAAAAGCATCACTTAGAGGCTGCACAACACCCGTTCACTTCAGTGGTTTACCCTACAAGTTATCTCCATGTGTTTTGGTGGCTGCTTTTGGCCTCAACTTGATGTGAGCTTATGGGTAAGTCCTTGAGGGAAATTTGGATGCACTTTCTCCCCTGTGTGTGGAGATAACACTGCCATGAGTTCTGCTAGGAGCCTCTGAATTCCAGCCAATTCAGCATCCACTCACTTTATCCTCAATTTGTGTTTTTTCCAGAAAATTTGTGCTTATTTTTGATCCTTGCTTGGCATTTTACTCTTCATTTCTCACATGCCTATCTCCAGAAGAGAGGCAAATTAGTCTTCCTTGCCAAACCTAGAGCAGCTCTGAGATGCCTCCACCAGCTTGTCAGAGGAGTGTGCCCATCACACAGGCTTGAGTTTAAATTTGGAGTACAAAGAATATGAACCCAACTGGATATGATCCTACTAACACAATGTTCTTTGGGCAATGTGAAGAGACAGTGCAGGAAAGATGGACATGCAGAGAAAAAGTGATTGAGCTTGAGGAGGTTTCCAAGGAGCTGTCAAGTCACAGGCTGGAGCAACAAGGACCAGCTTACTGGGCAAGATGATTTAGTGAACAATCTGCCGAGAGGAGGGGGAAGATTGACTGGGGAAAGGGTTACTGAGCCCAGAACAAGTGATAGATATAGTAACAGTGTAGGTGGCCTACTACCACTGGTACAAGCTGCAAACAGCAAATGGTTTGAAGGCACAGGAGTCTGCTTGGAAAATATCATAGTCAGTCCTGAGTAGGAAAGTGATGCTCTTGCATCTGTCTTGAGCTCTGTCCTGTGCTTGCACAGCTCATGGCCTGGGAGCAGTAGCACACAACAACACGAGCATCTGGCGCTGTAATCAAAAAGTTTCCTTGAAGGTTTTGTTTCAGCTTACTCAATTTGCATTTTATAATTCTATTGCATGTTTTATACACTTGCTGATAAAAATCTATGACTAGCAATGAGTTCATATTTGTGCTGTTCTCCAGGCTAACCTTCACCTTGTTAATATCAGCTGGTTTGCTCATCCTCATTCTTCTCCCCTACTTGATGTACACAGGCTTTGAAAGCATTTTTGCTTTGTTTAGCATTGAGGAATATTGGGAAGTTGTTGCAAAACAATGAAGAGAAAAAGTTGCATAAAAAATATTTCATCACATTTGCCAACATCATAAATCTTCTAGGATGCATTTTTGTTCCCTCTTCTGCTGAACTCATGAAAGCAGAGATGTAAAAAGAAACGGATCCAACCTGCCACCCCCTCCAATCCCTGTGTCCCTAAGGATTGAAAGGAAAGCCTCAAGCTTGTGTAGACCTAAAACTCATCATGTGACTGCTTCAATAAATCAACCCTTCCCACAGGTTCTGATATGATATTAGCTTCTAGCCACAAGACATTTATGATTCATTTGGGACAGGCCCTTTGCGAAATTATTACAAGCAGTCCCATCTGCAGCGTAAAACTCTAAGACTTTACAGTCAAAGTCTATTAAAAAACAAATACATCAGACCTCCTGGTCCTCATTTCAGCAAGAAAGGATCATATGCTTTTCCCTTATCAATTTCCCATCAGCATCATTTTGAATGGTGTTATTTATTAGTTGTTGCTACGTGAATCAACAACCCCAACAAGCAAACCGTCTCAGCTCAGTTATTTTATTCTTTACAGACAATTTTATTGGCATAAAAGTGACTGTTTACCCCTCGAGTATGCTATGTATGTCTCATCTGTGCCCACATTGAAATGAGAATTTTTTGTTTGTTTGGACCAGATTAACATCTGTATCCAGAATCACATAAAAAGACTCACCTTAAACTCTTCAGACAACATGCCAAATGTGCGTAGCTGTTACTACACAGAGGTCATTCACTGCATGGGATTCAAAATGGGCTTTCAGTAGTATTTTCCCAAGTGCTATAAGGCAATGCAGCAGCCTTCCTGGCTCACCATTGTCCCAACCTAATGAGATATCTCAAATCCACTGCCGGAGCAGTTTATCAAGTGCCCCGGTTCCTGCCCCTCTCCAAAGGCAAGTCAAACTCTTACCTCTCCATTGGGATTCACCTTGCTGAGAAGGGCACTTAATTTGAAGTGTCAGTGTGCAGGTGTCTCCAAGAAGCTGGTGTCTTTGTCCTCATGGTAGGCAGTGGATGTCTTATCTATGCAGTGAGCACATTCCAGAGAGTTATTGATCCTGTCCACATGCAGGTGTTTGCCTCTGGGTGATCCCAACAGCTCCCTGTACCCCACAGGCTGTATTGACAATATTCCCACTGGTTATAAGAGGAGCTTGGAGGCTAAGACAACTGTGGGTTAAAAAGAGGTTTCTCCTGAGCTAAATCTCAGAAGCTGGTTGACTGGTTTACCTAAACATACTTGCTAGATGCCACCTGAGATAGCCTAGGGCATCTGAGACATCTGTATGGAATGGCAGGGTGAGAAACAAGAGACCAGGCAGGGCTTCGAAGGTGCTAGAAAACAGTAGGTGAATCACTTGTGTGGGGCTTTTCTGTATCACAAGTAGCACATCACATTATCATTTTATATCAAGCCAAAGAAAACTAATTTATATTTATTTAACCTCTCCTATACCTCCTGTCTTCATCTGCAGTTGAAATACTCTGATTATCCTCCATTAGTCACTCAATATTCATGGCTTTGTCATTTCCTAAATGAAGGCTTTTATTTATTTTGTCCTTTTATTACAGCATTGTACAACACCAGGAAAAACGGAGAGAAAACCACGAGGTTATGTCTCTTTCTGCTGTGATGACTGAATCTGCAAGCAGAAACCAGCACACTTGCAAATTGAGACAGATGTAGGCTCAGTGCTGTGAAGAGACAAGCTGGCTTGAGCTTCACATCATGGCCTGGTGGTGTAAGGAAGAAGACAATGGAAAAAAGCAATAATTGTGAGGTAGTGATAGGATGGACAGAGAAGCTCAGTTATATTTCCTGTAGTACAAGTGGGTGTAGCACACTGCAATCTCAGCCCAAAGGAGTGATTGCAAGGATAACAGAAAATGGAACTGTCTGGGGTCCACCATCACCAAATTACTTTTCAAGAATGGAAAACAATTCGTGTCTCTCCAGAGGATAGTGAGGACTTGAGTGTGGGGACTTTTTGCTTTTTATGCCCCCTGCTTTTCTGGTATGAATAAGATAAGAGAGGAAAGAAAAAAAAAAAAAAAAGAAATGTTATAAAATGGTTATGACGTACAAAATGGTAAGGAAAACATTCCAAAGTTTCAGTGCAGTGTTCTACTGTAAAACTGTTGGCTTTGGCTGGAGAACTGAAGCAAGAATATTCAATCAAAAGCAACTCTGAGCCTTTCCTGATTCAGCTTTTGGGCTGGGATGTGTCATATAACCCCTGGAAAAGACTGGTAGGCAAGCTCGGTGTGAGTATCACAATGGAGATAAGAGAAACCAGTGGTGTCATCTCCAGCAGTCCTGGGGCATGTCACCATCTTCAAGCAGCATGCAAGTGAGACATGGCTTACATCTGTCCAGCCTGGGAAACTGACAGGCATAAAGCCTCCTTTCAAAATATCAGCAAGGGCATTTACAGGCTGAGAGAGGGGCATCGTGGACATTTACAGGCTGAAAGAGTTGGGTTTGTCCAACCTAGAGAAGAGAAAACTCCAAGGACACCTTAGAGCAGCCTACTAGTACTTACAGGGGACCTACAGGAAGGATGAGGAAGAGCCTTTTGTCAGGGAGTGGAAGGATAGGACAAGGGGCAATGGTTTTAAGCTGAAAGGGGGGAGATTTAGATAAGATATTAGGAAGAAATCTTTTCTTGTGGGGGTGGCGAGGCACTGGAAGGGGTTGTCCAGAGAAGTCATGGAAGCCACATTCCTGGAGGTGTTCAAGGCCTGGGAGGGTGAGACTTTGAAAAGCTTGATCCAGTGGAAGATGTCTCTAACCATGACTGGGGGGGTTAGAACTGGATGATCTTTAGGTCCTTTTGAACCCAAACCATTCTATGATTCTATGATTTCTTCTTAGGTGATGCTTTGTGCTAGATCTCTCCATTCTTATATGGATGAAGGGGTTTGAAAAGTCTCCCTGTGCAATTTATAATCTCAGATATATCCCCCAGGATGTTTCTATTTCCCCTACACCTCTGTATTGCCTGGTTTTCCAGTCCCTTGCACTTCACCTGTTACTAGCCTGAAACCCATTCATCTGAATATAAATGCTTACAGCCTGGATGCTGAATTTAACATAGCCTGCCCAGACTCTGCTCTGTACAGGCCATGTAGCTGACTGCAGAAGTGACTAACAAGCTCTGATTGTATAGAAAGCTTAAAAGTCAGGTCTCTTCGGAGGATAGGGAGCTGCCCTTTGTCCATCCCTCATTACTTTGCAATTATTCTGCTTTGCCACAGCTGCCTCTCCTTACTCTACCAGCTTGTGAGATGATGCTGAAGCCAGCTTGTCTCATTACAGCACATCTGTCAAGAGACCACATCTGTCTCAAGACACTGACCATGACATTCTCTGTCTAATTTTGGTTTTCAGTGAATTTCTCTGCTTCCTTTATTTGCAAAAATGTAAACAAAGCAGAATTTCACATACCTAAGAGGTTTGTCTGCAGCCTTATCTTATGGGCTTATTAGCTAATTTAAATGCAGCCTGGATGAAGAGTCATTATGGGCCCAAGTTATGCTGGTACAAACTCACTGTAAGTAAGGGAAAACTAGTTGATCATATTAGCACCTAATAGAGCATTGAAAGGCAATTATTCAATGCTTGATACCAAAAGAAAATGCACAAACAAATTCCGTTTTAACATTAACCACAGAAAAGTTATATCTGTCCTTTTCCAATATACATATTTTTCCCTCTGTCTTGCTGCCAGCTATGTGTAGCTCTTTGGAGAAATCAGTGAGTTTAACTGGCTCTTGGCTGTACCATCTTGCTGGAAGCTCCTTGTCTAATTTCATAATAATGCAGTCAAGATCCTTCAACGAGGGTCCAGCTATTGAAGGGAAAAGATCAAGGACCCTCCTGCCTCAGTACTACGGAGAGAACTGGGTCTATTTAGCCTGGAGAAGACTGAGAGGGGACCATATCAATGTTTATAAATATCTAAAAGGTGGGTGTCAAGAGAATGGGTCCAGACTCCTTTTAGTGGTGCTCAGTGACAGACAGGGGGGGAAAAGGCACAAATGGGAGTACAGAAGTTCCATATGAATACCAGGGAAAACTTTACAGTGAGGGTGACAGAGCAGTGGAACAGACTGCCCAGGGAGGCTATGGAGTCTCCTTCTCTGGAGATATTCAAAACTTGCCTGAACACATTCCTGCGCAACCTGCTGTAGATGAACTTGCTTTAGCAGATATCTCCAGAGGTCCCTTCCAACCCAATCCAATTCTGTGATTCCATGATTTGTTGAAAGATGCATATGGAATAAAAAACAACTGGGAATTACCACTTAGGAAAGTACCTACTGGTTTGAGTTATTAGATCATTAATTTATTCCACTCTTTTCCTAACTATAGATTTCAGTAGCAGCAGGACAAACCAAACTAGGTCAAATTTCATGTCTGTTTTTAAGTGAAAGCTGACAAGGATCATGCGCTCCACAAGCACACAGTCTGACCCTTTCTGAGACTGAAGAGCCACAGAGATATAATTTCCCTTCGTACTTCTCCGAACTCTACAACAAAACCAGTAAAAACCCAGCCTAAGACAAATACTTATCTAACACAAAGATGGCATTGGCTATTTTCTGTTAGGACTTTAGGGAAACCGCACACCTTTATCAGTTGAACTTGTACCTCAGCTAAAGCAAAGGCTACACAGTAAGTTCATTGTTACAAAGCCTTCCTCAAATGCTCCTCCAGCAATTGCTGCTGTCTCACAAAACACTTTCCTGAAGTTTGGCAGGTGAAAAACATCTTGTGCTTTGTGAGCATATGTTGCAAGTTTCAAGGTAAGCGCACGACAATTAAACAAATCATGGTGACATCTTCCCAGAGCACAGGAAGGCAGGGAGAAACCCTGAACTAATGCTGCAGATCCTGCAGTCTTCATGCAAATGTCTTCATGTAAATGCCCCATGGGCCTGGTGCCTTGATTTTCTCTTTCTTTTTGGCTCTTAAGGACAAACAAAAATCAGTAACTTTAAACCAATTTGGTGTTCCTTAAGGACATGATTGTACCTTGGGGCAGACAAGTTCCAACAATGACAACAGATACAATGAGGACATGTATCAGATATTGGAGGCAAAGGTGTTGTGTAGTCTTCTCCCAAGTAACAAATGATAGGATGAGAGGAAATGGACTCAATTTATGGTGCAGATAAGATATTAGAAAAAAAATTACTTTATTGAAAGTGTGGTGAAGCACTGGACCAGGCTGCCCAGGGAAGTGGTGGGATCTCCTTCCCTGGAAGTGTTTAAATGATATGCAGCCATTGCACTTCGGGACATGATTTTAGTAGGCACAGGGGTGTTGGGCTGATGGTTGGACTTCATGGTTTAGAGGTCTTTTCCAAACTTCTATTATTCTATGGAAGGATTTATCTCAGCCCATGCACAATGTCCATAACATAAAAACCTGCCTTTGAGCTGCTCCCTCAATGCAGTGGAGAGGAATGGACACTCTGAGGCCATGACTCACCTGTGCTCTTACAGACACCTTCCATAGACACCGAGGACTCCTTTTACTATACCATTGACTTCTCTGTTTATTATAAAGGAAGCCTCAATGACCAGTGAGACAAACTCACCCTTTATTCCTCAGCACAGAAATGATCTATATTCTGAACCTGCTTCAGCCCTCTGGGCTAATTTCATTGCTGTATGATTTCAATTATATATTAGTACAATTTAAGGATGAATCATGTCTATTATTTTTTATGGAGCACCTTTTGATTTGGATTGGCATAAGTGGGAGGAGAAAACTACTGATGATATCATTATCCTTCTCAAGAAAAACATCCTCTGAATCAGACTGTCACTACAAATTTATTTTGTGAAGTTGAATATTGAAATATTTACTTTGTATTACCAACTATATTACTGAAAATTTACACAGACAGAAGTACACAACAAAATAAAATATCTATCCTCAAAGTAAAGAGTAGGGACAAAACAGCCTCCAACTCAAAAGACCAAATATTCCAGATACTCAAAATCACACTATCTGCTGTCGCTTTTTCATTCAATTTTCACGAAGTAGCATTGCTGTTCTCCTGTGTAAACAGTTCCCTCTGTCTTTCCTTGCCAAAATATGGTATCTACTGCCCTATGAGATACCCCAGAGCATCAGAGACATAATGCTGACTGACTGATATGACATGGGGCTCACATGTGGACATTCAGGTGAAGCCAGAGGCCACAGGGAATACCTCAGGAGGTCTTAAATAGCAGTGGATGCCTACGTGCTGGTAAATGAATGAAGCCCTTCCATTTGAAGAGCTCTTGCTACCATCCACAGTGAGCAATGGATCCGCACAGACTGTGATGGGAGCTGGAAGTCCCCACTAGAGGCAAATGTCACTCATATTCTGCTCTTCTCCTATGCAGTTTAATCCCCATTGTAATCTCAAGGAATCATCGCGCTCGGGTTTGTGTCAGTGTACACCCAAAACACTGCCTGAACACCTATATCATAGAATCATAGAACAGTTTGGGATGGAAGGGATCTTAAAGATCATCCAGTTCCAACCCCCCCACCAGGGGAAGGGACACCTTCCACTGATTCAGGTTGTTCAAAGCCCCATCCAGCCTGGCCTTGAACACCTCCAGGGATGGGGTTTCCATGACTTCTTTGAGCAACCTCTGCCAGTGCCTCACAACTCTCACAGTAAAAAAATTCTTCCTAATGTCTAATCTAAATCTCCCCTCTTTCAGCTGAAAACTGGTGTGAGTCATAGGTGAATTTGGTTGTGGAATTAGCTCTGATTTAAAGACAATATGGGAATAGAATAAGATCTAGCACAAACAACACGCATTCTAAGAATAACAATGCCTTTTTTCTGTACTTCAACCCCATGCTTCAGTAATAAAAAGCAATATTTTTACTCTTTTGATGAGGTGCCTCCTCCTTATCTAGGTATGTATGCACCTACATATCTATCTATGCAAGACACCCAAGAAACATAGTGCACATAGGCATCCTCTATAGGTAATGGACAGCATCTGCCATAAGAAAATGTGAATTTGCCTGGTAGCCTGACTAATTGGTAACCTGTGCATCCATCCACTGTGTATGGATGCAAAGAAGCTTTGGTTATGGTGGTACTGGTGTAGCCAGCACACAGCCAGATCATGATACACAAGTCACACAATGCTACTATCACGTAATCCTGCTTTGAACAGAAATACTATTGAAACAAAACACGAAATAGTCCCACTGCAGAAATTCTTCTCTGCCCAACACTTTCTTCTGAAAAGACAAATCATAACATAAAAAGTACCAAAGCAACTCAAGCAGATTTTTTTTTCAAAGAAGTAACAGTATGTGGATTGAAGTCAAAATACAAAACAGAAGTGAATCAGAGGCGACCTTGTATTTTATCTCTGATTAATGCAGGCTATTTATTCTTGAATAACACCACTAAAGACTGTTCTTTGTGTTTAAGGTGCTGTTCTGCCTATAAATAGACAGCGCTCAAGGCTGTCTAAAAAAATACAACAAAAAAAACCAGAAACTAAAACTTCTTATGGTTCATCTCTTGAACACATTCATCTCAGAGTGACTTCCACTAGAATAGAGGTCATGGAAGAGAAAGTACACTGAGATTTTAAATATCTAGAAAAGGGTAGACTTGGATTCCAGCAGGACTGAAGTGTTCCTCCTTGTGAAGACTTCTGCAACAAGGACTTACAGTAGTTGTCCCGTGGACAGCAAAAGATCTTACTTGGGAATGCTGTGAACAGAAATAGATGCTTGTAGATGCATGTCACCCCTGTTGCAGCCTAGATCCTATCCTGGGCATTGGCCCCAGCCCCACTACTGTACAAGAGGCAGGGACACATTATACAGCAGATGACTATGTCTCATCTTGAGCTTCACTGATGTATCTGGAACTCAGTATCCATTGAGATATGAAATACCCCAGGGTACCAGAAACCTCCACATAATAATTAGGAAGTATGATTGATTACAGCCAGCTAGGATAACCCCAGTGGGATACCCTAGAGCAGTCTAACAGCAGGAGGAGCTATGTCTGGACAAGTGAATAAAGACTCCAGTGTCTTCATGGTTTACTGTCCCCTTAATTTCCTCCACATGGCATTTTTCTGTTTCTGTTAGCCCCACAGAGCCAAGATCTGTCAGGATCATTGTCCCAACCACTGGTACCCAAGAACATCATGTTCTCCCAGGAGACAGAGTTATACAGTTTTCTAAGTGTTGTAGATGTGGAGACAGAGAAGGGCTCAGAACATTTTAGGTACCTATTTCTGTCTGGTTTAGTCACTTCAGTTCCTTTGAATATCTCATTAGGATGATTCCTTTCTCACCTGCACAGGTATAGGCAAGCAGTATAATGAGCCACATTGCCTCAGGGCAGAGGAAAATGTGAATGACCCAGGACTGCTCCAGTGGAGCTCCTTGGAAGCTCCCTCCTCACCCATGCTTGTGAGACTGCCCTCACCACCTATGTGGTCAACGTGGATGCATTGTGCAGGCACCCTGCATGAGAGGGCAGTCCTAGGAGACATTGTGCTGAGCTGACCCTGAAGGAATGTGTGGAACAGAGATCCTGCTCAAGACATTGTGCACAGCTGCTGCAATACCACTTTGAAGCCCTTTGGCCCTGGGAGATGCCAGTGATCCAGGCCAGGGTGCTAGAAGAACTACTGTGGCTATGACCAGATCCACCCCATCCTGGCTGAAAGGACGCCTCTCCAGCCCCAGAGATGCTGCATACATCATGAAGCCCAGGACTATCCCAGTTAGAAAAGAACTGCATTCCCTTAGGATGGATGGCATGTTGCCTGCAAACACTGAAATAGAAAGTCAAGCAATGCTGATCTTCTGCAGAATCATTTACTTCCCACTTAGGACACTGTATTTTTGTCCCCACTATTTAAAACTGTGGGTTAGCATCTTTCAAGGATCTGCTACACTGCAACTGCTTCCCTTACCTGTCCCTGCTCTCACAGGGATATAGGGTGGGTGAGGTGATGCCGAAGTGCTCAATATGTGGAAAAAAACATAGCAGTACTAATTGGGAGCAAATCAGAAGAAAAAAAAAAAAGAAAAAAAAGGAGAAAAATAAAGCAACCAAACCCCACTGAAACAAAACAGCCCTGAAGAGAAGACAGACCAAACCCTGGCAAGCAGAGGATAGGATCACAGCTTTTTTACATTCTGGTCACTCACAAATCAGCAGAGCTGTCACTGCTGGCCTCACCTCGCACCCATCCTTTCACATTAAAGCTTAGGCTGGCCAAACACAAGTTTTCACCTGCAAGTCAGGTGGGTTAAGAGTAAGAGTGCAAGGTTACCATCCATTAGTTGAATCTTGCTGCTGCTTCATCGCCGCATTCGACCCTGTAATCGCAGCCAACAGACAGCTATGCTCAGCCTGCTGTGCACCAGCACGTGTAACAACTATAGCTGACTGAATCATGAGCAACAAGGCTTTTTTTTTATGATCAAGAGCTGCTTAAATGCTTTAAGTGAAGAATCTGCTCCTGTCAGAAGTCAGGCATTTCAACCACTATGGACACAAGTTACTGTTGGCAATGAAATACTCTATGAGCATCCGCAGCACCTACTTATCCTGAGTAGAAGAAGTCTGTTTTAGTTAATTGCTCTATGCTCCACTTACAGTCAACAGAGAGCTAGTTAGCAGGGTCAAAACTGCAAAGCATGAGTTATCTCATCTTAAATCAGGCATCTGAAACAGATTTTTAGGCCCCTATAAATGTTTGTTTCTCTCTGTGGGCAATAAAGGGAGCTGAGGGCAGCTGATCCAGCTTTAAACATTTGGCTGAGGTGGTCAGATAAATCAAGCCTGATCTGGCTTTTTGATGTGGTTGTACACAGCCTGCATGAGACCTTCTCCATACACACAGACGAGGATCCAAGACACAGATCTGTAAAAACAGCAGCAACCACCACCACAACACTCCCTAATTTAAACCTGCATAGCTGAAGCACACAAGTAGTGCACACCAGAAAACTGTAAGTAGCAGCATTTTGCTTGTGTTGAAATATTTTGCTGACTTCAGGCTTTAGTAAATGGGGAAAAAGAAACAGTCTTAGAGGCTTCTTTTTGTTAGTTCGAGGTCTTGTTAAATATTTTCACTTCAACAGGGCTTCAATGTAGCCTGGAAACTGGTCCTGAAAATGCATTTTTCCTGGAGCAACAACATGCTGTGGTCTACTGAAAGGGAGCAGGAGTTCTCAGGAAAAATCCCAGCCTCTTTAGATATAACAGTGTGTAAAATTTATAATCCACTAACTACCATTATAAAAGCTCTGCTTCTTCCGCCACTTCTTCCAAGAAAAGGTTTATATCAAATGCTGGCAGCTGTCATAATGCTTTGATCCATGTTCAAATTGCCATTCAGAATTTAATATGAAATTATTCGCTGAATCAAAGTGAGAGAAATTTCCTAACTCCAGTGTTTAACAACCTCTCTTTCTGCTAACCATCTGTAGATGGAGGAACAGGGGAACAGTCACGCTGGGGTCTATTCTTCTATTCTGATACCTATCTTAAAAATACATCATGCAATTATTCAATATCTTTCCATGTGGATGTGATCATCATAGGAAACAGAGACCAAGCAAGGATATTACAGCAGAATTCTGCTGTTATTTAACCCTTTGAACATCCCCAGCTGGGACACCATCTAACCTGTCTGTGAAGCCACAGCAGGAACATTGATGTTTCTCAGAAACTGCATGGGAAGGATGAGTCAAGATTCCCCTTGCAGGAATGTTCACACATATTTACACTCAGCTTCCTCACAGATGTCGAGGAGCCAATCCCAAGAAAAGCACATCCAAAACAAAGAAATGAAGATGTAATTCATTAACATTAAGGACTAAGTTTTTCTTGACGATTAGTTCCTAAGAGACAACAGGAGTTTAAGAGAAAAAGGCTTACTGGCTCCTCTCTGGTTTACATAGTTGACAAATGGACACATCACCAATTTAGCTGTCTGAAACAAGTCCTAAAACATCAGAATGGAAAATAAATTAGTCTGGTGAGTCTCTAAAAGGGATCAAGGTTAAAGGACAAAAATTAATGCATTAGTCTGCTAAGCACCAAGGGAAAACTGTGAAGTGTTAAACACAAATTACAGATGTGTACAGAAACCAGCCATTCCTCTGCACTCCTCTGTCCCATCAGAAATGCCTTAGTGACAGTGGGACATTCTCTATAAACATCCCTTTCCCAGGCTTGACTTGTCACACTCTTGACTCCTTGCCTCCATGAGCAAAGCAGGACAATCACAGATTCCAGGATCACCCTGTTTTCATCCCAGAATGCTACAGCTTTGCCTCCTTCTGGTCATCCACTTACATCTTCTGGGAGAGAGCAGCCTGCTATAAGAAGCTAGAAAATGCAAAGCTAAGAGAAGACCCATCAGGTTCACACTCTGAAAGCTTTGAAAAGCCACTCCCATTATACCACTGACTTTAAAATCATTGTAGGATTTGCAGAATGTAATGTACAGTAGTGTCTGCACTCAAGGAACCATCAGCTGCATAGAGCTGGTGGAGACCAGGGCTTTCTCTGCTCTCCCCATTTGCTTACAGGCATGGAAGCCAAAGTTCTGCAGTCTTGTTCGAGCTGGCATTGGTCTTCCTGTTCCTGACCCGTTCCACATCTCTCCTTATAGCTTGACCATAAAGACAGCTGCAAGGCCTCCTTAAGGATAATCATAGCTGACATCACCTCAAAACACCTCTTTAAAAAGCTTTTGAAGGAATCCAAAAGTTCAGAACACTAAGAAAGCATCAAAGAGAAAATTCCATGTATCCCATGACAGTCCTCCTCTCAGTAGACCAAACAGCTTCATAAGCCATCTGCTGCCCTCCAAAGGGACTATGGTTACCCATGCACCAGTGCTGGAAAATTTGCTATGTGGTTTAGAAACTGCTGCTGTTGGTTATGGGGAGAGACAGTCTGTCTTTTTCCCTAGCTCAATGTGCTATTGCCATCTACTTCAAGCATTTTTGCAATGTCTCCGCTGACCATCCCTGCTCCAGGACCCCTGAACCTTGGCATCTCCTACTGCATTTGCAAGCCCTCCTCTTAACCTAAGACCTGCTGCAGGTCAAGCAGGCTCCAGCTCTTCCTCTTTCTAGTGAACTATTTTCTTCTTCACATCCTCTGAGGCCTCCTGAGGAGCTCTCTAAGGAGTCTGCAACGTCAAAACACACTCGTAAATCAGTTATCTGCAGCTTTCCCAAGAATGAGCACACAGGCGCCACTATGTCCCCTCTGAGTGATTTCCCACCGTTCTGTTTGAGAGACATGAAGATACTCAGTGGATTCTCAGCCCCTAAAAATTCCTCAACTCTTTCTCATCGTGTTACAGTGCACAAGTAGGTATTTGCAAACAAGCCCAGCCAAACACTAAGACCCATGTTCCCTCATCTTGTCTCAAAGCAGGCATCTACAGGGACTTTGACAAGCTGTGCCATGTATTAGCTCATCCTTGCAGTAGCATTCAATCACATCTTGCCTGATCAGAAGCCAGTTTCCCCACTAAAAACGTCAAAACACCTCAGAAAAAGATGGTCAAAAATATCTCATTGCTTTTCAGAACCTTATGCTGTTCATAACTCTTTTCAGCAAGTTTTTTTTAGATTATGTCACCATATTGACAGTTTGGCTTGCCCTATAAAACTAAACGATCTATTGAGTAGTCAGTAGCAACAAAACATTTCTAAACGTGTCTTCTCATTCGCCAGGCCTGATGGCTTTTGGTAGCAAAGTGAGACCTGACACCTACACAGCTGAAATCATCTAATAATCTCTTGCTGGGCTATCGTTTTCTCACCCGTTGCACTGTTCCAGCAGCACTACTACTGAGAAACTCTACGGCAAAATAAATGCTACTAAGGATTTTATCTGTCCTTCCCTGGACTCTTCAACATAAAGTTCCTTGAACAAAGAATGTGGTATCAAGAGAGGAGGGGAAGCTGATAAGATCTTCCTATCTGACCTTGTAATTTCAAGGAGTCTTCCACTGGAGAAGACGGGAAAGAAAGGGCGACCATATGCCTCACCTCCATGACTGCCAGCACATTTCTGACTCATTAGCAAACCCGGTTCTTATCCAAGATGCTCTCTGTTGTCACATCTCTGAGCAAGACCTAGAAGGCACACCCTTGCACTGGCACTCCTTGACTGTTATATCCATGCTGATTCCACAGACAGCACTAAAAAGTCTTCAAGAAGTTAAATCAAATAAGATATGTGGCTTGGAATTACTCTGACAACAGAGCAACCTGAGAAAACAAAATCCCATGGCCTGGAGGCAACGCTGTCAAATACCACTCTCAGAAATCTCAGCAGTGTCTTTGTATTCATCCTTCTATCCTCTAAATGTATCTTAAATTTCAGCACAACACCAGCAAAATGGAATGCCCAATTCAGAATGTGTTCATCTGTATTTTCATCCTGGAAAAATGTAGATGCAGGATTCAGATGGGATGTAAGAAAATGGTGGTTTGTCACCCATCTGCAGTTTCTTCCAAATGCAAAGTTGCCTAGGAAAAGGTGAAAATCCACTCATTCTGGCTGTCCCCAGAATTCTTTCCCTGGTGTCTGGAGGAAACTCGAGTCATTCAGCTGCACAGCAGACACTTGTAAAGCTTTCAATGAGATAATCCTCTCTCAGAATCCTTATGGTGAGACAGAAGTTGGTGTATCTGCCATGGCTTCACTGAAGAATGTCTTCACTATCTGCTGTGTGTCCCATACTCCAATGACCTAGGTCTGTAGCTTTGATTTCCCTCATTTGAGCTCCACAGCTCAATACCAATATCTTCTTTACTGCCCCTATGTTTCTATGAACTGGTGTTCATGCACCAGTGTCACGCTTTTAAGCAACTGTTTGGCATCCTATCTATATTTCTGGAAATATAGATATGGAGTCTATAAGAAACCCCAGGGATTTTCCCTTTATCAGACAACAGAAGTGTCTTCCTGAAGCCATTGCTATTTCCAAAGCAGTTGTGTCCTTTGCTGCAGTAAGATGTACTCTAATGGATGCACCTGCACAAAGGGGAGCAGTTCTCCCACCTCCTTCTTCCAAAATCCTGACTGCATTTCCAGGGCACATCTACTGGTTTGAGTTGGCAAAATTAAGATGATGGCTCTCCTTGTCAAGAAAGAGATAGAGAACAGCTTCTAGGACTTGCTCGTGGTAGCATCCTGATCTGTCCTGTCCCAGCAAGCCTCAGTCCACCATGCTAGGATTGGGTGGAGAACTTTTAATTCAAATTATCCCTCGGGGAGCAGGGCACCAGTGAGAACCACCCTCCTCTCCCTTGCAGGGAACTGAAGAGGAGGTCCTATCTCTTATGCTCCAGACATATCCAAAGCAAGGTGCAGTTTTCTCTTATCCCTCCCCATCCTTACAGCTCCAAATAAGAGGGGGTTATCTTTTGTAAGGTGGCTTCTGTGGAGAGGGAAGCTGTTTCTTTCCTACTGAGATGAAGTCCTCCCTTGAGCAGTGAGATCCTTATAAAACAAATAATGTGCAGGGCAAATCTGTTCCCACCTTCCCCTAGGCCATTCCAAAGCACAATCTAATCTTCCAGGTCTGCTTCAGAGACCACATGCCACCAGCAGGGGATCATAAATCCTGTTTGCAGCAATGACCCAATGCTCATCATATCAGGTAATCAACCAAATAAAAGTCCTCCCTCTTCCACTCCCACATGCCTCTGCTTTTTCTTTCCCTATTGTTCACCTCTTCTCTTGAGTAACCAGTGATAGGATGAGAGGAAATGGTTGCACCAGGTGAGGTTTAGATTAGACATCAGGAAAAATTTCTTCACCAAAAAGGTTGTCAGGCACTGGCAGAGGCTGCCTAGGGAGGTGGTTGAGTCACCATCCCTGGAGATGTTTAAAAGATGGGTAGGTGAGGTGCTTAGAGTTTAGTAGCGGACAGGGTACGGTTGGACTTGATGACCTCAAAGGTCTTTTTCAATTAAGGAGTTACACAAACCTGCTCCAGCAGCAGTTTCAGATTTGATTCTCAAAATCAATGCACAAAGCCCTTCCTAACAAAAACCTGCATGGGGCAGAGCCAAGTGTCGGTGTGCCTCATTCTTCTTTTATCACCAGAGCAAATCCAGGAGCTACAAGTGCTCTTCAGGCAGTGAGAATATAAAGGAACAAAATTCTCTGGCCAAGAAAGCTTTTAAACACGTGCTGAACTAAGAAGTGTGTCAAATTCACATAGGCTGGACTAAGCTGTGCCTTTGCACACCCTGTTAGTACAGGTAATAAGGTTCCCACAGACCCTAGCTTGGCCTTAAGATACTGCAAAGCGGTCCCTGAATGAGGATGAACCCCTGTTAGGGCAGCTAGTACATCACAGACAAACATTGTCTAAGATAGCACTGGGAGCCACAGAAGGGCTGTCATGAATAAAGTTCATAGCCCAGAGAAGAGCTGTAAGCAGGAACAATATCTTTTTTTACACTAACCAGATCCTCTACAGAAAGCAAATGAGCTGTTGGGTACACAGACTGCTTCTTCCTGAAGCAGATGCCTTCAACCTGCTATTCAAACTTCAGAACTAAACGTGACTTTGAGCAATCACATAGACTGTAGCAAATTACTAAATCTGGCAGAAAAACAGGGTATCCTTATTTTCCCAAGTTCATATGAAATTCAGGATGCTTGCCAGGGCTGGGAGAAGATAAATGTGTGAGTGTGATGTGTTGGAGTGACAGGGAGAAGGCAAGATGTTTCATGCTTATTTTTATCTGAGGTCAGCGTTGACTCAGAAGGAAGTCAATACAAACTTAGGCAAATAAACAAACAAACAAAAAAACCCAGGGTTTCTGGTGACCTGGAATTTCTGTGTCTGTAGGTGTTGACAAAAGCTGGCATGCTTGTCACTTACGGGTCATGAGGGCCTGGTGCAAAGTAGTGTGGGGCTACAAAACTCACAGCTTCCAGTACCTAAGGCCTCAAGTTAAGACCCTAGGGAAAGCTCAAGGAAACGTAGATAAAATAGTTCAGTCTTAAAGATATTTTTAGACTGAACTTCGTTTCACTGTAAGTCTCCTACAAGTTCTTAGTGGAATGGCTGCCTTAAGGGATCTTCCACCAGCTTTGAAGGCACCAAGCAGAAAAGACGAAGAAAAATCTCCCTACAGGCTCCTTAAAGCAATGTCCACACCATCTGCAGAAGGCTGAACTGCTTAGACATATGCAGACCAAAAATGAAAAGAACTAAATTCCATGGTTAAGCATCTTATCCCACCCTACATGTTTGTAGAGCCCTTAGAAGACCCTGATTGATTATGTTGAGATCCATACAAAAGTAAAAGGTATACAATCCTTTGCTCCAAAACCTCTGTGTACCCCAGCTCCAGAACCAGAAAGACCTACAGGGGGCCAACAGGAAAGTTGAGGAGGGGTTCTTTGTCATGGATTGTAGTCATAGGGGGAGGGGAAAAGTTTTAAGCTGATAGAGGGGAGATTTAAATTAGACATTAGGAAGAATTTTTTTCCTGTGAGGGTGGTGAGGCACTGGCACAGGTTGTCCAGAGAAGTAGTGGCTGCCCCATCCCTGGAGGTGTTCAGAATCAGGTTTGATGAGGCTTTGCCAAACCTGATCCAGTGGGAAGTGTCCCTGCCCATGGCAGGGGGGTTGGAACTGGATGGTCTTTAAGTTCCCTTCCAACTCAGACCACCCTACGGTTCTATGATTCTAAGACAGAGCCATAGGAAGGAAGATAAATCAGCCTGGGAAATGCTGAGTCCGTATTGTTCCTGGGACCCAAGCTTGCTTATAGAGATCTAACTGGTCTCTCTCTTTTTTCCCATGGAGACACAAAGTTTTCAGGGCTGTTCTGCCACCTTCCAGGCTTCAATGTTTTTCCCTCCCATGAGGCCCTAGGGAAAAATAAATCCTTGTTCACCTGCCTGTACAAGGCCTGGAGACAACTCCTTGGCAGGCAAGCAGAAGCCCAAGGGTAAAATTTAATCCCTGATGTAATTCTTCAATTAATCACTTCATCTTCAATTAGGCTAAAGCAGGTTTATCAGCTATCTGGGTCAGACCTCCCAGTTCAACTTCCATCTACCAAGCTTCATCTTAATTAGATACAGAGCATGGTAAGGGTTAGTCTCCAGTGAAGAGGACTCATTTCTATATGGTAATTAGAAATGTGTGCATTAAAAATGCAATTGTACTTCCTCTCACAAGCTTATTGCTTCCAGTGACTCAATTCCAGTGAACCAAATACAACCTAATGTGTTCATTAGGTTTTATGATGATCTTTCAGAACTGTGACTGTGCGTGGAGCTGTTTTATCTGCCAATTTATATTGTGTTTATCTCTAATAAGAAAGCGTGTGAGAACAATGCACACAGTCACAGCATTGCAGGATTAAAGAGGGCTCCAAATGATGCCACGGATTTGTTTCTTCCTATGGCACAATCAGAGGGTGCTGGGAACAGAGCTGTGCTGTGCCAAGCATCATGCAGGAATGCAGAACAAGAGGAGTCCAGACGCAGAGAGCTCACAAGGCAGGGTCTGATTAGGTGCAGTAGGTGGGTAAATGAGGTGGGATGGGAAAATTCTGAAGCACTTCAGTATATAAAACTTCCTCAGGGATAGAAAAGTTGCAGGAGATCAGCAATGTAACTGCTGCTTCTCAGATCACCAGGGCTTTGGATATGGGTTCAACATCTTTTAGGGAAACTTCTGGTAGACTCATTGTGCAACTGTTTTTCACATGTTTCCAGAACTGCTTTAAAGAACTGGAGAGAATTTCACTGTTGCACAAGGCAATTTTAAGGCTCCTGTGGAAGTGACTTAGCCCATTATCCACCTTTCTGTACTGGGAGGACTTGCTCAAAGAAAGGTGAAGGATGCACTTTGCACAAACCCTCCCCTCTGGGGAATATAGTGATCTGGGGACTGGAGCTTCTGGGAAGCCACCTGGTCCAAACTCTGATACCAATGGGCAGGTAAGTGAGAGGAGAAGACTTCAGATCCTGTATGCACCTGCAGCTTATCCAAGAGTAGGGATATGATGAAATGTTCATCAATACAGGTTGTTTCATGGATTGCTCAGCGACAATTTGGCTCTCTATTTCTTATACACCACATATGCATGTATCTAGTCTATTACACATGTTCAGAACATGCAACATTATGTATTTTACGGAGGGGTTATATTATATAAAATCAGAACACGTAAATATCAGCACAGCCCAAATAAACCAATCCATGAGTACCACTACTGACAGAGGTGACAGGCACCTTTCTTGGCAATAGCAACTTCCAGCTCTGTGCCAAGTCATTCACTTCTCTGAGTCATCTTATTATTAATGGGACACATTTTAATCTTTGAAATGCTTTTCACAGGCTGTCCATGCTAAAAGCAGGGATGAATCTAACAATAACTCTATTTAGGATAAAATTGCCTGGGTTTGATAGAAAAAGAAGACATGCCAGCTCTGGGATTCCCCTCCTCCTGTCACAATTAAACCTACATGGAAAGACAATTTTAAGAAACTAACAGACTGAAGTAAATTGCCAAGAGTACAATAGTAACGACAAAAATCTTTCAATAGAAATATTCTCTGTAAAAATAACCAACTACATTTGGGTAAATCTCAGCTCTACTAAATCACACAAAATCCTATGAGTCTTTGCTGAGAAACAGCACTGGATGGAAAAATGTCAGAGGAGTTAAGGCTGGGTAAAACACATTGGAAAACTTCAAGCTCTACCTCCGCGAACTTCGCAGCAAGAATGGGTCAGGTCAGCTTGCTCTTCCCTTCAGTCATGGACACCATGTGGGACACAGCACCACTAGGTAGTCTGGACACAGTCATCCTCTCCAGGAGAGGAACAGCAAAGAGTTTCAAAGCTAGAGTGCAGCCTCTGGCCCATTTAATTTGCTAGGCTGGTCCTGCATGACTGTCCAGCTGCATGATGAGGTAGTCCACCTCTACCAAAGGCACAATGTGCTCAGTATTTCCTAGATTAGATTAAATCATTATCTTCCCACGAAGTGTGATATTACAATCCAGTGAGAAGATTTGGAGAAAAGGGAAGAGTACACCCTGAATTAGTGGTCACTTAAGTAACCAGAAAGCACAGGGACCACTTTCTCAGCACTTAGACATTCCTAAGGTAACCTTTACTTTTGTAGGAATTCTGTTTGAAAGACAATGCCCACAAGAGTTAGGCTACCAAAGAATAAACAGCACCTCTCTAAGTGCCACATAGGACAAAAGCAGGTGAAAAGTGGTCCTTGTGTATTTCTAGCAATGCTGAATCATGAGAAGTCCTTCAAACAGTGTATTTGCTTACAAATTCCTTGCTATTGAAGCAGTCAGGTAGTGATTGGGAAAGCAAGACTCTGGCTGGACAGAGCCAGGCCTGGCTGGACACTGACAGAAACAAAACTATCTACAACATGCATGTGGACAGGCTGCATCAAGAAGATATTAATCTTTTTAATCAGAGATGTGGAAGATCCTTGTCTCAGGAAAGAGTTAGGAGCTTAGGGTCTTTTTTCAATTTAACTGTATCTTTTAAATGGAAAGCATTTTAATCATAAAACAATACGTGCAATTACAGTGAACAATAAGTGTTTTCTATTAGTCACAGTAAGACTTTTTGTTTGGGAAGGAAAATAACCATGCTCTGCTATGCCAAACTTACAAAAAAAAAAAAAAAAAGGAAAATAAGAAAGAAAAATATATTCATTTAGACTTCCATTGAGAAAGATTATTAAAAAAAATTCTTTTAAGTTATAATTGCATTTAATTGCATTATTTGTTCCATATCAACTATTACGAATAGATATTCTATTCAAAGATATTAACATTTGAAGAGTATGTCTTCTTTTTCCTTCCTTTCTTCTTGTGGATTTATACTTTTTTTACTCTTCTAATGTGACCAGCTGCTTGGAAACCCAGGAGAGGAGGAAGCTGACAAGACAGAGTGTGATTTCAAAGGCAGGATGCTGAGAAGAGAGCAAAGAAGAAACACTTAGGTGCCGTTTCTTCAGATGAAAGGCCATATTGGGGGACATTCAGCACTTGCCTGCTGCAGAAGTGTGTATGAAACCTGGTGAATTTTGCCTTTATTTCTTACTTTCAATGACTGCTATTTCAATCAGCAAAGCAATAACTGAACTGAAGACCTCCAGCACATGGCTCAATAAATCATGGAATGGTTTGGGTTGGAAAGGACCTTAAAGATTATCTAGTTCACCCCCCTGCCATGGGCAGGGACACCTCCCACTGGATCAGGTTGCTCAAAGCCCCATCCAACCTGGCCTTGAATACCTCTAGATACGGGGCAACCTGTGCCAGTGCCTCAGCACCCTCACAGCATAAAATTTATTCCTGATATCTAACCTAAACCTCCCTTCTTTCAACTTAAAACCCTTTTCCCTCATCCTATCACTGCACAACCCCTGATAAAGATATCCTCCCCAGCTTTCCTCTAGGTTGCTTTCAAGTACTGGAAGGCTGCTAGAACATCTCCCTGGAGCCTTCTCTTCCCCAGGCTAAAGAATCCCCACTCTCACAGCCTCTCCTCATATGGGAGGCGCTCCAGCCCTCTGATCCTCTTTGTGGCATCCTCTGGACTCACTCCAACAGATCCATGTCTTTCTTCTGCTAAGGACTTCAGAGCTGAATGCAGGACTTCAGGTGAGGTCTCACAAGCACAGAGAAGAGGGGAAGAATCCCCTCCCTTGACCTACTGGTCACATTGGAGTATTCATAATACCTTCTTTGGAATATTTCTGTTCCAGATTGTGACTGTCTACAGAGTAAGGTAACGGACTGGTTCATAACTAACATTGCCTTAGAGATGGGTTCATCTCACCTCAGTGCAGTGGACTAAGTGCTGTGACTCAACTTCCTAGCACCTGGAGACCAAGGATCCATCTCTCTAAACATAGGTTTCAGGCATTATTTAAAATGACTTAGAGCATCCTGCCTGGCTGCTGTTCCAGAAGGTCACAGGACTCTCAGGGCCAGGTGCCACCTCTTCCAGTTTCATATGAATACTTCAGTAACCCTTGGTAATCTCCAACAGTACCAAATTCCTTTGTTAATTTTGTTAACCATAAATAAACTGCATTTGGCCCTTGAAATCTCTCTAACAAACTGTGACATGTGCAGCACAGACAGCTTGGGCTGAGTCAGACACCTCCAGGACCCATTTGTAGTTATAAAATAGAAACAGGATCTTCTAGAGCATGAAATTTCTAGCCTGGTTTGGGATGATCTTCCGAACTTCTAATCCAGGCAATATAAGATAATGAGTGATTGTCTTTAGCTACATGAAAATTGCGTATTCATTTCCCAGCTGTCATGAATGATTTAGGCAAATTCTTCAGGCATTTATCTTCCCAAGAGGAGGGTTAATTAATGCCTGGTATCCAGGACTCAATATTTCTTGGCTAAGAAGAACTGTAAGGGACAAACTAAAGTTTCCTCCAACCTATAATACTTCTGCATGTTGTAGGTGCCTCAAAAGTAAGCTGAATGCCAGCACCGAGTCAAGGTAATGGAAAACGGGATTCAACAGCCTGTTTTAGAACAGACTCTGAGCTCCTCACCATAAAGTGGAGGTATAAGGGAAGAAGAACACACCAACCAGGGACTGAAGGTCCCATCCTGGTTCTTAGTGACCTTCAGCATTATACTGGTGGGTCCTTCTCTATTATTTTGCTTCCCTCCCTTCCCAGACTAGCAGAGCTTCCTGGGAGGAGAGCAACTGTCTCTCACTGAGGCCTGCATCCCTTACAGTGGTGCTACCATCTCTCAGTTGGAATTTATAAATCTTGTAAGACTACAAATAATAAGAACACATAGAAAGGTACAGAAATCTAGCACATCATCTGAGCCCACTGACTCCTCGCAGGATAACGCAGAAACCTTCCCCAAGTAATTCACCTCCTGTTCTCATCTCTGTCACTTTTTAATATCTCCATTTTTCGTCAAAACTTCCCATTTGCCTAGAAGCCCAGCTCTTACATCTAAGCTAACTCTGTAGCAGTGGATTTCATTCACAGGTAAAAATATATCTAATTATGTACCACTGTTTTTAAAGAAGTTTCATCTGCTCTTATCCAAACAATTTTTCCTTCCTACTGTAAGGCAGTTATTCTTGTAACAGTTTAATGGAAGAATAAATAGTACTGATAAAAGTAAACCTGTGAAATGGCACACTGCCAAACTCAAAAATGTTGTTTTCCCTTCCTCCCAAACCACTGCAGACCCAATAGTTCCTTACATATTGCCAAGCCACTACTCTAAACGGTTTGGTGAAACACCATTTCTGGTTTCCCCTGGTGTAAGACAGCAGCTGGCCACTACAGAAATAGGAGTTTTTAGAGTCAGGTACCAAAAGAAAGTTGTCTCATTGAACTCTGGACATCTGTGGCAGGCGTCTGGGCCCTGAGTGACTTCTCCAGTCTCCCCTTTGTAGTATCATGGAGATAAGTGAGAAGTTGTAGAGTAAGAGTCCTTTTTGAAGTCTCCTTCCAGGTGAAATGAATTGTGCCCTAGAAACATTTGAGAGGGGTCAGTATAAGGTGATTCACACCTGTGCTCTGTAAATGTTCCATTCCTACTCTCACATCTAATTTAGGCACCCACATTCTTGCATAACAAATGTCATCCCAGACAAGTGAGCAGGACACACACTGTGAAGCACTGAGGACTCTTCCATTCACTGGAGAGGTCACTGTCAAAAGAATGTGTTTCAGAGATGTAGATAAGGTCTCCCTTGGCTGTGCAGAAAGCTCCAGAATTTGAGTGCTCGTCAATGTCAAGGAAGGAAAGGGATAGAGACCGCGGATTGCCAGGGACAAACGCGAGATGGGAAAGGGCCATAATTCAGATGCATTGAGTCCTTCTGTATGTTTGTGAGCTGGAATGATTGACCCTCTCTGCAAACATCACTGCCAGCACAGACACAACCTGGCAGCCAACTGAGTTGTCAATTGGCTCTTGTTGTGTTTACTGTTCTGTAGATCTTGCAGACAAAACCTGCCGAAGAGAATAGTTTTCTGTCTTGTCATAATCCCAAGATCCCACAAGATTTTGTGAAAGCAAATCTTTGCATTCCATCCTTCTCCCCTCTTGTATTATCATAAACTCATAGAACGATAGAGAATGGTTTGGGTTGGAAGGGGACTTATAGCTCATCCATTTCCAGCCCCCCCGCCGTGGACAGGGAAACCTCCCACTGGATCATATTTCTCAAAGCCTCATCCAAACTGGACTTGAACACCTCCAGGGATGGGGCATTCGTGACTTCTCTGGGCAATCTGTGCCAGTGCCTCACCATCCTCAGAGTAAAAAATTTCTTCCTAACAACTAATCTAAATCTCCCCTCTTCCAGCATAAAACCATTCCCCCTCATTCTGTCACTGTACTATCTGATAAAGTGCCCCTCCCCAGCTTTCCTGCTTGACTATATTTATATTGCATATACAATTTTTATACATATAATTTTTCCATTATATACGGTATAATTAGTTCATGCTTTGGGAAAACAATCCCTCCTCCAGAAATTTTAGAACTTTAGTAGTAGTAAAAATCTAGTAAATAGTGTACCCACTATCACGGGCCACACATCTCATCTGATGTCATGGTCATGGTGCTTCAACTGCTTTTGCCAGAGGACAGGTGGGATGTGGAATTTTTCAGGTATTTAACACAGAAATCATACTGTGATTTCCTGATGTTAATTATAAATGCACCTGGTAAATTTGCATATTACATTTTTAAATTTGAACATCACTCTTAGACATTCCAAGGGGACAATTCTGAACTAGGATTTTGTCAAGTCTTCGCATCAAATCTTCAGACTGAGCCTGTGGAGTGCAATCAATGGTTGGGAAAAAAGGATATCTAAGAATATGGTTTTGATTGTCTGGGAAGAGGGGCTGAAGGTTATGTCATTCTCTAGTTTATGCAATTGTTACGGGTAATGGCAAGGCAGACAGGATTACTGTAATTTCTAGGATGGATGGGTGTAAAACTTGATAAAAAGCTGACTGATTACAGGCACTTCTCAGCTAATGACCGTCAATTATGCTAATCTCCAATGACTGGCAAAGGAAATAATGCATTCCTGCTGGCTACACTGTCTACACAGATAAAATTACTTCCCTCCTGCATTATTGGACAAAGCAAAAAGTTAACAGATTCAGAACATAATTCAGAAACAAGGCTGCTCAACCTGAGGCATCCTGTTTGTATTTTACCATGAGAAAATGTGTACCTGGTCCCACTGCTTGCTCATCCTCTGGCAATTAGGACCCAACACTTCAGTCTTCCCAAATCACCGGTTACCATGGAAAAAATGCCTTGGTGTTATCTTCTTCCCTGCGGAATGTAACATTGGCTATGATGTTGTCTTCTCCTGGGATGGTGGAGTTCAGATTTGCCCTTGGCCAAAACTGCTACTTTTCTTAGTAAGTCTCAAGCTCCCATCAGATGCTGTCAGGACAACCACATCCGAACACAGTCCAAGGGGATGGTTGTGGCACAGTAGAACAGCTCTTTACTAGATCAAGGAACAGGTTGTTCTGGTTTGAGCTAAAGCAGAATTAATTTTCTAAATTGTCAGCTAAGCCTTGTCTGAGTAACCTCATTTTCTGAAATTTAACGACATGGTTTTTTAGACAGTGCCTGTGTCTAGAGATGATAATGTTTGAAATTTATGATTATCACCAAAGTACTTGGGCATTCGTATGCAGAAAAGCCATTGCTTATATCCGTCCCTATGGAGATGAGGATCATCCTCAAGTTGATGAAATGCCATAAGTCAAAGGGATGAAGAAGGGTTGCACCTTCAGGGAGGTGCAGATAGGACAGGTGACCAGAAACTGATCAACAGATTATTCTATCTCATATACATCATACTCAGGATAAAACTGAGGGACACGAGGGTCAAGCTCTCTTCTTCAACAGCCAGCATTTAATAGGGACATTTTCTGTCCTTTCACCCAGATCCTGGCTCTGTGCATTCCCAAATCCAATTCCTGAGTCCAACTCCCACCTGCTGCTGAGTCTAGTCTAGGACCTTTCTTCATGCGTGTTCTGTAGCATCAGTGGTGACATACAAATATCAAGGGGTTTGACCTTGTGTATTCATATATATTTTATTTTCTTATTCATATTATTTTCCTTTTATTATTATTGTTTCATTAAAGCTGTTTCAGTTTTAGTTCCCAACCCACATGTCTCTCTCTCTCATTTGCCTGTGTGTGTGGGATTTGGGTCACAACTCCCCATGTTTAGCTGCTGACCTGGCCAGGGAAAGGCTGAACAGTGACAGGGGAATTCAGCTGTTTCATGGTTCCTCTTCATCTCTCCTGAAAGACAGGCAATGTTTCAAGTAAGTTATACTATCCCTTGGGGCAGGCAATGACAGGACCCTTACAAGAGGGGATCACAGCATCGTTACCTTATTGATATCAGTCATGTAGGGTTGGCACTTCTCGACTGCCTCAGAGGTGTTTCCAGAGGCTCCCAACAGACCCTAAAAGTTGATGATGGTAGGACACTCCAGTATCCTCTCTCCAATACCCAGTGCAACAGCACAGACTGAGTCCTCCAAGAGCTGTCGTCCTGTACTGGAGTTACTATGGGCAAAGCTTTCCATGAATGGGCTTTAGTTCTCTCCTTCTGGGCTTGACCAGGTTTGACATGTTTTCCCTAAAACGATCCCCTCTCTGCAGAAATTATACCAGTAGTGTAGAGAATTGGAGGCTTCCAGGAGAACCTCTGGAGATTTGTTGGATGTGAGCTCAGAGAGCTTATAAACAATATTGTCTGCCCCATCAGCATGGAGTGCCCAGGCTTGACTCACCAGGGCAGAGCTCCATGTGGCATCAGCGTGCTCCACCTGGTTGCTCTGGGTGGGCCAGTTGTATAACCTTCTCAGGCACCAGCTTGCTCCACAATGGGTTTTCAGCTGTCTTTATCAGCTTCTAGAGAAAAACCAATGTGTTGTTCCCAAGCAGGATCACAAGAAACGCCAGTGTATGTGCTGTCTAGCACTAATTAGGAAGTAATTCTTCCTAATGGGTTATGTTATGTTGAGCGTGTCAGCTATAATCATCACCTTCTTGTAATGTGGATCATGAACCTACAAAGTTTAACAAACAGCCTTTTCTTATACAAACTGGCTGGCACTGGCCATTTGAAATGAGGACAGAACTGAAGTCAAGTACTTGAGAGCTTCTTAATTGAATGTTTTTAGTACCAGGGAAATGTGTTTTGCAAGGCCCTTTGCTACCAGGTCTCCTTGTTGATCACACATCCTTCCAGCAGACAGTGAAAGGAATGGGGAAAAGCTGTACATTTTTTGGTCACCATCAAGCAAACACAGATAATTAGAATAGCTCCTCTGAAAAGATAAGCACTGCATATCTCTCCCTGTATTTTCAGCCTACAAATTATCAGCATTTTTCTCCCTGTCAGCTTACAAAAATTCGTTACCATGGGACATGGCTTTTGTTGCACCATGTTAGTATGTGAATGCAGTCCAAAACAATGAAGGGAAAGTACAATTGGCAAGATGATGCTCTCCACCCACACTCTCACAATTACCGTGGATCGTGTAAAGAAATCAGAGGCAGTTTTTGGAAACATGTTTAAATGTGACTTGCAAATGCAGAAAAAGAGTTGTGGGGCTTCTGTGCAAAATATCTGAGGCTGGGACAGTGGAGGGAGAAAAACTCAGCCAAAAGTAAGTATCTGGCAAGTAGCTGCCTCAATTGGAGTTAGCCACCTTCAGATCTTCTGAAGTCAGCAGGGATCTGGCTAGTTTGGTCAGTGGATCCAGAGGCACATGTACTTTGGCATGAGCCAAAATAGGCCAGATTAATTATGATGGGAAAGCGACTATTTTCTCTTTTGATGATAAAGTCATGTACAATGATTATCACAGCTGTACACTTTTTTAGGATGGATAATTGCTTCCTATATATTGGCTTTGTTTCACTATTGTCTTGATTTTTCTAATTATCTTGGCCATTTCTTCCTCTAAACAGTGTGACTAAACACTGACACTCCTGAGAACCTCAGTTATTCTGTTTCACTCACTGCTGCACTCCTTGAAATCATGTTATTATGGAGAATACCACATTTCTTTGAAAGAAAAAAAAAATCATGGAACCCCTTTTTTTTACTCTTTTTTAACATGTTTCATGATTTTAGGAAGAGGTTTAACTTAAACTTTTAATCTTTGGCATGTTCAACCACTGCCTCTAAGGTACAGCTAACTGATTTCGCAGATCCAATTTTCTCTGCTTTGAAAAAAGAACTGTTCTCCATCTACTGATAAAAATATACTGAGATATCTTAAATCCTGAAAATTATCTTCATTTCTGACCCATGTTCTCCTCAAAAAGATGTTAAAATCTACAAGTTATCAAAAGAAGCAGCTTGTCAGACTCTTGCCAGAAACAGCGTCCTCACTTGGGTCATTCAGTGATACCCCCAGAAAATACTCTCTTCTGTACCTCTATCAGCAGAGAAGTCTTCTGAGTGGCCCTCTGAAAATAACAGCCTATGAGGATATTTGGGTCACACGGAAGTAATTGTCCAGATTTTGTATGTGTACACCAGATCAAAATGTGCACTTCTATTCATATCAAAGAAAATTCAAATGTAGGTGTTTATTGCCTTTTGCACAGTCTTGAGATATTCAAGATACCCACACAGGGAAGAGATATATAAGACAGAGCCTTTAGAGTCTTGTGCTTCCCTGGAGCAAAAGTTGGAAGTTGCTGGGGTAGAGCATCTCAAACGACCTTGGAGTTTTATGTATACTCCACTGAGCTAAAGCCACACTATGTTTCTACACCAGCCTCACAGACATCAGTAAGACCCCTTTGTAGATCAAGTTTAGGACTTCATCTCACCTCCTTTTGGGGTTCTAGTTGTCTTAGATAAGTCAGATGTCCAAGGTCCCTGTATAATGAATGGAGAGGAAAAGGATGCTAAAAAGGACACTCAGCCCACTTATCTTCAGCACATAGTCCTGTGGTGAGCTAGGCCATTACACCTTTCATTGCCAACTGAGGGACACCAGTGACTACTTAGAGCCATAATCACATAGTATCACAGTATCATAAGGTTAGAAAGGACCTCTGAGATCATCAAGTCCAACCTATAACCCAACACTAACACCAACACCCACACTAACACCAACCCATCATCTAAACCATGGCACTCAGTGCCTCATCCAATCTCCCTTAAACACCTCCAGGGTCGGTGACTCCACCTCCTCCCTGGGCAGTGCATTCCAATGACCAATCACCCTTTCAGTGAAGGACTTCTTCCTAACATCAAGTCTAAACTTTCCCTGATGAAGCTTGAGTCCATGCCCTCTAATTCTGTCACTGGTCACCTGAGAGAAGAGACCAACCCCTGCCCGACTACAACCTCCTTTTAGGGAGTTGTAGAGAGCAATGAGGTCTCCCCTGAGCCTCCTCTTCTCCAGACTAAACAGCCCCAGCTCCCTCAGTCGCTCCTCATAGGGCTTGTGCTCCAGCCCCTTCACCATCTTCATTGCCCTCCTCTTGACACACTCCAGCATCCTGACATCTTTCCCAAACTGGGGGACCCAGAACTGGACACAATATTCAAGATGAGGCCTGACCAGAGCCGAATACAGGGGGACAATAACTTCTCTGGTCCTGCTCACTACACTATTCCTGATGCAGGCCAGGATGCCATTGGCCTTCTTGGCCACCTGGGCACACTGCTGGCTCATGTTGAGCTTCCTGTCCACCAGCACTCCCAGGTCCTTTTCTGCCTGACTACTCTCCAGCCACTGTCCCCAGTCTGTAGCTCTGCATGGGATTGTTGTGTCCAAAATGAAGTACCCGACATTTGGACTCATTAAACATCATCCCATTAGAATCAGCCCATCTCTCCAATCTGTCCAGGTCCCTCTGTAGGGCCATCCTACCCTCTAACAGATCAACCCTTCCTCCCAGCTTGGTATCATCTGCAAACTTGCTGATGATGGACTCAATCCCCTCATCCAGATCATCAATAAAGATATTAAACAGGACAGGACCCAATACTGAACCCTGGGGGACACCACTGGTGACCGGCTGCCAACTGGATGAAACACCATTGACCACCACTCTCTGGGCTCGGCCATCCAGCCAATTCCTAACCCAGCACAGAGTGCTCCCATCTAAGCCACGGGCTGCCAGCTTCTCTAGGAGTCTACTGTGGGAGACAGTGTCAAAGGCCTTACTGAAGTCCAGGTATACCACATCCACAGCCTTCCTCTCATCCACTAGGTGAGTCACATGGTCATAAAAGGAGATCAGGTTGGTCATAATGCCTCAAAAGGCTGAAGTTAGCTCAGATGATCTGCATCCCAATACGCTGCTCAGCATGAGCAAAGTTATCAGGATCTGCTCTGCAGCAAGACGCAGCAGACCTGGAAGGATGAGCCATGGCAGCTGGAAGGAGGAATATGAAGGCAAAACTTGGAAATAGACTACGAGCACATGGCTGGGATTGTGCCATGTCTATGGATTGTTGTTGGGTAAACAGCCCCATTTGTTTCAGAAACATGTTTCCACTTTGCAAAAGCAGCCTGAAATGCGCTTTACTAAATAGACACAACCCAGCATCCCTCACAAAGGGAGGCTTTAGGAGCTCATTACCAAGCAAAGTCTCTGGCATCTGATTGCCAGCCTGTTTGCTTTGTAATTAACTTTCATTTCCCAGTCTGTGACACACCAGCAACCAATTGCTTTATATTAAGAGCACTGCTCAGTGTGATTACACCAGCCAGTCTCACAAATGAAATCACATGCTCTGAGATGCTGTAGAGGCTGGTGAGGTTGCATTCATCAGGAACAACAACAGAAAAAGGACTACAGTGCATGGCTAACCACATTGTAGGATTAGAAGGGCAGAATTCATTATAAAAGAAGCCTCTTTCATTGGACAGGCTGAGGTGGCACTATGATTGTGACATAAATTCTGCTTTCTCTTGAAAGAAACATTGGGATTTATCGACTGGGGAGGCTGGAGATCACTGGAGGCTTTTAAGCAGGTGTTAGACAACCCAGAATAATGTGAGCAATTCATTTCACACAAGAAAGATTTAAAGATAGGCCCATTTGTACAAAGATGTCTTCATACAAAAAACAGGAGTCAAAAGAAATCTAGTGACACCGCTTTCAGTGCAGGAATATGTCAAGGTAACAGAAAAGAAAGGGATGCTCCTAGTCAGGATGAGTCACTGAGGTCTATTTAGCCTTTCAGAAAGAACTGGTCACTAGCAACAATATAAAACTCTTCTAAAATAATTCTTAGAGTGAGTTAGAGCACTGTAGGTATAGGAGGACAGGACACCTAGACACAGGACCTAGATGTCCTGCCCTCTCCCAAACATACATCTTGGAAAGGGGGTTGGAAACTTAGGTTTAATTTCCAGCACTCTGTTAGTGCTTTACAACTTGGAGAAAAATTGTTTCCCTCCTCAAGGCTTTGGTTTCCCCTCTGGTGAAACTAGGGATACTGGCACTGTCCTTCAGATCCCAGTTCTCTATCATGGAGCAGCAAAAGTGAGGCATCACTGCAAGGGCTTCAGAGAGGATTCAAAGCTGATGGACAGCTGCCATATTATCACTTTAGTAAGAAAGACTGAGAATTCACCAAGAAAGACTGAGAACAGGGTAAGTCCACAGGCTTTTTTTTTCCAGGCTACAGTGATTTGCAGGGCTGGAATGCCAGAGGACTCTTCCATATGGGGCAGCTCTAGTTTGTATGACAGCAGGATCTTGCCATCATGGATCACTGTCCTGTACAAGCAGATCAGACATGGGTGCTGAACCAACTCCTGTTGCAAAGATGGCACAATCGCAAGTTCATCTTGTGCTGTGCTGACTCCAGGGGCTGGTCCCTGTGTAAGGAAGAGAATTGCCTGTATTTCTGGTTCTGGATGCTGAGCAGACTCTTACCCGAGAAGGATGCCCCATAACCCTCTTCAACCTCTGACACCAAGCTGGGTTCAGGATTCAGCATGGGCTGTGGACTAAAACTTTGCAATACAAATGGAAGCTACCTGAAGCACAGCACAGACACCCACACAAATTACCATGACAGAAGAGCTCTGACCCAAGCAGATCTGGGGGGCTGAACAATCAGAGTCTATCTATCTTTTGCATAAGTATCTGCATCAAGATTGATGGGGAGAGCCCAGTTCCACTCCAGCGGAAGCCACTGTTGAAGTTTTGATTGACTTCAACAGCAGAACAACAAAGCTTCTGGCACTTCAAAGGTTTCTTTTATGGTGCTTATCCCATTAATAAGCATCATCCGTTCCTTTCAACAGGGGAGCCATCCACTGTTTTGCTAACAGCACTTTGCTCTCCAAGGATGTAACCTGTGTTTATACAACCATGGCAGTTTGCCTACACAGGTGAAGAGGGGACTAAATGCTTCCCAATGCACAGAAAGAGTCCTGGAGAAGCAACAGGGGCTTTGGGCCTATGTTGAAAGTCCTTCCATTTTCAGTTCTGCAACAAAATCCACTAACTCAGTCCACAGTGCATGAGTGCCTGCGTTTAAACTAAATGAGACATTATCATGCAATTAGCTTTTTTATCAGTTAGGGAGTTGAAGAAGTCCTCTGTAGAGCTCAGAATAGAATGGCTGAAGAGCATCCATTCTCACCATTTTTAGAGCTGGAACAAGTCTTAGAGTGCAATAGCAGTTTGGGTTTTTTTTGTCTCAAAACTGTAGAAATTGGAGATATTCAAAAGTCATCTGGACGAGGTTCTGGGTGGCTCTGCTTAACACAAGGATTGGATCAGCTGACCTCCAGAGGTCCCTTTCAATCTCAACCAGTCTGTGATTCTGTGAAATCCCTTTAAGTACATGAATAAACTATATGTTGAACTTCAGTCTGTTTTACTGGAGAAAAAAAATCACATAACAAAAGAGTAATGATAATCAGGTTGTTTTCGTATCCATTCTGCTCTTGTAAAGAATTGGTGTTGAATGTCAGTATTTTGTTAATTTTGAAAGCCAGTTCTTGCTCAACATTTTACTTCAAATGAAGGATTGCCTGCTCCAAAGAAAATGGGGAGAGCATGAGAGATGCCTGAAGGTGTTTCTGATCCTACACAGAGCTATGGTTGTCTGAACAACTAACAAGGAAACAGGGCTTTTTTTCATTCTTAGTCCTGTTTTCTGACCTTTAAAGTATTTTCTCCTTTTAAGTAGTACATAAATATAAGAACCAGGCTGCCACTCATTTTCTCCAGCTCTAAAAGAAGTGTAAGAAAACATGACAAAACCCCCTTAAATGTTAAAAACCTCTTCTCCTCTGAACAGGCACTCAACGAATCCTCATGACTACTGGAAGCTCACGCTGCAAACTCCTGCACTCTGAAAACACAGGTACTTTACCATGACTCCTCACCTGGGCAAGATCATAAATATTTACAAACAACTATCAAGAGCCCACCCACCTGGGTTTCTCATTACAGTAGCGATGTGAAGCCCTGGGGACTCAGCAGTACAAGTAATGGTCCGGATGTTTCCTTTCGGGTGGTATCTGAATCACTAGAAGCATGAGAATTACTTGTCCTAAATTAGCAGCCTGATCCAGTGGAAGGTGTCGCTGCCCATGGCAGGGGGTTGGAGCTGGATGATCTTTCAGATCCCTTCCAACCCAAACCATTCTATGATTCTATGAAATGTCCTTTAACGGAAGGGTTCCCAGATATTTTTCTTGAAAAATTGACTTCCATGTCCCACTAAAACTCCACATTTCTTCATCTGCAAGTCTGATTTTCAAGGCTGCTTGGCTTGAATCCAAAGGATTTTCTGGCTGCATTGGCTAAAAGCACACTGTAACCAAGAGCATGGTGAGGCTTTGAAGGACCAAGATGAAGACGTTATTCTACTGGCCTTTAACATCATCTAAAAGAGATAGATTTGTGAACTACTCTCTAGGCCAGGGATGTCAAACTCATGGCTCCCACTGTTCTCCTGCTCCTGCAGCATAACACACATCACACGCTGCACATGTGACCAGCACTGGCAGGAGCATAGGGGCAAGGAGCTCGGTGCTGCCACCGGCTAGAAACAGGGTGCCAGGCTGGATAAAACAAGGTGGAGAGCCAGATTCTGCCTGCGGGCCGTGAGTTTGACACCCCTGCTCTGGGAGTTTGAGGAAGTCACAAAAGCTGATGAATTGCTTATATTGTTCTCTTCAATAGCTAGTTGGTCCTCTGTAGATAAAATATTTTGAACTGTATTTCTACCCTTATTAAGTATTTCTCTCCTTATTAAGTCCTGCAGACTTTATATATTGAAATTGATATATGTTTCCTCAAGTGAAGGGGAATGAAATAGTCCAAGGAGGGTGATAGAAGGGATTGGAGTCATGAAATCAAACTCTGCCTGAAAGAAGAAGAAATAGTCACCCAATGCCAGAAAAATCTCATCCTCTAAACACAGACTGAGCATTTCAGTGTGAGGTTACTTATTTTCCTTGTTTTAGGGCAAAAATGGCTGATGTTCCTCCCTTAGGATCTATCCTACTTCACAGAGGATGTATCCAGAAAGCAAGGCAGGAAGGAAGGAAATATCATCTACACTAGAAGGCGAAGAAAGTGAAAGATCAGTGCAGCAAGGTCTCTCCAGGCAACCTAGGAATTTAGTTACAGATTTATTAGCTGCTTTCCTACAGCTGTTCACAGCTCTTAGAACTCTGTACAGCAGGGTACATAGGGGTTCCCCCGAGCCCTGCATCCTGTGACATGGGCAGTATCCGAGAAGGGATAACACATCCTTGGCCTCCTGTTGGGTGCATTCACACCTGCCTCTTTCCTTTAGTCTCCATTGACAAACCCCAGAGAGGCGTCAGAAGAGGGGAGGAAGTGCACTGGGGTTCAGTCCTTCAGGCAGGTGGCTGACAGCAGGATTTACCTGGCAATATGCTCACAACTGTGCCTTCCCAGGTAACATGCAGAAACCAAGTCAGGGCGGTCCGTTCAGGGTGTGATTCATCTCAGCCTAAGGCAGATGTCTAAATTAGAGCAGATGAATCATGACCTTGAAATTCCTCCACTGAACATAACCTCCTCTCACTACCAGGGAGGCTGGCTCTGCTGCAGGTATTTGAAAGCAAAGAGATTCCCTTCCACTCTGTACTTACAGCTTCACACTGGGAAATTGAGGCATTAATCTGCTGCCCAGGATTTTTAATCTGGGTTTTGAAGACATCTACGAGTCCTAGAAATAAATAATTGGTTCCTTCTCAGTGGGATGTGGGGAATGAAAGACATTAGATGGCAAGCAGCACTAACTACTGAAGTAGATACAACTTTATTACATGTGATTATGGGCAGGGAAGACCTAAGGGGTTTGTCGGTGGAGGACAGGCGAGGCCAGAAGTCTAAAAGCATTGGATAGCAGCTGTTATGTTAGAAAGGCACTGGGAAAGCTGCTGTGTTAAACAGCAGAGCTCTACTACCTTACATCAACTTCTCAGATGCTTCTCTGCTCTGCTGCTGAAGTACCATTCAACCCTAAGCATGTCATTTAGCTCTTGCTAGTTATTTTAACTTATTTTATCATGGGAAAGAAAGTTGCAACCAGGGTGAAGAGAGTCCAGCTCAGGGGATGAAAGGGTGATGGGTGCAGAGGTAGGTGACAAGGTCCTTGTAGCATCCTAGTTCCCTGTTTGCCACATAGAAGACCTGAAGGTGTTCGATCCCTCCCACAATGCTGACAGCACTTGTCACGGTGAGCAGGACAAAGAGGAGTTCCTGATTTGGAGCCATTGCAGCCAGAACCTTTTCTTCTTCCTCCTGACAGAAGCCCTACAGTCACCAACCCTTAATGCAGCTCTCCCAAGGAAAATGAAACCAAACAGCAACGGAGGCTTCACATATGAGAAGCCCATTGCTTACAGAACAGACAGACAGATCACTGTGATCTGTCCAGGCTTGAAATCAGTGATGAATCCATTTGTGCTTAAAACAGTTTTTCGTTTTCATTTCACTTTATCCAGTGACTGGTGGACACAGAAGCAGTCTCCACAATTATTTTCACAGCAGCACGATAAGAAAATGTAGGCTTGGGCTGCACTATGAAGTTGTGTGAGGTATGGGCCAAAAAATAGAAAAGCTTTTCTTCTTAATCAGATGCTCAAAAGCAATTAAAGATAAACAGGGCGGGGGGGAATGGCATAGGAAGAGCATGAAAAATTACGTGCCATTTAAAATCTTTATTCTACTTCATCACATTTTTCTTAGCAAAAGAGTTGTTGCCTTTATTAATAAAAACACTCTACAGTGTAGCAAGGCAGCCAGGGGCTCTCTCAGCCTAAGCTGACACCTATAGTGTTTGCAGATCTCAGGGAAAGTCATGGACTCACCTGAACAGATAACTGGGTTTTCTGCTCCCTTATCTCGCCACATTGCATTGTCCAGCTCTCCTGCATTATGTGTCCCCAGCACAACAAGCCATCTCGCAACCTCAAGCCTCCTGATGTGACTAACTGTGGCATCTTTAATAAAACCTGAGGCAACATCTCATTCTAAAGCAGAGTGAAGATTTCTTTTACTCCTCCTCCTTTGTTTTGCCAAACTCTGTTTTTATTTCATTGTATAATTAATCAGGCATTGGAGCATAGGACAGCTCAGCTTAAATTTAGTTCTCACTTCTCCTATGCAGCCTTGTCAGATCCTGTTGGCCAGTCAAACATGGAGCTGGATTTGTCTGAAAAAGCGACACAGAAATTGCCAGTCTGGATCAGACCTTTACTCCGTTAAATCTGACATCTTGTCTCCAATGGCAACAGCATCAGGCACTTCAGAGAGAGAGGAGAGGAGAACGTTGCACTGAAACACAACTTGCCCAAAGGAGAAGGCATTCCTAACCCTGGTGGTTTTCTGATATGAGACAGTGGCTGCGCGCAGCCCATGGAGGATACACACACAGACACAACCCTCCTGCAGCCTCGATAACTGCTGAGCTTTGTGTTCACTCTGAGTACCCATGGGATAGTCCAATATATTGGACCTTGACTGATCAGGTAAAAAAAATTATGTATGTTAAGTCTGGAGGCTGCTCCATGGCTTTGACATTACAAAAACATCACTGGGTAACGTGGGACAGATTATGTTCTGCAAAGTGCAGAGCTCAGGCACTAAAAGACAAAATAAGAGATCATTTTAGTCCTATACTGATTTCTACACCAGGGAAGTGCAGCACAGAGCTTACTGGTTTACAGGACTATGAACTTTATTTATTTTTTACCCTTTCCCCACATAGTGTTTCTTTCCTAGTACTGTATTGTCTGCAGGTTGCATTCACCTTCCCACTAAACACCAAACATATGCAAGCTGGTTATTGGCACTACAGCACTAACTCACCTCTGCTCCATGATCTCCTCCCCTGTGCAGGTCTGTTCCTCCAGGCTATTGCTCCCATAGATGGATAAGCTGGTCTTAGTCACCTGATATGAGGAATCATCTCCCAGAGCAGGATGGGGCTTGGACAAGCCATGCCAGAACCTGTATGTTTCTTGGACTGATTGACTGTCCACGTCAGGACATCAGGTCATGATGTGGTGGCTAAAGGGTTTGGCAGGTGAAGGATGTGGGGCATTGGGGTTTTTGATAGGAAGAGGGATGAGTAAAGGATCTTAGGGGTGAGATCCTGGTCTAAGCAGATACTGGGAAGAAGCTCTTATCTAAATAATAGCAAACAAAAGCAAATATAGAGCAAATGGAAAGAGAAACAGAGAGAGTGGAAATACACGAAACACACCCACACATATATTTATACATACTACGTAAATGCAAGGAGGCCTTATTAGATCAAAAGTGAAGGATTACTTTTTAAAAAATGCAATAAAATAAATCAAATTACCCAAAGTGTGAGATTTTGTAAGGAGGAGTGGGCCAGGAAGAGGTTCCACTGGCATCTAGTGGTACATTGCAGAGGCAGAGCCACTGCAGCTGATGTCACAGCTTCACTTCCAAAGTGCGTTTTCCCAGGACAGCGGAGACTCTTTCAGACTGAGATTTCATCACTTACAAACTGGTTAAGGAAGAGGCATTTTTGGAAGTAGCATAACCCTTCCCTGACCACTTTGTCTATGAAGCCCTTTTGGGGAAGAACATCAAGTGCTCTGAGACTGTTTTTGACCACATGAACAAAACTTTGAGTCATAACAAGGCATATTTGATTTCTTCTTTTCTTGGACTTTGGGGCTTTATATGACCTCAGGGGACAGCAGGTACATCTGATCTGTTTGAAGGAGAGGGTGAGCTATGGATGGAGATGTGAAAATGCAGATGTCCATAGAGAGAAACATGAGCTCTGAGGGAACAAGTCAGCTGTCCTATTAGAGGCATCTGCTTTAGAATAAGGTAAATAGTGTCTCAGTGGACAAACGGGTCCTGACAGCTAAAATGGCACCATCATGGTCCCTTCCTTCAGATCTCTCTGGCAGTAAAGGAATTACAAAAATTATCCCGCCCCAGATGCTCCAGGTGCGCCCCTCATCCATGACCTGTCTCAACTGCTCTACCTCCATAGTGCCACACACCAGGATGGGGCCAGTTCATGGAGCTGCTGACTGGCACCACCCAAATTACTGGGTCATAGGGGAAATACAGGATTTGTGTAAAGATATTAAGGCCCTGAAAAAGATGGAAAAGGGAGGCATGCTGTCTTAATATTCCTGTATAAGAGGAATCTCACTTCAGCATACTTGGAGTCTACTCTGTCCCACACCACGGTGTCTCTTGTCTGTGCTGAGGCACTTTCATGCATCAAAACAAGTCTTCAGTAGGCAAACTTAGCGAGGCTGGTGTATCTCTGCTGTGTCTGTACTGGTATAAAGATGGTTACATTTGTATGATTTCTTCCATCACTGGACTGGGATACAAACTTGCATGTAGGAACACCTTCATAACGCTGCTGCTGCTTCATACTGTTGGCTTGTACCTTGTACTGGAGCAGGAAATTCAGTAGCAGGCTTAACCAAAGCATAAATTGTGTGTAGACAAGATCTGAACTCCAGGGACACTGTAACCTTGAATTTCTTTCTTTAACCTGAGCCAGGCAGCTCACCATCTCCTGCCTCAGCTTCTGCAAATCAAAGAAGGGGAGAACAGCATGTTTGCAGCCTTGTCTCAGATTTAGGACAGGTTTGGAGGTGGTGGTTTATACAGGACTGAGTGTTATTGTCCAACCTCAGAGACATGGGACAGCTCGTAATTGCTCTCCCAGGGAGAAGTCATGCTAAAGCAGCATTTTGTCATGTACATACTCAAAAAAACCTGCCAGAAAACCATTCTAGGCTACAGTTTCCTGCTGAGTCTCTAAGCCTCACTGTGCAGGGCAGATCCATATCTGGGTGCTTTCTATGAGGTCCTGCTGAGGCTCAGCCTTTCTCGGTTGGTGCTCATCACTGCTAAATGAAGTCCATATGCCTCAGTGTCCACCCTTGACATATCTGCACATGCCCTTTGTGCTTTCACTGAGCCTTAAAAGAGCTGCTTTGCTGGTAACTACGCACCCGCCTCAGTTGCTGCCTTCTCCTGGAGGGGACTGCAAGCTGCTACACAGAAATACTCCCTGAAATGCATCTTTCCACTCCTGACACTTCCTAGAGCAAGTCCCAGACAATCAGCCTGGGAGGGAAGAAGGATGTTTGCAGCACTGTGGGATGTTTTCTCTCCTGCAACAAAAAAAAAGGAAAAGCAATCTTAGAATCATAGAATCATAGAATCTCTTGGTTGGAAAAGACCTTTGAGATCATAGAGTCCAATCCCAAGCCAGTGGCTGACAGGGCAGACAAGGCAGGATGAAGGACCAGAGCTGCTGGGAGAACTACAATTCCCAGAAGGCAGTGCGAGCCAGGGAGACTTCCAGCTTCCCACCAACATAGTGATGCAGAAGAAAGGTACATCAGGGAGAAATTCCCCTCTTCTCCCTCCCTACGCTCCCACTAACTCCTTGGCAGTGGCGTGAAAATCCATCCCGACAGCGCGAATGGAGAGCAGTTCCCTTGTCCTCCCCCTGCTCCTTCATCCTTTGCTCTTTGTCTTTGCTTGGCTTCACCCTTCCTCCGGTAGCTCTCCCTGCACTGGCCGCAGACTTCCTTTAGGTCAGCCCAGCTGCGGCTGCAGCACAACATGTAGCCAAGCTGCAGACACTTTTGTGCCATTGGGACTGCCCTGGAGGAGAGAAATGCCAGCCAGAGATTGATGGCCAGCTCAGGTAAGATGCTCTCAGCCAACTGCCCTTCGTTTGTCTGGGTAGCCTAAATAAAAGACAAAGTAGATCCCTGTGATCTGGTTCTGCCCTTGATTCAAACCCAGAGCCAGAGAGATTGTGAAGCTGAAAGTAAAGGTAGGATTTGGATCTGTAGGATCTGGATACTGAAAAAAAAGAAAAGATAAAGGAAGAAAGTAGGCAGGAATTTCTTCTTTTACCCTGCTCTGAATTTAGGGATTTGTTGCTTTTTGTAAAAATATCCAGAGGCAGTTTAAGTGCTGCTGCCAACAAGGTGTTTCCTCTAAGGGATGGGCACAAGCACCCGTGGTGAGGAGAGAGCATGTGGAGACCATAGAGAGCCCAACTCCCACTTCACCTGTGCCTGCAGCTGAACACATCCCCTCAGCACCAGCCAGGTGGGAGAGGAGGGTCCTTGGTGGTGGGAGGCTAAAGGGGACCAATGACCTTCCTCGGTAAAATTACACTAATGAACTTTTTTTGAGTCCTCTTTCCAGCCTGGATGCTAATGAGGTTTTTGCCTGCTGAATAAAAACTTGTTGTAGGTGTCACAAAGCTATTTCTGCACCTAGGGATGGGGACTGGACCCCCACGGAGCCTCCTCTCCACTGGCAAACACCAGACCTGCTCCAAGTGTGTATTTTCCCTCTCCTGGCTCAGTATAACTTTGCAGGTAGCTGGGTTTTGGAAGGTTTTATTGTTGTTTTTGTTTTCCTGTGATTCTTCTGTACCAGCATGGAGAATTCAGCAGGGACAGGAGCACCATTGTGCTTGGGTGGTAACTCTTACCACCATCAGTGATAATGCAGATGGGTTAGCTGAAGGGGAAACACAAGCAGCATGAGTAAATCTGAAGTAATTTTCCATGTTATAACTGTCTTCTGAATTTGACATAGCTGCCCACTTCATTTACCTCTCTAACCTCTCTTCTCTGAGGAGCGGGTGGCTGCAAACTCGGCATTACAGTCGTGCTTGGATGTTTATATTCCACATCTCCCATTGCTTGTCCTCTGATCCATGGCATCCTCCCAGCCCCCCAACACCTCTGTGACAGGCTCCCCAGGGACTCATCTTCTCAGCCACAGCCTTCCCAGTGACCCAGACCTCCAGGGATGGATTTAACTGACAGCCTATGTCCTTGCTGGCGTCCTGCCCCACAACAGTTAATTTTGGCAGCAGGACGTTCAGCCATCAGTACCATCACTAAAAGCCTGCTCAGCCATGTATGTTGTTGTTGACAGTCATCTCCAGTACTGCTGTCTTCCTTCCCTCAGTCTTTCTGGCTCATTTCCCTGCTGCAGTTTAGAGTCTTGATAGGAGATGTTGCTCCCACCACTGTTGGCCCTGATTTTTTTTTTCTAATGGAAATACATAGGACCCAGACTGTGCTGTCAGTTGAACCCTCTTGAAAAGGACAAAGTCACTTAAGTTTTCCATATCTCACTTTTCCAGCTGCCCACTTAGGACACCACTGACTTGTCTTCCCCTGTGCATGGAGGTCTTGCCGGTATAAAGCAGCACATCCTGGTTTGTAAATGATGCCCAGGTTGGTTTTCTTCTAGGTTTGGGTGAGTTGGTTCCTGCACAGTCATTCCTGAAAAATGGGACTAATTACAATTATCACAAGATGCATTATCAACTAGTGCTGCAATTGCCTAGTGTGTGTCCAGAGCAGGGCAAAAAAGCTGGTGAAGGTTCTAGAGAACAAGTCTTATGAGGAGTGTCTGAGGGAAGTGGGATTGTATAGTCTGGAGGAGACTGAGGGGAGACCTTATTGCTCTCTGTAACTACCTGAAAGGAGGTTGTAATGAGTTGGATGCTGGTCTCTTCTCCCAAATAACAAACGATAGGACAAGAGGAAATGGTCTCAAGTTGTGCCAAGGAAGGTTTAGACTGGATATTAGGAAAAATTTCTTTACTGAAAGAGCAGTGAAGCATTGGAACAGGCTGCCCAGGGAAGTGGTGGATTCACCATCCCTGGAGGTGTTAAAAAAATTTGTAGAGGTGGCACTTCATAACGTGGTTTAGTAGGCACGGTGGTGTTGGGCTGATGATTGGACTGGATGACCTTAGAAGTCTTTTCTAACCTTAATTATTCTATGATTCTATGATAATAAGAGAGCTGAAACCTCAGTGTTATTGCAGCAACAAGAGCATCACATATTCCTCCATCACGAGAAGGAATTAGCCTATTCCTTCTCTCTCTGTTGGAGTTCAGAGATGAGCCTGGTGTTCAAAGGTCTCTGGTTCAGTCTGCCCTGGAGCAGCCACAGTGCCACCCATTGTGTTTACACAGTAAACACAGCAGGTGGAAAACATAATGACTTAATACTTTTCCCTTTACTTTTTCAGTCCAGTAATCTGGGCCTCCAGGAATGCCAAAGAAGCTTCTCCAGGAGATCAGAGGAGGCAGGAAATGGAGTTACAAACATTGTGTCTGCAAGCAGAGCTGGAGGGAGGCAGAGAAATGAGGGAGACTCCACACTCCTTGTTGGTGTACAGCAGCAGCATCCTTTCCCTTATAGGGGATAAAGTGCATCCACTGAAGTACATGTTGATGTGTGTGTCCTGATGGTTTTTGTATCCTCCCAAACAGTCTATCCCCATAACGTTGTGGCTTTTCTTGTACTTGCCTGCTGCTTGGCAGCCCCACCATGCACCACTGGGTGCAGGGCACTGCTGCCATGAAGGACTTGGTTAAGTGCGTGGTGCTAAAGACACACCCGTGTCAGGAATGTGGCAAATCCTTCAGCAAGAGGGGAAACCTGAAGAGACACCAGAGAATCCACACGGCAGAGGAGCTCTTCACTTGTGGGGAGTGTGGGAGGCGCTTCACCACCCGGGGCCACCTCACAACCCACCAGAGCATCCATACAGGAGAGAGGCCCTTCTGCTGTGGGGAGTGCGGGCGCTCCTTCCGCCTGGAGATATGCCTGGCTGCCCACCAGAAGACACATGCCAAAGGTGGTCCCTACCTCTGCGCCCGCTGTGGCAAGAGCCTCAGTACAAAGATCTACTTCAACATCCACATGCGGACCCACACGGAGAAGAGGCCATTCGCCTGCACCGAGTGCGGGAAGAGCTTTGTGAAGAAGGGGACTCTCACTGCCCACGAGGAGATCCACAAGAGGGAGAAGCCCTTCAAATGCCCTGACTGCAGCAGGTGCTTTGGGCAAAGTGCCACACTGCTGGCCCACCAGAAGATACACCTCCGTGGGGGACCTTTCATTTGTACTGAGTGTGGGAAGAGCTTGAGCACCAAGCGGTATTTCAATGTCCACCAGAGGAACCATGCTAAGCAAAAGCCACTTGAGGGACATATCAATGGGGTGTCTCTCCGGGTCATCCAGATTAAAGAGGAGCCTAATTTTGCCTTCGGGCCAGAGGAAAATATGTTGGAGACTGTGCCCCATGAAAGGCATGTAGCCCAGGGGTGCAGCATACCTAGAAACCTATCTAATCCAAAAAGCCCTACCTGGAAGATACAGATGAAGGAGGGACCAGAACCACCCATTGTTGAGACAGCAAACATTACTGCAGTAGCCTGCCAGAAACTTTATATTAAGGAAGAGCCGCCAGAAAACCTGGACTCTGGAAAGTCCTTTAATCCAAAGATCCCACTGATGGCTTTACAGGGAAGACAGCTTAGAAACAAAGAAGGTGGTGATGGGCAGCATGAATGGGAAGTCCCCATAGCGAGTAACTGCATGCTCCATGTGAAGGAAGAACCACAGGAAAGCGTTGAGTTTGAGATGCATCATGGGCAGAAGCCAAACCTCAGTGCTATTCAGAGGATACAAATTAAAAATGAACCTGGTGTGGAGGCCAACCACCAGGAAAACCAGAGCCCAAAGAGGAAACAGAGGAAATGCCATCAGCTCACCAAAGAGAGAACGCCGGAAAACCAGGAGATATCCATGTCCAAGAAAGATCCCTCAGCCAAAGGACCTCCCAAAGGCAAACGGATATTCCCCTGTCCTGAGTGTGGGAAGAGGTTCAATCAGAAATCAAACCTGACCAGACACAGGAAGATTCACACAAGCGAGGGGCCATACAAGTGTGGAGAGTGTGGTGAGAGCTTCCGCATGAACCGCAAGCTGATCCGGCACCAGCGAGTCCACGTGAGCGAGCCCTTCAAATGCACCGAGTGCGGGAAGAGCTTCACCCAGCGGTCGAATCTGGTTCGGCATCAGAGGATTCACACCAAGGAGGAGCCCTACCAGTGCCCCGAGTGCGAGAAGACCTTCAACCAGAAGGCCAACCTCTTCCGTCACCAAACAATCCACGTCCGCATGGGGCCTTGCAAGTGCACCAAGTGTGGGAAATGCTTCCCCCAGAAGCGCCACCTGATTAAACACCAGCTGCTCCACTCCCGAGGTGGGGCTTACAAGTGTGGGGTCTGTGGGAAGCGCTACCGGCTGAAGAAGTACCTGAGGAGGCACCAGAAAATCCACACACGGGAAGGAATTGCTCCGTATGCAAAAAAGGGGGAGGCCACAAGGACTGACAGTGGACCCCACCACATTGACCAGAAAGCACTGGCTCCCACGAAGAATGAAGAGGAGAACTGAGCTGGTTTGATGTCTGCTTCTGAGGAAAGTCCTTTGGGAAAGGGGAGGGATGGAGCCAAACTCTGCTTTCCTTATGTGTGCAGCATAAGGAAAGGGGTGGGAGGTCAGCATGATGGGATAGTGAAGTTGAGGGGGCAGAGCACTGCTGGAAACCAATCCTCCGCTGCTTTTCTGAGGGCAACTCTTGGATCATCACCTGCTCACAGCTGTGGGATGAGACTGGAGTGTCAAGCCTCCTCAGAGCACATGGAGATGGAGAGATAAGAGCTTGGCATCCTTTGTGATGTTATGCTTGTGTCTCTAAAGGCTACCAAAGTTGTGGATGCCAGAATTGTCCTGTGTGGACAACGTATAGCAAGGAGGGCCAGGCAGGATTTATTTTTATTACGTTATTGTGTTTCTGAAAAAGCTGAAGGGAACCTTTCTCATCTAGGCAAGGGTTTAAAGCAAGGGCCAGCTCTCTTCTGCCCCACATGTAGCTCTGTTCCACACCTTGATCCTACTGGGCTGGTTGACCCTAGTCAACTATACAGTACAAGTTAGAGAGAAACTGCTGCCAGCCAAATAAGGGGTTTAAGTCCTAAATTGTCTAAGTCAGACTCACAGATTGGCTTAAACTAAGTCCCTAAAACTAAGTTACTCAAAATCAACAACTGAATGTCGAAAACTAGCTCAGAGGCTGGCAGATTGTATGCTGGTTTGTGCCCCAAAGACCCCACTGCATGGATGTAAATGAGAATGTCTTTTATTAGCATCAGGTTTTACATCTCTGATGAGCAGGTGACTTTGCCATCACAAGTCCTAGAGGCATTGGTGTCTTCACCAGCTTGAGCCTATGCTGTTCCTAGTTCTCGGTCACCTGCTTCCCTATCTCTTACTGTGAAGCTCTTGGTAGGATGTTGACTTTATTTGGCATGAGTTAAGGAATTAAAACCAAGCAGCAGGAATAGTTGAAAAAGTGTTCAGTCTTTATGGACTATGGAACTGGAAGTGATTTCCCTGTTTGGATGTTTTCTATTCCTCTTCCTGGTGTAAAGGAGGCTGTGCAGCCACTCAAAAGCATGGACAGTTCATCAGGCTTTATTGCTCAATGCTGATGATTTTTTTGGCATGTTCCCTAGTCAGGTGGACCTTTGTGTCTTGAAAGTTCCTAGTGAAGCAGAGATGTGGAGGGAATCCACAATTCCCTGACGAACTCCCCAAGATTTCTCTGTAGCACTGCTACATGGCAACCTGGGCACTGCAGAGCAAAAATGCCTATTAGGGTTTGTTGTGTTGCTGTAATACATTGAGTTCAAAAGGCAAGGGGGAAAATATTCTGTGGTGAAATAGTAGCTCTACCTCTCTGATTTTGTGAAAACAAAGAAGCCCCATCCCCAAGGCACACACCACTTCTTCCATCTCCCAGGTCATGTGGCAGATGACATTGTCTTGGAGGCATCTGAAAGTCACATAGACTTTGGGCAACTACTTGTTGTGGTGTTTCAAACCCAAACTGCTGACTGACTGCACTGCCTACTCTGGAGCAGCTGTGTCTCCAGGCAGGGAAACTGAGGGATGGAGGAAAGGGAAGGAAGAGGACAAATTGCACTTGAGCTTGGCCTTCACCAGCTACTTGGACACCACTGGGTTGAGGTGTTTTTATGTAGAGGCTTAAGACCAACACTGAGTACAGCTGTCAAAACCCCAAAGCACAGAATAACTGTGGTATTTAGACTCCCTCAGCCTTTTATACAGTTAGGCCCAGGATGTGATTTCAAACAGAAAAACAAGTTCTGACAGCCTCTGAAGAAGCCTATGTTTGTACTCTCACCTGCCAACTGTAGCCAAACTGGCTGATGCGAAGCTTCTCCTCAAATCCCTCTGACCTGGTGGAGATTCATTTCTAGGACAGAAAAGGTAGACCTGTAGGAAAAAACCAGGATGGTCTAGGGGAGACTAAGGAGTACCCTTGTTGGAAAAATGGATCTAGGCCATAAACACTTCACTGGAGCACTGGGAAACGGTGTTCCCTGGGAGGAATATGGCTGAGTCAAAGTAGGGAGGCAAAACAGCCTCTGTTAGGCTTGCTGCGTGGCAGAGGTACAGCAGAGCACTTCAGTGGAAAGAAATTAATCACCAGATGGCTGACATTTGTTTCCTTTTCATTAGCCTAGTAGGGCTCTAGAGATTTGTACCAGGATGATGAACAGGTATGAGATGTTTGCCAGTTGTATTATTGTGTCTCTGCACATAGACAGGGTTGAGTCAATATCAGTAGCTTTCCTGAACATCACTGGATCTTCCACCATTGATCGTGGCCAGTGTGGGTGTCCTGGCATCTGGAGGAAATCAGGGCTGATAGTTGGAATATCTCCTCAATAAAGTAAGTATATAAAGGAAAAAGAAACAAAGTGAGACTCTTTTCTACTTGGTTTGGTTTTTTTTCATAAGGTGTCACTGAGAGAACCACACTATATTTTACCCATAATGCAGCAGGTGAACAATGCCAGAGCAAGACATGTACCAATGGTAACCAAGTGAATGATGCTGGTGGAGAGCCCTCTGGGCTTTTCTGACTGCATTAACCAGCTCTCCACTGACTATTTCAGACCACCACATACTGACCCAAGGACTCCAGTCAGTGACCCACACATGGGTGCCAAGTGAAATGCCTTAAGGTGTCTGCATAGGGCTAAAAGGACACAAGTGTTATGGGTGGCCTTGACCTTTCTGGAATAACCCCAGCCCCATGAGAAAAATTAGATTTATCTGAGGATTGAACAAAGCCAAATCCTTAACCCGCCCAGTAGCAAAATGCCCTTCCTCCTTTCCCTAAGCCCTTTAAAAGGGCTCCCAGTTAATAATAAAATACTTAAAATGGAAATCATTGCTTCATTCTGTGCTGCACAGATTTTATGCAGAAAACCACATCTGTAAACATTGACTGAGCAGTTTCCACCAGCAAGTGATAAGAATGCCCACAAGGTCTGATTTTGCTTTCAGGTCTATACAGAAAACTCAGTGTGGCCAAACTGAAACCGTTGGAGTTAAACCGTGGTAAAAACTTATATTAATGAAGAGAGATCCAAGCTCTGATGACTTTTACAAAGAAATCTTCTGATCTTGCACAGTGTGTCAGGTAGGGCTTGTCTTGAGATGATTACTGTCCTGTTTCTAGCCATGCACATCATTTCTGTGGGTTTCAGGAGGAATATAGCTGTGGGACTTTTTTTCATCACCTCATTGACTCATTAAATATCTGTGTGTATCATCTCAGCATCAGTTCTGTCTCCTTTATTCAGCATGGCCTTTCTGGAGGAGAGGTGGAGACAGGCTAAGTTGTAGGGCACTTGCTCCCCAATATGCACAAGAGTGCATATTCCATGTTTCCATGTGACACGTGCAGCTGATGATTGGTGCTCAGCATGTTCTGGTATGGTGGGAATGAGAGGGTCTTTGGGGCCAGAGCAAACATCTGCTCATTTATAAGTGATCTGGATGTTTACTTCCCCTTTCAGAACATGATGGTTCCCATGAGAACTTTTTCTAGAATCCCAGGCTTCAGAGAGTCTAGCATCTCCACAGATGGTGAGTGAGGAGAGGAAAATGACCAGGGTGAAAACTGGATGAGGAACAGGACATTCAGCTTTTCTAATTTAGAGAGACTTTATCTGTTCACTTTTGACTAGCAGCCTCCATGGGGAATTAACATTTTCTTACTACCACCACCTTAGCTATTCCTCATCCCATCCAGAGCCAAAGTGATGCAAGCAGATAGTACAACATGGGATCAGCTGAACTGGCTGTAACCAAGGCATACGTGGAGCCTCTGCCTCCACCCCATGACCCAAAGCACAGTTCTTCCCTTGAAAAGGGATTTTCTGAACAAGGTTATAGAAAAATCTGTGATCTCCTTTTATAGGTTCCATGTTAGCCTGAAAACAAGAGAAGCCCCTGTGATGGGGTTGAGTGAAGTGGACCATGCTGGCCTGTGGCTCTCTCCTATTTAGAAATGGCCTCAATTTGTACCAGGGGAGGTTCAGATTGGATACTAGGCAAAAAATTCACTGAAAGGGTTGCCAAGCATTAGTACAAACTGCCCAGGGAAGTGTTTGAGTCACCATCTCTGGAGGTATTTAAAAGAGTGTGGATGTGATGCTTGGGGACAGGAGGTGATTTCTGCTGCTCCATGGGGGGCATTGAAAAGACCTTCTGCTCATTGTTTTTTTCTATGCCCAGCTGATTTCTGTCTCTTCTGCTTCTGTCTGGCCTCTTCCCTGGAGAGCTGCTGTTTCAAAGGCACTGACCTCCTCTAAGTTGCTGAAAGGTGAAGGCAGAAGTAGGAAACAGAGGTCTGGAGATCCTTTCCTACCAAGTCACAAGATTTTTCTCCTTTTTTATCATCTGAATAATAGGATAAGATGCTTTGCAAGTGGAATAAGGTACAGACTGTTCTCATTTCTATACTTTGGCCTCTGAGGAACAAAGCAGCCTGAACAGTGAGGGTCTGAACGCAGATGACAGCTTCTGCTAGGAGAGTAACAGGATTTTGACATCATGCAAGAATAAGCCATCGTTGTACCTGTGCTGAAGTTCACTTGCCCTTAGACAAGTCTGCAGAGCAGAAAACCAGTCCCTGCAGGAGAGCTGGGAACAGCACGGGCGTGAGCTCGCTTTGAGGAGGAAGGACTTGGAGAGGAAACTAAATGTTGATCTTAAGAACTAGAATCATATACTCATTTAGGTTGGAAAAACCCTTTAATATCAAGTCCAACTCTTAAGCTAGCACTGTCAAGCCACTGTTAAATGATATTCCTGAAAGTGCTACATCTACACATCTTTTAAATACCTCCAGGGATGGTGACTCCACCACTGCCCTGGGCAGCCTGTGCCAGTACTTTACAACCCTTTCAGTGAAGTAATATTTCCTAATATCAAATCTAAACCTCCCTTGGTGCAACTTGAAGCCATTTCTTCTTGACCTATCACTTGTTACTTTGGAGAAGAGACAAACTACAACCTCCTTTCAGGTAGCTTTAGACAGCAATAGAGTCTCCCTTCAGCCTCCTTTTCTCCAGACTAAACAACCTTGTGGCAAAGAATGTGTTACCTATATCGAGTTAACTTCTCATAACTTTAACTAGCCTGGGGTGGGCTGAAGAGCAGAGGGAGGAGCGAGGAATGTGAGGTAAGGAAGGAGTGACTGTAAAGCTTCTGATGGGACATGAGAAATGAGATGTGCATCTAACAACAGGAAGGAGAGGAGAGACACAGAGCCTGGGCAACACCAAGAGAACATGAGTTTTCCTGTGGGGAGTTGTTAGATTGGATCTAAGTTAGATTTGATCCGAATCAAACAACTTTGCCTGTTTATATTGTTAACTTATTATCAACAACTTCAGGCTATTTGGAATCCCTGTGTTGCAGCTCATAGTGGGGTGAGAGAGGAATGAGTTTGTGGGTGTTCCTGCACCTTCCTGTTGCTCTCTTCAAATCAACATCTACTGTTACTTTCCTGGGCTGAGCATCAGGGTCCTGAAGGCACCAGCAAGCCTTAATGGCCTTGAGCAATCCCAAATGGAGCTTCTACCTGCTGTGTCCAGCTTCTGAGAGACTGCAGTCCATGGGCACTGCCTGCATAGGGTCCCACATGGCTGCCCACCCCTTGAGGAGCAGCCAGTCCTCACTGTTCTCAGACCCAGAGACAGGGTGTGTGGGGCTGTCAGAGGGGCAGTGGGAGGGGGAGGAGCTACGTGGGCACACAGATACTGTGCTGTTCTGAAACACACCTGTAAGGCTCTCTGCCTGCCTCTGAGTGCAAGAGCTGAAGTACAGGAAGGAAAGATGAAGGAAAGAGCTCTTTTCCTGAGCGTAAGCCCACGTGCACTCATTGTTACAAGATGATCTTTAATTACAAAACCCACTCACCAGCTCCTTGCATGCCAACTAAGAGTTCAGGTGTAATGAGAGGCTAAGGAGCTTGTGATGAATTTCCTTGGATGGGCTATTCAAAACAAGGTAGCTTGCAGATACACACACCCCTGTTCTACAGATGTAACAGGAAAGATGGGAAAATGAGTCACAGATCAGTCTCCCTTTGCTCACTCTGCAGGCAGCAGTATCTTAAAAGTGAAAGTGGGCAACAGCTGGTCTTGCTGAGACTTTCCTCATGAAGTGTGTGGTAGAAGTCACCACAGACCCTGCAGATGTTCCTTATTGTTTGTCTCTGTTATAAAACCCAAGAGAACAGAGCATGAGGAGCTCCTGTTCCAAGGAGGACTTGCAGAGGTTCATCCTGTGCTTTCCCAACCCTTTCCCTGTTGTATGATCCTGGCAAAGAGGAATGCTCCCAGGGACAACAGGCACACCTAGACTAGATAGTCTAGGCACTGCCACACTCTCTGCCTCTGTTTGAGCCCCTTTCTCTTCTCTCTTTTTGGGTCATTTTTGCAAACCTTTGATGTGGGTTTCCAGTGGCTCAGCACTTCAGTCTCATGGAGGGTGAAGAAGCTGGGGAAGAGGCAATGCCAGATGCCTGCATTCCAGGGAAAGATAGGCCTGGGCTGCCTTCACTAAAAAAAACTGCCTAAGAAACCAGCCAGCTAAACTTTAGAAAGGTAAACAAGGCTGGAAGGAGGCTGTCTCTGCAGCTGAACATTCACTGCCTCACTGTTCTTGGCTACACTGACACTGGGAGTCGGCAGGGAAGGAGAAAGGGGCCTTAGAGATCCTCTGATATCTAGAAATATTTCTCATCAATAGGAGACTATATTCCCAGCAACATCTCCAGCAGGCATTTCCCAGTCCTTAATAAATGAGTTTGCTTCATTTTTGTGCTAAGCACCGCTGTATTTCCCAGGGCTGAGTTAACAAGGACACCCTTGATCAGTTGTCTGTTAGAATGGGACTTCTGCTTCCTAAAGACTTTCTTGTTAAATATTGGTCAATGTCTGTAGCAAAGCAAATCATAGAATCTTAGAATCATGGAATGGTTTGGGTTGGAAAGGACCTTAAAGATCATCCAGTTACAACCACCCTGCCAGGGGCAAGGACACCTCCCGCTGGATCAGGTTGCTCAAGACCCCATCCAACTTGGTCTTGAACACCTCCAGGAATGAGGTATCCATGACTTCTCTGGGCAACCTGTCCCAGTGCCTCACCACCCTCACAGGCAAACATTTCCTCCTCATATCTTATCTAAATTTCTTCTCTTTTAGCTTAAAACCATTCCCCCTCATCCTATTCCTGCACTTCCTGATAAAGAGCCCCTCCCCAGCTTTTCTGTAGGGCTCCCTTAAGTACTGGAAGGTCTCCCCAGAGCTTTCTCCAGGCTAAACAAGGCCAACTCTTTCAGCATACCCTCACATGGAGGTGCTTCAGCCCTCTCATCATCTTTGTGGCCCTTGTCTGGACTCACTGTAACATATCCATGTCCTTCCTGTTTTGAAACTAACAGTGTACTTCTCATTTTAACATTGCCATGCAAACAGTAGGTCTGATCCACCTTTAGCTCAACATAAGGGAGCCTCTTTCTGCTCACCAAATTACTTGCAGATGCTGGAGCCTCAGAGCAGCTCAGCCACTAATACACAGCCTAACATTGCTTAACTCCACTCTGCTTACTTTCCACAAATTGATTGCCAAGCAACCAGCATGGGAAGTGGCACGGGGCTGGGAAGGTCTGTGCTAGTATTGCATGCCAGCATGGTCAGCCAGATGCTGAGTTTGTGGAGAAAAGGCATTCTGCTGCTTTCAGCAAGATAATTCCCAGCATTTATCCCCACTCTGCAGGGAAATTTTGGACAGCAAGTGAGTGGCAGTAGCCTTGTGCATCTGTGCGGTCTGAATGTGCCCTCTATACCCACAGCCTTTGATGTGCAGCTCTGCCCATGTGAATCTATCATTCAGCAGAATAAAAGTATTCAGTTGTGAAAAACAAGCACCACCACAAAGTCAGGATCCACCAGGGATTCTGTGTGAGGTGGTACAGGCAAGAACTGACCTCAAGCTCTGGCTGTGTAGGAGCATCACTGACACAGCCCAGCTCTGCATGCCTTCTTGGAAATGGCTCCAAGCTCTTCAGCAGTGTTAAGGCTTAGGCTGCTGTGGGTTAAACTGGAGTTAAAACACCTGCCCTCAGTAGTCATAGAATCATCTGGTTGGAAGAGACTTCTGAGATCACTCAGTCCAACTGTACCTGTCCACTTACTAAACCATGTCCCTCAGAAACTCATCTACCCATCTTTTAAACACCTCCAGGGATGGTGACTCAACCACCTCTCTGGGCATCTGTTCCAGTGCCTGAGCACCCTTTCAGTGAAGAATTTTTTCCTGATGTCCTGGCACAACTTGCAGCCATTTCTTCTTGTCCTATCACCTGTCACTTGCAAGAAGAGACCAGCACCCACCTCACCACAGCCTCCTTTCAGGTATTTGTAGACAGTGATGAGGCCTCCCCTCAGCCTCCTCTTCTCTAGGCTAAAGAACCCCAGGTCCCTCAGTCTCTCCTCGTAGAACTTGTTCTCCAGCCCCTTCACCAGCCTCGTTGCCCTTCTCTGGACGCACTCCAACATCTCAATGTCCTTCTTGAAGTGAGGGGCCCAGAACCGAGCCCAGTACTCGAGGTGTGGCCTCACCAGTGCTGAGTACAGGAGCACAATCACTGCCCTGGTCCTGCTGGCCGCACTGTTTCTGATACAGGCCAAGATGGTCTCGTGTTTCCATCAGTATAATTTGGATCCATGAATTCAAGGATCTTAACTCTGAGCTGAATCCCAGCCATGGAGGCCAAAGCCTGAATCCATCCTGGAAGTATTTTTGGCTGTAAGCTGGAAAGGAGCCAAAAAACATTTCAAAGTGGAGGGAGAAAGGAAATTTCTGGTCCTCTGGTTGTCTTTCCAATTTACTACAAATTCATGAATTCTTCAAGCTGACAGAGAAGGGTGAAATTAGGACAAGTAATTGTGAAGCCAGCAAAAACTTCTGAAATTTTTTCAATCTTCTTCAAAAATAAATACAGGTTTTATACCACATTATATCTTTCCCTTAGCAGGATCCAACACTATTCTAAACCAAAAAGTTTTGTTATGGTGTGAAAGCAGAAGATATTCAAAGGTTTGGTTAGTTTTGTGTTTATTTTCCAGGAAAAGGAGTTGAAAAATGTTTGGGATTTTCTTGTTTGCTTGAAACGAACTCTTGGTTTGACAGCAGATCAGATGCTGCCACATATTCATCTAGGACTGCTTTACATAAAGGGCTCTTGAGATTTCCTAAGTGCTTAAATTAAAATGGGTGAATGAATAAGGGGTATAAGTGCTTCTTATAAGAGCATGTGTATAGCTAAGAGTGCAACAGCAAGAAAGGGGAATGAATGTGACCAAGCTGGTTGATTTCCCATGGCTGACTACAACCAAAGTAGCAGTCAGGAGTGAAAGAGGGAAAAAAACCCAATCACTTTCCACTCCAAATAAAGTAAATATATAATCCTTTACATTGGCAAAACTTGGAAATGAACTGAAGCAGAGGCAGGGTCGGATGCCAGGGCTCAAAGTTGAAGACTGGAGTCCCAGTGTCAATCTCTGTTTGGTGCTTTCTACATCAAAGTAGCTCCATCTCTTAATTTTAGGCAGGGCAATTCAAGCACTTACTCCATAAATGACAACTCTGGATGTGCTTTTTCTCCAGCTTTGGCACTGAGGTGCAGTTTTATTTCATGACTTGCCCAGCGGATTTAGAATGTGGGGGTTTGAAGAAAGTAGAAGCACTGTGAAAGGGATGCTTAAAATAGGAACCAGACTAGGAATGGAAATAAGGAAATCAAGTGAGAGCTTGTCCCCAAAAACATCTCAATTAAGCTGAATAAAGACAAGAATAAACATATGCTGGCCAGAAAAGCAGTAGCTGTAAACATCCATTCCTTGGCAGCAAAGCACCTGGCTCTGCACATCAGCCTGTTCTTGTGGGGAAAGTTGGGAACCAAGAACATGATCATGCGATCTCCAGACCCTCCAGGCACCTTTGCAATTCTGTATATCTCATTTGGGAAAAACAAAGGCAAGAGTGCATGAAGGACACTCCACCAGCAAAGCCAGCCCCACCCCTCCAGAGGCAGATCACCCACTCACTGGTCATCATGATAAACTCACCTGTAATTCATGTAATCACTAACCAATCGTTTGTAGAGGGAAGAACTTGGCACGTGGTCACTCTGTAGCTTTTTGTAATAAATTGAATGCAGAACCAGACTTGTGCAACTGTACTAAAACCAGCCTGGCATGTGAGGTTGTTTGTTTGCATGCTGGGTAATGAATTTGACTTTTTGTACAACAGGTGGACACCCTCTCAGCTGTTTCTTTCTGTGCTCTGCCACTGTCTTACCAAACCTCCCCTTTCAAGTTACCTCGCCTGCATTTCCCTTCCACAAAGTGTTTTCATGGAATCATAGAATTACCTGAGCTGAAAGGGACACAAAAGGATCATCCAGTCCAACTCCTGTTGCTACATAGGACACTCCCAATATTCACACCGTGTGACTGAGGGCATTGTCCAAATGCTTCTGGAATGCTGGCAGACTCGGGGCTGTGACAGCTTCCCTGGGGAGCTGTTCCAGTGCTCCACTACCTGATGGGTGAAGAACCCCTTCCTAATATCCAGTCTAACCCTCCCCTGGCACATCTTCCTGCCATTACCTCTGGTCCTATCATAGGTTTTGAGATCCACAGACAAAAAGGTTATGATGAGGAGAGCAGGTTGTCTTTCCTTGCTTGCACAAATCTAAGGAGGGGGGGCAACCACGTGAACAGAGAGTGAACATCCACGGTGAGTTTTGGGAGGTACATAATGGGGACTGCTGATGCAAAGCAGTGAAGTTCAGCTGCCTAAAAACAGCAATTAAAAAAGACAACTAATGTAAATCAAAAGCTACTTTCAGCCTGCTGCAGCATGGGCACTGCATTTCCCTAAAACAACCCCCAAAGTACAAAGTTCAGCACCCTCCAAAGCAAACAGGTGAGCAGCATCCCCACCAAGGACCACAGCTCCCCAGAACCTGCAGCCCAGGCAGCACCTGTGCAGGGACCAGGCACTGGACAGTCAGGTAGGGCCACAGCAGGGAGGCAGCACTGGCTGGGCATCCCCCACAAATGCCCAGGGGTGTTCAAGTTTGCTGTTTCCTACCCCCAAGCCCCTTCTCTCTCTGCCCAGTTCCTCTTTCTGTCTCACCTCCCCCCCTGGTATTTTTTACATCACAGACACAGATTTCCTGTGAGTCAGCACCAGCAAGCACGAATGAAGTAGCTGGAAGATGAAGAAGAGATCAAAGAGGGTAGAAATAAGAAAATCTGGCTGATGACACTTGGATACTTTCAGATCCGCACACTTCTGTGGAAGGTGGGAGACAGGTCAGTGAACTGCTGAGCTGGGACGTCCGAGACCAGGACTGAACCCTTCGGTGGCATCTGCATGTGTCTTTCCAACATTCCAGGGCAGCAGCAGGACATCTGTGGGAACTGGGGTCACCTCTATGAAGCTGAAATGTTTGTCAAGGTTGGTTGTGGTGGAGCAAAATGCCCTGGCTGGGATAAATCACCTTTCTTGTCTTTCTCAGGCTGAATCCTACCTAAGGTTGCTCCTTCATCTGGAGGTGACCAGTGGAGTCAGAGGTACAACTGGTCCTGCTTGGCGCGGTAACAGGCAGCTTGGGTGAAGGCATGGAGCAGGAACAACAGCACAACATGAGAAGTGGTGTCCATCCTTCAAAATCTGCCTACAAATGATGCTTCTGGAGCATCTGTGCAACAAGCATCTTCAGGATTGAAGGAAGCATGGGTGGGAATGAGTTAATAGGCCCAGCCTCTGCCTTGCTAGGAGGAGCTGTGTCTGCCAGTGCCTCTGTCTGTGTCAGTGTGTCTTTGTATGTGTGTGCTCGTGTGTGGGGTTATTCCCAGTGTAAGGAGCAGAGCGACAGCTGAGGAGCTTCTCTGATTCATGTGTTTCACAAGCAAAAATCAGGCAGATGTGCTGGCATGCAGCCACCTCCAGGAAAAACAGCCCAGTGCATGGAACAGCCAGAGGGAAAATTTCACCCAGAATCACCTCTGGGCTTGGAAAATTTGGTGTAAAAGCAATCATTCACCAAGTGGGGGGAGGTGGCCAGGCAGGTGTGGACCCACACCTGGGAGAAGCCTTGTTGGTGCAGGCAGTATGTCAAGCTCTTCACAGAGCACACTCAGCTGTCACCCACCAGCAGCCCTATCCCTGCGGTGATGGTGGCAAGTGCTTTGGTGACAAGTCCCACCTCACTGTCCACTGGCACACCCACAGGGGGACAGGCCCTGCCCCTGCCTCACCTGTGGCAAGGCCTTCTGCAGAAGATTGCCTTGGTCAAGCACTGCCTTGTCCATGAGCATGGCAGGGACAAGGGAGGCAGTAAAGATATCAGTGCCAACAGCAGTGCCAATGCTGACACTGATGCCAATGGCAATGCCAACACCAACAATAATGCCCGTGTCAAGACCATTGCCGATGCCAATGCCAAAGTGGCTGACAAAGATGAGGAGAGTCTGGCTGCCCCTTGTCAGCAGCTCCTTGGTGAAGAGACGCCCTTCTCCTGCAGCAAGTGTGGGAAGGGCTTTGCCCAGAAGGCCCAACTGGCCACCCAGAAGGCCCAACTGGCCATCCACATCTGCATCTACCTTGGGGAGAATTCCTTCCCCTGTGCTGACTGCCCTAAAACCCTTTTTAAGTCCCACCTTGTTACCACCACACTCGCACTGTCAAGTGCTCCTTCCCCTGCACTGCCTGCGGCTAAGCCTTCACCCAAAGGTTGCCCTCACCACCCACCAGCAGGACCACACGTGGGAGCACCAGCCACTGCCAGCCCCATTTCCTCTTGGACCCCAGGGTGAGGACTGGCCATTCTCCTGTGCCATCTGTGGGAGAGGTTTCCACAAGGAAATCGTCCTCATCCCCCACCAGAGCGTCCACACCAAGTATGAGCCCAACACTGCAGCAAGCGTGGGCAGGTCATCCTCTGTACCAAGCTCTGTCTCCATCAGCCCTCCCATGTCAGGGACCGTCCATTCAAGGGTGCCATCTGCAGGAAGGACTTCAAGAGGAAGGAGATCTTAATTACCCACCAGTGAGTCCACACAGGAGAGACTTCCTTCCAGTGCCCCCAGTGCAGCAAAAGCTCCTCACAGGGAGCCAGTCTCATAGAGTACCAGCTCACTCACTCTCACTGGGGTCTGTTTATCTGCTCCGAGTGCAGGCAAAGCTACACCACCACTGGACATTTCAAGAGGCACCAGAGAAACCATCTCACGAAGCAAACCCCTCCTGGTGAGGGAGAGGAGCCCTTTGAGGACATGGCAACTGGCTGTGTCAGCCCCATCATTGAGGTTGATGCTGGTGACTATGAGGTCCTACCTGTCCCATGATGGCAGAGATCAACATTCAAGGGAGGGAAAGGCTGATGTCTGTTCCCTTGGAGATGGGGGTGGTGTGTCCACCACCAAGGTCCATGGTGCTGTGGGTGATGCTCCCCTGGGAAGAGTGCACAGTATTTGGTGGGAGCCAGGACTAGAAACCTGTGAAGATCTGGACTTCAGCATGGAGCAATCCCTGAATCAGACCTCAGTCAAAACTGGTGACACAACATGAAATTTATGGGCGAGGGAGGGATATATTATAAATACAGAGTTTGGCTTCTTTTCTATATCTTATATAAGACTTCTCATTTCAAGAGGGTTATTTTTTTCTAACATGAGGGCTGAGAAGCTCATAGTTTTTAAAGCAAGTAAATGAAATCTGTGATTTATGATATATTCATGTGACTCCCAAAAAAGACAAAAAGTCTCACTGAATATTAGAAGACTTGCCATCACTAACTTCCCAGCAAGAGTCAGAGCAGACAATCCCTGGTTCCTAGCCTCCCAGCAGCTGACACCAGCATCAGCTGTTCTGCAGTACATGGAGCACCATGGGAAAATAACTGCAGCCAGAAATAAAGGAGGACACCATGGCCAAAGGAGTCAGGGATGGGGAGCCCCGTGAAATACTGGGAAGGGCTATGGAGATCACTAATGCTCCACATGGAGGGCAAACACCCTCACCCACGTGTCCCAGTTTGAAGAGACAGAGTAAGACCCCTGGCTGGGAACTAATCCAGGGTTTATATCAAGGCATTATTTTTCCTAGTTTAAAACAACCTCTTTTGTGGGTTGATTATACAGGGCAAGCCCTGGGCATATTTATTTTGGGTTTGAGGGCATTCATTGCACAGCCACAACTTCCGAGCAGGATAACCTGTTTCTTACACCAGATGCTCAGCTGAAATGCAAAGATGTGGCTCCTAAACCTGAAGAAGGGAGATTTAGATTAGATATTAGGAAGAAATGTTCTTACGTGAGCGTGGTGAGGCACTGACACAGGTTGCCCAGAGAAATCGTGGATGCTCCATCCCTGGAGGTGTTCAAGGCCAGGTTGGATGAGACTTTGAGAAATCTGATCCAGTGGGAGGTGTCCCTGCCCATGGCAGAGGGGTAGGAACTGGGGTAGGAACTGGATGATCTTTAAGGTCCTTTCCAACCCAAACCATTCTGTGATTCTACAAACTGGGCCAGATTCTACAAACTTCAGCCCAGTGTGGTCAATGGATAATCCAAATAGATAGTTACACAAGATTAAGGACCATTTTCATTTTATTCAATTTTTCCCCAAGTAGATCTGTTTGATTTTGAAGATACCCTCTGTGTTAATCAGCATTTTTTCCCTGCATTTTTTTTCCAGATGATAAATGCATCAGCCCTAAATAGGTAGACTGATAACAGACAGTGATAATAATACACTAAACTATTACATATTTTAAAGAAAAGCAGATAATTGGAGGGGCTTTGTCCTAGAGGTTCTTGCTCCAGTAACCTTTGCACAACTCTGCCCTAGTTCTGTGAGCAAAGAGACAGCGAGGCCTTGCTGACCACTTGCCCCCACCTCGTCACCTGTTTGGGGATTTTCTTTCAGGAATTAAATGAGAGTAAGGAATAAATTATCCAGCTGCCCTTTTCTAACTGATTTTGATTTCTTTAACTCACATTATGTCTTGCTAATAATCCTGCTGAACATAAACAAACTTGAGCTGGGGGTGGTTGGAAAGATCTGTGTACATTGCATGGCAAGACTTCTGCCCTGATTAGGTAACTGCTTTTCCAGCCAGGGGATTATGAGTGATGAGTAACAGCCCATGTCACTGGAGCTTGGATACAAGAAGAAAAGCCTTTGCTTAAGTAAGGGACAAGTTGTAGAGCATCAGCACAGCCCAGTTGGACCCTTCTTTTGGGAACAGGAGCAGCTCTGAGCTGTGGTTGGGCAGCTTTGCATTGGCTTTCTGGAATATTTTTAATGAAGATGAATTCTTAATCTAACAAAGTCTCTCTCCTGCAGGTCATCCCAATGTCAAGTAAGAAAATAAACCAAATTGTGAATATATCTATTTTTCCCTGTCTCAGTTGTTGTGTATCCGTGCTCTGAGGGCTGGATCTCACCTGAATTCATGTCTCTACAGCACAGATGTAAACATTTGAGCCAGGGATTGCCCATTTGAAATCCCAGGAGAGAAGCAGAGAGATGGAGAAAGGGATTTTTCTGCCCTATTTAGATGTCCACTCTGGGGTGAGACTCCAGAGCTTTATTGATTCTACTGGCTACATCTGCTTGGGCTGCAAAGGGGAGCCAGGGCGGGAGGAAGTCATGGCCATCAGTTCATGGGGGTTCAGCCCACAGCAGTCAATCTATTTAGGAAAAAAAGCAGGGGCTACAGGGACACAGGTTGTAATGGCCAACAGTTATTAGACAAAACTGGTACACAGAGTCAGTGCTGTAGATGCCTCTGTTGCACAAAAATCCCACCCCTTAACAAGCTGTTTGCTGTGCTGTGTGGTGCTGATGATGCTCTGCCTGCAAAAGCTCTGGGCTGTGCGTGGCTTCCCAAAGGAGTGAAGTGGCATAGACAGGGGTGTGGAAGGGCCAGTATAAACCATACAGTGGGAGATGATTATTTCCCAGGGATATTTTTCTTTACTTTGTTTTTAATTATTAGAAGGCAGAAAGTAGCTGTGCAGGAGATAGAGAACTAACAATAATTGTGGGCACCCACTGAAATATTAACGTATAATCCAATGTTATTTGCTGTTCTTCATACCCTTCCTTTTACAAAGCAGAATAAAGTACTTTTTGCAATTATCCTTCTCTTTAATATCATGTTCCAACATACTTTTGCTGCATAGGACTCTTCAGCTATGAAAGTCACCTCTTCCCCCTAGATTTTTTTTCTGATTTACAGATGGTTTACCTCTATTTTTCTAATAAAGAACTCTATTAAAAAAAAAAAAAAAAAAGATATGCTTCAGTGCTGTTGTATTCAAGTCATCCCAAATGGGATGGAGATGGTGGAAGTGAGCTTGTGAGGGAAGCATCCACCTGGGACTTGGACACCAGCATCTTCATCTCTGTTCAATCCTTCTTCCCATGTAGGTCTGAATGGGGGATTGTGCCAGACTGACGTTTCGCTACAAGAATCACCAAGAAGGGCTTTAACTTTCAAAGTCTCTCTGTTTGGAAAAGGATATGCAAGGTCCTCACTCATCAAGATGTAAATCAGCCTGCAAAAATCCATCATTAACAGAGGCAAAATACAGATGACAACTGTAACTGATGAGAAATCTTGTCTCTTCCTGAGATCCTTACAGTTTGCTGGTGATCATAACTTTACAAACAGGAACTCATCATTGGGGAATGAGCCCCAGGACAGCAAACAAGAGCTAAGTCTGTTTTGTTTGTATTCACACCTTGCATCATGAGCATCCTAAAGCCGTGCTTCTCTGTGCCAGCCCAGAGCCACGCTTCCTGGGACCTTTTAAAAAGTGGGAAGTAGACACAGTATAAAAGATACAAAAATGTTTATCACCTGCTATTGTACTGAGCTAAGATGCTGTCCCCAGGCACTCCTGTTCCTTTTTCAGTCCTTAATTTTGCTTTGGGGTTAGTAATGGCACCTGGGTTACACATTTGGGGACCTCTCTGAGTCAGGCCATTCAATAACACAACAGGATGTTGCTTTCCAGTGCCCCTTAGCTATTTTTAGAGTAACTCTCACCAACCAGGTGAATTGCAGGATCCTCCAACCTCCATCAATCCAAACAGCAAACAGCCGGTCGAGAGAGCAGACTTGCTCCTTCCCTCCTACAGAGAGGCATTTGTTATTCAGAACAAAATATTATGTTGCTGTGTTATTTAATCAAGTCAAAATTCATAGGCAGCATCTGTGCAGAAGATAAAATGTTTTGGGACAGTTTAGTCCTTTTCTTATCTGAGTGATTACGGTTATGTAAAGTCTTTTCTTTCAAACACGGAGATGGAGTTTCATAAGCGAGAGACCGAAATAGTGCCAAGTAGCCAACCATCTCCCCTTGATCACGCTGGATTAGTACAATTAATCTGTAGGTATTAGTGACCAGCAGTGTTTTGCCTGGAGGATATAATATATATTTATTATTTCATATCTGATTTCCCCCAAGAGACAGCAAATTCAATCATGAGCTTTTCTTTTCATCATTATATTTTTGCAAATGGGGTTGTGGGATTTGGAAAATTACTGAGGGGCTCCAGATGAAATGGGGGGACAGTTAGTAAAGGGGGATAAGACCTCAGCTCATTTCTTATGTCTTCTGAGAATGATGCAATTGGGAATTGCCTGCTGGATTATTGCGAACCAGTGTGGGACCTCAGCCAGGACCTGTTGGGGTGAGTGGGAGGGTAGCAAATATCCAAAAGTACAACCAGCCCTAAGGGCACTTTCCAGGCACTGCTGCTATTGCTGCCGTTGGAGAAGATCAAAGCTCAGAAATATGGAATTATTTACCTGGGAGAGGATCAGGAATCCTTATTCTTGGTCTCCTATTCAGTTGCTGTAACAACGTTTCACGCAAAAACCTCTTTCACTAACATAAAGTCTTTGAAGAAAGAACAGAGCTTTGCTCTCTCCTGAAATGAAAAGTCTCTGACAAGCTTTGTTTGCTTTGGCTTTTTGGAAGTAGGTGCTGAGGGTTTCTCACTTTTCTTGCTGCAAAGCAGCTGCATTTCTCATCAATTTATAAAGGAAGGTGCAGAGGCCTGGTGTGAAGCAGCGCTTGTTTAACCCCATTACAGATGACTTGGCTTGAACGCTGCTCTTAGCTCTGTATCTGTTAAAGGTTGGCATAGACAGATTTAGGTTCTCTGTATTGATTTGTATACTGACTGTGCAGAAAACAACTAATTATGATTTTGGTTCTTCCCAGACCTCCAAATTTTCACAAACGAAGCAATGGCCACCAGAAAATGCAAAGCAAAGAGAGGAAGAGCAGCACAAATAAATAGTGATCTTTCCTCCCAGGATCTATTTCAAAGTTGTCACCTGCTAATTTTAGTGATTATTCACCACGTCTTGTATTAAAAGAGAAAATGAACCTATCTTTTCTACTCTCTTCTTCAGAGATTTCCTAAAAGTGGTGGTGACCCTATATGCAGTCTGAATCCACAGCTAGAGACCCGTCAATGCAAGCTGAGACACCTCTTAGAAAAGACCAATTGGCCTTGCCAGTGGCTTTTCATTTTTCCTAGATTTATTTAGCAATGTTCTCCTATCCTCTTGTGGGGGAGATAGCTGAAGATTACAGCAGAAAGGCGAGTGTTACATGATCAGCTTAGATAGGAACATGGAAATGAGTGTGGCAGAGTGATGCAGAGTTAGACTGAGGTTCAGCAGCTCCCTCTTATAAATACTAAATTGCCTATCTGGTGCAGAAGGTGAATTATAGGTCACAGAAAAGATAGGAATCAAAAGGTTTAAGCTGAATTTCAAAGTACATCTGTTAGAGTCTTCTTTGTTAGGACAAACCTGTCACCTTCAGCTGTTTCTTTATCAGGGATTTTTGCAACACACAGGCTAGGTGAGGTTCACACCACTACCTTCAGGTGTTGGCTGTGCTCCCCTCCCCAGCGTTCACCCACTAAGCAAAACTGGTTGGTTTGTGCTGCTGGTTTGCAATACCCACTAAAGACTGAGACTGAAGTGCCCCAGACTCTGACCATCACAGAGGTTGCCCAGGAGGCTACAACCATGCATTTTCTAAACCATTGCATTTAATCAGATGGAGCCCCCCAGCTCCATAAGCTCATGTCAGGGGGATCCACACTTCACTCTTACTCCCCAGCTATGCACTTCCTGAAGATGAACCACATTTCTAAGACTTTCTTAAGATTGTTGTCTCAATTGCCTTCAAATCCAGGCTGCAACAGTATTTTCATCTATTAACATAACAAAGAGCATTAGAGCAATGCAGTGCTGTAGGTCTAGGGTTGCAGCACAACTGAAACACCCCTAAGAGTTAAAAATAGAACATAACGGTTTCAGAGTCTAAATATCGTCTTTGCGCTTGCTATTTTCTGCCTGACAGCACCCTCTTCTGGGGAAGCAGGTGCTGTTTGCTGAAGGATGCGCCCTGCTCAGCTCCCATCAGCTCCTGAGCACCAGCAAGTGAAGGGCAAAGCCCTCCCAGGTGAATTTAAACAGAGTGGACTTAGAGTCTTCTGAGCTGGTTTTTTTTTTTTTTCCCTATTCCCTTTGAAGGATTCTGAAGATCACTGCATGATCAAGTGCTGGTCAAAGTCACAGCACCTGCTTACTCAGGATCTACTCACTAAGGGGCGCAGCTCCCAGCAGCCAAGAATCAGCACAGACACCGGTAAAGCCTGGCAAATTGGTGCTTTGCTTCCCTGGAGCAGCAGGTAAAATCTTCACCATCCTGGCAGAGAGTAAAAATTTTCAGCCCTAAAATTTTTAATTATGTCCTCAGATATATGTCCCCAGCATTTTTATTCGTTGCCTTGAAACACAAATGAGGAAAACAACTTTTTGCAATTTGTGTGTGTGTCAGTCAGGACAAAAGCAGTCCTGGAACAGAGAGGGACACAGCTGGCCCAAGGGGGATCAACTATGAAAGATCATTTAACCTGTAGGATCACTTTAGATACTAGAGTGGAAACAAAGCCTGGCAAACATCACCATGAAGCCCCAAAACCCATCAGGAAAGACTCTCTGCCCTTGTGTGCCTGGCCCAGGTGTTCAAGTTTACTGCGCCACTAGTCCATAAAAGCAGGTAAAGCTCACCAAAACTATCTCAGCCCCCCCAGGTGTTAAATGCAATGCCATGCAACCAGTCTTATTGATTTCTGGTTCCCTCCAATCCTTGCTTTACCGTCCTTTTTTTTCTTCTTCTTTTTGAAGCACACAGAGAAGACATGGAAAAACAGCAATTACACCCTCAGACGCTGGGATGCAGCTGTGTGTTCAGCTGGCTGCATCTCATAGAGACACAGGCTGTGAGCTCAAAAGGGAATGAGTAGCTCAGCTGTCCAGGGATGCCTGGCAGGGCCAGGGCAGCCACCATCAGCATCCATCTGACTGGGCTCCAGATTGCACATCCTTCAGGACTGTTCTCATCCCTTGACCTCTGAAACAGCAGGAGCATCTCACTTGTGGCTAGCATTGGTCAGGTCTCCAGTTGAATAGATTTAACATATTGCAGATGGTTCCAGGGCATGTTTGTATTTCATATAACAAGGCTTTAACTACAAACTACATGCAGGGTTTACCTGTGGCCTGGGCCAACACTCCCCTTTGAAGGCCAAGCAGTGAAGTTGAGACACAATCGGCTAATTAGTTCCCTGGTGACTGTGTCCCACTCATGGCTGCAAGGTTTTATCTGTTCTTACATTAAGGATATAGTACTGCTGTGTTTGCTGGCAGTGTGGATGTGTTTAATTACCTTTTTTCAAGCATGGAAAGCAACAGGGAGATGGACAAAGAAGAGCTGACCTGAATTTCCAGCCGCGGCTCAAAAGTCAATAGTGGGCAGCAGGAGTGGCTGGGAGTGACCAGGTCTGACAGTTGCTTAGAGACAGACGAAGCATGAAGCCCAAAGCCCAAGTCATTTCAGGGCTCTGCTCAGATCCTCCAGAACAGGGACAGCACAAAGCACTGATTGCTTTGGAAAGCCCTGCCTGCCCTCTGTATTCCTCTCTGTGCTCACGGACTGCTGGCTGGGTTCATTCAGCCCCAGCATGCAGGCACCTTGGCTTGTCTAGTCCATGTTTCACTCAAATTAACAACCAAGCTTCATTGATTGCATTGGCTCTGTGTACCTTGGAGCATTTGTCACAGATCATGACCCTCGTTCACCCCAGCACAGAGGAAACTGGGACCAGAAAAGCCTTCTAGCAGGGATCCACAGGCACACATCTCTATAGCTTACACGTTGAAGGCACTTCCAAGTGCATCCCCAGGTTGAAGAAACACCTCAGAGCATTTGCCTTGCTCCAGGTCAGGCACCTCTTCCCTTAGTCCCTTTCAAGCACAAGGCAGACCAGTGAAACTGCTGTTTAACTCCAGGATGCAGTCTGGGGAGGGGAGGAAAAGGACAATTGAAAGCAGTGACTTCATGCCAGTTGGCACCACCAGGGTGAACAAAACAAAACCAACAGCACAGAGATTTATGGCCATGGGGAAACATCCACCCCCCCGGCCTGTGACTGTCTCTCCCTCTCCAATGCCCCAGTCCATCTGCTTTTGCAGAAGTTTATCTAAAACTAATGGAAATTACTTAGAAACGCTAATTACTGTTTACCTGCCAATGGGGAGAAGGTATGAGCTGCTGGCACAGAGAGAGCAGCTTCCAGTCACACAAATCAATCAGCATCTTCAAGCATTCTCTTCTGTGTTGCTGTTTTTTTAAAGCCTTTCTTTGCTGAGTCTCACACACGTCTAAATTGCTTGGAGGAAGTTTGACAGAACAGCAGTTGTAGATGTCTTATTCACACCAGGACTGAAGAAAGGTTGGGATCAGTCCTCAAACTTGGTTATCAGGGACAGAGCAGCAAGGACAGGGTGGTAAATTGTAACCTGCAGCTACACTGAAATAGTTCTTCTCATTGAAACACCAACTTTGCTTTGACCCACTGTGATTTCTGGGAAATGTTGAGGACAGGGGCTCAGAGCCTCTCAAAAGCATTTTATAAATTGCCTATCTAATTCTTCACGATTCAAATTAATTCTTTAGTTGGTATATTAATTTAGTTATTTATTATTTATTTATTTTGGCTAAAGCTCTCGAGTCATAATTTGATTTCATAGAGCAGCAGTGTTTGCACTCACGTTTTTAAAAGAGTTCTTGCTGATGTGCAAAAGACACAGCCAGTGCAATGATTTCCAGCTTGGGCTTTCCCTGCAACCCTGTGGTGGTGGCAGAAGCACAACCTGAATCCTGCAAAAGCCACTCCTGGGAGCCAGCCACAGGCACATGGCAGGGGCAGGTCACCACTGAAAGCCAAACCTGCTGCCAGGGCTCCTTGAAGCTACAAGGTGTCTGCTCTCCCAGCCCAGGACATCACCTGTTGATGCAGATCTCCCCTCAGCCACATGGAGCACAGTACCAGAGTTCATGTTCTCTAAACTGTCTTTAAAGGAGTTTTTTAAACCCAAGCAAAAGCTTGGAGGAGGATGCTTCCAATATTCTCTGAAGGAAAGGTTTCTAGCCCAGGGATGGAAATACCTGTAATGGCAGCACCAGAGCCCTGGAAGGCTTACAGGACATCTGAGCAGCCTGAGATAAAATGACAGGGATGGACAATACCTTGCCTCTGTTCTCCTCAGTGGAATAAAGAGCCTGAAGCACAAGCAAGCGTGAGGGCACTCACAACTACTCTGGGTCAGGCAGGGTTTAGTGCCCCCCAAACACTGTGGTGCCATTCTCATTTGTGGCTGTAACAAGACACTGACAGCACATGGGTTTGAATTTCTCCAGTGCTGAGGGAAGTCTCTCTTCCCACATGCTTTGAGCACCCTCTGGTTTCAGCCCTTGCTGTCAGAAGACACTTAATGAAACAGCGACCCTGCCAGTGCTCCTGTTCTCCACCTTCCCAAGCTGTTCCCTCACTCAAACAAACCCATCATAACAAGCAAAAGGAAGAACCAGAACAGCATTTTCCACCCCCTCTCTGTTCTCATGCATCTAATATCTTTTTCTGCAGAATTGGGAGCATTTAACACCTGCAGGCAAAAGCACTGAACTCAGCAATTAGGGAGCTGCTTGAAGCACTGCACAGTGGTGAAAGGAAGACTGACACCTCAATCATCTCTTCATCAACACAAGGCCAAGCGACCAGCACCATCCTGCACCGGAGCTCAAGGTGATCTGAATTCAGATGAAAGGCTGTATGGTCTCTGCCTTCTTCAAGGGCTGTAACACACCTGTAACAGCCACAGCCATAGCAGAAAGGGGTGGAAGGAAAGAGGAAAAAAAGAGACTTCTGAAGAAAGTACAAGGCTGTATGAACATAGAGAAGCAGGCATACATAATGGCGTTTTTATTCATAACACCTTTAACTTGGACTGCAATTATTTCAGGTTTTAATGTTAAATTCAGGAAGCAATTGAGGAAAAAAACAAATAGTCCCTGTGTGCACAAACAATGCAGCTTTGAATAATACATGTTAAGTTCATTTCATATTAACATGAACGGTAAAAAGTGGACATTTGATGGGATTTTACTTCAGGTCCTTTTCTTTATTCCTCTATTGTGTCCTTTTTGCCAGTCTCTTGTCCCTCAAATTGTGGATATTTTGCCTCGACGTCAGCCCAGGTTAGATAACCGTTCGCCAGGTCACGAATGATGGCAGGAAGTTCAGAGATCTGCAGGCAAAGCCACAAAAACATGAGACACCAAGTCACCAGAATCAAGTTGCGCTGTTGGATGCTTGGGGAACGTGTAATTTTTACATCAGCAACAAAATAGGTGCAAGATATCTCCCTGCAAGATTGTTTTTAGGGAGGAAAAAACATTAACTAGGGGCAAATCTTAAATCAAAGGCTGTGTCTTCTCAACAGACTGCTCAGTTATTTAGGGTGACCCATGAGGGAAATGTAGCTGTCACTGTGGTGAATCACAGCAAGATCCATCCCTAGTAGTGTTAGGTTACAGTTTTGGAAGGGAAAGAAAACTATACACATCCAAAAGATGCTGTAAGCCAGGATTTATCCAGGCCCTATTTACTGTAAGACCAGCAAAAAAAGAAGCTGCCAACTGGCCTTTCTTTGCTCCTTACAGCATGCTGTCATGGGGGAAAGGATTAGCTGGAGAAACCAGAAAATTTGCAAAAACTGAAGGATAAAAAAGTCTCATTTCTGCTGCTCGGCAGTGAGAGGTCATCCAGGTGATACAGATGGGTGCCCTGAGGACCTGGCACTGCCTGTTACACTGAACCAAACCCACAGCCAGCTCAGCAGCCCCAAGCAGTACAGCTGCTTTTGCACAGCGTAGCTAGAACAAGTCAGCCTGGCAGGTCATGGAATCATAGAATAGTTTGGGTTAGAAGAGACCTTAAAGATCATCCAGTTCCAACCTCCCTGCCATGGGGGGGGGAGATGAAGATACTAGGAAGAATTTTTTTCCTGTGAGGGTAGTGAAGCACTGGCCCAGGTTGCCCAGAGAAGTCATGGATGCCCCATCCCTGGAGGTGTTCAGGGCCAGGTTGGATGGGGCTTTGAGCAACCTGATCCAGTGGGAGGTGTCCCTGCTCGTGGCAGGGGGGTTGGAACTGGATTATCTTTAAGGTCCTTTCCAACCCAAACCATTCCATGATTCTACGATTCACTTCAGCAGCAGCACTGTTTGACCAGTATTTCTTCCCTGGGGATTCCTCAGAATAGCTAAATTGCCTACAAGAGCTGGAGGCAGCTCCCACGTAGACCAGAGTCATTGCTGGAGCAGAAACAGCAACTACTGCTCTCCCTTGGACCACAGAAACAGAATTGGCTCTGTCAGCAGCCAAACCCATCTGCCTGCCCTTCACCTCGGCTCGGATCTGGCGCATGGAGTCGCGGTCTCTCAGGGTGGCGGTGTGAGGCGTCCGGTTCACAGTGTCAAAGTCAATCGTGATCCCAAAGGCCACGCCAACCTCGTCAGTCCTGGCATAGCGCCGGCCGATGGATCCAGAGGAATCATCCACCTTGTGGGAGATGCCGTTCCTGGTGAGTGCTTCAGCTGGAAGAAGAAGAGAGGGATCAGCAGGACCCATTACACACTCAGCAGGCAACAAGAACCTGGCAGTGGCCTCCCCTACCCTCATGGAACTATCTGAAGTGAGGCATCGTGAGTCCTGGTTTCAAGCAGCATCAGAGACCCTCTGTTTTGACAGAAGAACCAACATTCCAGTCCCTGCCAAGACTACGAGCTCAAACCCACCCCACTGCTCTCACAGCTCTACACATTGCATCACTCAGCTAGCTCTCACCCAAAGAGAAAAATCAACAACTTCTTCAACCTGTCTTACAGTCCCACAACTCTGCTTTAACTCAAAAAGACATCAGCTTCACGTGTGTAGGGGCATCTCCAGCATGGGGAGGCGAGGTCCAGGGAAGAACTGATGCCAACAGCAAAAGGCACTGTCTGACACACAGACAGTGTAATAAACCTGTAACAGCCACAGCCATAGCAGAAAGTTCCTGTCCTTCACGTATTCACTTTTAGATGGTAATATTTTGACAGAGTGCTTGGAGGTTCAGCAGCTCTGGGACCAATTCAATAAATTCACTGGCCAACAAGAGCAAAGAAAAGAACTTCATTCAAAAAAAAAAATCAGTCAAAAAAACCCAAACACACAAAAAAAACCCACTGTTTCTGACAGCTTCTCCTAAGCTGTGGGCAAGATTTCTTATTGACACAAAAGGGAAAAATAAATGTCTTTTACACTGCAAGCCAACACGAAGAAGGGCAGGGAGTTAGGTTTTCTGAGGCTGGACTGAAGAGTTTGATGCCCAATGGTGACTGACACCAACCAGCTCAGCTGGTTTAGTTTGATGGCTCTCTCTTTGCACATGAGAAAGCCACGTGATCCCAATGCTATTTTCTCCCAATAGCACAGAGGAAGAAACCTCTCTTCCCAGTGCACATCCCCACTGGAGCCACAGTGCTTAACACACTTACATAATTCCTTGACAAAAGGCATGAATTCCTGATTCTGGCTTAGAGGAAGAACGGAGCACTTGAACGGTGCTACAACAGCTGGGAAGCTGAAGAACTAAGGAACAAAAAAAAAAGCATAAATAAATACAAGTTTAAAGGTTAGAACAGATCCTTAAGAGGTGAGAATAGGCTGTGGCTGATGTTGGAGCCAGGGTGAGTGTTCCAGCTGAGTAGATGGCCTTCTGTAAGACACCAGCATTCAGGGCCCCAGCAGTAACACCTCACACTTCTGAAGCAAGATTGATTTTCTCCAGCTGTTTTCTACTCCCCCTTTCCCTCCTGAGAGCTAAACATCACCTCCCACCAAAACAAGTCTACCAGGGCTCCTCCCTGACGAAAGTGAGCCTTAGAATTACAGATTAATGAAGGGGTCTTTCTAGGAGATTTACTCTTATGTACAGTCTAAACAGAAGAGTTCTCACAATCATCTCACTCCATTTGATTCCCATTGAGACTCCATGCACACATGCAGCTCAAAAGTGTTTGAAACACTCCACAGAAACCCACAGAAAATCCTCAGAAAAGAAAAATACTCCACAAGGAGGGGGCAAAAAATATTTCCAGGCAATCAGCAAGGCCTGTAAGGGTACAGAAGTCATGTAATTGAGATGTACCATAATATAGAGCAGCCCAAGCTAAGTAAGTTAATGGGTACTAGAAGGAAGGATAAATCCAACCAATATTTTAGACTTCATGACCAGCTTGTGATTGAAAGTCAACTGTGTCCTGACCCTGGGCTCCTGAATCCTGTTCCCCCCGACTCATAACTGTATCACATATCCTGAGGCAACCAGAGCCACTAAGGAGCACTGTTATTATTCATTTCTATAAACACAGTCTAGCAGCCAGAAACAACAAACAGAAGCCAGCATCAAGTTCACAGCCAGCTTCCCATGGGCCACCAGCAATGGAGCAGAGTATCACAGTCTGGGCACTGGCTGGAATAGGCTGGTGCTCCATATGTAACATACACTTCCCTCTGGCCCTGCTACAGCAAAGTGTCAGGCCAAGATTTTAGGGGTGCCCAGAATCAGAGAAGGCTGAATTTCATGCAGAAACAGTTAAGTCTATCATCCATCTTGCTGTATAGAACTATGATTCCAGGAAAAGCAGCAAAGAGAGTAAATAAACACTGCAGGGAAGCCTTTCTCTGAGTGATGGGACACTGCCAAGTGCTAATGCAGGAGAAGGAATTTCTCACCCCCTTGCCAGTAATACAGCAAGAGCCTCAGAATGTTCTCAGTGCACACGTATAAGTGACACGTACACTGGCAAAACCAGCAATTCAACAGCCCACCTGGGTTTTCCCACCTCTGCTGTGTATTACAGCCCTTCCCCTGGATATTAAGGAAAGGGTAAATGCTTGCACAGCTGGTTTTAAGCTGAGGCCCAGCCACAGGAAAGCTCACCGTTCTCTGCTCGTCTCCTTCCCGGATGCGGAATGTGTGTTCAAACACTGTGTACATGATCCTCCCAATACCAAATGAGGGCTCAATTACATTTGGGATGATTTCTTCCACTGGAACACAAATGAACCCACATCATCATTAAAGAATAATTTATATACAAAAGATGTGTTTACTGAAGCTGCCTTTCTGCTCAGGAGTCCTGATTACGTGTAGCTGAGCACATGGAAATAAAAGGTTAAACATTTCTGCTCTAAACACAAATAGCTGAAGCAGAGATTTGGACTTAGTCCACATACAGACCGTATTTAGGTTGCAAATAACAAGTAAGGGCCTCTTCTCTGGCCCCGAGAGCAAACACACAGCACAACTTGCATCTACACAGATAAAGGCTCTTCCAGTTCGTAACGGCAAAGCCTTGTCCACCCTGTTCGCTGGGAACAGTCCCTGCTCCACACCAAGCCACAGACTATGTCTGGGCATTGTCTGGGAAAGTACTACTTGGCATGAATCAATGAATATGCTAACAGTTAAACAGCCCATAGAATGCTTTGGGTTGGAAAGGATCTTTACAGGTCATTCACAAGGGCAAGTAGTGATTGGACGAGTGGGAATGGCTTTAAACTGCTAGGGGGAAGATTTAGATTAGACATTAGGAAGAAATTCTTCACAATGAGACACTGGAAGGAGCTGCCCAGGAAAGTTGTGGCTGTCCCCTCCCTGGAAGTGTTCAAGGCCAGGTTGGATGGAGCCATGAGCAACCTGACCCAGTGGGAGATGTCCCTGCACATGGTAGGGGGTTGGAACTGGATGGTCTTTAAGGTCCCTTCCAACCCAAACCATTCTATGATTCTATCTAGACCAACCACCCTGCAGGAGCAGGGACATCTTTTTAACAAGGTCAATGCCCAATCCTTGGCCCACTTTCATTTAATGTACAACACAGCCTCGGGATCCAGCAGTCTGAGCAGAGAAGCATGGAGCTTTGGATCCAACTCAAATTCCAGCTAGGACTCCCTCATACTTTTAGGTCATCCAGATTCCTCCTTCAGCGCTGCTACCCTTTAAAATCTCCACCCCCCTGCAACGTATCACAAGTGGGAAAGAAAGAGGATCAACTAGTCAATGTTTGCAAAAATTTACAGAAGACATGATGTGCTTTCATAGAATCACAGAATGGTTTGGGTTGGAAAGGACCTTAAATATCATCCAGTTCCACGCCCCCTGCCATGGGCAGGGACTCCTTCCGCTTGATCAGGTTTGGCAAAGCCTCATCCAACCTGATTCTGAACACCTCCAGGGATGGGGCAGTCACAACTTCTCTGGGCAACCTGTGCCAGTGCCTCACCACCCTCACAGGAAAAAAATTTCTACCTAAGATCTAATTTAAATCTCCCCCCTTTCAGCTTAAAACCATTCCCCCTCATCCTAATTCCTACATTTCCTGATAGAGAGCCCCTCCCCAGCTTTCCTGTAAGCTCCCTTTAAGTAGTGGAATGCTTACCTTCTAGCCCCACTTCCAACATCAGGACAAAAGCTCTGTGCAGATGCAGTCGGTGACAAAAGCTGATGTGATTACTGACTACCAGAGGAACTGACTGAACCTGACAGCTTAAGGAGTGTGGTCAGCACTGCAGCCTGGCGAGCTGACACGTGCCAGGAGTCTTGACTCCAGGCAGAGGAGTGACAACAGGAGTTCTGAGCAAGGCCCTCTGCCCACAGCCCTACCGACTGACTGCCAGAACCCACCTGCTGCACTGCACTGGAAGATGAAAGCTCCCAAAGCTGGTGCACCCTCCCCGGCTCCTCCACTGCTACAGCAGCTGGTTCTTAACACCACGTGGGACCTTACAAATCCCAGAATATGCAACTGAAGCAATATAATCCACCACCCAGACTATTAAATGGGATACTGAATAGAACAGCTAAGAAGCTGCAGATACGCCTGCATCAATGGTCATCGAAATCCCACGGCTGTGTGAAAGCTTTCCAACTTTCTTAAATTGTCAAAATTCAAGGGAATAACATTTAGCATTTTTCCTGTGCCATGGTACAATACTAACAGAGCAATGCATCCAATAAAGTTCACATTCATAGTGCATCCAGATCTGCCCCTTCTTGACAAACAACAAAGATATTCACCATGTAATGTCTTCTGAAATCTCTTCACAGTAACCATGTCCTTTGTTAACTTAAAAGTTTTCCCTTCAGTTTCCACAGTGAATTCCCTGCAAAGGTAAAAAGAAGTTATTTCAAAGCTGCAGCAATAAATAAACAAGTTATCTTTCCTTAATTGCATTGGTTGCTTAACTTTAGGAGTGGGATGACAGAAGCCAGGGCAAACCCCAGAGATCAAAGAAACATGTGGCATATCCATTAAAAGAAATTTATGTTAATAATAAAATTACTGCATGTACATTAAAAGCAACCATTTTCATAATCACAGTGAACTAAATTGTGGTGAGCAGCCTGAAGCAAACTCAATTAGGAAATGAAAGAAACTCAGGATGAAGCACATACACCAAAATGAAAAAAAGGGAGGCAAGCAAAACAGGTTCCAGACTGTTCATCTTGTCAAGTGCATGGGCTTCTCATGAAAACCAAGTTGTGTCAGAAGGTACTGTACATTTCCACAGATAACAAAACAAAGAGGACACAGCATAGTTATTGTTTATTTCTAAAGCTTTTGATATTATGGTCTTCTAACTACTTTCTCTTGCTCCTTGGTAACTTGCAACTAGCACACACTCCTTGCTGAGGAGAACTTAGGTTCTATTGACTTATCCCACTCATAGGAAGAAAACATCTTCGTTATTATGTAAACCTGAGGGCTTCACATCGTGGATTTATACAGATACATCATATTTAAGGCAGGTCTAACACACCAACACTGTCAACACATCCTCAGTAATGGTGCCCTCCTTGCTGAAACATTCAGATTGACATAAAACAAAATCCAACTTGTTCAAGAAAACCACGTGCTAACCACCTGCACTTGGACCTGATATCAAATGGGCTGAAGTGCATAAAGGATTTGCTCTGAATGCAGCTACAACTGGACGCTGAGTTTAAATACTGTCATGATTTGCAGTCCACTATCAATTCAAACCCAGGATTAACTCTTCATTTCAGGGGGAATCTAAGTACACTTCCTCCTGGTTTTGATGTGTGTACACATCATCATATTCTGCAATAGCTCTCTCCCGACTATGAGAGCCAGATTTTTTCACATTTGTATGAATGTGGAAGTATAAAGAAAGAAAACTTAGCTCAGGGGGGGGAAAAAAAAAGAAAAATAACGGAAAAAAAGATGTGTTACCATTCTGGAATGTTTCCTACACCTTGTACCATTTCAACCAGGAAATAAAGTTTATTTTTTATTACTGCCCCATTAGCCTTGTCATAACATACACAGCTGTACACCTGCTTCAGCCAAATCTGACAACTGTAGAGAACTCTTACATTTTCATGTGCTAGGAATACAGGCAGACAGGTCGAGGGAAAGCACACAAATTGTTGCCCCAATAAGTCCGAGGCTGTAACAGGTCCCAAAGTAGATTACTAAACACTGGAGGATATTTACACAAGTTTTGGTTCTCTAACTATTTTGCTCCATCACTCACAAAATTCTATGATTGACTTCAAAATTAAGTTCAAAATCTGCCAGACCTGGTCAACTCTCAAACCAGAGTAGGGAAGCTGGTAAACATTTCCCATTTCACTGAGGTGTCTCTTATGGGATGATCCTACTAATGCCAGGAGCTCATTCCCACGCAAATAAACATGTGATACCATTACACATTTATGTGCTTATCTCAAGAGATATGTTTATAGGTGACCAGCAATGGCAGAAGAGATGGCACTAAAACATTTCAAATTATCAACTCAGCCCACTCTTGTGAGGAAGCCGGTTTTGAGCGGCTCAGATTAATTCAGCAGCACTTTGGGAACTCTCCTCAGAGGTGCCAGAGAAGGGTACCACGCACACACAGCCACCTCACCCTTTCTCATTGAGCAGCTGCTCCATCTCAGTGACGTAACACTCGTCACACATGGAAAGGTATTCCATCACCACCTTTGCATCCTTCTTATAAGCTTTGCCAATGGCTCCCTTATTTGCCTCAAACTGAACAATGTTGACTGTTCTGTACAAGGCTGTTAAGGAGTCTGAGATGACAGAAAGCAGGGCCTGGCTCTTCTGCTATGTCACAGCTAATTGCTACATAACACAAAGAAATCTGCTACTGGATTCAGAAGCTTCCCTCCAAGAGAGGAAAGGAACACTGAACTATACTCAACAGCAGAAGGCAACAAATTTTGAAAGAATACAACTTTCTTTACAAGTAAAGACAGCAGCAGAACCATGGCATGACATGGAGTAACTGAGTTTGTAACCCCATATTCACATTTAAAACATGCTGCACAGTTAAAACAGAGTTCAGGATTAAGCTAGAAAAACACAAGCACAATGCTAACTGCCCTTTGCCCACCTAAGTAAAGTCACCTCACGCTCAGTTCTTTGTAGGTTAATTCCCAAAGTCGTGCTGCTTTGTACCTCTAGGTTTCTCTGTTAAATTTACAGATGTAACTTAAAATAGAGCTGCACAGGTCTCCAAGACATTCTTACTGCAACAGGATCTGGATTATTCTGAAAGGATATAGGTTCTTTGAGAGGCTTCTCAGCTATAAGAGGAACTTTGGTGGCGCGGGCGTGGCAGGAGAGGTCATAGCAGGAGCGATCAGCACAGCCAACGATCTCAATCCAACCCTGGAAAAACAAAAGTGGAAGCTTTCATCAACTCACTTCGTTGCCCACTTAACCATCAAATATGTTTATTCAAGCTTAAGCCCTCCCTCCTGCCATGGCTGTTTTTTCTACATAATTAGCTCTGTTACAATAAGCAGCCCTCACTCACTGGTTGCTCCATCATTTGAATAATTCCATTTGTTTCCAGAGGAAACAATCAGTAATCTAGCCAGTGCCTGTGCTCAGGGCCAGGTTTTCCACATGGCTTGACAGAACCCAGCACTGGGCCAACAGCTTGGGACTGGGGCCAGAGCACACAGTGCTACCACTCACATGCTACAGGGACACGAGACATCAAGCCTTTGGGGTTTTACTACTCCACAAGCATGGAACAGACAGCAGGCAACCAGCCACATTAGAATGGCCAAAAGCCTGGTTTACAAGCTAGTAAGACACAGATCACGTGCAAGGGAAGCACTTCTTTCAACATCTCAGCATGTAGGGCAAGCAGGAATCTCAAAACACCATTCACACACACAGAATTGATGAAGCCTTTCAACAGTTGCAGCAAATACAACCACCACCTGGATTTTCTAAGAGACAATGCCATAAGAAGACACATCAGCTGCCTTCCATTCTGTCACATCAACATGGAACAGGTTGCCCAGGGAAGTGGGGGAGTCACCATCCCTGGAGGTGTGCAAGAAAGCTGTAGATGTGGAGCTTCAGGACATGGTTTAGTAGGTAGAGTGTTGGGTGTTGGGCTGACAGTTGGGACTTGACAATCAGAGAGGTCTTTTCTGATACCGAGTCTGTAATTCTATTACACACAGGCAGCAAGATGCTATGTTATTTTCCAGGCTGCAGTGATATAGGAGGGTGTCAGGAAAGGTATGTGAACAGAAAAAAATCCCTGTGCTGGAAAAACTATGGCACTCCAGAACATTTCAATGAATTTTTACACAAATTCAACCATTAGGGTACTACAGCTGCTTCTCAGAAGGTTTATGTAATAACTTTGTACAATGGATTTAAAACCATTCAGTACAGTTAACTTCTTACTATTTAGTGCTGCAAGCTAGTATAAACATTTTTGGTCAGAGTTAAGTGACAAACCAATGCATGTGTCTAGCTCATAAGGCAGTTCTGTCAGGCCTCTGGGATCTCTGTCTTCTTCTCTAGGTTAGGTTGTTGGATACACTGCTCTGTGAGTGGTGTCCTGATCCATGACAACGCTTGCAAAGTTTATTAATCTTACATGGTGTGACCCACACATGTGCAGCCTGGTTTAGGCTGCCTAGGAAGAGAAGCTCTGAACTTATGAAGTCAGATATCTACATTCAGAGGAAGACATTCCTTCCATCATTTCTAAAGGTCTTTTCTTATATGAAGACAAATCGCTCATCCAAGCTGCAGGAATTCTTTCTCCTCTTCAGTTTGGTGGAATTTTAATGGCTGCTATGGCTCTAATTAGCTGTAATGGAACATCACTAGTGATGAGCCTGTTCCAGCTCTTCAAAAGAAAAAAGAGAGAGAAAAAAACCAAACCAAACAGAAAAAAAAAAAAACACAAACCCCAAAAAAACACACAGACAAAACCCACCAACCACACACAAACTCCTCAGCCCTAGGCTGTAGGAGATTCTCCCTGCCCATAAATAAGGCTGTCTCAACCATCTGAAGCCTTGACTCATTCCCTGTTTGGACACCTTTGGGCTCAGCATGCTACCAGTTTGTCTACTGAAGAGGTCAGGACCGTGGATGGGGCCTGTGCACACAAGGTCACTGCAATGTCACAAGTCAATCCCACAGACCTCAAAACCCCTTCAATCTTCCAGTCCTTTACTGGAACTACACAGCACGGAGTCCTCTCACTATCCTTCCAGGACTTAAAAGGGGACCAACAGGAAAACCAGGGAGGGGCTCTTTATCAGGGAGAGCAGAGACAGGACAAGGGGGAATGGTTTTAAGCTGAAAGAGGGGAGATATAGATTAGGTATTAGGGAGAATGTTTTTACTGTGAGGGTGGTGAGGCACTGGCACAGGTTGCCCAGAAAAGTCACAGATGTCCCATCCCAGGAGGTGCTCAAGGCCAGGTTGGATGAGGCTTTGAGCAACCTGATCCAGTGGAAGGTGTCCCTGCCCATGGCAGGGGGGTTGGAACTGGATGATCTTTAAGGTCCCTTCCAACCCAAATCATTCTATTTTCAGCAATCTGCACATACCCTGGAGTCTTGGGGAAGGCTAAACAGGCAGAAGAACATGTGCTTCACTACATGAGGGAAAAATAATTAAATAACTTTTTCTTTTTTTTATATTTTCCAAATCAGATTTGACCTAAAAAGTAGATTTCATTCCTTTAAAGAGGGGAACGACTTCATAATCCATACAGTCTAGATACCATGCTTTCTAATACACTGCTTTCAAAACCATCATTCCAACTGATGCACTTGGCTGAGACTTACTGAAGAGGCTGAAAGCTCTCCAAGAGAACCTAAAATGAGTCTGAGAGCCCTGCTCCTAACTACCTACTGCTGGTTTACTTGAAAAAAAAGACACATTTTTCAAAATCCAGCCAATGATATGAAAAAAAAAAAACAAAGCACCCAACAAGGCCCAAACTAAAAACCTCTCAGTGACTCAGCAGAAAGGTAAAAAAATCTTTGGGAATTTTTTCTCCCAGCACCAGCTGTCTGAACTGGCAGGAGCAAACTCTCTCACAGCTTGGAAGGGGGAAAGTAAGAGCAAGTGCTCTGGCAGGAAGGAATCTGCCCTGGAGTAACTTCTCCAGCAAAACAAATCCTTCCCCACTGCTGTATGGTCTTTGGAAAGCACCGTCTCTTCCCATTCTAGATGAAACCACACCAGCACGATGTCCACAAGTAACTCCAGGCTCCACCAAAGGAGTCTGAAGCATGGACCTACTGGCATGAACAGTTCATAAACTTGGTGTAAGCCCACTGCAGGGAGCTAACCTGTGCCCTTACCCTGGACTTAGAATATTTCCACTGCAGTGTGTTCATACCCATGTGAGTCTGAACGGAAATGTCAGACTCATAACCTTAGTTTTTTTAAAACAAGAAATAAAACGGAGCCCCTTCCTGCACCATCAACAGATGTGACAGGGAGTGCCACTTGCCATTTCTCTTTGCCACTTACATAAGATGTTTTGGACTCTGCATCCCAGCAGTCACAGGCATAATGAGCCATCTCATTCTCCATATGCTGTCGGAAGCGCAGCTTCTCTGGGGATACACCGACCTTTGTAAGGAAGAGGTAGATTCTGCCAATGAAGTAACCGAGAACGGAGTTATTGATCACACCCTAGAAAGGGGGAAAAAAAAAAAGAAGGAAAAAAACACATATATATTAATTCCTAAGGAAGCAAGGTCATGTTTTGTTGTACTTCTACAGACAACCTGACATGTTACAGACAGAACTTCTTGCAGCTACCTGTGATAAAGTACTATCACTCCCCTTAAACTATTACTTTTCAAATTCACCTAGTGCCATTGTCAATATCTCTCTCTGAACAAAGCATTAAGTTGTTATCACTCTAGGACTCATCATTAACTGTCCCTGAAGATCATCTACTTGGCTGATGTGATTTTTTTTTTTTTGTAAGCCTACTCATTCATAATTTGCAGGCATGGAAAAGCAGGTCTTGAAATCCCAACATGCAAGCCACACGCTGACAGGAACCAGCAGCCAAGTATTAGATTCCCACGCACTGCAGAGCTTTTGGAAGATATTGGTATTCCTTACTGATCTTCTCCCACTAGCTAAGTATGAAGCTTAATCTCTAACTGCTAATCCAACACCACCTGCAGCCTTTCATTGTGGATAACATAAGGCCAATTTTGGCTCTCAGTCACATTGATTCACCAGAGAAGACTACCTGGGGCTGTTTAGCCTGGAGAAAAGGAGTCTGAAGGGAGACTTTAACACTCTCTACAGCTGCCTGAAAGGAGGTTGTAGCCAGGCAGGTACTGGTCTCCTTTCCCACGTAACAAGGGATAGCACAAGAGCAAACAGCCTCATATTTCATCAGAGGAGGTTTAGATTGGATATTAGGAAAAATTTCTTCACTGAAAAGGCTATCAAATATAGGTTGCCTAGTAAGGTGGTTTAGTCACCACATCTACACTTAAAAGAAGTGAGATGTGGCACTCAGGGACATGGTTTAATGGTGGAGTTGGCAGTGCTAGGTTTACAGTTGGACTCAATGATCTTTAAGGTCTTTTCCAACCTAAATTACTGTATGATTCTATGATAACTCTTAAATCTGGGAGCAAACCTCAACTGGCACCAACACAACAGTTTGTAATTTAGCCTAGAGAACAATTTTCAAGAAAGCAACTCCATATGGTCAGAAGAGGAACATTACCTGCTGGACAGCATCCCCCAGCCGCATTACGTGGGCAGACTGCCCGCTGACCTGGGCCTTGGAAGAGTATAGGAGGATGTTGAGATCTGCCACATTCTGAAACTTCGGGTGGTTTTTGTCACTGGGATCCACAAAGTGCTCGATTTCTGCCATGGTGAACTCCCTAAGTGGGGCACAAACAACCATGGGTATTAAATATTCCATGATTAAATATTCCATGTGTCAGCCACAGGACCTCTAATCAATGATTGCGTTTTATCCTCTCACAAGGAAATGAGTAGCTTAAACACATACACCAACTCGGAGCCAAGGCAGTGCATAGACTGGAACACAAAATCATAATGGATTTATTTTCATCTTCAAATTCCCAATATAACTTTCTACAAATTCATCTGGATATCTCCAGGCCACGGTTGTCAGCACTGTGATTCAGAGCAGAGATCGCCACCTTTGGAAATACTTCCCAGAAGTTCTCTGGAGTTTTTCCAGGCTGCAGTGATGCCCACACTAGAAGCATACATTTCCTACAGGGTCTATGCAGAGTAATTTACTGATTAATTCAGTAGCCATAATTCATATCAGAGGTGCCTAAAATAGCCAGGTGAGGTGGTAATTTCTTGAAGATGATTACACTGCTACATTCAACAGTGGTGTATGCTCTGCTTTAAGAACTTGCCTTTAATAGATCTATACTTATACAATCATTCTTAGCCTTCTTGACTAAAATCACTTTACATTGAACTAGCTTGTTATCGAGAACCTTTAAAAAAAGCTCTAGGTAATCATTAACTTTAAATCACAGGCATCAGGATGTAATTTGCTTTGACAGCATAATAACACTGTCTCCAATAAATGCACCACAAGCGTATAATTTATATTTGACTGAAAATGTATTTCAATGAGAAAACTTCTCACATCCAGATGGGCAGGAGAGAGTAGAAGGACTGCAAAAATTCCAAATAGTTCCTTTAGTGTTCACGATGCCATTTGATGACATTTATGGCATCATATTAATCAATTACCAAGTTTACAACACATCCTGCCTGTGTGTGTCAGAACCACACTTTCTATGCACGGGAGCTCATTCCAAATTAGATGGAAGAGAATTCTACTCAGAACAGTTCAGTTAAAATATGGGGCTTATCCTTAATGAAATGCAATAATCACTTTTACCTTGAGATAGAAAGCTTTGAAAGTCATTCTCAGTAACCCTGAGCTTTCCTGCTCTTGGGACACAAAGACACCCCGAGGTAGGTTCTCTCCCAAATTCTTCTCTGTAGTAAGCTGCAGTAGTGCAGAATCCAGAGAACTGAGACAAGGAAATACTGCTGCAAGGTCAATTAGGTTTTGATTCCAGATTTCAGTTGTAAAGTAAATTGCGTGAGTGTAATCAAAGAAGCAAAGCTGCATGTCCTGTAGAGGACACAGCTTTATATCATTCATTTAGATTCTGATGGAAGCCAAATTTTGTTAGCAAAACAGAGTTTAATCTAGGTGTTTGTAAAACAGCAGATATTTCAGGGATCTGACTTCTCACCCGCCAGGCTTAGACAGAATTCTGTAGTTAAAAGCTCAACCAAATGATTTGCTGCCCAAGTACCTTGAGACTCACCAGGTACATTACCAGGAGCCCTCTGGAACAAAGCATGAAAACAATCATCTAAAAACACTGGAACAAAAGGGAGGTGCTACCTGCTCCCAGGTACCCTTCTGTTGAAAGAAGAAATTTGCAGTACCTCACTCTGATAAGGCCGGAGCGGGGTGAGATTTCATTTCTGAAGGAATTTCCAATCTGGGCAGCAGCAAAAGGCAGTTTGCCTTGGTTAAACTCCAGAAGACGTTTGAAGTTGAGGAATATTCCCTGTGCAGTTTCTGGCCTCAGATAGCTGAAAGGAGAAGGTGGGGAGAAAAATTCAGGATCATAAAAGGGTCGTGAAAGCAGTGAGAAAATAAAAACACAGTTACTACAAAAACTTGCAGGTTGTACTTTTTCTCTTCAGTTTTTTAACTCCAGACAACAAAACAACAAAGCAATAGACTGAGGGGAAAACCACAAACAAACATCAGCTGCAGATCAAACACAGCACTCCGTAGTTACTCTCAAAGGTAAACCGGATGACTTGGCTGCTTTTGAGACGCCAGCATTGAAAAGAGAGAGGTGCTGGAACGAAATACAGCAGCCAGTTACATCATGGAGGTCAGAGAAAATGTACCCCTTGCCTTTCCTATGCAGATCTGAGATGTACCAAGCTGCTTACAAATGAAGATTTTGCAGGCAAACCATGACTACACCTCTGCTGTTACATGAACTGTGAAGTGGCTTTAGTGTAAGGCCCCTACAATCCCTACAGTGATTTGAGGCGTCCACAGAGAGTACCACCTACACCAGAGAACACACACAACGTGTATGACACCTTCCACTGGTGTGGCTCAAAGCCCCACCCAACCTGGCCTTGAACACCTCCAGGGATGGGGCATCCACAACTTCTCTGCGCAACCTGTTACAATGCCTCAGCAATGTTTCTTCCAACTATCTAAATCTCTCACATCCTCACACACTAACTACAAACACCCAGTAAACGATGCCACCACTGGATCAACCTGCTAAGTAACTTCACACTGAAACACAAACACTGAAGCAGGTTCCCTATAGCCATGAAGCTGCTGACAACTGAGGACCCGGTGTTAACTGGCTTTATGGAAACAACTCCAATCAGCAAGGGCATTGCTGGTTGATCCACACAGTCTACTGCTTCAAGTATTTTTGTTATTCTGCAACAGCTCCTCATTCCTCCTCCTAGATTTGACTAAGCTGCCAGAGAAAACTGGGACTGAAAGGCAGGGGAGGCCACTCAAGATACTTGGTGTGGATGCCCCCTCCCTGGAAGTGTGGATGGGGTCTTGAGCAGCCTGATCCAGTGGGAGGTGTCCCTCCCCGCAGCAGATGTGTTGGAATTGGATGATCTTCAAGGTCCCTTCTAACCCAAACCATTCTATGATTCTGTGGTAAGAATAAATTGCATATTTCAATCCTTTGGAGACCTAATTTTTATTCCAAGTCATGCAGAACACAGAGAGGGGACAGAGTAAACAGAATGAGAACAGTACCTACCCAGGCATGTTTCCTCCAGGCCCAATGGAGGTCTTGAACATCAGATTGAAAGAAACGGGAGGGGACAGGTCATTCCCAGTGATAGGTGATTTCACATTGTAGTTCACAAAGAGATCTGCAAGTTCTTGCTGGCCGTAATTGTCCAACTAATATTAAAACACAGGAGAATCATTTTAATTACTAAACAAGGTAAGAGGAATGAATTATGTCATTTTCATCTTTTACTCAGCATGATCCACAAATATTTTCTTCTAACCTAAATTCTCAAGCAAGCTGAAGTTTGAACTGATAAGAAGAATACAGGTACATCTACAAATCTGTTTTAGCAATACAGGTCCATGGCTCAGTCATACCACAGAGAGTCTGGAGTCTAGATAATAACGCAAGCACTGAGCATAAGAGTGGGTGTGCAGCAGAAGAAAAGTCATTGGGACTGCACCACCACCCACCAGCAGCTTCTTGGGAACAGTTTCAGCTAAAGCATGGGGAAGAGTGTGTTGCAAAGGAAAAAAAAAAAATAGAGCAATGAAAGAGAAGAAAGTCAAATATTCTGCAGTGCTTTGCCTGCATTCCTTCCTCTTCCTTCTGCTGCATGAAACACAATATTCAAGCTATGCACTAGATGATCTCTTTTTGAGCAGTGCTGCCTTCTAGTCAAATAGAGCAAATCTGCAGCACAGGGATTCTTGGTGATAAGATTTTCCATTTGCTGTGAAAACAGTTTGTTAATGCCTGGACACTTTCACAAGTGGGACAATGTCAGTCCTTTGCAGGACCCTACCTTCCCCTTTCTCTGGAAGATGGGAGCCAAACAGTAGTAGAATCACAGATCTAACTGCCAACTAATTGCATAAAAGCCACCATTTCTAGCATTGTTTTGTGCATTTATGTACTAGCCTTTTGCACAGATGTACATTTAAATGTAGCTTCTAGACTGCAGTGCCACAAAGGATCTCTACTTAAATGATTTGTTGGTCTCTTCTCCCAAGTAAAAAGCGATAAGAAGAAAGGAAATGTACTCAAGTTGCACCAGGGGAGGTTTAGACTGGGTATCAGAAAAATGTCTTTACTGAAAGGGCTGTCAAGCATTGGAACAGGCTGCCCAGGGCAGTGGTGGATTCACCATCCCTGGAGGTGTTCAGAAAATGTGTATATGTGGCACTCTGGGACACGGCTTAGTAAGTACAGTGATGTTGAGCTGACAGGTGGACTGGATTATCTTAGAGGTGTTTTCCAACCATAATTATTCTATGATGTAACACCCAAGTTTCAAATCAAATGAGTCGCTTTTAGCATTAATTGTCATGATCCTTCATACATCAGGAAAACTCAAGCCAGGAGATAAAGAGTTTATTCATAGCAAGATTCCCCTAAAGGACGGTCAAAACTGAGTGTTGTAGTGTGGAAAAACCTAATGGCAGCTGCCCAGTGTTGCAACACAGTGAGGAAAAAAGCTGTTCTTTCTGGAAAGAAATATTCTTTCTATGCATGCTGTTCATCCTAGAAGTCATGAGAAAAAATACTAAAAACAAAGTAAGAAAAACAAATAAAAAGAAAAAAGGCAAATGCTTGCACAGCTGCTCAGGAATATCAGCATGGAGCAGTAACTATTCTCACGGTAAACACAGGAAAAATCTGTGTGGGGTGTTAGAGAGAGAGAGGAACAAACCAAAAGTGCTTCAAAGCTGGCACAACTTGAAAATGTATACTTTAGTGCTAAGGTGGTTCAGGAAAATCCTGACCACAACTTCTTATCTCTGTTCCTTTGTATTGTAATCCCACAGGGTGGAATTTACAAAGGCAAAGCAGGATTCAGAAGAAAGATGCTTTTTGCCATGATGTGAAGTGGAGTGGAGCAGACCAGTTCCAAGGGCAGCACTTCAGCCCTACCAATGCAACATTCAAGAGATGAATACAATAGCAACAACCTTACAAAATAGCATAAAGAGGAAGATGAGATTAACCAGCAAATTCACAGTAGATTAAGTTTTCAGCATTTAGGAGCGTGTGCAGCCTACAGGTACCTCTGAGGTAAAGACTTCTGAGCATCTTTAGAGACACTGCCTCTCAGCTTGCTGCATCACACCACCTCTGTTCCACACACATTCCTGAAGCCTTCTCCTTCCTATACAGCCACCTACCTGTGTCAGAACATTTTCCATTTCTGCCTTTTTCTCTGCTGTGCACTTCTTGTCAGACATAAGCTTTTGCAGGTGAGCTGTAAGCAAGAAAAGCAGGTAATAAGTTTATACTGCAACCCCATTACTCACCCCAGTCTAAAGCTAAACAAATCAGGAGGATCCTAAGTGTGTGCCCACCAGATGCCTTGCTAGTGCCCATCAGGGTAATTCCAGTGGTGTCATCAGGGCAATGCTGAGCTACAGCTGAGGAGCCCCACCCTTTTGGTGTACACAGGGAAAACAGGTCCTTAACTACTTTCTTTCCACTACTCACTCCTCTAAACCCATGCAATGGCTTTGCAGTCCCTTCCTCCTTATTTTCTTTCTATACTGGAAATTAAAAGCAACGTCTGATCCCAAGCCAGCAATGCTAATTTCATCCAAATGCACTGAGAGGCATGTACTGACTTGGTACAGTAGGGTTAGACTGCATTCCACCTTAAAGCACAGCATCCTCCAGGAGATACAAAGGCAGATGGTGATGCCAAGGCTTCCCACTCTCACTGGAAATAAGAAATCAGCAATCTGACTTTTTAGTGGCAGTAGCAGCAGGTGTCATTCACCAGAAGGGACAGGGACACCCTTCTTTATGACAGTACTCAGGATGCAAAGCAGGCAGAGGTTTGATGGGTTTTTTTGGGGTGTTCTCAGTCATCAAATCATAGAATTGTTAAGGTTGTAAAAGACCTCTATGATCATTTAACCCCAAACCAATGTGCCTACTAAATTATGTCCCAAAGTGTCACATCTACACACTTTCTGAACCCCTCCAGGGATGGTGACTCCACCACTTTCTTCCCTGGGCAGCCTGTTCCAATGCTTCAGTACTCTTTCAGTGAGCAACTTTTCCTAATATGCAATTTAAACCTTCCCTTGCACAACTTGGTAACAATAAAAAGTCATAATAATATACAAAAAATTCTAACTGAATATTATGAAAACAGCTTTAATGCTAATATAGAATGTTCTACAAACGTAACTTCCAAGGAAAAGCCAGAAAACTAGGGAGCACGACCCACTTAAACCTAGAGTTGAACAATCTTTCCTTTCACAAGGGAGCTGTAAACAAAAAAAGTTGTCAGATACGTTTCTTACTTCTAAGATTCCTTCATGTGATTTCCTTTTTCTTTGTTTTTTTTTTAAACAATTTTTTATCAATAACCAGAAAGAATTGTGAGGACCTAAGAGATGTCTGAAGTCTGTTTACTCCTCCCAAAAGCCAACTGAATCCCAAGTTATACAAAAACCAGCAGCTGCCACGTGACTGACCTTTGCATAGGGAAAGCATGCTCTGTCCCCTTGTATCATCATTAAATCCTTTCTCAGTTACAAACAAAAAGCAACTGAAACTCAAGAACACCACGACCAGAACACAGCAGAGTACAGGAACCTTATTATATAGGGATTCCTCAGCTTTGATAACATATTAATCTTTCACGGCCTGATGACACAGGATTTAAACATTCTAGGATTCTATTAATGGTTTTAAGCTGAAAGAGGAGAGATTTAGATTAGATGTGAGGAGGAAATTTTTTCCTGTGAGGGTGGTGAGGCACTGGCACAGGTTGTCCAGAGAAGTTGTGGATGCCTCATCCCTGGAGGTGTTATAGATCAGGTTCTATGAGGCTTTGAGTAACCTGATCCAGTAGAAGATGTTCCTGCCCATGGCAAGGGGGCTGAAACTGGATCATTTTTAAGGTTCCTTCCAATCCAAACCATTTTATGGTTTTATAAAAAGGGACCAAACTATGTTTTCAGAGGAGATCCTGTACCTCATTTAAGACACTAACACAGTACCTGGATGGAACTGAGAACCTGGGGCATCTTTGATAGGGTAAGATTAATGAACTACAAACACAAACATGAAAGACCACCAACACCAACAGGCCTTCCTTCAGAAAGATAGTCTTCTCCCTTTTTTGTACCACCACAAGAAAACCCCAAGCCCCACCAAGCCTTGGAACAAAACCAAACCTTTTAAGAGATGATCAGCACGAAAACATTCCCCATTTTTCACATCTTTCACCATGAAGTCAGCAAACTTGTCTACGTGGCCAGAAGTCCTAGAAAAGATGACAGAGAAACATGAAAGCTGCCACCAGACAGCCTCAGGTACTGTGTGACCCTAGCAGAGGACCATTATCAAAGAGAAGTCCTTCCAACTATGTGCTCAAACTGCAGGCTCATTCTTGCTTCAGGTTATAGATTCACATTAAGCAGAGCCATCCCACAGAAAATCAGATCTGTGAGAAAGCATCAACACTTCCAAATCCTAAAATGTGTCACTAAGATGACACTTGGTGTCTTTCGGAACCGCATCACGATCATAGCAAGACATAGATGCAGTTGTGAGGAGTAACCAGTAGTTCAGGGGGATAGATTCCCACTATTTTATACCAGTGATCCTTGGAAGCTTCTGCCCATTATGCCATGACCCATAAAAAGTGAAGCAGTTGACTCAGCTCGGTCCAAAAGCTCCTGACATATTTATCAAACCTGTTGGCAGTCTTAGCGGAGACACTTGGAGGTGAAAGGGTCCAGAGTCTGAACTATGTTTTCACCTTGGAAAATAGTCCCTCTACCCGGTCTATGGATAAAAAGAGGGCTTCAATCTCCAGGATTACAGAAGCATCATTTGCATTCAGAACTCAATTAACACACTGCATATTCCTGTCTCTCCACACAGAAGGTCGAGTAAGCTGGCCACTGTCCTAAACTATGATCCGGGTGACCTATATTTAGACAAGCCACCTAATCTTTCTTCTTGATCTTTTAGAAAAAGGGATAACAACAATTTCTTAACTAATGGAACTGCAAAGAGACATTAAGACACAAGAGTCTCAGACACGAGTCCCACTGCTCTCCTTGATTTATGAACAACAGCTTCTCACACTGACCTGTGCACTGATATCTAATTATTTTGCACTACAATGGAAAGTATGAAATTGGGTGACCCAGTCTCAAGATCCCAGTGGGTAATTTTACTGTAAAAAGCAACTATGATGAGAAAATAAACACTGCAGAAAAAAAAGACCAATATTTACTTTAGAACAGGCTCCGGCGTGAGCATGGTACAGTCAATCTCCAAGATCTGCTCTTCCTGAATAAAATGCTGTCTCCATGCTTGGATGATGTTGTTCTTTAAAGCACACCCAACAGGCCCAAAGTCATATAAACCACTGACACCTGCAAATAGAAAAAGTTAAAAAACATGGTACGTGCGACATTGTACGAACTCGCACTGTTTGGAGGAAATATCCTCCCTTCTCTGTATTTCCATTAGTTGGTCTAAGTCTGAGGCCATTTTCTGAGCATGAAGCATCAGCTCCTCTGCATTGAGCAGAACGTGGCTCACTGTAGAAAGCTTTTTACATAAAGACACCTGACATAAAGGTTGAAAGAAAACTCCATGAAGCACCCAGACAGACGCTGTCCTACACCAAGCCATACAGCTCAGAAGCTGTAGCAGTAAAAGCTGAAATCAGTAAATTCCTGCAATCAGCAACTGTAAAAGCCACTCCCTCCACTTATGGATTACACTTTGTGGGAGCAACCTATCTGAAAAAGCAATCTGAATACAGGAGAAGTGATAACGCATGTGCCAAAGCAATGAGTTATTGTCAGCAATAAAGCGTATCTGCCAATCGCTAGTTTAGGCACAAAGATGAAAATAAAGGAATCAAAAACCAGTAAAACAATGCAGAGTATTTATTTTAGTATCTTAGGTGAAAGAGCAGTGACCACACAACACTGCACTGCCTCTGCCCACCCCAAGCTGCCTCGAATCAGCAACCGAAAAGGTTTAACAGCCACATTTGTTCACTTGTTCAGTAAAGTTCACTGGCAAAGTTCACTCAGGTAAAAGGCTCTAAAGTTCACAGTAGTTTTGAGGACTATCTTGCCAAGAAAAGCTCAGATAAAGATGACTGGTATCAAGGAAATAAGCTGATCACCCCCTTAAATGCCAAAGCATCGTAACCTTCTGGAAAGCAACCACTTCCTACAACGTCATGCTCAGAACCCCAAAGTCCACTCATTTACATTCAGAAAGCTGAAAACAAAACTTGAGCCCACTCCCCACTGAAAGAGTTTAGGAAGGGGGAGCTTTTGAGAATCTTACAGACTCAAGCAGGAAAGTTAAAAGCCAACCTTAAGATAATTCTTTTATATGGCAGCAATACAACATTGCAAGAGCACAGCATTTCACACAGCTGGAAAGACCAGAACGTTAGCCTAAAGGGATTAAAATGTGAACTTCTTCAAATCCATACCTCCATAAATAGAAAAGGCTTGATCATAGAAAAATCTCCTTTTCAGGGTGTCTTCCATTTTAACTCTGTCCACGACGTCATCTTTGGGTTGTAAGGCCAGCTCCTGTAATTCAAACAAACCAGAAACAGTTAATAGCTCCTGTTACTGGCCAGAGGAGAAATGCTCTCCATTCACCACCATGAGTTTCAAAGTCTGTAAAGATCATCTTGAAGCAAAGGTATCCTGCCAACATGCTCATTTTCCTAAAATGAATGTTCACATTGAAGCTCCAGCACTTGATTGCAAATGTGAATATCTGAATGCAGCATTTTAGAGACTCTTGAGGTAGATTCAGCTGCCCCAACTTTCAAACACCTAAGTCTGAGTTAGTTATTCTCAGCTTTCTTTACATCAGTGGAGAGAGATGGCAATTTCTAAAGCAATTCTTCTGACCTATTTCCCTCTTCCAACTATAGAAACAGCTTAAACTGATGAACTTAGAATACAAACATCTAACTCTCAGTATATATGAAGCTTTCAATAAAGCATTCCTAATATGAAAGGATTTTGACTATGAAAATTATGAACATCCTTGTGCTCTGCCAAAGGTGAGTGTTTCCCTGCTTGTACAAAGAACATCTGCTCACAAAATGTAGGCTTTCACAAACATTGCCCCCTGCCCTCAGAAAATTTGTTTCCAGAGCGTGTAAATGCCCTGACCAGGTACTATGAAAACCTTTTACAGCAAACTCACTACATTATCTGAAAACCTATGATTTTTGCAACCAGCTCCATTAGTGAAATCAGACTTGAAAGATTTTCTTCAACAAAAACATTCTGATAATTAAAGCAGAGTTAAGTCAAGAAGTTCAATAAATTATTTTACATCCTCTGAAGTGGCTAACGTGATCATTTTGAACAGCCTTTTGGTAGTATTGTATGACCAATATTTTCAGACTTCCCTTTTTTTAGCTTCTATAAAGATAAATAAACATGGGCTTATTCTAAAAGCACTGTACCTCTGGGACTCCCATGATTCAGTACAACAAGGACATGGATCTGTTAGAGTGAGTCCAGAGGAGGCCACGAAGATGATCAGAGGGCTGGAGCACCTCCCATATGAGGACAGGCTGGAGAGTTGGGGTTGTTCAGCCTGAAGAAAAGAAGGCTGGAGCAGCCTTCAATACTTAAATGGGGCTACAGGAAAGATGGGGAGGTGCTCTTTATCAGGGAGTGCAGGGATAGGATGAGGTGGAACGGTTTTAAGCTGAAAGAAGGAAGATTTAAATTAACTATTAGGAAGAATATTTTGCTGTGAGGGGGGTGAGGAACGGGAAAAGGTTGTCCAGAGAAGTTGTGGATGGGCCATCCATCCCTCAAGGTGTTCATGGCCAGGTTGGATAAGGCTATAGGCAACCTGATCCAGTGGGAGGTGTCCCTGTCCGTGGCAGGAGGGTTAGAACTGGATGAAGGTGGGTGCCTTCCTACCCAAACCATTCTATGATAAGCCAAGGAGTAACTCTGCTTGAGAGACAGAGAGTCAAAGACAGACAGAGAGCACATAGGAGAGGAAGCTCCAGAACAGTAATTTTAAAGCACAGAAAGGAGATCCATCTGGCACACGGCGTAAAAACCACAGAGTGACATTTCACAATGACCAGGGTTTCTTAAGAGCAAGGATGGCTTTTGCCCAGAGATGCAGTGACACCACCCAGTTGTGCCCTGGCAGGGAGAAATGGCCAGCAGCACTGGAGTAACTGGAGTAGGTACAGAATTCCACAGAGCCCCTCTTCTACTGCCTGAAGTGAATAGTTACTGAACTGGTGCAGAAGTCAGAGAAACAGTCTCTTCTATCCAGCATACATTTATAAACATAGACACATTCATAAATAGAAGGCAGAAAAGTGTCTGTGTTAGCCCTGAAGGGGAAGGAAGACGCTGTACAGGAGCAGAATCATCTACTGACTCAACATGGCTTGAGGACATAAAGCCAAAGAATTTTAAAAAAATCAACTGCTCTGCCCTGTTCAAAAGATTAAATCCAGAGCTGCTCCACTACCTTTAAGTAGGTAGGAATCACAGGAAAACTGTACCAGTAGCTGCCAAAGCTAACGAGCACTCGCAGTGGTGCCTTCCACAGAAGTTGCAAGCGAAGGTGACGGATTGCTGGAAACAGGGCGAAGGCCGTAGCAGAACGCTGCGCTCACAAGGGCAGGCGCCGCGATCGCAAGGTCGTTCCTGCTCTGCCAGGATCAGCCCGCACACATTGTGTAACCAGCGAGCACGCCTCTACACGGCATCCTCCAGGCACCCTTCCAACAGAAAGGTGGGGCTCACGGGGATGCCACAACTCCTGACCCAACCTCTCTCTACGTCAGGCCTTCTGAGGGCTGGGAAAGAGACTGGGACAACATTCCAGCATTGATTACTCCAGGATGACCCAGCGATCGATCCAGGTTTCACGCAATGGTTTCAAACCACAGCTGTCTGCTGAATACTGAGTGAAAATGGCACCTTTTTGCTTGGGTTAATTGTATGCAAACAGGTAGCCACAACATCAGACCTGACTGAGAGCACTTACATGAATCTGGAGGACAAATTAGGTCAGTTGGTTGCAGTCCAGGGATACCCACATTCTCACAGTGAGTTAGTTGCAAAGTAGTGGTGTATCTATTTATATATTCATTTATTTGTAAGAGTACCATCAAAGCACAACTACAATAATTTTTATATGAAATACAAATTAGAAAGAATCTAGCAGTTTCCTGGGTTAATCTGCACACATCACTGCTTTTGTGCTTCAGGAGTTTCTTTTTTGTTGTTTCTGCCTGAGAAGGGGAGGGAAACTTGCAGGATAAAGAAGTTTATTTTTACTTGTTTATTGATCTAAAGACAAAACAAACTTGGCGGTTCTGTCACTTCATTTGCAGAAAGACTTTTCCAAGCACCATAACATTTAAAAAAAGGGGCACAATTTCAATACAAACCTCTTTTTAAGGCTGGGGAAAACCATATGCTATTTGAAACCTCTCCAAAACTTTGTTTGAACTGTAGTAAAGACAATGGTTTCTAAAAAAATATGTTTTAGTCCAGGAATTTAAATCTGTACAAAGAATCTGAAAATGAAACTCACCACAATGAGCAGCATGTCCTCGCACTGTGCTAAAAAAGATCTATATAGCAAATGAAGATAAGAATTGGGCTTGTTCAATCTAGAGAAGAGAAGGCTCCGCAGAGACCTTAGAGAAGCCTTCCAGTGCTTAAAGAGGGTGTATGGGAACGCTGAGGAGAAGCTCTTTATCAGGGAGTGCAGGGATAGCACAAGGAGGAAAGGTTTTAAGCTGAAAGAGGGGAGACTTAGATTAGATATTGGGAGAAATCTTTTACTGTGAAGGTGGTGAGGCAGCGGCACAGGTCGCCCAGAGAAGTCGTGGATGCCCCATCCCTGCAGGTGTTCAAGGCCAGGTTGGATGAGGCTTTGAGTAACCTGATCCAGTGGAAGGTGTCCCTGTCCATGGCAGGAGGGTTAGAACTGAATGATCTTTAAGGTCCCTTCTAACCCAAACCATTATGTGGTTCTACGATTAGCAACATATACACTGAATTTCAGCTTTGACTACGAACACCTGGATCTCTTAGTTATCCACTCACACGCTGTGGTGTAATGCCAACAGATACTACTGTAAGAGATAAAGAATGACATTGCCATTAGTGGGAAACTTGCAAACTACTTCAGAAGTGATTCAAGCAGTCTACCCTGCTATGACTGTTTAGCCCAAATCAATACTTTCAAAAAAAAGCTTTAAGTAGAGATTCCAAGGCTTTTCAGACAAAACCGTGGAACTTGAGTTTAATTTCCAGACTCACCTTCGCTTCTAGGATCCTCTTCCGAGCTTTCAGCTCTGCTACAGCTTTGTCTATATCCACCTGGGGAGCTTTCTCTTCCTTCAACTTCCTTACCAGTTCTCCCTGGATGAAGGAGACAAAATACAAGATATAGATTGTTTCTTTGAATGCCACAGACGAGAGCTCTCCTCCTTTCAGCTACCCTGGCAATCCTAAAGGAGGGTTTTGTCCTGCCGCCTCGCTCTCCACACAGGTCTCAAGAGGTTGCTTCAATCAGCAGAAGTGAGAAACAAACACTTGTGCACTAGAGAGTTAGCAGAACTAGGCATTGTTAGAGAAATTCACCCCCCATCACTATTGTGAAATCCCAGACCACTTAGTAAATATCACGTGTGCTCTCCTCTGTAAGGAGGGTTCTCTACCTTCTACTCCTTCCCTTTTCCTGAAAATTTATCACCATTTCAGACTTTTGCTTTGTGAAATCCATGCAAAATTGGCTAATAAGTACATAAATTTTTAAAAGAAAGTCTCATAGAAGACAGACAGTTTTAGCCTAAAGTCTAAGCAAAGAAAGCTTTGCATTATCAGTAAAAAAATCTTACTATTTTTAAAACTTTGGAAAAGATTGTAAAAAAAACACCATGAAAAAAACCCAATGTCCAAATATGTAGGGACAGCAAAACCCTGAGGCAGGCTCACACCAAGGTCTTGACCTAAGTCAAACCACCATCACCCTGTTTCAGTTCCACAAAGGTCTCTCTCTGCCCTGTGAGGATGATCCTCCCCTTTCCTCCCAGGGAAGTGCTTCAAGCCCTAAAAACCCAACAACATGCTCTTCCGAATGGGATCGTCAGCAGTACTGCCCAGCTTATGCTTGGAGATAAATTAATTAAAAGTTGTCCTTTCAGTCCACTCTTCAGCCAAAACCAAGGCCAATGCTGAATTACCGAGGACAAAGGAGCTGACCCAGGAGGAAAAAGCAGAGAGATGTCAATGCTTTCTCAAGTGGGATATTCTAAGAATGGGATGCTCCAAGTTCAAATTTTTTCTTGCACCTTACAATTCTCCATTAAAAAAACAATCAAAAAAACCCACAACCCAACGAGATCACTACATTTCCACAATATCAGCTTCTTCATAAATTCTGAGCTTTCCTGACATTTATGTTACAGGCTACTGAGAAACCAAAGAGATGAGAATGCACAGATTGCCATTGAGCAATCAGATTAGGAAAGTTGGAAGTGCTTCAGAGACTAAGGGGTCCAAAGGCTAATTTTATTAATAAAAGAAGGAAGACTCTTAACACTGCATTAAAACAAACTCACACAAAGAAAACAAAGACAAATAAGAATTCACTCAGTCTCCCCTACCCCGCTGGCTACAAGAACGGAACAAATCTGCTGTTTCCTCCCTGTTAACCAGTTCCACCTAAACATGAAAGTTTTACTCTAGGGCTGAAGACTTAAACTACCATTCCTGGGTAACGTGGCAGAGGGAGGGGTCTCATCTCTCTGTTTTTTTTCCTTTCAAAGCAGTAAGTCCAAATTGCCTTTGTTGAGCTCAGGGGTCGGCCGTGGAAAAGCATCAAGGCAGCAGCAAAGCAGATACTGCTGACTCAGACCTATCGCCGTGCTCCTTGGTGAGCATCTAAAAGCAGCACACAGCAACTCTTTGTCCTGATCTATAAGTAAAAGAGTATCCAGATATATGCAAGGAGAAAGAAAAAAAAAACCACAACTGAAGCAAATAATTACGTTTGCTGACAGGGCTCAATCTAATTAAGGCTGTGAGTGTGAGCCCAACCCAGAGGAGGAGTGCACAGCAGCACTCGATGTGGCAAATTCTGCTGCAGCTTTGTCCCACAGACCAGTAAAGCACAGAGGGATCCACCCCTGGATCACGGCAGCTTATTGCATCAGGCACTGCTGCAGGAAGAGACACAGCTCACTTTCCTCTCCATAGGTTGAGTCCCTTAGGTTGAATTAAACCGCTCCTCCACAAGCTGACAGACAGGGTCCCCTGCATTGTAAGACATCAATCACCCCAATCACTCCCTTTCCTCTTGTCAATTACTACTTTCAGCTGTACCACACAATATCCATGGTCCCAGCTACACAAATTTACCCGCAAACCCTTCCTTGGCACCCTGCACCTCTGTTTCAATCCCACAGGCACCCAGAAAGAAGGGGTCCGTGGATACTTTAAAGACAAATAACAGCATCCAAGACACAGGATTTAAAATAAGTTGGCTCATTCTAGACATGATCGTTCTATTTACAAGGAGGTCTCTTGCCAAGGCATTATGCTGTTCATAATAAAAACCTATTGAAGTGCTGGTGCTGGTATAATTAGAGGGTCATAAATCCACTCATTTAATGGGAGAACACATGCACAAATCTACAGATAGGTGGAACACACACATAGCTATGTGTGCAGCTACACAGAAGATGATGGATTTAGCTGTTTCAAGGGGGCACGTGGGGGGCCCACATGTACAGGTCTGCAAAAAGCAGGGAGGAAGGGGAAACTTCCACCCGCTGCAAGCTGGCTCCACGGCCATGAACACGCACAGCGAGGGTACCGAGACCAAGATTCACTTAGGAAATAAAAAGACAACCAAATCCTTCTCAGGTAAGATAACAGCTTCATCTGTGAGGCAGATGGAAAGAGAATACAATGCAGTCCAAGCTAATCGGAGAAAGCTATGTATCCAGACAAATAGAAATGATGAAATGGAAAATATGCAAAGAAATTAACGTCCCTTACTGCATCAGGCAAATATGCAACTCTAAAAAAACACCTTTTACCTCTGAAACCCAGCACAATCTCAGCTCTAAAGGGAAGCAATCTGCGTCCCTATGGGATGAGGAAACCTGTGCTGTTCCATACAGAGGAGGTGAGGAACTGGGACCCCAGGAGCATGATAGCTCAGCTCTAACCTGGGCACAAGGTGGCACATGGAGCCCAGGAGATGGAAGCCAGGCAGCCTGACACACGGATCCAGGCTCTGGGGGGAACAAGGCAGCCCACAGGGTGCCCACACCCACTGCCACCGGTGAAGCAAGGACCCCCCACCGAGGGGAGACACCTGTGGACCCTGCACCCCAGGGCAGCCCCGGGTGAACGTGCAGGACCCTACGCTGCAGGCAGGAAGGTAGCAAGCTGGGCTCCACGCTCTCTGCAACGAGGGGGAACCCCCAGAGGAGCATATCCAAACACAAGGACATAGGGCGGACAAGAGGGGACCCGAGCCCAGGCTGTCACACAGTGACACCCCCCTCCAGAGCCAGAATCTCTCCCCCTCCAGCCAGGACCTCCCTGCTCCCCAGATCCCTGGTGGGATTCTCCTGCCCAGCCGAGATGCTGCCCCTTTCACGTCCCAGCCGGAATCCCCTCTCTGGTGTGATGCCTCTCCCACCCCACTTCCAGACAGGATCTCCCCATCCCCAGTGGGATCCCTCTCCTCTCAGGTAGGATCCTTCTCCCCAGCACGGACACCCCCCTCGCTGGTGGAATCTCCCTTCCTCCTCAGCCGAGATTCCCTCCCACCCTCCTCCCCAGCTGAGACACCCCCCAGCCTTGATGCTGCCCCCTCCCCGGTGGGATCAGCCCCCTCCTCCCTGGGGGGTTACGCCCTCTCCTCCCCAGTGGGATCCCCGCTTCCCAGCCAGGATGCTGCCCCCCTCCCTTACCCACCCCTGGCCGGTGGGATGCCCCCCCGCCGATCTCTCCCCGGTGGGATGCTCCCCCCCAGCCGGGATGCTGTCCGCCCCCCCGCCTTCTCCCCGGTGGGATGCTCCCCCCCAGCCGGGATGCTGCCCCCCCCCCCCCTCCCCCCCGATCTCTCCCCGGTGGGATGCTGCCCCCTCCGACCTCCGATCTCTCCCCGGTGGGATGCCCCCCCCCCCGATCTCTCCCCGGTGGGATGCCGCCCCCCGATCTCTCCCCGGTGGGATGCTGCCCCCCCCCATCTCTCCCCGGTGGGATGCTGTCCCCCCCCGATCTCTCCCAGCCGGGATGCTGCCCCCCCCCCCATCTCTCCCCGGTGGGATGCCCCCCCTGCCCCCCCCCCCGATCTCTCCCCGGTGGGATGCTGCCCCCCCCCCCGATCTCTCCCCGGTGGGATGCTGCCCCCCCCCATCTCTCCCCGGTGGGATGCTGCCCCCCCCCCATCTCTCCCCGGTGGGATGCTGCCCCCCCCCATCTCTCCCCGGTGGGATGCTCCCCCCCCATCTCTCCCCGGTGGGATGCTCCCCCCCCCCCCTCCCCCGATCTCTCCCCGGTGGGATGCTGCCCCCCCCATCTCTCCCCGGTGGGATGCTGCCCCCCCCATCTCTCCCCGGTGGGATGCCCGTCCCCAGCCGGGACGCTGCCCCCTCCCCGGTACCGATGCGGGTTACCTGGTGCCGCACCGCCTGCCGCAGCGGCGCCAGCAGCGCCTCTGCCTGCGGTCCGTCCATGGGGGTCGCAGCCGGGGCGTGCCGGGAGCGGAGCGGGGCTGCGGGCGGGCAGGCGAGGCGGAGCAGGCGGCGCAGCAGGGCGGGCAGGACGCTACGGGGCGGCAGCGGCATGGAGAGGCGCGGCCCCCCCCCGCATGATGAAATCCCGGCCGGGGTAAAGCCGGAGCTCGCCCCGCAGCCGCACTTTCCGCACGGCAAACCGCGCGGCGCCCGCCCCGCCGCAGATTCGCACGGCGAGAGCGGCGGCGGCCGGTAGGGGGCGCGCGGGAGCACCTCTCCCGCACTGAGCCCTGCGCCGGGGCGCAGCTGCTGCCTCCCCCCCCCCACAAGGTCCTAATGCCCTATCCCTCCCCGGGTCCTAATGCCCCAACCCTCCTCCCACCCCCGCCGCGGTCCTAGTGCACGCACATGCACAAACACACACGCACGCACACCCCGATCACAGTATCACAAGGTGGGAAAAGACCTCTGAGATCATCTAGTCCAGGCTATGACCCAACACCAGCACCCACTCGTCATTTAAAACCGTGGCACTAAGCGCCTCATCCAATCTGTTTTCAAACATCTACAGGGATAATGACTCCACCACCTCCCTGGGGAAGCGCATTCCATTGGCCAATCACCCTTTCAGTGAATTTTTTTCTCTTAATATCAAGCCTAAATCTCCCCTGACGAAGCTTGAGACCCCTGTCCTCTTGTTCTGTCACTGGTCGCCAGAGAGAAGAGACCAACCCCCTGCCTGCCTACAACCTCCTTTT